>CM070719.1:21559848-22759848 GCA_036346275.1 Otatea glauca | reverse complement strand
GCTTTTTTGTGGGGTATCCTAAAGAAACAAAAGGATATTACTTTTACAAAAGAAACGAGAACAAAGTTTTTGTTGCTCGAAATGGTGTCTTTTTGGAGAAAGAGTTTCTTTCAAAAGAAATCAGTAGGAGTGATGTGTATCTTGATGAAGTTCGAGAATCACATGAATATGTTCAAGCTACCTCGAACCTTCACAAGATGTACAAAGTGTTGTACAACCTGTGGAAGAGACTCCATTACGTAGGTCGGGAGGCCACGTCATGTACCTATTAGATATGGGAATGACATATTATTGTTGGACAATGATGAGCCCACGACTTATGAAGAAGCAATGATGGACCCAAACTCCGAAAAATGGCTTGAAGCCATGAGATCCGAAATTCAATCCATGCATGACAATCAAGTTTGGAACTTGGTCAATTCACTGATGGTGTAAAACCATTGAGTGCAAATGGATTTTCAAGAAAAAGATAGACGTAGATGGAAATGTTCAGATCTATAAGGCACGGTTGGTGGCAAAGGGTTTCAAACAAGTTCAAGGAGTTGACTATGATGAAACTTTCTCACCGGTAGCCATGCTCAAGTCTGTCCGGATCATTTTAGCTATTGCTGCATATTTTGATTATGAAATATGGCAGATGGATGTCAAAACAGCCTTCCTTAATGGGAATCTTTCTGAGGATGTATACATGATACAACCTGAAGGCTTTGTTGATCCTAAATATGCTAAAAGGGTATGCAAGCTTCAAAGATCCATTTATGGGTTAAAGCAAGCATCTAGGAGTTGGAACATTCGTTTTGATGAAGTAGTAAAAGGTTTTGACTTTATCAAAAATGAAGAAGAGCCTTGTGTTTACAAGAAGGCTAGTGGGAGCGCACTTGTATTTCTGATTTTGTATGTGGATGACATATTATTAATCGGGAATGACATTCCTATGCTTGAAGATGTTAAGACTTCATTGAAAAGGAGTTTCTCAATGAAGGACTTGGGAGAAGCATGCTATATCTTGGGCATAAAAATCTATAGAGATAGATCAAAAAGGTTAATTGGATTAAGTCAGGAAACGTACATTGACAAGATATTGAAAAGGTTCAATATGCATGAATCCAAGAGAGGTTTCATGCCAATGTCACATGGCATCGATCTCGCAAGAATCGGTGTCCTTCGACATCCGATGAGCGAGACAGATGAGCAAGATTCCATATGCTTGACTATTGGGTCTATTATGTATGCCATGATCCGTACACGCCAGATGTCTCATATGCTCTAAGTGTCACGAGCGGATACCAAGCGGATCTGGTGATGGTCATTGGATAGCCGTAAAAATATCCTCAAGTACTTGAGAAGAACTAAGGGTATGTTCCTTGTTTTTGGAGGTGAGGAAGATCTGGTTGCAAAGGGTTACACGATGCAAACTTCCAAACCGACAAAGATGATTTTCGATCGCAATCCGGTTTGTGTTTACACTTAATGGAGGAGCGATGGTGGAAGAGTTCCAAGCAAAACACGTGGCCGACTCTACGATGAAGCGGAGTACATTGCGGCCGGAGGCCGCAAAGGAGGCTGTGTGGATTAAGAAGTTTATCACGAGCTTGGTGTGGTCGCTAGTGTCTCTAGTCCAATGGACATCTATTGTGATAATAGTGGTGCCATTGCACAAGCAAAAGAGCCTAGATCACATCAAAGTCTAAACACATACTCCGTCGCTTTCACCTTATTCGCGAGATTGTGGATAGAGGTGACGCGTCGAGAATATGCAAAGTACATACGGAAGCCAATGTGGCCGATCCGTTGACAAAGCCATCGCCACGACCCTAAGCATGAGGCGCACACAAGGTCTATTGGTATTAGATACTTAATTGATTGACTCAAGTGCAAGTGGGAGATTGTTAGTGTTATGCCCTTGAGGCAATCATTTAGATGATTGTAACATGACTATGTTTATGAATAATAATATGATTATTGGTCCAATGAATGTATATCATTGTATTGATCAACAAGTATGTGACTTGATTATGAAGCTCTTTACTTAATGATGTAATTCGATAAATATCTCGATCGGATATCATCGTATAGGACTACGATGAATAGATCAAGACATGTAGTGATCGATGATCATGCTTCATAGATCATGGGATATGGAGATATCATCTCTACATTGTGGACCATGTTGAAGAACATGGGTTAGATAGACCCGCTATGGGACATCGCGAGAATATTTCATTCTTAAGTGTCATCGATGTATCTCATACCTAGAAGATATATGATCCTTAGACACGAGATTGTCATATTCCCTACATGTGTAATAGTTTTCCTTGGGGCTATCAAACACTACTTCCTAACCGGATAGTTATAAAGGTAGCTTTCATGTTTACTATGAAAGCGTGCGAGGGAAGTGAGCGATCAAGATGGAATTTGCCACTCCAATGAAACGGAGATATATGACAAGGCCACTCGTGTGATATGATTAAGAAAGTGCATGGCCATGCCGTGATTGAGAGTCAATCACAACTTATTAATATATCACGGATACGAGAGATGGATTGAATCATCAAAGGATGACATGCTTCTCGCCTTGAGATCAATCTTCATATACTTGGCAAAGGGATTATTACATGAGTTCTTTTGATAGGTTCTGCTCGATTTGATCACAGTATGTTTGGGAGTTGGTATACTTTGCAAGAAGCCGCTACCAACTATTGGATTGAAAAGGAGTTTTCGAATCCATGTCCAAACGTATGTGAACTCGCAGGTCACACACTTAATGGCTGGGACGCATTAATTTGGATTGGATCCGTAATTAATGAACCTCGTGGGCTTAGCATCTTGGTGGGCCCTGGTTTAGGGTTTCATCTCGTGGCTATATAAGGAGGGGAGGAGGAGGCGCAGGTGTGCTTTCCACGGTTTAGGTTTGATTCACTTGAAACCCTAGCCTCCTCCTCTCGCGCCTCGCCGAGCGACTAGGTGCTTGCACACGCACGCGCGGCGTTCCATCTCGGACGTGTGGACTCTCGCGGTGACGCTGCTGCGGCTGCGGCGTGGGAGGACGATCCACGGCGAGGCGAGGACGATCCACTACATCGACGCAACGATCGCGGCGAGGACGAACCACTACATCGACGCGAAGGATTCGCGAATCGCGCGTCAGTGGTAATCTTATCTATGATCCCCTTCTTGCGAGTAGCTTTCTGGTTGCGCGGTAGTTTTTTTTTTGTGCTAGCGTAGCATACCGCGTTTCCCTTCACGTTTGTCATCATATCGCCCTACTTCAGCGACATAGGACAAGAAACCCCTACATACATTGGAGAGATGCCATTGAGTCCAAAAAATGAATGTAGTTAAATACAGGTGGTGTTAGGTTAGAGGAATGTACTTACTTTTGCAAAGCAGGCTTGATCGCGTAGGCCATCGGTCTCTTTTCAAGGAAGTTAAAAGTGTAGACTTTGCTTTCACTCTGAGCAAGCACAAGTAGAACCCAATGATTACTTATTAAATGGTATGCAGTGCAAGAAAATAAGTTCATATACGGTTTAAGTACTTACAATTAATTGAAGGCTAAATTACTACTTATTCCTCGTGGTACGGTAATAGAACAAAGTCCTTCGACTCAGCATGGAATACCCCCTTGATGTAGTCAGCAACGAACTCTGATTGAAGCCTAGCCATGGTCATAGACACAAGCTAGAGGTGCACGAACCCAACTAGGTGTTGACCCGTAACGACTCACTTCCTTATTGCCCTGCAACTCGTGTTGAATGTTAAAAACATAATACAAAATCCTATAAAAGTCATAAGCTTATGATTTATGGTGCAATACTCACAGTATGCATGATCATACGGTAGAAATATCGACGGCTATCAGTTGGTACAAACGGAACAAATCCTCAAAACTAACTGGGAATGTCCCATGGTCCTCACGGTGGAAATGTCCCCTTCTATACCTCACATTGAAATCGACATGACGCTCGGCCTCATTCACCGTGTCAATGTAGTATCCATGGAGCATGCGAGTCCACTTGCCTAGAGTATTCAATTCGTTGCAACGCAAAAGGGGCTTTCCATGTACATAGCCCTTAAAATCTTGAGGGTGCTCTATGGCCTTTGCCAACTTTCCTTTTTGGACACAAGGAGTCTCTGGATCAGGACAAGGGGTTTTCCATGTATTTGAGGGGGCGTTGTGGCCTCTGTCAGCTTTGCCTTCTTGATAGAAGGAGTCTCTAAGGCCTAATGTGGTTCTTTGGCTGTCGTGCTAGTCCTTTTGCGCACCAGCTCTACGCTCTGTGTAGGACTCGTCATGGTGGTGGGAGCAGGAGCAAAAGTAGGTGTAGGAGTAGGAACATACGAAGCACATGCATATGTAACATGTTGCAGTACTGGAATGATAAAAAAGACGAGGGAGATTTTTACCTTGACTAGTATGACACCCGTCGTGCGCCACTTGATGAACGACATCCGTGCTTGCCCGAGAGTGGTGATATCTTCATTGGGGGGAACTCTAGGACATGAGATAGGAAGTCTTCATGGACATAGTCGACCTGCACCCTCATGTAGCCCTTCCACAAAGGTTGATCATGCACCGTGTTAGTCTCCTTGCATGAAAATGCAACCCCGCGTGCAGCCTCAACGGAAAATCCGTCTTCCGTCACAATGAGCTGGCACTTGGCAAGCACCTGCAAGAAGTGCGTAACTTGATCGAAAACATTGTAGGAGTTACTCTCGTACCTTTAAGTTCAACTGGGGACTGAACTAACCATTTGACTCTAACTCTCAGAATCATCGCCATCATCTCGGCCCTCAGGCGCTCCTCACGTTCCATCATCTCCTTCTTGATCTCCTTCCTCAGCTGCTCCATCAGCGTGTCCTTGAGATGCTCCGGACGTGCCTCCCATGATCTTGATTTGGTATTGGCAGTGTCCTCTTGGAAGAATGGACTCTTTGTATGGCCCACACCTGTGGCAAGCAACTGGCTCTTATGGTCAGGCTTTCGTATCACCGAAGACAGGATGTCCTTCGACCCTTGGCTCTGAAAGGTCCCCTACTCTTTCTGTTAGCTTACCTCCTCCTGCAAGAAGCGAGTACAATTTAGTTCTACAATACAACAGGAAGGGTCAACTATAATGTACTAAGTTAGATGTCTTACTATGGTGGAGAGGACGTGCATGGTCGTAGGGTTTGGAACTATAAGCTACTTATCGGAGGTTTTCTTCGTCCTCGCTAAAACCCAGTCACGTGCCCGCTCCTCACATATGTGGGAGTAAGGCATCGCCGTCCCGGAGTTCGAGCATTCCTTGGCTAGTCGCGCCCACTCTGCCTTCTTTCCTTCATAGTTGGCGGAATCGAGGTGGTGCACGTGAGTGTTCGCCTCTAGATAGTGATGTTCTTCTCTCTCAGCTCCTCCGACTCAGGCATACTCTTCATCCTCGTGAACTCGTCCCAAACATCGGGACTCATGAACGGATACCTCTCGAATGGAGTACGACCTTTCAGCACGTACTCATTTTGCATGAAGACCCTGAAGTGCCTCAAAGCCACACCCATTCTCTTCAAGTCGTACCACCTCACATTGCTTTCATCTTCCTCTTATATAATCCATTTGCCCTTAACTTCGTCCCACAGTCGATTCTTCTGCTCAGCGCTGACTTCCTTACTCCAGTCCTATACCATGATCTACACTCTCTCCCTCACCAATTGGCTGAGGAAAGACCTGTAGATCCCCTTGTACTTGGGAGGACCCGTGCAAACCCCCATGGCATTGAAGGGAGAACCTACACCGTTCTCCCTATGGCCCCTTTATTCGATCCCTAGGCCTTTTTCACCTTAATGGGCACCTCAACATTTGGAACTTTTTTCGGCCCCTCAGTAGTACCTATTCTGTCTAGCGATGAGCCGATGCTCTCTACTTGAGACAGTTCGAATGTGTATATCTAACATGGTCATATATTTGACTTGAGAGAAAGTAATTCATAGCTATTATGTAGACTTGACAAAGAATCATGTAAAGTAACAGATTAATGGATAATTCATAGCATATAATTGTTGTAGCATATTGTAGTAAAGTAACAGATTAATGTATGATGTTAAAGAAAAGTCTATCTATTGACCAACTAAGCATGTACCAACGATAACTCCTAATCTCTAAATAGATTAGGTCCTAATCCCATTTGAGGATATGTGGTTCATGCAAGTTTCTAAACCGTTGTACAACTCCACAGAAAATTTTGGCAATATCTCTTCACTGTTCTCCAGATACACGTCTCGACAACAGGTCAAGAGGAATGTGTATCCGGAGAACACCAGGGAGATGCTACCGAAACCTTCATTGGAGTTGTATATCAGCTCAGGAACTTGCCCGAACCACATATCTTCGAACTGTCCAAAAAAATGTGGATAATTTGAGACTTCTTGCTTATAAATATGCCATTTCGGCATATTTGTAAACAAGCACCTCGAACGGGAGACGTGGGTTACGCAACTTAAACTGTAACGTCATGCTGAGATAAAAAAATAAAACTAATATGCGTAAAATAAATACATGTCTACATCTCAAAATAAATTGAGAGTGTAGAATATTCATCCCCACCTTGGTTCTGAAATAGTGAAAAGTCACTGATTCGTAGATTACAACAGACAGACTAGCAATAGCAACCTTTATAAAAAAATGATGATAGTTAGATTAATCCACTAGCATTATGATACCAAAAGTAACCACCATAATGACATATGACCCAAATCTACGTAGTCTAGACATGTGTAGCAACGATTTTGATTTTTGATTGAAAAAACAAAACACTATCCCCATTGGCACAAGACTATGCAGGTAAACTAAATAAAACTGCAAGTGACTGAAAGCTAAAACAAGACATTGATGTAAGGTAGAGATATATTTGTTGCAGTGCTACTTAAGAGGAACCCTATGTAAAAAAAAATTTGGAAAACAACCTAATAACTGGTATGGATTGCTTGAGGTATAGTTTCACAAAAAAGCAGCACTTAAAATGAGATATACTTACAAGTCAAATCTTGAGGGAACTCAAAATTGTAGTTGTACACAACTATAAGTATGACAAGAAGAAGAAACCCCAACGAGGCTCCAAGTGCAATTTTGCTGGTTTTGTTCAACCCTCCTATCTCCCAGCTACCAAAAAATTGCACTTTTTTTGTAAATAACAGAAAATGAAATGGAAGTTACCTACCATAGAAAGTAGCTCACACTAATAAGATCCTGGTGATCATAACATGTAAGACCCCGTATGGTCGTAGCCAATGATCAAGAAAAAATATCTCAATTTACATTCACCATCACACTAACAACTTAGATAGTCCCATGACACTAAAAACTTGGATAGCCGTAATCACACTAAAAAGATCTATTGTTATATGCATGTTCAACATGTAACATGAGGCAGAAACACATAATAGTTCTTTTGCAAGAAGGAATTGGAGAAAATAAACGGGGAAGTGGATATTCCAACCAAGTTAGGGTTATCGTATCCGACGATAGCGCGGAGCTCTGGGAGGAGGAGCCGACGGCGTGGGGAGGAGGAGGTGGCGTGGGTAGGAGGTGGCGGCGTGGGCGTGGAATGGGGAGGAGGAGGTAGCGTGGGGGTGGAGGAGGAGGCGGTAGTGTGGGGAGGAGGATGCGGCGGTGGCGTAGGGAGGAGGCAGTGGCAGCATGGGGAGGAGGAGCCAGCAGTGTAGAAGCGAACGAGCTCGATCGGGGAGAAACTTGTTTGGACAAATGACTGCTCGAGGCAAAATGATTGAGTTAGGGTTGCTTTGTGTGGCACTACTTGTGTCGGTTTCTGAAAAACCGATTGTAATAACATATATCTGTGTCGGTTCTCGAGAAAAACTGACTGCAATAACAACTAACCATTTATGTCGGCTCACGATAAAAATCGGCTGCAATAACAACTTTATTTGTGTCGGTTGTTGAGAAAAACCGATTGTAATAAAACTATATCTGTATCGATTCTTTAAGAAACACAGATTGCAATAACATCATTTCAATATTACCTTGCAAAATAGAGGACGGGTTCCAAGATATAATTTCACTCGCGATACCTTCTTCCCTAGTTAGGAGCTTTCAATTCCCTAGTTAGGAGACATACATTTAAAACATCAATAATGATATCGAATTACCTAATTAATGCAGTAGCTTACAAATCTTTTGACTTCAATGAAACAAAATAAGGGTGCAAGCATTAACAAAGTTGTCGAATTGAATTATCTTAATGAAACGTCTATCTGTTGACCAACTAAGTACGTACCAAACATGACTCCTAATATCTAAACAGGTTAGATCCTAATCCCATTTGAAGAAATGTGATTCAGGCAAGCTCCTAAGTTGTTGTATAACTTCAGAGAAAATTTCAGCAGCATCTCTCCGCTGTTCTCTAAATACACGTCTCAACAACAAGTCAAGAGGGGTGTGTATCCGGAGAACACCAGGGAGATGATACTGAAACTTTCTCTGGAGTTAAACAACAGCCTAGGAACTTGCCCGAATCATATTTGTTCGAACTGTCAAAAAAACATGGACAATTCGATAGTGCTTACTTATAAATATGCTATTTGATCAGCATATTTATAAACAAGCACCATCGAATGGAAGACGTAAGTTACGCAACCTAAACTCTATCATTTATCATATTATAACAACAATAATTTCATATTAACATGAGAGTACTACAAAGATAATTAAATAGATGTATTATTGTCAAATAAAGGGTGTGAAATCTGATAGGATACACACAATTTCAGTGCAATCTAAATTCTCTGCGACAGATAGAAATTACCTAGTGCGAAATTGAAGGGGTTTGAAGGAATGCTCACATTTTAAAGAAAACCACAAATGAGGGAAAAAAGAGGGAAAATCTCCTCAAGCTAGTGCATCAACTTTACCCTCTTAACACCCAACCTCGAGGATTTCAAAATTTCTCACCCAAGTATTGCTTCCAACCAAAATATGTATTGTTTTTTCGGGTGACGGTGGCTTTTTACCCTATGGAAGAACAATAGAGGAGAGTTCAATTCAAGGGTATAAATAATCAAGCGAGGCACATCGCAATCGGTTTTGAGATGAGAACCGATTGTGATGTGCTATACACATCACAATCGATTCTTATGTTCTTATGTAAGAACCGATTGTGATGTTCACACGCATAACACAATCGGTTCTGAGATGAGAACCGATTGTCATCACAATTGATTCTTATGTAAGAAACAATTGTAATGTCTTTGTAAGAACCGATTGTGATGTCCACATGCACATCACAATCAGTTATGAGTCACAATCGGTTGTTAGAACACATTGTGTAACAACCGATTGTGATATGCCCAGTACTACATCACAATCGCTTCTAACCTGAGAACCTATTGTGATTATTATTAACACCCTCTCCTAAGTCATCTATCATAATCGATTTTTTCTAAAAACTTAAGAACCGATCAAGATGAAGCAATAGTGATGTACCATTTTATAGTAGTGTCAACTTATATAACATAGACTCGCTTAGACATCAATTAAAATATAAAGCCTATGCAGATGCTCGGGTTGATGACTAGTTACAACTTAATTGTAAAACCTAATAAAGTTATCATATTGCAAAGTGGATTTTTGCACAACTTAATTGTTTGAATTTTATACAATAAATCTAAATATTCATGATGATTTTTGTTCGTCAAAATTAAATTGTTCAAGTGAACGCATTTTTAAACTGACTTTTTTATTTTCTTTTCTTTTTTGACGGGAGAGGACGTAAATATAATGCATCCTGCGGCATATCCATCCTATCAGAAATAATCGCTTCAAATACTACAACAGTACCATGTGCTACCCTGCCCACGCACGCATGGTCATCTTACCCTCAAGATCGAGTGTTTAGTTCTAACCGTGCGGCCAACCACACATTCTTCCAGAACGGCAAGTGCCAAATTAATTGCATTCCCGCCAAACGCTCCCACACGCGAGTCTTCAACCGCCGCTTGCCCGTTGGTCAAGCTCCCCTGCCCCCTTATTCCCCCAAACAAACATCTCCTTCGAGGAGGAGATCGCAGAGGCACACCCACCTCTGTTCTTCTCCCTCCCATCTCGTCTTCCTCCCGAACCAATCACCTTACCACCACATGGCCTAATTGACCACTCCTCTCACGTCCGCATTGGTAAAGCTGTCGCGGGTGATTGGTACGGACGGGCATGGCTGCCCGCCACGGTATCTTGCACGCTGTCGTCTTCGTGGTCTGGGTTGTGGTGTTCGCTAGCGCGGAGAAGTACAAGCCAACGGAGTCCATACTGGTGAACTGTGGGTCGGCGAAGGACGGCCAGGACGCCGACGGGAGGAAATGGGTGACTGATCAGGACAGCAAGTGGCTCATCGACGGCGGGAAGTCGTCTATCATAGCGAATGCCGATTTCCAGGATCCGTTGCTTCCGTCGCCGGTGCCATACATGTCCGCGCGGGTGTTCACCAAGGAGGCAGTGTACAACTTCTCCGTTGGGGAGGACCGGCACTGGGTGAGGCTCCACTTCTACCCGGCGGCCTACCACAGCCTCCCCGCCGAGAACTTCTTCTTCTCGGTGTCCACCTCCACCGGTATCACGCTGCTTCACAACTTCAGCGTGTACATCACCGCCAAAGCGCTCAGTCAGGCGTATATCGTCAGGGAGTTCACGCTCCCGCCATCAACAAGCGGCTCACTGTTGCTCACCTTCACGCCGGCCGCCATGAACAACGCGTCCTACGCCTTTGTCAACGGCATCGAGATCGTCTCCATGCCGAATATCTTCACCGAATCACCTCAGATGGTCGACTTGGCCACACCGATCGACATTGCAGCCAGAAGCCTGCAGACCATGTACCGGCTCAACGTCGGCGGGTCATACATCGCGCCCGCAAACGACTCCGGGCTGTCGCGCGAGTGGTACGACGACACGCCGTACATCTATGGTGCCGCCGCAGGGGTGTCCATCAAGGCCGAGGACACGATCAAGATCAACTACCCAAGTACCGAGGCTGAGTACGCCGCGCCTGCGAGCGTCTACCTCACCAGCCGATCGATGGGCGCTAAACCTGAAGTGAACAGGAACTATAAGCTGACATGGGTGTTTGAGGTAGACGGCAAGTTCACCTACATCGTTAGGTTCCACTTCTGCGAGCTGGTGGACAGTAAGGTGAACCAGCGCGTGTTCGACATCTCCATCAACAACAAAACAGCGCAGTCGAACGCCGATGTTATCGCGTGGGCGAAGCAGGGCGTGCCAGTGTACAAAGACTACGCGGTGAACATGCCCGACGCTCCCGGCGACAAAATCCTTTGGGTCCAATTGTACCCTGGGTCAAACGACTCACAGTACGCTGATGCTCTCCTCAATGGCCTCGAGATCTTCAAGATGAGCGACAGCTCCGGTAATTTGGCCGGGCCGAACCCAGACCTGTCCAAAATGCTCGCCGACGCGGAGTTGGAGGTGGCGCAGGGGAAGTTCAAGTCCAAGCCGAGCAACATCAGGGACACCGTAATCGGCGGGGCGGCGGGCGGGGCGGCCGCGTTTGGGATAGTCGCGGCCATCTGCGTTGTGGCATATCAAACGAAGAAGAGCAGGACGCTCAGTAGCAGCGCGTCGCACTCGTCCGGGTGGCTGCCAGTGTACGGCGGCAACTCGCACACGAGCGCCAGCAAATCATCCGGTGGCAAGAGCGCGGCCCTCAACCCAAACATCACGGCCATGTGCCGGAACTTCTCTTTCGCGGAGATCAAGTCGGCAACCAAGAACTTCGACGAGTCGCTGGTCATCGGTGTGGGCGGGTTCGGGAAGGTGTACCGGGGCGTGGTCGACGGCAACACCAAGGTGGCAATCAAGCGGAGCAACCCATCGTCGGAGCAGGGCGTGCTGGAGTTCCAGACGGAGATCGAGATGCTCTCCAAACTCCGGCATAAGCACCTTGTTTCGCTCATCGGGTGCTGCGAGGACGACGGCGAGATGATCCTGGTGTACGACTACATGGCGCACGGCACGCTCCGGGAACACTTGTACAAGGGCGGCAAGCCGCCGCTGTCGTGGAAGCAGCGCCTTGAGATCGCTATCGGCGCCGCGCGGGGGCTGCACTACCTCCACACCGGCGCCAAGTACACAATCATCCACCGCGACGTCAAGACGACCAACATCCTCGTTGATGAGAAATGGGTCGCCAAGGTCTCCGACTTCGGCCTTTCCAAGACCGGCCCAACAGCCATGAACCAGACGCACGTCAGCACAATGGTCAAGGGCAGCTTCGGCTACCTCGACCCAGAATACTTCCGGCGGCAGCAGCTCACGGAAAAGTCGGACGTCTACTCTTTCGGCGTCGTGCTGTTCGAGGTGCTCTGCGCCCGGCCGGCGCTGAACCCGAGCCTACCGAGGGAGCAGGTCAGCCTCGCCGACCACGCCATGAGCTGCCAGACGAAGGGAACCCTGCAGGACATAGTCGACCCGTTATTGAAAGGCAAGATCGCTCCGGACTGCCTAAAGAAGTTCGCGGAGACCGCGGAGAAGTGCCTAGCGGACCACGGCGCGGACCGCCCGTCCATGGGCGACGTGCTGTGGAACCTCGAGTTCGCTCTGCAGATGCAGGAGACCTTCGAGAACGGTGGGAAGCCGGATGGCGAGGACAGCGTGTGCGGCAGCAGCACCATCTCACCGGCGGACAGCATGGCCGCCAACGCCGCCGCGCTGGAACTGATCAGCGAGGACATGGACGAGGAGGACATCGCCAACAGCGTTGTGTTCTCGCAGCTCGTCCACCCAACCGGCCGGTGATAAGGGCCTTCTGTGGGGATTGGATTGTGAAATTGATCGTGCATACCTTTTGTTGTCGATTGGAATTAACTGATCGGTGTTCATATGTACATCAGATCAGAATGTGTATGTGTGTTGCATTGTTGATTTATTCTTTGATTCGGTTCTAGTATACCGATTGGACTCTCAGAAAAGAGAGAAAATTCAATCGGTAGTCGAGATCACGGGAATTCTATAAAAACCAAACCTGAACATGTCCTGTGCATGGAGGCTTGGATCAGATTCACATTGAGACTGTAAGTTTGAGTAATCCACATTCGTATCTGCAATCTTTGGAAAGTTTGAAATGGGGTTTAATTGGAACACTACTACAGAACTTGTATCAACACATTCCAACAACATTTGTGATATGTGTTGCGGAGTAAATGGACAGTAAAATACCAATGTTGTTGCATGGTTCCACTTACATATTGTCAGTTTTCTCAACTAAGTCCTAACTGTTAGGAAACTATCTATTATTAGGAAGCTATCTGGTGATTGCTAGTCTTTCCCTTTCGGTGTATTTTGCCTTGATTGTCAACCAATCATCTATATCCTATATATATATACGGTTGGTGCAATACAATTGCCCTCAAGGCTTTACTTCCTAATCTCTTACATGGTATCACAAGACTAACCGATCCTGCCTTCTCTCGATCCGATCTACTTGCCGCCACGGCCAAGGAAGACATCGCCGACAAGGCTGCACTCTGGGCGCAAGCTGTTGCCGTCTCCAGCGTCAAGCTCATCGTTCCCATTACTCTCGACCTCCAGGCCGGTAATTACGCCCAATGGCGCGGCCTGTTCGAGGTCGCTCTCGAGAAGTATGCCCTCGACGACCATGTTCGTGCGGCAGCTCCCTCCAACCCCGACGCCCAATGGTACCGCCACGACGCTCTCGTCCGTTCGTGGCTCTACGCCGCCGTCGCCTCCGACCTGCTCGCCATGGTGATGGACGCCTCTACCACCGTACACGACATGTAGTCGCGCATCGCCGGTCTCTACCACGACAACGCCGAGACGCGCTCCATCTACCTTGAGCAGCAGTTCCATGGCCTCATGCAAGGGTCTATGTCTGTGGCCGAATATTCCCGCAAATAGAAAACCCTCACTGATGAACTCGCGGCCGTGGGCACGCCAATCCTTGACCGGAGTCTCGTCCTCAACACGGTGCGGGGATAAAACCGTCGTTTTGCCCACATGCGCACACTGCTCTCTATGCAGCGGCTGACGCCGTCCTTCCTCGAGACCCGTTCGGCTCTCCTTCTTGAAGATCTCACGTTAAATTCAGACTCCAACCCGCCCACGGCGTTCATCGCAAATTCGGGTGGCTCGTCCGATGGCAACAAGACCTTTGGTGTTTCTGGCGATAACCAGGCGCGCAACTTCAACCGGTCCAATGCCGGCGGTAGCTCCAACAATCGTCGCCGAAATTCCAACCGTGGCAACAATGGTGCACGCAGCCAATAGTCCACTATATGCGCGCAACCAGGTGCAACCTAGTGGCCCTCCTTCCAGCATCCCTGGGCCGGTTCTATCCACATGTGGCCTGGACAGAGCCCACGGTCTTCACAAGGGATACTCGGCCCACGACCACCAGGCGCGTTCATAACCCAAGTCCCGCCTGGCGCTCCTGGCTCTGTTGTGTCGTGCCCCCTTCAAGCACCTAGTGCTGCGCACCAATACGCCTCGGTGTCGGCATACGACACTATTCCACCACAAACTCCTCAGCCTGCCTTCTGGGACCAACAACAGTTGATGCAGGCTTTCAACACCATGTCCCTGATGCCTCCTTCGTCGGACTGGTTCATGGATTCCGGTGCATCTGAACACATGACCTCGTAAAATTGTACTCTCCTTTCCTCCACCCCAATTTCTTCCGCTGCCTCTCCATATGCCATTGTTGGTAATGGTTCGCGCTTTCCCATTACTCACACTGGCTCTACTTCCATTAATTTTCCTCACCGTTCCTTTCAACCGAACGATGTCATAGTCACACCTTCGTTAATAAGAAATCTTATTTCTGTTCGCCGTTTCACCATTGATAATCACTGTTCTATTGAATTTGACCCTTTTGGCCTCTCTGTGAAGGATCTTCACACCAAGAACATGATCATCAGGTGCAATAGTCGTGGCGATCTCTATCCTCTGCATTGGCCGCCTCTAGCTCCTCATGCACTCACCGCCACCACTTCGTCATCTACTCTGTGGCATCGTCGTCTTGGACACCTTGGCAACCAAGCATTGTCTCATCTTGCTCGTGCTTCACATATTTCATGTAATAAGCATGTTGTAGACCCTTTATGTCACGCATGTCAGCTGGGCAAGCATGTTTGTTTACCTTTTTATCCCTCCACTACTCACACTACTCGCGCTTTCGAGTTACTGCATTGTGATCTGTGGACCTCGCCAATCCTTAGCATTTCTGGTTGCAAATACTATCTAGTTGTTCTTGATGATTTTACTCACTATTTGTGGACATTCCCGCTCCGGCTAAAATCTGATGTTTTCGACACTCTTCGCAATTTCTTCGCTTATGTCGATACTCAGTTCTCCTCTCCTATTAGCGGGATTCAATGCGACAATGGTGGTGAGTTTGACAATCATGCCATGCGCCTCCACCTACTCTCCCATGGCATATCATTTCGCATGTCCTGTCCACACACCTCCCAACAAAATGGTATGGCTGAACGCATTATTCGGTCCACCAATGATATTCTTCGCTCGCTTTTGTTCCAAGCTAGCATGCCACCGTCTTATTGTGTTGAGGCTCTTCACACCGCCACACATATCCTCAATCTCCTCCCCACAAAGTCGCTCAATTTCGGCATTCCCCACCAAGCTCTCTTCAGATCATCTCCCGATTACTCTCATCTTCGT
This sequence comes from Otatea glauca, assembly GCA_036346275.1. Taxonomy (NCBI): domain Eukaryota; kingdom Viridiplantae; phylum Streptophyta; class Magnoliopsida; order Poales; family Poaceae; genus Otatea; species Otatea glauca. The sequence continues at coordinate 22,744,154 of CM070719.1, read as the reverse complement.
GTTTTCGGTTGTCGTTGTTATCCGAATCTTTCCGCCATTGCTCCACACAAACTTGTGCCCCGCTCAAAGTCTTGTGTTTTTCTTGGGTACCCTGCTCATCACAAAGGTTATCGTTGCTTGGATCTTACCACCAATCGTATTATCCTCAGTCATCATGTTATTTTTGATGAAAATTCCTTTCCTTTTTCTGAGCAACCAATTGTAACATCCCGAAAAATGAAATAATATAAAAATAAATATTTTAAATTTGAAAATATTTATTTATGAGCTTTATTGGATTTATTGGATCTTATCTGAATTTCCTTGGATTTATGTTTTGTATGAAAAATCCAACAAATGAAATTAAAGAATGAAAATGGTAAAAAGGTAAAATGGTAAGAAGATAAAAGGTAAAAGTAAAATCTTGAAAAGTTTATATATTTAAAATCATTTCAGCTGGTACATAAGTTTTAATGCATAGCATAGTGATTAAACAAATGAAAAGACACCTTTTTACTAACAACAGTAAAAGTGTCAAAGTTTAATAAAATGTCCCAACATGTGGGTACAATTAAGTAAAATTCAGTGTTAAAAATTTAAATTTACATTTTCATCTTGTTTGCAAGAATGAATAGGTACAAAAGCCGAAAATAAAAATCTTTATTTCTGAAGTCTTCTGTCGTGTTAGCTCCTGTCGTTCCAATCTTCATATAACCTGCAAACATCACAAATATTGTTTTGTCAGTAGAATAAAATTGTAAATATGCAAAATTAATTAAAGAATATAATTGAGTAGAAATTGCCGTCAGCACAAAACATTGTTATCACTCATTGAGGTACTAAAAGTTGTCTGCGGGCCAACCAATTACCTCTAGTGATTTGTTAGCATCCCTCGACAATTATACAAACCTGTGTTTAAAGCCGTAGACGCACGTACTTTAGAAAATATCGTGCAGTAGAAAATGTTTTACCCACAGATAAATTATAGAGGAGCACAGTCAATTGAGATACATATGAAATACTGCACTTAAGGGACAGCAAAGCCAAATCCATTGAACCAAGCCTTCTCCAGAGGCTTCCTCTTTTAAGGCAGCCAGCCATATAAACCAACTACCAGTAAAGACTATATGCATGTATCTCTGATCAAGAGCCACTCGAAGTCCAGAGACTTCTACCGTAAGCCAAGCAAGCCTCAGGCATTTAAACCAAAGGCCTCAGGAGCATTCCCAACCCAAAGAACTCACAATTTGTAGTAGGCCGAATACAAAAGCTCACCAGTCTCAAATCTTTCCAGAACACACAAGCATTCCAGGACCAAGCCCTACAATCCATCAATCGAGTAAGAGCTTGAACTCAGGCTCACCAGGAGGCCATCAAGCTAGAAGCCTGAAGATCATCAAGGCCATTAGGAGCCCAAGACCAAAAGGCCATAAGGAATAAGCATCAGGAACCAGAAGGCAAGAGCCAAAAGCTCCAAAGGACCAGAAGGTCTCCAAGAACCCAGGAGCCAGAAGCTCACTAGGAGGCCAAGCAATTTCAAGCCAAGTTGCTCAGTGGATCAAAAGAAGGGCAGAACCACTTTTCATTTTCCTCATCATCACAACTTGTGCCACATTTGTTTTCTTCCAGTCTCAGGTACCCACGTAATCCTTATCATCCCAATAGTATCAAATTGCTATTATGTAGCAATAGCAATCAATAGCCAGCAGATGACAATAGAGATTGAGTAGAATAAAGTGAAACTAATGGTCTCAGATCAGTTAAAATCATCACAGACCATATAGTTCTTACCATTTCAGCTTGTAGCACAGAACACAATAAGCATCATGAAAATAGAAACAAATCACAGAAGCATTTAGGCATGCCCAACCCTTGTTGCATATAGCAACCAGTAAGATAAGGAAGTAGATGGTGGCCAGACCGAGCCATGGGGCGGCGCATCAGTGGGCTCAGGCCACCCGTGCGCAAGGCGAGGTAGGGGCCAAGTAGCCAGGCTCAAGCGGCGCTGGCTGAAGTTCGGTAAGGGGCTGTAAGGCGGCCTCAGGCCAGTCCAGGGCGGTATGCGATGGGCCAGGCAGCGCGGGCCCGAGCGCAGGGTCGGCTGCTGGAGCTGCGGCACCAGCAGGAGCCCAGGCGACGCACATGTGAGGAGGAGGGGAGAGCGAGCGATAGGGCGGCCGACCGGCGACGTGGGCGTCGGCCATGGGTGGCTGACCCAATCGGCTGAAGCACAAGGGGAAAAATCAGGGAAGAAGCAATAGAACGGGGAAAGAGTGAGGAAGCCAGGCTCAGTGGAAAAAGGGGAAAGGGTTAAGTTGAAAAAAAAAATAAGGGAGAGAAAAGATGGAAGCGTATATGGCATTTTCAGTGTATTTTCAAACTGAATAATATTCAAACATTAGTATCTTTTGCACTGTTAGTCCAAGTAAGATGAAACAAAATTCTAAATTCATCTAAAATAAAGTAATTTCGGAATATACGATAATAGTTTGAAATATAATCTCTGGTTAAATTTAAGTTCAAATTTAAATAAAAGGCCTAAAGATATGCTTTATATAAAAATTCTGCAAACAAACTCAGAATGGAATGAAACCAATTTTGATGGAATCCTTATGCTACCAGAAGTTCAAATATATATAAAAATATTTATGTTTTACCTTTGTTTAAATTATTTCACATTAAGGGTTATTCTCAATGGAATAAATAATCAAAAATGAATAGTTGTATAAAAGAAATTCTAAAATAAATAAAATTTATTTCTATGCACTTGTATGTCAGTAGCCTACTTTAATATGCTGAAATAATTAAGGTATGAACTTGATTTAGACTTGTATATGAATAATAAATGGTTTAATGGAAAAAGGTGTGTATATATATATTTGTGCATATACTATTCAGTAGCAATATATATACATACATGCATATGAAGAAATAATCTTATTTCACTATGTTTTGCATATAAATCCTAATAGCCAAATAACCCTAAGTTTTATGGCTCATGAACTTCATAATATGAATAAGCAAATTTTGTAATAATGAAGAAGTCTATAATAAAGATATTTGTATCACCAGAACCTTCTTAAAACCATGAATATGGAACCAGTAACCTATCCTAGCAAATCTAACATATTCGAAACCTCTTATTATGCTTAATCAATTAGGGGTTAAGTGCTATTCATTCATATCATTTAGCATAATGATCTAATGTCTTAATTCTATTAATCTAAATAATTTTAGTATCTATAATTCAAAGTTATAAATACAAGAATTCATAATTTTAGCCTCTTGAATTCGTAAATCAAGATTAGATAACCTATAGAAGAAACCATGTTTTGCTCATCATAAAAGCCATTAAGTATATGAATGTGTATTTACCTAAATCACGAGATCTTGAAATCATCTAATTCAAACCCTAAAATATTCCTGTTTTCTGTAGTGAATCTTTATTTGATTTGTTGTCTGTTTCCTTTTTGCCCTTATTAAAGCTTGTTATTTGCTTTATTTCCGTTGAACGACGTGTAGAACCCGATGTCGCCGTTTCCTTCGTCGACTTCATCTATTGCAACCTCGTCTTCACCGTAAGCAATGATTAAGCAAGGCAAGCGCCCCTTTGACCATATTGATCCCAGTATTTTATATTCCTTTTGTTCATTAAATTTTTTTATGCATGCGTTTAATTATGTAAAATTGCTGGTATTGGTAGATATACCTGTTGTCATATGAAACTCCTTGAAAATTTTGGAAATGTGAACCTTGATAACCATAGAATAAGGCTAGACATTACTTAATGCCAAATTGGGTATATGCGATCTTGTTAAACCTGCTTAGCCATGCTTTAGATCTTTCTGGAGTCAGATAATCACGATTAAAATGTTTTCCTGAAATGTCTTATTTGGAACCTAAATGGTCCTTTTTGGGAAAATGGTTGCTGGTAGTTTGCTAAAACCCCAAATTAAAACTATGGTTTGATGTGGGCGATTATTGGCAATAGCCGGATGTGTAGACGGGTTTGCACGTAGTGTAGGGTGGAGTATCGCCCGTGTCGGATTAAGGGCCGAGCGATGGGACGGTGAATCCATGTTTTTCGTACAACCACGACGGCTTGTATGGGCGGGTATTAGCCTATTAAGTTGTTTAGATGTGGCTTTGCATCTATGGAAGGCGGGAGATTGCACAGGCATTCCGGTCAGGTTTGTCTGTAGGGGTTTCTACATACCAATGCAACGGTGTACGCCTTGCCCTGGACAGAGACGTGGTGTGTGTGTGATACATGTGGATCCACGGCTTGGGTGAGTGTCTCTGTCTTCAGGGCGAGGGTTAACATCCCGGGCTGGTGTAAAGCCACGTCTAGATAATGTAACGGCTCTGTACGATCTCCTTGCCGACACACCAAAGGAAGTGTGTTAATTGATCTGGCGAAAAGGTTGATCATTCCTTGTGGGTAAAGTGTACACCTCTGCAGAGTGTAAATCTAATCGATTAGCCGCGTCCACGGTCAAGGACACTTGGTGACGTTATTCCATGCTAGAGTTTTTGGTATCTTTCTAAAATGGGTTTGGTCTGAACTTGTTTTTAGCAACTGTTGTTTTATGTCGAAGGGCTGGCATTGATGGACCTTATGGTTTGGTTATTCGAACTCACGTCATGGAGGACTGTGAGTATTACTTACGGTTGTATATATTTCTTATCAATCAACTTGCTTTTACAAATTCCATTTGATAACTTGTTTTACAATTCAATTTCGCTTTATGCAAATTAACTGTATTAGCCTTTCCTTTGAAATGGCCTGCATATATTATAGGTTTTCTCAAGTCTTCTTGAGTACGTAAAGTACTCACCCTTGCTTAATTATTATTTTAGGTGGAAGTTAGCGAGGCTTGAGTCTCTTTTAAATCGCAGGATGCGGATCTTCTTAAATCGTGTTCTATCCGGAGTTTATGCCTTGTCGATTGCTGCATGGTCGGATGGGCAAACTACAAGATATTGCTTCTTTTGCTGCTATCCTCTATTTTGTAAGCTTCTCTTTGTATATTAGTTTCCGCTGTAATTATTTGTGGTGTGGTTGTGATTCCAATTGTTGTAAACATGTGAGTGCTAGCTATCGATCCAGGAATAGCACAAGAATCACATGGAGGTTCTGTTCATCGAGCAGGTCTCACAATGATGGTATCGAGCTATCTTGATGTAGGGTAAACCTAGATAGAGTGGTCGTTAGTGTTGGAATAAGTAAGTTCAAAATCTTATTTCCAAAAGCTACTGTATTTGCAAAATGTAGACTCTGCTGTTCTTTCCTCATTCTTAAGTTCTCATCCTTACCACTACATCCAATTTGATTTGTAAACAAACTCCTCTTTCCTCAAAAATAGTTTGTTTTCGCTATTGGCTTTTGAAGATGTTGGGACATGTCGCTACCATCCTTCATGCTAGCCGATGAAGACCACAATGTCTACGCCAACAACCTCAAGAAGTAGACAACGCTTCACTACCTTCGTCGAAGTAGAAGTAGAGTACAAAGATCTTACTTCATGAATGGACAACATCGCCCAACAGTAAAATGCAGAAGATTGGAGTATGTTAGGTTCTTCGTTAGGAAAGGAACCCTTATACGTGGCATGTTATTCCACTATAGTTATATAAAGCGTTTTTATGTGGTGTCTTTCTCTTGCTATTGTGAATTGGTTTTTATTTTGTTTGCCCAGGTGCTTTATGTGTAAACTTAACCTCTAGGTTAAAGTTTCACAATAAGTTGTCCTTGTGTATGAATATGGAGAATTCAAACCATAGGATAAATAGGAAGTCATAAAATAGCTTATCTCTTCTTTCTATAAAATTTCTTCCAAACTTATCCTTTCTTTCTGTATAACTTCTCACCTGTGTAACCACTAAACTTACATAAGCTGCTTTAGGCTAATTAAAACCTAATTGTTCTCAATAATAACTGTTGAACATATCTCAAAGTTCACCTCATTACCTTGTCTAGATATATACCATGAAAATGAACTAGAACCCGAGAAGTTCTATGCTTCTAAATAGAAACCTTAGAATGGTTATCAAAATAAAAAAAAATAATTGAAAATCCTATTTTCTAAGAAGAAATGTAAAAAGAATAGCATTAGTTGTACATATACTCTTTCCATTTGTAAGACTTAGTTTCCTTATCTGGATGCTCTTTCTTTTTACTGGATATTTCATATACTTATTTTCTCTCAGTTGAACTTTCTTTCTTCACTTCTAGTTATTCTTTCTAGAAGTATTTCTCTACATCTTTTTGCTTGTAAAAGCCACCAACAAATATCTTTGAAAATAATTCGGGTAGTAAGTCAACAATATCGTGATGTCTACATCAGCAAAATTTAAGAAGATGGAAGTAGAAAAAAAAATCATAACTTCACCGACTTCATAGAAGTCCTAGAATATTGACATCAGCAAGTGGTACAAACGTTAAAAGTAACTGGCCACCAAATAGTCTACTTTGAAGGACAGTATTATCTAAAGTACATGTTATTCTAAGTAAACCTTTTATGCAGAAATACGTATGGTTAGATTAGTAGAAGAAAAATATTAGATGCCCTTCCCATGTACTAAGGTGAATATATATAAAATTACCGTGTTGTTGAAACTTTGTTGTAAAACTTTTGTATTGCTTTCGGGTTACTCTCGTAAATGTTAAACCATTAGGTTGAAATTTACGATGTGCCGACCCTTATTTAATAAGAAAAGTTAATTAAGAAATTTTAAGGAACGAAAAGTTGCCTTATGAACTAATAACTACCTAGTAACCAACCTTGAAACGATGTTTTAGTGAATGAGACATTGCCTTATAAACTAGCCAGCAATTACCTAGACAATATATAGGCTATTCTTAAAATAATATTTTAAGGAACGAAAAGTTGCCTTGTAACCCAACAGAATTGCATCTAAGTAACCTTATCCTAATAAATCTTGTTGCAGGATGCCTGCGACACAATCCATTAATACATCTACTGAAAGTAATGAATTATAAAATTTCCAGCCTTTATAATCAACCTTCGGCTCTCCCCAAATAATCCTAGTTGAGATGCATCTTTTCGTTCATCTCAAACGTTTTAACAAACTGAGTACCTCTCCTTAAATTAGCTTATTTTTGCTAATGATTCTTCGTATAAATTGCTAACACTCCTCATCTACTTCGTGAAACCCAACCAAGAAAAACGAATGCCAGAATCCCCAACCTTAGCACAAGTACTCGCTGTAATCAAACAAAATCACTAGATGCGTACTTTTCTTCTCCACGACAGCAAGCAGCCAGCTTTTTGTTAAAACCAAACATCTAGTGCAATTCATTGCACCGAACACGTAGCTTCACTGCACACACGACAAAAGGGATCAATTCGACACTGCATCTGTTCACCTAGTCTTTTCCTTCTCCTCTCCTTTATCTTTCTTTCAAACAAGCCCGGTACAGAGTGGAGCGCAATTTTTCTTTCCGTTCACATTTGGCGCCGGCTTCGATGGCTTGTTCCCACTACCTGATGATCTGGTTCAGTAGGGCGCACCGTCTCCCTCACTCCACTGTGGTAGGTCAAAACAATGCCTGACTCACCAATGCCAGTAATGATAATGAGACAGGCACTATACTCTTATCTCTGTCTCAGTTATGTCCTACGCCATTAAATTCCCAATGTCATCACTTGACCGGCAACCAAAACCGTCACCGTTCAAACCCTTTTTGTGCTACCTTAAATGCCTATATAGGTCACTTTACATTTCAATCAGGAGACCGTATCACTCTCCGTTACCACATCTCTGCTCATGTACGCCTAATTCAACCCTGTCATTTACCATCACCGCGCATACGTTCAGCCGTTAAGCTCTCCCTGTTTCTTTGGTCAATCAAAAAGTGGAAACATCACTTGTTGCACAGACCCGTGGCAACTTGACTACCTTTGCTCACGCCCGTTCACATTTTTTGAAAACATTTTCATTCCTTTTTAAATACCTAACCATGCTTCTCTGGGTTTACCCCACTTCTTTTCTACAAATACCACAAACTTCTCTGTGTTCGCAAGGATCGTGCTCAGCCAACCATTGCTTTTACGATGACCTCAAACGTTTTAGCGTTTTTCCTGTCATATATCTTGCAGAAAACGTGTTTCACAAATCTGCGTGTAAGATGAAAAACTAACTGTCAGATGAACTTGAAACTAATTGCTGTCCTAGCCTGTTCTTCCTTTAAAGACAACTTGTCATCTTCGAGTGATGATTCCTTTCAAACTCTGACATGCCGCATGTTCGTTTCAAAAACGAATATCTTGTTCTTTTGAATCTTCATCAAGCTTTGAAACATGACCATATCTCATAGAAGACTCGGTCAAAATTATGACTCCAAGAGTAAAAGAAATAAAATCCGAAGCAGTTTACTCGAAAAATCAATTAAAGAAATGATGCTTGAACAAAGATACTTGTTCTAAAAAGAATTCTACTCAACTCCATGTTGAATTTCAATCGTCATTTGTCATCCCTCCAACAACACCAATGAACACTATCATTACTTAAAACCGAAAGCCAAAATTTCTTACTTTTGATGTAGTAAACGTGGGCGATATCCTAACAGATTGCCTAAAGAAGAAACAAAATCTATTTCGTTCTCAACCCCGAGGAGATATACAACAACCGTAAAACTGACCTTAAGAATTTGAAGATCAACGATTCCTTAAACATGCATCTACACCAACTCAAGACATCAAACATAACATATACGACTCAATGTCGATACATCCCTTATAAATACAGTTTCTATTAGAACTTAGATTAATTTGAAATTATCTTGTCTCTTTAGATCTACTTGAAGTCAACCAAAAGTTCATATAGGAACTATTCTTAAAGTAATGATTTGATAAGCGAAATGTTGCCTATTAAATCTTCTTGAACTCTCATCAAAATATGTCTTAACTTAGTCTATCCAAATGGCGGTAAAAGGTCAAGTGCTAACCTTTCAATTTTCGTCTTTAACCATTACCCGATAAGTCCTCCATCTGTTCTATAATCAATGAAAAATTAACACCTCGGATTTAGCTGTCTCCTACTTATGTTTCTAAAAGTCAGCTCAAACCAAATTTATTCGCAACTAACCTCATCAATCCCAGTTACCCACAGCACTTATTCACGAAAGAAACTTATGATCTACCAGATGCAGTATTAGATACGATGCTTATATATATATATATATTTGAACCCTGCTAGAATTCAAATTTAATTCCAAGGTCAACCCTTTGACCCTAGTCGCCTCCTGATCATTTGTTTTATAACATTAGCAAACAAACTTGCTACTGTTTCGAATAAGATGGATAACGTCATCTACATTAACCAAGAAGAACTTGAACACTTCGCCAACATCTGGTCAAGTAGAGTTCTTCATCTCGTCAAGGAAAATGTCGGTGATTTCCAAGCTATCTCGAGGACCTAGGAAATATCAAGTACCCAAAACAACCCCTGCCTCGACGTCAGCCTTTGAATGTAATGATCTTCCTTATGTAATTACGCCCGACACTTAATGTAATATTGAGTACGCCCTTTATGTAGTTAATTCCTGCAATCAACCCTTTTGACTTTGTGCATTATATTCCTTCATAATTGCCAAATACAAAGAAAATCAAAACCCTATGTTTACCAAGGTGACCAAACTAATTAAATCACCAGAATCATTTTATAACCCCCCTACCTCAACCCAAATCCTTGAATTATCCTTACCTTGTTTTCAATCTAAGGTCAACGTGGAATGACATTTATTCTCAACTAATCTCGTCAACCAATGTTGACTATACAGATCAACTGTTGTATTCAAATATCCTGCTTGATGTTGACAGTCAGTTCCTCCAAAATGAATTTAATGACAATACATCTTTTCTTTCACCTCAAATATTCTAAGCATACTGCATGCCACTCTCTAAATTAAATTATCCTTATCAACAATCCTAGTTATTTAGTTAAAAGATATATATAATAATGTCCCTTATCTGCTTACGCAAAAACCCAAATAAAAGCCTTCTCTATTCTCAGCACATTAACTCAGAATTGCAAGAAGAAACTCCAGTAAAACGAATACACTGAAGACAAAAATACAAGGAAACGACAAGATCACTTCTGAGAGGAAATTCCCCGTAACCTACCTAGTCCTTGCAAATCTCGGGGACGAGATTTCTGTAAGGGGGATAGATTTGTAACATCCCAAAAAATGAAATAATATAAAAATAAATATTTTAAATTTGAAAATATTTATTTATGAGCTTTATTGGATTTATTGGATCTTATCTGAATTTTCTTGGATTTATGTTTTGTATGAAAAATCCAACAAATGAAATTAAAGAATGAAAATGGTAAAAAGGTAAAATGGTAAGAAGATAAAAGGTAAAAGTAAAATCTTGAAAAGTTTATATATTTAAAATCATTTCAGCTGGTACATAAGTTTTAATGCATAGCATAGTGATTAAACAAATGAAAAGACACCTTTTTACTAACAACAGTAAAAGTGTCAAAGTTTAATAAAATGTCCCAACATGTGGGTACAATTAAGTAAACTGCAGTGTTAAAAATTTAAATTTACATTTTCATCTTGTTTGCAAGAATGAATAGGTACAAAAGCAGAAAATAAAAATCTTTATTTCAAGTCTTCATCTTGTTAGCTCTGTCGTTCCAATCTTCATATAACCTGCAAACATCACAAATATTGTTTTGTCGTGAGAATAAAATTGTAAATATGCAAAATTAATTAAAGAATATAATTGAGTAGAAATTGCCGTCAAGACAAAACATTGTTATCACTCATTGAGGTATTAAAAGTTGTCTCATGGGCCAACCAGATTACCTCTAGTGATTTGTTAGCATCCTCGACAATTATACAAAACTGTGTTTAAAGTCGAGACGCACGCATTGAGAAAATATCGTGCAAGAGAAAATGTTTTACCCACAGATAAATTATAGAGGAGCACATCAATTGAGATACATATGAAATCTGCACTTAAGGGACAAAGCAAAGCCAAATCCATTGAACCAAGCCTTCTCCGAGGCTTCCTCTTTTAAGGCAGCCAGCCATATAAACCAACTACCAGTAAAGACTATATGCATGTATCTCTGTACTCAAGAGCCAGCTCGGAAGTGCAGAGACTTCTACCGTAAGCCAAGCAAGCCTCAGGCATTTAAACCAAAGGCCTCAGGAGCATTCCCAACCCAAAGAACTCACAGTTTGTAGTAAGCCGAATACAAAAGCTCACGAGTCTCAAATCTTTCCAGAACACACAAGCATTCCAGGACCAAGCCCTACAATCCATCAATCGAGTAAGAGCTTGAACTCAAGCTCACCAGGAGGCCATCAAGCTAGAAGCCTGAAGATCATCAAGGCCATTAGGAGCCCAAGACCAAAAGGCCATAAGGAATAAGCATCAGCAACCAGAAGGCAAGAGCCAAAAGCTCCAAAGGACCAGAAGGTCTCCAAGAACCCAGGAGCCAGAAGCTCACTAGGAGGCCAAGCAATTTCAAGCCAAGTTGCTCAGTGGATCAAAAGAAGGGCAGAACCACTTTTCATTTTCCTCATCATCACAACTTGTGCCACATTTCTTTTCTTCCAGTCTCAGGTACCCACATAATCCTTATCATCCCAATAGTATCAAATTGCTAGTATGTAGCAATAGCAATCAATAGCCAGCAGATGACAATAGAGATTGAGTAGAATAAAGTGAAACTAATGGTCTCAGATCAGTTAAAATCATCACAGACCATATAGTTCGTACCATTTCAGCTTGTAGCACAGAACACAATAAGCATCATGAAAATAGAAAAAATCACAGAAGCATTTAGGCATGCCCAACCCTTGTTGCATATAGCAACCAGTAAGATAAGGAAGTAGATGGTGGCCAGACCGAGCCATGGGGCGGCGCATCAGTGGGCTCAGGCCACCCGTGCGCAAGGCGAGGCAGGGGCCAAGTAGCGAGCTCAGCGGCGCTGGCGAAGTTCGGCAAGGGCGTAAGGCGGCCTCGGGGCGATCAGCGGCATGCGATGGGCCAGCAGCGGGCCCGAGCCAGCAGGTCTTTGAGCTGCGGCACCAGCAGGAGCCCAGCACACACGTGAGTAGGAGGAGAGCGGCGAGAGGCGGCCGGCCGGCGACGTGGCGTCGGCCATGGGTGGTGACCAATCGGTACAAGCACAAGGGGAAAAATCAGGGAAGAAGCAATAGAACGGGGAAAGAGTGAGGAAGCCAGGCTCAGTGGAAAAAGGGGAAAGGGTTAAGTTGAAAAAAAATAATAATAAGGGAGAGAAAAGATGGAAGCGTATATGGCATTTTCAGTGTATTTTCAAACTGAATAATATTCAAACATTAGTATCTTTTGCACTGTTAGTCCAAGTAAGATGAACAAAATTCTAAATTCATCTAAAATAAAGTAATTTCGGAATATACGATAATAGTTTGAAATATAATCTCTGGTTAAATTTAAGTTCAAATTTAAATAAAAGGCCTAAAGATATGCTTTATATAAAAATTCTGCAAACAAACTCAGAATGGAATGAAACCAATTTTGATGGAATCCTTATGCTACCAGAAGTTCAAATATATATAAAAATATTTATGTTTTACCTTTGTTTAAATTATTTCACATTAAGGGTTATTCTCCATGGAATAAATAATAAAAAATGAATAGTTGTATAAAAGAAATTCTAAAATAAAAAAAATTTATTTCTATGCACTTGTATGTCAGTAGCCTACTTTAATATGCTGAAATAATTAAGGTATGAACTTGATTTAGACTTGTATATAAATAATAAATGGTTTAATGGAAAAAAGGTGTGTATATATATATTTGTGCATATACTATTCAGTAGCAATATATATACATACATGCATATGAAGAAATAATCTTATTTCACTATGTTTTGCATATAAATCCTAATAGCCAAATAACCCTAAGTTTTATGGCTCATGAACTTCATAATATGAATAAGCAAATTTTGTAATAATGAAGAAGTCTATAATAAAGATATTTATATCACTAGAACCTTCTTAAAACCCATGAATATGGAACCAGTAACCTATCCTAGCAAATCTAACATATTCGAAACCTCTTATTATGCTTAATCAATTAGGGGTTAAGTGCTATTCATTCATATCATTTAGCATAATGATCTAATGTCTTAATTCTATTAATCTAAATAATTTTAGTATCTATAATTCAAAGTTATAAATACAAGAATTCATAATTTTAGCCTCTTGAATTCGTAAATCAAGATTAGATAACCTATAGAAGAAACCATGTTTTGCTCATCATAAAAGCCATTAAGTATATGAATTTGTATTTACCTAAATCACGAGATCTTGAAATCATCTAATTCAAACCCTAAAATATTCCTATTTTCTGTAGTGAATCTTTATTTGATTTGCTGTCTGTTTCCTTTTTGCCCTTATTAAAGCTTGTTATTTGCTTTATTTCCGTTGAACGACGTGTAGAACCCGATGTCGCCTTTTCCTTCGTCGACTTCATCTATTGCAACCTCGTCTTCACCGTAAGCAATGATTAAGCAAGGCAAGCGCCCCTTTGACCATATTGATCCCAGTATTTTATATTCCTTTTGTTCATTAAATTGTTTTATGCATGCGTTTAATTATGTAAAATTGCTATTTTGTGGTATTGGTAGATATACCTGTTGTCATATGAAACTCCTTGAAAATTTTGGAAATGTGAACCTTGATAACCATAGAATAAGGCTAGACATTACTTAATGCCAAATTGGGTATATGCGATCTTGTTAAACCTGCTTAGCCATGCTTTAGATATTTCTGGAGTCAGATAATCACGATTAAAATGTTTTCCTGAAATGTCTTATTTGGAACCTAAATGGTCCTTTTTGGGAAAATGGTTGCTGGTAGATTGCTAAAACCACAAATTAAAACTATGGTTTGACGCGGGCGATTATTGGCAATAGCCGGATGTGCAGACGGGTTTGCACGTAGTGTAGGGTGGAGTATCGCCCGTGTCGGATTAAGGACCGAGCGATGGGACGGTGAATCCATGTTTTTCGTACAACCACGAGGGCTTGTATGGGCGGGTCTTAGCCTATTAAGTTGTTCAGATGTGGCTTTTCATCTATGGAAGGCGGGAGATTGCACAGGCATTCCGGTCAGGTTTGTCTGTAGGGGTTTCTACATACCAATGCAACGGTGTACGCCTTGCCCTGGACAGAGACGTGGTGTGTGTGTGATACATGTGGATCCACGGCTTGGGTGAGTATCACTGTCTTCAGGGCGAGGGTTAACGTCCCGAGCTGGTGTAAAGCCACGTCTAGATAATGTAACGGCTCTGTATGATCTCCTTGCCGACACACCAAAGGAAGTGTGTTAATTGATCTGGCGAAAAGGTTGATCATTCCTTGTGGGTAAAGTGTACACCTCTGCAGAGTGTAAATCTAATCGATTAGCCGCGTCCACGGTCAAGGACACTTGGTGACGTTATTCCATGCTAGAGTTTTTGGTATCTTTCTAAAATGGGTTTGGTCTGAACTTGTTTTTAGCAACTGTTGTTTTATGTCGAAGGGCTGGCATTGATGGACCTTATGGTTTGGTTATTCGAACTCACGTCATGGAGGACTGTGAGTATTACTTACGGTTGTATATATTTCTTATCAATCAACTTGCTTTTACAAATTCCGTTTGATAACTTGTTTTACAATTCAATTTCGCTTTATGCAAATTAACTGTATTAGCCTTTCCTTTGAAATGGCCTGCATATATTATAGGTTTTTCTCAAGTCTTGCTGAGTACGTAAAGTACTCACCCTTGCTTAATTATTATTTTAGGTGGAAGTTAGCGAGGCTTCGAGTCTCTTTTAAATCGCAGGATGCGGATCTTCTTAAATCGTGTTCTATCTGGAGTTTATGCCTTGTCAGTTGCCTGCGGGTCGGATGGGCATACTACAAGATATTGCTTCTTTTGCTGCTATCCTCTATTTTGTAAGCTTCTCTTTGTATATTAGTTTCCGCTGTAATTATTTGTGGTGTGGTTGTGATTCCAATTGTTGTAAACATGTGAGTGCTAGCTACTGATCCAAGGAATAGCACAGTAATCACATGGAGGTTCCTGTTCATCAGAACAGGGTCTCACACAAATCCACCCTTGCCATGTGACTTTGATTTTCTATCGACAGCTGCTCATGCGCCAACCATGCTGCCAATTGGGCGTGCTTCCACTCCGGTCTCTCCGGCGTCACCACCATCGGGCCAGGCCATTTCCTCAGCCCTGTCGAGCTCCTCGAGTTCATAGCTTCCAGTGCTACCTATCGCTGAGATGCTCTCGTCGCCTGTTCCTGTGCTTCCCGCGCCAGTCCAACAGCCAGCTCTATCTAGTGCGCCACCGATCGCTCCTACTTCACAGCTCGCGTCACCACCACCCACCGCAGTGCCTGCACCCCCAACTATCAATACGCATGGCATGATGACCCGTGGGAAATGCGGCTTCTGACAGCCAGCGGTCAGCTAAACCTGCATGTCTCTATTCCATCACCAATTCCGCGTTCCTATCGCGCTGCCCTTAACGACGACAACTGGCTTTGCGCTATGGAACAGGAATATGCCGCCTTACGCACTAACAATACATGGGACCTTGTTCCTCGACCTCGTGATGCTAATATTGTTTCAGGCAAATGGATTTTTCGACACAAGTTGAAGCCTGATGGATCCTTGGATTGATACAAGGCGTGATGGGTTCTCCGCAGGTTCTCTCAACGACCCGGTATTGACTTCGAGGAGACGTTCAGCCCCGTCGTCAAACCGGCCACTGTGCGCACCGTTCTCACAATTGCGCTCGCCAATGAGTGGCTGGTTCACCAGCTCGACGTCAACAACGCCTTCCTTAATGGCACACTGGCTGAGACAGTGTACTATCAGCAGCCCTCTGGCTTTGTCGACCCTGAGCGCAGCACACACGTGTGTCGTCTCAATCATTCCCTTTACGGTCTCAAGCAGGCGCCCCGGGCCTGTTTCAGTCGTTTTGCTACGTACCATGCCTCCCTCGGCTTCTCAGCATCTAAGGCTGACCCCTCGTTGTTCACCAACAGCAACGGCAACGACCTCGTCTACCTACTTCTGTACGTCGATGACATCGTCCTCACCGCCTCTTCACTGACCCTGCTTCGGCGCATCATTGACTCTCTTCACCGTGAGTTCTCACTCAAGGACCTAGGTGATCTATACTTCTTCCTTGGCGTCTCCGTCACGCGCACTGCCACCGGCTTCTTCCTTAGCCAACACCAATACATTGAGGATATCCTCGCGCATGCTGGCATGACGAACTGCAAGCCGTGCAGTACGTCTGTCAACACCAACACAAAGCTTCCGTCTATAGGTGACCCTATCTCCAATCCCACCAACTACAGAAGCATCCCTGGAGCCCTTCAGTATTTGACCTTCACGCGTCCAGACATCGCCTATGCCGTACAATAAGCTTGCCTCCACATGCATGATCCGCGAGAACCACACGCCAACTTGCTCAAGCGGATTCTTCGTTATCTCCGGGGCACCACTGACCACGGTTTGCAGCTGCATCATACTACACCGACTTCACTCACCGTCTATACTAATGCTAATTAGGCCGGGTGTCCTGACACTCGAAAGTTCACCTCGGGCTATGGCGTGTTCCTCGGCGACAACCTCATTTCCTGGTCCTCCAAGCGCCAGTCGATGGTTTCTCGTTCCAGTGCTGAAGCCGAGTACCGTGCCTTCACTAATGCCGTTGCTGAGTCTTGTTGGCTTTGCCAGCTCCTCGTGGAACTACACCGTCCTATTCGGCACGCCACCGTCATCTTCTGTGACATCAGCGGACGAAGCATGTCGAGATCGACCTACACTTTGTTCGGGAACGTGTTGCCCTCGGTGAATTTCGTGTTCGTCATGTGCCGACCACTTCTCAGTACGCTGATATTTTTACCAAGGGTCTTCCGACGACGATCTTCAAGGAATTTTGCTCCAGTTTGAACGTCCGTCCCGCTCCCGTTCAAACTGCGGGGGGATGTTAGGAAACTATCTATTATTAGGAAGCTATCTGGTGATTGCTAGTCTTTCCCTTTCGGTGTATCTTGCCTTGATTGTCAACCAATCATCTGTATCCTATATATATACCGTTGGTGCAATATAATTGCCCTCAAGGCTTTACTTCCTAATCTCTTGCACTAACAAAGTTTTCACTTTCCACCCACCGATAACAGGCGCACACACCACATCTCCAAACGGTTTACCTAGCCCACGCCGCAACCCCTTCCTTCCAAGTTTCCACACCAAATATTTGCCCAACTATCTGAGAGGATTTCTCCATCACGCCACCATTGATCCCGTTGCACTGGCTTTCCCTACTGCATACCCAAAACTGGATCCCCAATCTTTGATCGATCTGTTAGGTTGGCCATCCCTAGTGTTGCCTCCTCAATACCCATCCACCTCAGCTATCTTGTTTGTATCCACCCCTGTTCTGCACTTAACCACTACTGCACAAAAGCAAATCACAGACGCTTCATAAACTTTATCACATAAAGTTTTGTGAACCATCTGTAACAAAGTGTCAGTGATAAGAAAGGCATATCATCGACAGTTTCCGAACCGTCTGTGAAAATTATTATCACAGACGGTTCTAAACAAGAACCGTCTATTTAAAACTGTCTGTGATGTAAGCCTCATCATAGACGGTTCTACTTTATAACCGTCTATGATGAATGTCACATACATCACAGATGGTGGAACTGTCTGTGATGTAGGTTGCTTCACAGACGACGGTTCTTGTTTATAACCGTCTGTGATATTGTCTTTCCACTGTTTATATTTTTCTATATATTGGCTAGCCTCAAGAAATGCTAGACATGCCCTTTGAAACAAATTATATTACAGAGTTTTACATCACAAGCATATTATTATGACATATATTTCAAAAATCATCTCAGATCACATATCACACACTACGTACAGCTGATCCATTTCAGAAATGAACTTACATATATTAACCAATTGAATCCATAACTACAACTCACAAATTCACAGCACAAGCTTCACAAATTAATCCAAGTGGTGACTAACAAATTCACAACTCATCAGGTGAGGCCAAGTGGCATTCGCCATTT
Organism: Otatea glauca; assembly: GCA_036346275.1. Lineage (NCBI taxonomy): Eukaryota > Viridiplantae > Streptophyta > Magnoliopsida > Poales > Poaceae > Otatea > Otatea glauca. The sequence continues at coordinate 22,726,050 of CM070719.1, read as the reverse complement.
GGATTTCTGACCTCACGCATCAATAAGGCACAGAGTTGTACTCGAATTCGTAGTAGGTCAGCCTATTCCAATGTAGATTTAGCGCATTTCCAAGCTTGTCGATAGGAAGAGTAAAGTCTTGCATGTATATAAATTGATCAGTGCAAACAATTATTGCAATATTGACAAACCTCTATGATATTGCTCATGGTTGCACCAATGAGGATTTGCATGTTGTGGCAAACGTAGAAGCCACATAGGTTAGTAGCCTTTGACTGCTGGTGGCACTGCTAGAATATAATAGGTTAGTTTCAGAGGTATTATAATGGAGTGTGAAGGATTATTGCATACTTGAAGGACCATGTAGAGGTCCATCCATGTTTGTGATGAGTATTTGACTTTATTTGAGCAAGGTGTGCTCAAGTTTGAGTTTGATTTGGATTGATTTCCAAAATGAAGCAATTTGAGTTGTCTCTGCCAGGAGTGGCAATACCGGCCGTATGGGCGCAGTAGTGATGAGTTGGATGGGTTTATTGCATATCATTGTGGGCATTGCTATGTGATGTGTTTCCTTGTCTTTGATGGTTGCAGGGCGACAGTGCTAGGTCATGGTGAGGTGGAGGATGACCAGGACTAGGCGAGGAGCGTCGTAGGTCCAGACGGTTGGGAGATCGCCGGAAGATGATCGGAGACGGAGTCCGGGCAATTCAAGAAGACAAGGAAAGGAGATGATGCTAGCTAGATGCCGCGTGGATCAATGAGGGCCGTCGGATTGAGGTCTAGTTGATAGGTTAGCGGGTCTAGGTAGTATGCTTTGAAAACCGTGCAAGAAAACCTGGTATGTGTGTCGGTTTTGGGTTACCCCTTTTATGGCTATGTGTGTGGGTTAATCCTAGCCCTTATATGAGTGCTCACTACAAGAAACAGAGAAAAATTCGTGGGCAAAAAAAAACCGACGAATTTATTTATTTAAATTCGTCAGTTTGTATAAAACCCACGTTTTTAATTAAATTCGTGGGCCAAAATGAAACACACGAATTTATTTATTTAAATTCGTGGGCTCAAATAACACCCACGAATTTAATCATTTAAATTCGTGCACCAGAAGTTACCCACGAATTTAAACATTTAAATTGGGCCAAAATTACCTACAATTTAAACATTTAAATTGTGGGCCAAAATTACCCACGAATTTAAAAATTTAAATTGTGGGCCACCAATTACCCACGAATTTAAATTTTAAATTGTGGGCAGCGTCCCACGAATGTAACTCGGGCCAAAACCCTACGGCCCGCAAGACGCGCCACCGATGTTGCCTCCCACGCCCACGCCACGCCGCCACGCCCGCACCCGCCGCTACGCTCGCACCTCCGCGCCCCGCCGGTCCCCGCGCCTTGCCCGCCCCCCGCCACCGCCCGCCCACCCCTGCGCAAGACGAGCCACCGCCCGGCCGGCCTCCCACCGCGCCGCTGCCGCTCGGCCGCCGAGACCCGCCCGGCCGGCCGGCCGCCTTCGCCGCCCGCCCGCTCGCCATCGCCCGCCGTCGGCCGCTGCCCTCCCGCCGCCGACGCTCACGCCGCCGGCCCGCGCTTCCCCCCCGCGACTCCGCCCGGCCGCCGCCGCCACGCGCCGCGCACGCCGCGCCGCCGATCGCCCGGCCGTCTTTGCGCCCGCCATGCTGCCCTCGTCCGGCCGCCGCCGCCCGGCCGCCACCTGCCGTCGCCCGCTGCCCGCCTCGCGCGCCACCCGCGCCGCCGCCGCCCGGCCGCCCTCCCGCCCATGCCACCGCTTCGCTCGATCGCCGAGACGCCGCCCGCCCGCCCGGCCGGCGCCACCCCGCTTTGCTGTCGCCGCGCGCGCCATCACAGACCATCGCGGCGCCGCCTACGGTGCCTTTTCGCGCCGCCGGCGCCACCGCTGCCCTCCCGGACCCGCGACGCCCCACCGGCGTTGGAGAAGGTATATTCGTCTCTTTTATATTCGTTTAAAGTTATTTCATATCATTTTATATTACGATATGATATATATATTTTATTTTCTCGCTGCCGTTGTATATAACGTTAGAGTTTAGGGTTTGTGTCGAACAGTAGAGAGCATAGGCGTCACCCGTTCGGGAACGGCGCATCTCACATTTGCTTGTGAGGTGCGCGGTTCTAAAATGAATTGTTGTAGTAACTTAATATTAGACTAACAGTGATGAATGTTGCTATATAGTGTATGCGTGATGCCTCCGTCCCTGAGGATCTCCGACAGCTCTCACATGGTGATGTGACGGCAAGGAGCTATAGTCGTTGTGATGTGAACGGGTTCCGTTTTCGAACAGTGAAATTAGAAGCTAGCCGTCCACTTGCGGCCACTTCAAACAGCGGTTGTAATGTGTTGTACGTCATTGCGTAGTTTACAAATTGCCGTTGGATGTGTGATTGGATTATCTAAGGATCTGCTAGAATGTCTCCTTCTGGTTTGAGAGATTGATATATATATTATAACTGCAAATGTTTTTTTGTCTGCTGAGTGGATGTCCTATTTACAAGAGAGGTCATGACGAAATTTTGTACATTTCGGAGACTTAGTTTTAAGCCGGTTTTGAAGAGTTAATAGGTTGGTTTCAGTATTTTAGTACTGGTAATAGGTTTGGTGTCTCGTTTGTTAATTCTTCGTCCGCTAGAACTTCATTGTGGAGTTTGTCTTTTGTGTTAGTATTTCTGATGAGATTTGAACAAAATAGATGATCCTTCTTATTTATTCTTCGCTTAGCAATTTTTATTTTCAATTTTCTTTTTGCCTTTTCTTTTCTTCTTTAGTTGTTATATGTATTGACTGCGATACATATATATAAAAATACATACATTTGGATATATATATGGATATATATATATACATTTTTTTTGTAAAAAGGACTCATAAATTCGTGGGTTTATTAAACCCACGAATTTAACAGATTAAATTCGTGGGTTCATTAAACCCACAAATTTATCAGATTAAATTCGTGGGTTTAATAACCCACGAATTTATCAGATTAAATTCGTGGGTTTATTAAACCCACGAATTTAATCTATTAAATTCGTGGGTTTATTAAACCCATGAATTTAATCTGATAAATTCGTGGGTTATTTAGCCCACGAATTTAATCTGTTAAATTCGTGGGTTTAATAAACCCACGATTTTAATCTGTTAAATTCGTGGGTTTAGTAAATGCACGAATTTAACTCAGATTCCCAATTAAATTCGTGGGCTTGGCAGAAACCCACGAATTTAACTTAAATTCATGGGTACCCACGAATTTAATTAATTAATTTCGTCGAGTTAAATTCGTGAACTAAATTCGACGGTTTGCTCACGAATTTAAATTAAATTCGTGGGTTTTAGCTTAAATTCGTGGATTTTTGGCCCACGAATTTTTCCCTGATTCTTGTAGTGGCTCTAGGGTTGAGGGACTCATCCAAGGGTGGTAGGTGGCCCAAGAGTAGTATAAATAGGGGTGGAGGGGTAGCCTCCTCCTCTTGAAGGTTTTGAGGTTTGTGAATGCTCCTTTGAGCTTTGCCCACATGAAAGTGAGGCTTTGTAACCTCTCCTTCCAGAAATGAAAGTTTTATCCATCCAACTCTGAATTTATTTTGCGCATTTATATTATGTCTTTACTTTACGCAATTTAAATTTAGTATTTACTTTCCCGCAATTACATTCTCGCAATTTACTTTCACGCAATTTGGATTTGCCTCCCCTCCTTATAAATGCTGTTGATTTTGGATGTTTTGAGTGTGTTCATATGGTTTTACATCTCTTTTGCACTCTTGGATTGAGTAGAGAACATCTTTTCTTTCAAGTTCCAACTTTGTTCAGAACTTGTTCTTTGCGCAGCATTTAGTATTTGATTTTTATAAAACTATAGAAAAATCCTTTTTAAGTGATTCTTGTTCAAGGATGTACGGGACTCTGATATCCACTTGCAGAAAAATGTTGGAGTTCACTTGTTGAACCGTTTGGGCGCCATGAGGTGAAAACCGAGCCCCAAACTTTCTGCTCGATTTTTCCTGTTTTTTTTGTAAGGATTTTTGAGGAGAAATTTGGTGGAGTTATTCAAGACTCTGATTCTCATAGGGAGAAAAATTATCAAAATTTTGTGAGCTGCAAAAACCCACCAAACTGCTGTTCAAATTGAGGACAAGTTCTAGAAATTCTGCTTTTGCTTTTCTCAAAGAGACTTTTGTGATTTGAATTGATGTTCTTTCTAAAAGCAAGAGTTGGATTGATTCCGCTTTATCTTGGACACTAGACAACCAGGATTATGACTCAAAAATCCCCACATATTTTATGGTACTTATCCATGCAAGCTTGGGGTACACATAGTTGTCTAGTTTTTCGGGTTTTTCACGATTTCCTTTGAGCGATCTTGTCGAGGTTTTTGTTGGAGTATTTTGGGGGAAAATTTATTTGTGACCATTCACCCCCCCTCTGTTCGCCATCTCGGTCCTTCAATTGGTATCAGAGCCGGTTCTACTCTTTCTAGATCTTGACCGGTCTCAAGAGCCATGCCGACGGACAAATATTCCACCAAGCATCCCATCTTTAATGGAGTTGATTTTCCTTTTTGGAAGTCCCGGATGGAGTCATACATCACTGCCTAGGGCTACCTGATATGGCAGAAGGTGAAACTCCCGTATGAGGTTCCTGCTGATGAAAATGTCATGGCCATCAATATGGTTGACGTTGAGGCGAATGCTATGGCAAGGAATATTCTCGTACAGGGTCTTACCCGCAGTGAGTATGATAGGATTTCTCACCTTCGCTCCGCTCACGAGATTTGGGTAACCCTCGATGCTTACCATGAGGGTTCTACTCAAATCAAGACTGCGAGGCAGGACCAGTTCAAGCGCGAGTACAACAAGTTTGATCGACGCGCTGGTGAGAGTCTCGACGAGTGTTTTGGTCGGTTTACAAAGATCTTGAGCGACCTCCGAGCAGTTGGTTGCATATACCCTGACTCGAACAATGCTCGGCATTTCTTGACCGCACTTGACCTTCGGGTTTGGGAGATGAAGGTGACCACCATCAAGGACACCACCGACTTATCGACTCTGACTCTTGACGGGCTTTATTCCCGCCTCAAGACTCATGAGATCGATGTCGTCTCTCGAATCTGAAATCTCATCGATGGCTTTGGTCACCGATCCCAATGGATTTTCTTCGATTCTTACGCCGGTCTCTCCTCTCCACCCTTTGCGAGCTAAGCGATGATCAACTGGAAAAATTTCCAGAAAATGAGCTTTCTCTTCTTGCTCGCAAATTCTCTCATGCATACAAGAGGGTGAGAGAGAGGAAGAGATGTGGCATAATCACCTGCTTCGAGTGTGGTGGCCCGAATCACATTCGGGCGAATTGTACCAAGCTGGAGAAGGGCAAGAACGATGTTGGCGGTTCGGGCAAGAACGACTACACCGATAAGAACAGCAACAAGAAGCCTCCAGTTCGTGAACCGGCGCACGAGAAGAAGTACCGCAACTTCTCCAAGAACAAGAAGCTCTTCCACCGCGTCCTCGCTGCGCTTGACGACATCAATATCTCCGACACGGAGACATGGAGCGACGAGGGCGAGGATGATCCGCAAGAGAAGAAAGGCGGCGACGACTTCTACGGTATGTGCTTCATGGCCGACGCCAACGGCATCAGCGACTCCGAGCTGTACAGTGACACAGATGAGGTACCCACCTACGACGAGTTAAATGCTGCCTTCTGTAAACTTGGCAAGTTTCATGCTAAGGCTAGGTCGAGGTGTTCTGAATTAGAGAAGGAAGTAGGTACCTTGACTCGGGAGTTAGCTTCACTTAAATCTTCTCCCTCCCGAGTCACTGATGACTGTGTTCTCTGTGATGCTGTTCTTGTGGAGTTGGAGAACCTAAGGACCATACATGATAGTGTGCTTGCTGAACTTGATGGTCTTAGGTTGAAGAATGCTAGCACAAGTTCTATTGATGCTATTCCTGTTGAGGCTAGTTTTCTTCATGCTCACTCCACTCCATCATGCTCTAATTGCCCTAAATTGCTTGTTGAAATTGATGCCATGAGTTCACACCTTAAGAAGCTTTCTACTAGAAATGATGAACTTGAATTGCATGCTTCTAAGGACCCAGTTAGCTCATGTGAGGGCTGTAGGCAACTAAAACTTGACAATGATGCTTTGAATGTCAAGTGTGATGAACTTGCTAAGGACTTACTAGTTAAGTCAAAATCTGTTGCCTCTTGTGTCTTTGGGGTTAAGGATGATGTGGATCAAATCCATATCGAGCTTAGGAAGAAGTTAGAAGACCAAACCCTCAGGATTAGAGATGCTCCTTGCGTTTCTTGTGAGGCCCTCAAGATTGAGGCAGCCGTGCTGAGGGAACAAAAAACACGTGCTGAGATATCTTCTCATTCTGGTTCTTCTTCTTCTTCCTCTCCTTTCCCCTGTTCTTCTTGTGCTTCTTTCTTTCGAGATTGCCAGTATCTTATGAGCACTCTCGAGAAGTTTGTTGGAGGCAAGAAGAAGCTTAATCTTATTCTAGACCAATCCAAGATTAGTACATTCAATCAAGGTCTAGGATTTGATCCCTTGGAGCACGCTCGGGCACATCCTCCCACCATTGTGCGCGGCTCCAAGAGTGGTGAGATTGTGGTAGCTCCCAGAGTGAGTACCATCGTGTTTAGGTCTGCTGGGGTTGTCCATAGGACTTCTGACCAGAAGGGTGTTACTCCTATTGCTTCTGCCTCTAGCAAGGCGAAGTACATATGCACCTTCTGTAAGAAGGATGTTCACCTAGTAGATTTCTTCTTCAGGCGAGCCAAGATCACTCGGCGTGAGCGTGTTGCTGCTCTTAGGGGTATTTAGGGTCATCCCCTGACTTTGAGTGCTCCTAAGGCACACACTGCTTCTAGACAGGTTAGAGAGTCGCCTATTTTTGGGCAGCGTCCAGGACTCGGTTTTCATGCTAGTTCTTTGAGTTTTAGTCCTGGAGCTGTTCGTAGTCAGTCTTTCCACCGTCCTCTTGATATTCCTCGTTTTTCTCATCGAGGTAGATATCAGCGGCGTGAGGTGTTTTCTGGTAGGAGTTTTAGGCAGCTTCACTAGGGCGGTTCGGCTTTTGCACCACGGCAGGCCAACCGAGTTTCAGCTCCTAGATCATCTACTAGAGTTGCTACTGATCTTGTTCGGGTTAAACGTTAAAGAGACACTCGAGTCTAGTCTTCTTTTGTGACTGGTACTCTGAGGAGTCGTATGGTTCAGTATTGGGTTCCTAAGTCTTCACTCTATCCCAGTACTGAGTCATTTTTCTCTCTTGTGTCTTGATCAGGTTCGTCGGATGGGGAAGGGAGATGTTTGGATTGTCGACTCCGGTTGTTCTCATCATATGACCGGAGATTCTCGATGGTTCTCTTCCCTAGTCCAAGCCCCTGGTGATGAGTTGATCACTTTCGGGGATGCTTCTTCAGGTAGAGTCATTGCTAAAGGTACCATCTGCATTAACCAAAATTTCATTCTTAAAGATTTTGCCTTAGTAAGTAAGCTCCAATACAATCTGCTCTCTGTTTCTCAGCTTATCGATGATTCTTTCGAGGTAAGCTTGAAGAGTAATGCCTGTAGAATCCTTGATTCATCAGGAGGGTTAGTTTGCGTGATATCTAGATTTGGGAGAGTCTTTTGTGCTGATTTTTCTGCTTCTTCTGGAGACTCTCTTCGATGTTTGATTGCTTCTGAGTCCTGTGATCTCTCCTTCTGGCATAGGAGACTTGGTCACATTGGTTTTGATCATTTGACCCGAGTTAGCTGCCACGATCTCATTCGGGGTTTGCCCAAACTCAAGATGGTCAAAGACTTAGTTTGCTCTCCTTGCCGACATGGCAAGATGGTTCTCGCTTCTCATCCTCCGATCATCAGTAGTGATGATGATGCACTAGGACAGCTTTTACATATGGACACTGTTGGTCCAGCTAGAGTGCAGTCAGTAGGAGGGAAGTGGTATGTTCTTGTCATCGTTTATGATTTTTCTAGATACTCTTGGGTATTCTTCATGGCCTTGAAGGATGAGACTTTTCTCACTTCGTGGGTTTTATCAAGAGGTTGTCTATTGAGCTCCCGTGTGCATTACGAGCTATCCGCAGTGATAATGGCACGGAGTTCAAGAACTCCTATTTTGAGAGTTTCTGTGTGGAGTCTAGTTTAGAGGATCAGTTCTCCTCTCCCTACGTCCCTCAGCAAAATGGCGTAGTGGAAAGGAAGAACAGGACCACTCGTAGAAATGGCTGTGACGATGCTAGACGCAGTCACAAGACTCCTAGGAAGTTTTGGGCTGAGGCTATAGCTACTGCTTGCCATGTTTCTAATCGTGTATTCTTGAGAGCACATTTATACCGCACTTCTTACGAGTTGAGGTATGGGCGAAAGCCCAGTGTTTCTCATTTTCGTGTGTTTGGTTGCAAGTGTTTTATTTTGAAGTCTGGTAACCTAGATAAGTTTGAGTCTCGTTCGTCTGATGGTATGTTTCTGGGTTATTCGACTTCTTCTCGTAGCTATAGGGTCTGGAGTTGCGATGCGCATATGATCATAGAGACCTGTGAAGTGACCTTTGATGAGGCTAGCCCAAGAGCTAGACCCGATATTTCAAGCTGTTCTTCTTCCTCCGAGACCATCTTTGTAGAGGATGAGGATGATGGAGATGATGGTGTTCCACCTGATCCAGTCCCCTCTACACCTGAGGTGCCTCCTGTTTCCATTTCTGCACCTCAGGAAGGCCAGCCCTTGCCTTCTGACTCTCTTTCAGCTAGTGACTCTGCTTCTGCCTCTTCTATGCATGAGGTAGAGGCCACTTCTGCTTCTGGACCTCCCCGTCATATTCAGCGTTCTCATCCACCTGATTAGATCATCGGCGATCTATTTGAGCGAGTCACTCGCTCAAAATCAGGTTTGTTCAGTTTCTGCCTTCATTCTACCTTTGTTGCCTTGTTTGAGCCGAAGGATGTGACTCATGCATTATCTGACGAGTCTTGGACTAATGCTATGCATGAGGAACTTGAAAACTTCAAGAGGAATAAAGTCTGGCAGCTTGTAGAACGTCCATCTGGTCATAATGTCATTGGGACCAAGTGGGTGTTCAAAAACAAGCACAGTGAGGATGGGGTTGTGATTCGCAACAAGGCTAGGCTAGTTGCACAGGGCTTTTCTCAGGTTGAGGGTCTTGACTTTGAGGAGACCTTTGCCCCTGTAGCTAGACTAGAGGCTATTAGGATCCTGCTTGCATTCTCTGCATCCCGGGGCTTCAAGCTCTATCAAATGGATGTCAAGAGTGCATTCCTCAATGGCTATATTGAGGAAGAGGTTTATATCAAACAACCTCCAGGATTTGAGAACCCCAAGTTTCCGAGTCACGTATACAAGCTTTCCAAAGCTCTGTATGGACTCAAGCAGGCCCCCAGAGCATGGTATGAGAGGCTCAAGTCTTTTCTTCTCAGCCATGACTTTAAAATGGGCATAGTGGACAAAACTCTATTTATCAGACACCATGAGTCTCATTTTCTTCTCGTCCAGATTTATGTGGACGATATCATTTTTGGTGGCTCGTCTCATTCGCTTGTGTCTCAGTTTTCTGAGGTGATGAGCACAGAGTTTGAGATTAGTATGATGGGCGAGTTGAGCTACTTTCTTAGCTTCCAAATCAAGCAGACTCGGGAGGGTACTTTCTTGCATCAAGGCAAGTATACCCGTGACCTCCTGAGGCGCTTCGATATGTCTGATGGGAAGCTGGTGATGACTCCTATGGCCACCACTATTGTCCTCGAGCCCGATGAGGATGGTGAGCCTGCTGATCAAAAGGAGTTTCGGAGCATGATCGGCTCCCTCTTGTACCTCACTGCTTCGAGGCCGGACATACATTTTGCTGTGTGTCTATGCGCTTGATTTCATGCTTCTCCTCACGCCTCTCACCGCCAGGCAGTCAAGCGCATCTTCAGGTACCTTCGTGCTACCACTGCTTATGGTATTTGGTACTCTTCTTCTTCTTGTCTATCTCTTAGAGCCTTTTCCGATGTCGACTTTGCTGGCTGTAGGATAGATAGGAAGAGCACTTCTGGCACTTGCCAATTCATTGGCACTTCTCTTGTTTCTTGGTCATCTAGGAAGCGATGCAGGGTTGCACAATCCACCGCGGCCGAGTATGTTGTCGCAGACCGATTCTTTGAGCAGTGCTCTGGATGAGATCGACCTTACGGGACTATGGGTTAGAGATAGAGAGTGTGCCACTCTTCTGTGATAACACTTCAGCTATTTGTATTGCTAAAAACCCAGTACAACATTCCCGGACCAAGCACATTGATATTAGATATCACTTCCTTAGAGACCATGTGGAGAAGGGAGATATCGCGCTACAGTTCGTAGAGAGTGATCTTCAGTTAGCCGATATCTTCACCAAGCCTTTGGATAGCTCTAGATTTGTTGCCTTAAGGAGTGAGCTTGGAGTCGTGAGCCCTTACGGCCTTTCGTGAGGGGGAGCTGGTTTGTATATTATGTATTATTTGTTTTCTTCCAGCTTTTCTTTTCTTTGTGCTTCTTCTGGGTGACTTTGGGCTTGTTTTCTTGAGTTGAGTTCATTCACTTAGACTTCTGGCATGCCTTGCATGGACCTCTTATCTTGTGCTTTAGGTTGCTATCATGCGTGATTAGCTATTCTCTCTTCTCTCTAGGTTGAGTTCTCTCACAGTCTTATAAGTCTAGCAGGTATTGGGCCTCCTAGGTAGACAGGGTCTGTGTGCACTCCTTAGTTGGGATCTAGAGTCAGCTTCCCTATGTCAGTCACTTGGGAAGATAAGAGCAAGTCTGAGCCGTAGTGAGTCTCTTCTATCTTATCTATGCTCAATAGCCATCTAGTTTTGCAATTTCTCGACTTCTCCTCATTCTGTTTTTTTGGTTGTTGTTGAGTTCATTCGGGTTTTCTTTATGCCTAATCTTGATAATAACTCAACTTTAACCAGATTTGAGCTTAAAATTGATTCATTTGTTGAGGGGGAGTTTGGGAATCTATTCATGCATTGCATTTAGACTGCATTTTCTGTTTTATGAGCTTTGTCTATTATGCAATTGATTTCTTCTTCATGCTATACACCATGCTACATCATATGGTGGAAATCACTAGCTTAGATATGTCCAAGTTCATTTAACTTGCTAAGCTAAAAAAAATGAAATAAGCCTTAAATGAAAAACTTGATGAAACTTATTGCTTTTACTTGCTAGGTTTCTTCTCTAGAGGTTTGTGCCATAATTTGAGAAATTTTGGAGTTCTCTAGAGTCCTTATAGCAAATTGGGTGAAACTAGTTTGATCCATTCTAGAGTCCTTCAATTGCTCATAAATCATTGTGCTAAAAATGAAAATTAAACAAAATTGACTCTTCTTGTGCACATACGACTCAACACCTTGCATTCACAAGACCGCTTCCCATTGCACTTGGGATGAACTTGGAATACATCGTGTTTGACCTAGACCATCCTCTTAAGAGTTCATCTTGAGATGGTCGCATACGGCTTGAGTCAATTGGTTATAAAAAGAAAATGCAAATAAATTAAAAACAAAGACATATGTGGGCAAAGAATGCAAATAATGTCAAACATTTGCACCCCGCTATGTCTTGTATGATGATGAATCAAAATTTGCATTAAGTGATAAATGAGCCCGAAGGACCTTGTATGCTCTTCTAGATTCCCCAAAGTGTTGAGTAGGTTGAACTCTAGGTTTTCCTTTTGATCCTTAGAGTGGCTATTCTTCTATTTTTGAAACTAAAGCTAAGTGTTGCACTTGTCATATCTTGATAAAAATGAAATATTCAAATCTAAGCTTATATTTGCACTTGGACATGTCCTAGACTAGTGTAATCTAAAAAATTGACTAGTTTGGTGTCATATCTTGTCATTGTGATCAATTGGATAGTCTTCAAAGCTCCCTTAGGTTGCATTTCATGCATACATAAAAAGAGGGAGAAAATTCCATTTTGATGCCTATATTGCCAAAACAGGGAGAAAATGTAGAAAAGCCATCATTAAAAAAGAGAGATAAAGATGTGAAAGCATGTTAGTTCTTATGATCTTTGTAAATATTTGCTATTTCTTATGGATCATAATCACATTTGGCACTTATGATTGGTTTTAGAGCTTTTGTGGAAAACTTGCTCTTTTCATGGTCTTGCCCTAAATTCTTTCTGCCAACTTGGTCATAATTTTATATCTTTCTCTCTGGACCAAGTTTGGCTTTGCAATCAAATTGCTTTCTTCTTCTCTCATTCAAACTCAAATTTATGCCTTTTGTGTGGTTTGTCAATATACTCATCAAGGGGGAGATTGAAGGACCATGTGGAGGTCCATCAATGTTTGTGATGAGTATTTGACTTTATTTGAGCAAGGTGTGCTCAAGTTTGAGTTTGATTTGGATTGATTTTCAAAATAAAGCAATTTGAGTTGTCTCTGCCAGGAGTGGCAATACCAGCCGTATGGGCGCAGTAGTGATGAGTTGGATGGGTTTATTGCATATCATTGTGGGCATTGCTATGTGATGTGTTTCCTTGTCTTTGATGGTTGCAGGGCGACAGTGCTAGGTCATGGTGAGGCGGAGGATGACCGGGACTAGGCGAGGAGCGTCGGAGGTCCAAACGGTTGGGAGATCACCGGAAGATGATCGGAGACGGAGTCCGGGCAAGTCAAGAAGACAAGGAAAGGAGATGATGCTAGCTAGATGCCGCGTGGATCAATGAGGGCCGTCGGATTGATGTCTAGTTGATAGGTTAGCGGGTCTAGGTAGTATGCTTTGAAAACCGTGCAAGAAAATCCGGTATGTGTGTGGGTTTTGGGTTACCCCTTTTATGGCTGTGTGTGTGGGTTAATCCTAGCCCTTAGATGAGTGCTCTAGGGTTGAGGGACTCATCCAAGGGTGGTAGGTGGCCCAAGAGTAGTATAAATAGGGGTGGAGGGGTAGCCTCCTCCGCTTGAAGGTTTTGAGGTTTGTGAATGCTCCTTTGAGCTTTGCCCACATGAAAGTGAGGCTTTGTAACCTCTCCTTCCAGAAATGAAAGTTTTATCCATCCAACTCTGAATTTATTTTGCGCATTTATATTATGTCTTTACTTTACGCAATTTAAATTCAGCATTTACTTTCCCGCAATTACATTCTCGCAATTTACTTTCACGCAATTTGGATTTGCCTCCCCTCCTTCTAAATGCTGTTGATTTTGGATGTTTTGAGTGTGTTCATATGGTTTTACATCTCTTTTGCACTCTTGGATTGAGTAGAGAACATCTTTTCTTTCAAGTTCCAACTTTGTTCAGAACTTATTCTTTGCGCAGCATTTAGTATTTGATTTTTATAAAACTATAGAAAAATCCTTTTTAAGTGATTCTTATTGGATGAGGTGCGGGACTCTGATATCCACTTGCAGAAAAATTTTGGAGTTCATTTGTTGCACCATTTGGGCGCCATGAGGTTAAAACCGAGCCCCAAACTTTCTGCTTGAAGTTCTTGACTGACTGTGTTCTTCGATTTTTCCTGTTTTTTCTGTAAGGATTTTTGAGGATAAATTTGGTGTAGTTCTTCAAGACTCTGATGTTAATAGGGAGAAAAATTATCAAAATTTTTTGAGCTTCAGAAACCCACCAACCTCCTGTTCAAATTGAGGACAAGTTCTAGAAATTCTGCTTTTGCTTTTCTGAAAGTGACTTTTGTGATTTGAATTGATGTTCTTTCTAAAAGCAAGAGTTGGATTGATTCCTCTTTATCTTGGACACTAGACAACCAGGATTGTGACTCAAAAATCCCCACATATTTTATGGTAATATCCATGCAAGCTTGGGGTACACATAGTTGTCTAGTTTTTCGGGTTTTTCACGATTTCCTTTGAGCGATCTTGTCGAGGTTTTTGTTGGAATATTTTGGGGGAAATTTATTTGTGACCATTCACCCCCCCTCTGTTCGCCATCTCAGTCCTTCAGTACTAACGGATACCAGAAACTTATAGACGTGATTCAGCTGTGACGAGTCCTTGTGTGGCCTTCCACAAGCTTTGTAGAATTGAACAACATCTCAAGTAATTTTGCGATACACGTCAAGTCGTGGGTACTGCTCTTTTTGGAATCAAGGTAAATTACCCGGTTCTTTCTTTGTATAATTACATGTAGAACCTAGTAAAACCTACACAAGTATGTCGTCATGGCCATTCAACCTAACTTCAACCTGCGTATAAAGTATAGCAACTGGATGAAGCACTTACCTCGGGGTGTCGGGTAAAAGTACGAACCTTTTCCCATTTAGCCAGCAATGCTTTTTTCACGTACTCCTGGACGACTTGTAAATTTTCATCCATGGTTTGCTTGGACACCAAGTGTGGGTCGAGGAAACCCACTGGTTCTTTCTTTGTTTTTGCTTCAATGATCATGTATCTATATATACAAAAGCAAGGATCATATATATGACATTTATCGGTATGACACGAATGTAGACCATGATTGCACACACTTACAATGTCCAGCAACTGATGAGTGAGGCGTCGAGGGCATCAAGGTTGTAGAGATCTAACGCAGTCTATTGTAAGCGTCTACTAGCGCACTTCCGGTACGAACGGTTGTCCTAGCTTGAATTGCCGCGCCAACGGAGTGAACTGAAAGTCATGGGCCTCCATGGTCTGCTTCGATTTGACCTTGTCGCCGCCTCGCCATCTATCATAGGTGATCTTCACGGGAGACGACTAGGTCTGAACGGAAGTACCGACCTGTGCCTTACGGGACACAGTAGCTTATTTGGTAGGCTACTTCGGTGCAGCACGTGGTTTCGGTAGTGCTGGTAGCTCCGGCGCAGCACATGGCTACGGTAGTGCTGGTAGCTTCGGTACTACAGGGTGGTCGTCAAAGGAGATGTCCCTTTTGGTCCACTTGATGAATGTGCCAATGGCATCCCTAGTGTCACGATATCGTCGTTTAGGGGCATCTCCATCGTGACAGCCTTGCAAATTCCATGTAACCGTCGACAAGAACCTTCGCATAGCCCGGATCTACCGTGCGACCGTGCACAATTGCCCCTAGACCAGATGGATGCGCGTGCACCCAAGCAGTCTGGAGGGGAACGGAGCCGTTGGCAAGCCTCACTTGGAGAGTACGCGACGTGGCCATCTACATAAGGGTACATAATTATCCAACAAGTCTATTTAAGTAACATTGTAGACATGTATATTACTAGGGTGTCATCGAGAGGAAATCTGGCGTCGTCCACGTCCGTCTCAGGGGCACACGCATAGCTGCTCTGACGGTTAGTTGGGCTGAATTGCGTCTGTGCATTTGTGGCTTGCACGTTCCGTGCGTGCCTCTTCGCAGCCACCCTTTGCTCCATCCTTTCCTCAAGGTTTCTTAGCTGATTGTCAAATTGCGCTCTCAACCTTTCCTCAACCCTTTCCTCAATGAGGGCTACTAGAAGTTCCTCGCGCTAGGCATTACTTCTCTTCCTACTCCGGTATATGTCGGAGTCTTGTGGGAATCCTATTTTTCTGGGAATGAAAACACCTTTGCCTCGCGTGCAACCGGGGTGCTGCTTGTTTCCCAATGCCCTAGAGAGTATATCTTTCTCTCTGTCTGTAGTGAAAGAGACCTGGGAAGATTCTGTACTGAACGCTATCTACATCTAAGATCCTAAAATGTTATTTCACTTATGAATATATATATGGTCATTCTACAAACTATATAGTTTGATATCTGACCAGGCATTGGGACACTTCCTCGTCTACGGGGTTGGCAAAGGACAAGCTGCCTGAAGATGTGGGATGTGACCTCGCACTTACCCAGTTTCGGGCACGCGTGTCGAAGATCGAGGCAAATAGCAGCGAGGCCTCCTTCTGAATTGCCTCATCGTCCTCCCTCCTCCATTGCACAATCTTACCCGCGTACCCAGTGGAGCCGAGTCTGTGCGGGTGCATGTTTTTTGTCTGGACAGTCTTATGCATTGCACTTTGATGCACGAATTCTTCTGTCATCTTCATCTCAACAAATCATTCCCACACGTCTTCAGTAATGAACCCGTACTTCGGAATGGACAAGGACGCTCTTGAAGATCTTTCACGCCTTTCTCGCCACAAGCAATGCATATCGTAGCAGTGCGTGCATGGCGTCTTTTAGGAGCTCGAACGATGCGAAAAATTTTATCACCAGCCTGTCGTGCTCCTCATCTTTCAGTGACTAGCATGATGGATAGGTGATGGCGACCCTTTTTTGTCCAACTATTCTGCACAATGTTCAGAACGCTGTCGCTGCCTTAGGAGGCATGGTAGGGGCCTCATCCTGCGGATTGACCGCCGTAATGGTATATCGGCTCTGGGGCGTTTTACTTAGCCCTCTTGGACCATGCCTCAGTTTTCCTACGTTTGGCTCATCAGATCCATTCGGCGACGAGGAATGAGCGGACACCATCTTCTTTTTAACTAGATTGTGTTAGATCTTCAAAGATCAGGCAAGTTGGTAAATCAACAATTGACAGACGTTCATAGAAGAGGAAAGAAAGTAAATTCAAGAGTATTGTTTATAACAAGAAAGTCAACAATAAAAAATGGTTTCTTTATTTTATAGAACAAGGAAAGAGATTAGTTTGCACCGCTCTCTTTGTAAGAAGAGTATTGTTCATAGTTGAATTTCCTTCCTTTCTTAACAACATTTTATCAAAGATCATGTTGGATGGTTATTATTATCAGCACTTTATTTGTGGGATGAGAAATATTTCTGTCTACTAGGGAGATTATATTTCTAAAAATATTTTTTTATTCAAAATAAGGAAAGAGAAGAGGTCCCAAAGACTATAAAGTCTAGCCCCTTTGCACAACATTATAGATTATGAACAGAGTGCTCTCTTGTGCCAGGCTACTAAAGGTCGTTGGACCTTCAGCCTTCTCGCCACAAGGTCTAGGGCTACTAGAGATTAGTCTCTTACCTCCACTACACCTAGGGTCAAATAATCACAATTGAACTTAAACAATTAACTAAGCAAATAAGGCCTTAAACTCTTATCTTCCTAAATTATGGTACGAACAATGATAAGGTCCCTAAGACAGTTAAATTGTCTGGCCCATTCATGTGCAAGGTCCCTAAGACAATAAAATTGTCTGGCCCCTTCACGTGCAAGGTCCCCAAGACAATAAATATGTCTGGCCCCTTCTCGTGCAAGGACACCAAGACAACTAAATTGAAAAGCTAATATTGACTAAAAGGTTCTTAAAGTTCTAATTGCTGCAGAATCAATATTGCGTCTTATAAATGAAGTGCAAACACTTGGTAATGACATTGATGGTTGTGTACAAATTTTGGTCTTATACAATAATGCTTAATAGCTTGATGGTGCTATTTAGGAGCTAATGCACACTGTCTCTTTATATTCAAGATATGTAGATAACCATATGAACATCAATCTCATAGTTCAAGGCCTTATTTGCTACTGAAATTATTTAAATAAACTTCTAGAGACCCTAATTACATCATCGAGCATTCAAAAGGTAACAAAGAGTGAGAATGAGTGAAAGTTAAGAGTTCAAAGAGTCCATACCAGCTGAAAAAGAAATGATCGATGAAGTCTTTATGTATAACATCCACATAGACTGCTTTGAGAAAACATAATAGGAAACGCAAATGTACTTCTGTAAATCTAAGAATTATAGATAATTATGATTCATCAACCACTACTAAGAAAGAGGCAGAATTTTATGTCCCTCAAGAAAACAAGGAGAAGACAATTCATTAAATATTAATATTTGTGTGGGACTTTGGACTGACATTATCACATTTAACATTTACAGTCCTAAGATTGAAGATGAAGTTACTTACAAATAAGGTAGCAATATTATGGTCAGAGTTGACATGAATAGGCATAGAACAATCTTGTTTATATCAAAGAACCTAAAGGAGTTCAGTAGAGTTGCTCAAGAGGTATTCTCTAGGAGCCTAAGAGCCAAGTACTAACTCATGAAACTTGGTATGTACCTTCCTAAGGATGTTAGGAACCTATTCCAACCTTCAATCATAAGGATTGATGTCAAAGTTCTGACCTTTTTCCAAATTGAGGAAGAGTGCACAAGAACGGGTACAAAAATAAAAACTTGGCCCTCAGCTAGCTCGTGGGTTCATGATGATCTAGATGATCCTAGATGACTTTCCACATGTCATAGTAAGCTAGAACACAAGACAAGAACAGGAAAAACCCGACCTTTCAAGAATAATCCTTTAGAGAGCAAAAGATCAGTTTCTTATAAGGAAGAACACAAGATTTGCCTAGATGATTGGGATATGGTCTGAAGAAGACTTATCCATCAATCATAAATCCTCAGCACAAGATCCACAAGCATTTAGAAGGAGGGGAGGCAAATCCAAATGTTCAAGAAGTAAATTGCAAGAATGTAAATTGCAGAATTTAAGGACTGAATTTAAGGCATAATGTAAATTCGTCAAATAAATTTAGAGATGAGTAAATGAATATTTCATTTCTGGAAGGAAGGTTTACAGAGCCTTACAACAAAGTGGGCAAAGCACAAAGGAGCACAAAGTCCTCAAAACCTTCAAGAGGAGGATGGCTCCCCCTCCCCCTCTATTTATACTATTCTTGAGTCACCCTCCACCCTTGGATGAGTTCCTTCTACCCTAAGGATCAGATCAAGGTATAGGAATGACTCCCACACAAAGCCATCCATGGGCTAACACGAAACCCAACAAGCATACCGGGTTTTTTGCACACTTTTCAAAGCACACTAACTAGACCCGCTATCCTATCAACTAGACCGCGATCCGATGGCCTCATTGATCCAAGCAGCTTCTAGCTAGCATCTTATTCATTCCTTGTCTTCTTTGCTTGCAACGACTCTGTCTCCGATCATCTTCTGACGATCCTCGACCGTTTGGACCTTCGGCGCTCCTCGCCTAGTTCCGGTCATCCTCCGCCTCACCATGATCTAGCACCGACGTCTTGCAACCATCAAAAACAAGGAAACCCATCACATAGCAATGTCCAACAATGATATGCAATAAACACCCAAAATCATATTTTAATATTCAATTCGCTCATGAAGTCGGCACCACCGCCTATACCAAGCCGGTAGTGCCGCCTGGCCGGCACTTTCTCTCCCTAGAGCCGATAGTGCCACTTGGCACAACTCAAAGAAAACCCACTCTCTAGAAAACAATTACTGCTCCCCAGGACCGGTACTACCGCTCGGACGGCAGTGCCGCTTCTACTATGCCAGTAGTGCATAAAAGAAAATGATTTGCATTTCTAGAAGGGATGTTTACAAAGCCTCACAACAAAGTAGGCAAAAAGCTCAAATGAGCCAAAACCTCTAAAACCTTCAAGAGGAGGAAGGCTACCCCTCCCCCTCTATTTATACTACTCTTGTGTCACCCTCCACCCTAGGATGAGTTCCTTCTACCCAAACGATCACCCATCTAAGGCTACGATGACTCCCATATACAGCCATACTAACTAGACCTGCTACTCTATCACCTAGACCGCGATCCAACGCACTTCCCTGATCCGAGTACTTCCAAGCTAGTATCTCAATCATTCCTTGTTTTCTAGGTTCGCAGCGATTCTGTCTCTGATCATCTTTCGACGATCCTTGACCGTCTGGACCTCCGGCGCACCTCGCCTAGTCCCGGTCATCCTTCGCCTCACCATGATCTAGCACCATCGTCCTGCAACCATAAAAAACATGGAAAACCCTCACATAGCAATGTCCAACAAAGATATACAATCATCACCCAATTGCATCGCTCAACAAATTGGCATACCGACCACAGTATCGACTTCATCGAGTTGCCACCATCGAGTCGCATCCTCGCTCGAGTAGAAACTCGACCACCATTCTGACCACATCGAGTGATTGACCAACTCGATACCTAGTCTATCGACTTCAACTCGATACCAAGTCTATCGACCTCAACTCGATACCTAGTCTATTGACCTCTACTCGATACCAAGTCCATCGACCTGATGTCCAACTCGATCGATTACGGTACCAAGTCGATAAAACGATATCGAGTAACAATTGGTTAAACTAAGGACTCGAGTTGAGTTGACTACAGAGTGCTCGACCTAGCAATATTTCTACTCGATACTTAGCTACTACCAATCTACTCGAATCATTCAACCACTAGTCTGTAGAGCGATACTCGAGGCCGATAGAGCCGCTCATGATAGACACAATTCAAATTGCTTCAATTTGAAAATCCAATTCCAATCAAACTCAAACCAGAGCATACGAAGCTCAAGTTTAGTCAAATACTCATCATAAAACATGGTTAGACCTCCACATGGTTTTTCAATCTCCCCCTTGATGAGTATATGGACAAACAACACAAAAGGCATAAATTTTAGTTTGAGAGAGAGTGGAAGAAAGAAATTTTAATGCAAAACCAAACTTGGTCTACGGAGAAGGAAAATAAGGGCATGACCAAGTTGAGAAGATTTTAGAGCAAAACAAAGAAATAGCAAGTTTTCCACAAAAGCTCTAAAGTTCCAAGAAAAAGCTCAAATATACTTGTGATCCTAAGAATTAGCAATTTTTAGCAAGATCATAAGAACTAAGATGCATTCACATTTTTATCTTTTAATGATGCCTTTTGTAACATCCCAAAATTTGGGTTTTCAAAAATCTTTTTTTTAGTTCATCTTTCCAAAAATCCCTGCTGATTTTCTCGCTTTAATAAAGCTTAATCTGAAATTTTCTAATGCTAAAATAATTTAATTTGACTAATATAAACTTTAATTAATATAAATTTAGTTTTATTTGAGTTCATTGTGCTTCAATTAATTTTCTGTAATTTTATGATATTTTTCGTTGTTCGTTTGCTATTCATTTAGAAATTAATTTAAATTAAGCCTCTTGTTAAATCTAATTAAATACTGTAAAAGTTTAAATAAAGTTTGGTTAAAAATATTTTATTCAAGCTCCAAATGTCTCAAAATATTTTCTAGAATTTTTTTAGAATTTTCCTGGTATGTTTATTGCTCTAAACGAATTATTTTAATTTCTGGAATTATTTTAATTCGGAAAGTGGGCTAAATCGACGTGTCATCTTCTGAGCCGGCCACGTCATCGCCCAGCTGCAGCCCTCCGATCCAGATCCGACGCACCACAATGAGCCACGTCACTCGGTACTGTTCATTGTGCGCCAGGTGTTCGATCCGATCCGTTTTCAATTCAAATCCGGTTTTTCTTCGTGTTTCCTTGTATGGCACGACTCTCCAGCCTATATAAGTATCCTAAGACCCCTCCCACGTAGCCCTAATGCCCAGAGCACCTCCCAAACCCTAAAATCCGCTGCCATGTCTTTTCGGTGCGCCGCCATCGTTGGCCGATCTTGGGGTCGCGTTCCCCATCGTTCCGGTGAGTTTTTCAGAAATCCGCTCATGTGATCTCGTGCCTTATGGTCAGATCTATCTCTCCACCAAATTTGGTGCTGTTCCATCAGTGGAATCAAAAGTTACGGCCATTCTAATCTCAAATCTTCCTGCTGCCCGTTCTCCTCGGTTTTTGCGAGTTTGACCATGAAATTTTTTTGTTGACTCCTCTTGATGTCCTCTATACAGTGCTCACCCTAAATCAAGGTTTTGCCCAAAGGATATGTGCAAAAAAAATCAATCCTCCCTGATCAGACTGCGTTCCAACGGCAGAAAACTTCGTCACGCGTTCCCCGTTGATCTAGAAGGTAAAACTCAGATCCGTTCACGTCATATTGTGCCAAATGATCCCAGATAGCTCTCTGTATAATTTGGTTAGGTTCCATCTACTATTTTAATAGTTATGATCGTTTGATCTATTGGCTCTCGCAGCCGTTCGTCGACAGTTTGTGATCTGTCTGTTGGGTTGCTTCTAAATCTGGATATACCGTTAAGTTCGTGTCACCGCGTTCTACATGGTGCTTACTTTCCCTTTGATGTTTCATCCTCCGAAAAGTTTAATATTCATTACCGTCGCCTTTTTGCCACCACCGCGCGTCGTCTTGTGCCGCCAACTATTGTGGTTTGTTCTGGCCATGTCATTGTGTCCAGAAGATCACTATCCCCTGTTTTGCCCACCGTTGAAGTTCATTGATCCCCGGTTGCTGTCAAAGCCATGTTCTAGAATCTACCCGATGTCTTTTGGCCAAGTCCTTCGGTCGGTGCGCATTTCGGTTCGCCATCTTTGGTAACCTTTAATCGCAGAGCCAACCCTACTATCTTGCCCTATGCCAAGTGTATTCATCCATGAATCGTTTCGCTCAAACCCGGACTTAACCCTTGGTCCAATTTGTCGTTGCGTCACGATATGTGTACCCCGCAGATCTCAAACCAAATTTGAGCCATGTCATGACCTCGCTGCCCTATATTTCAATCGAGGGTTGCCACCTTATAATCTCATAAGTGTTCCGTTAACGCTTCACCTTCATCGTTAACGTTCCGTCGTTAACATTCCGTCGTTAACGTCCCATCGTTTACGTTCCGTCGTTAACGTTCCGTCGTTAACATTCCGTCGTTAACGTCCCGCCGTTAACGTTCCATCGTTAACGTTCCGCTGCTAACGTTTCTTCGTTAACGTTCCGCCGTTAACGCTTTGCTCTCGCTTCGCTATCATCGCATACGCGCATTCCAGCAAGAGCGTAGCGCGATGTCATTATCCTTTCTATCGTCCTATCGTGATCTAACCCCATTCCTTGTGAGTCTGGATTTATCTTTCTTTCATCGCAGCGGACTAAAACCTAACTTAAGACCGGTTCGATGGGTGAGTTCATCGTGAGCGCGCCGCCCGATGTGCGGTTTTCCTCGTTGTGTCCACCGTAGTAAGATATTTGTGCTGTCTTACTACATATCGTCATCGCCCTGTTATCGTCAAGTCTCTTCTTTGATGTATGCCTGAACCCTAGATCGGATGGCACTGAATGTCGATTCCATTCGTCCTCGTCTTATCCCTGAAAATCTAATCTGCCATTAACCCAGAATTCATTCGTGAACTTGGTCGATAGACCATTGGCCATATGTCATATCCTGGTGCCATATCTATTCTATTAGTCTATCTTTCTTTTGTTTGACTGTGTATTTGTTTAGTCAACAAAAGTCAACATTGAGCATCAGTTTAGTTCATCATGAACTATCATATCTTTATGGACCCGATCTAGATCAAGAGCCCATATGTCAATATCTGTCCAATCGAGTTAATTAATCTCGAAGGATATCTCTTGGAACATACTCCGTCTTTCCCTAATTATCAGTCGTAACCTTCTCGATAAATCTTCTGAAAGCCTATTCTCTTTCATCCGATCTTCGATCAAATCTAAGTTCTTAAATTAAATCCCTTTCGTTCAGTACCAATCTAATATTAAATTGGAGTTTATTTGAATTGCTTTTGAGTTTTGTTGTATTTGTGCTTCTTTGTCGATAGACGTGTCGTCCAGAAGTTACCCGAAGTAGCTTAAGGATGAGGAAGTCGAAGCATTCGATTGAAGAGCCAAAGGTTGAGGAAGCCGAAGATCAATTAAAAAGAGTAAAGAGCAGTTTATAGCAAGTGCCAGGCAAGTTGTGCTTTGATCATGTTGAACCTACGATTACAAAAAACTGCTATATTGTTTTACTTTATTGCATATTATTTGACAGGTACAAATGTCTTCAATTAAATTTGGGACTTAGCTATTATACCCAATTGATCTATACCCTACCTTGCCATTTGTATACCACGATATATTGTCACCCTAGATTGGTTCATTATAGTTGGTTAGTAATAATAATCAACATGGGATGGTTAGACCGTATTAGTTGCTTAGCCTTGCCACGTCATCACATGTACTTTAGTCTTTGATAAATAATCTTGACTAATGGAATATGGAACGATGTTATGAACTTGTGTGTCATGTGTGGTCACACGATGAGATTGAGTTGTGGTGGCGAGAGGATGTCACGCAACGAGGTTAAATTGCTGATGGCACGTGGTGCTTGATAATCAACTGGGGTGGTTATGATTTAGATTGGGGCAAGTGGCAAGGGGCGAGAATGTCAAGGTGGGCCCGATGGGCAGGGGGTATGTGGATGTCTTGCCTCGATCATCTTAAGGACTTAACCTTGCAAGCCTTTGACCTGAGACAATCATGCGACCACATGTCTGGTATAGGACAGACCTAGTTGATTAGGGCTCTGATATCTTTCCTCTGATACCTCGGGGTGACAGTACACGGAAATGTATCTGTGTGGGGGAGCGTACCTGTGCTACGGCTTGGTGCCCATCCAACGGTGTTGGCCTATCCTATACTTCGGCTCCGCGTGAGAGGAGTAATAGTGAAGGCAATACCGGAGAGGTTCTTTGGATAAGGTAGAGGTTCCTGAAAGGCTTTGTCGTGATTTCTCTGCTGGCACACCAAAGGAAGTGTGCTAATGGGCAGGCACAAAGAGAATATCATGTCGTGTGGGTAAAGTGCACAACCTCTGCAGAGTGTAAACCTATTTGAATAGCCGTGCTCACGGTATTGAGCAAAGCTCGGGAATTACAGTTAAGGGTTAGACTTTTGAAATGAAAACTTGGAATGGGATGGCAGGATTGCCATGAAAGGTTGGAACTTGACAAAGGATTGGAAACTTGGTTTACTTGAGAAATGTTGAATCTATCTAATCTGATTATTTGTTTCTTGTCTTTCCAATTTATATACTGTATTCATTTACAAATGTTGCTTATTGCAAAATAGCCATGTTAGCCATTTCTTTGGAATAAGCCTTGCATATAGCTATGTTAGAATTGTATTCTGTGCACGACTTGTTGAGTGCTTTATGTACTCACCCCACAACAACCACTTCAGAAGAAGAAGAGACTACGCCATTCATGGAGGAGAAGTATTGTGAAGGGACGAGCATCTTGGTTGCGAGCCTTGTCAGTTGCCTGTGGTATACTGAGGGGTCATCTACGTTTTCTTTCCGCTGCTACTTAAATTGTTGTTCAGCCTTATAAGGCATAATCATGTAAGTTGACCATAAGGTCATGTAACTAGTAGTATTTAATATATGATGTCTTTTATTTTTTTTTGCTATGTATGATTGTGATATTTCATCTATGTTGAGACTGTGTGCACTAGCATGATCCTGGACTAGTGCTGAATACACAGAGGGTCCGGATTTGCATATTCGGGTCCCGACAAAGGTGGTATTAGAGGAATACTGACTGTATGTCTTGACCCTAGATAGTTTGGCCGTTCCTTAGGAGCTTCAAAATTATTTTCTAAAAGTGAAAATTTAACTTGAAAGACTAATAAGTTCTTGACTTATCTTATTCTTTCATTCTTTCCCCTTTTGCTAAAAAAATTATTCATCTTTCCTCACTGGTTTAAATAAAAATCTTACCTGCGTTGTTCTAAGTAGTTAACGATGTCTCACACTTAAGGAGAAAGTACAGGGTGTCTCGTTGCGAACCTTAAGATCGTGAAGACAGGAATCATCAAGCTCAAGGAAGGGAGGATCGATGCAGTGTTCCTGAAACTAGAAGACCCAGTGCTTCGAGTAGCTAGTTGAGACTCATGTGTGGGAGTCACATCTTCTTAAGCTAGAATGTCGCCCTTATAGACGGTAGTTTTGTGTGTATAGGTTGATTTGGTTGTTCCTTGATTGCTGAGTGTGCAGTATGTGTTGCATAGCTCTTAGTCTTATATAAGCAACCATACCAAGTTATCAATATTTGTTTGCTTAAGATGTTGGGTTAAACCTATCTCCCCTGTCTTAGGATTCCTGTTTCTTACCTATGCTATTTCTCTTTTTCCTAACCCATGTGAAGCAATCAAGCAGATGGTTCAGACTGGTGGAAGCAACGAGTCGTGAAAGTGATAATCAACTCAGTGAGAACCCCAATGATGGGCCAGCTTTTCAACCGTTAGCGCAGATGGATATTCATAATTTCAGAGAGTTTTTAGCTGTTCAGACTCAGTTGATGCATCCAATGATGAAGCAAATGCAGAACATGACTAATCAAGCCAACGCCAGCAATACATCTCAGGCTGTCATCAATGATCCTTGTTCTTACTCAAGATTATCAAAATTCATAAGGACTCGTACGCCGACTTTTTCTAGAAATGTTTCACCATCAGAAGCTGATAATTGGATCAATACTATTGAGAGGAAGCTGCTCATTGCTCAGTGTAAAGATGATGAGAGGGTCTTGTACACTTCTTATCAGTTACAAGGAATTGCTGCTGAATGGTGGAAGGAATATTGTGCTAACCATGAAGCCCCGCAGAATATCACTTGGAGTGAGTGTGTCGCTATTTTTCGTTATCTCTTTGTTTCACCAGAGGACAGTGTGGTCACAATGAATTCAGTAAAGAATGCTATCCCCGCACCTCGTTCGAAATCCAGACGATGTTCTCTGAAGTGTTACCAGCCAGACAAGTCAGAAGATCGTGCATGCATTATTTGTAGAAATAGGCCATACCGCTGATGAGCATGCGATCAATTGCTCCAGTTGTGAAGGAAGTCATCCTTTCGGAGAGTGTCCTATGAGCAACATCACATGTTACCTATGTGAAGGTCGAGATCATTGCCCAGCTCAATGTCCCTTGGATCCAATAGTTCTGCGATGACTCGGCGTCGTGTAAGAATCTTCTAGCTGCGATTACTCAGAATTGTCAAAAGAGGTGTAATATCGGTTATGCAGAGACGCCACTTGAAAAACTAAAGATGCAGCCTCCTGATCTTGGCTGTCTTCATCAAGAAAGTAGTAAGTGGCAATTGCCAACAGCATGTTTCTTATGTGATGAAGAAGATCATTGGTCTAGAGAATGCCCTCTGAAGCAACTAGCCCTGAATTACTAGAAGAACAATAATGAGCATACATTTATACCCAACAAGGCACAACGATGCAAACGTGTGTGCTACTACTGTTAGAAGGAAGGTCATTATGCTAACCGATGTCCACAGAGAAGACAATTATTTTCTGCAATCATGGTTATTCCAGAAGTTACTTCAGTTAAGTACATAACGCCAAGAGTGAGTGGTGACACCGTAAGAGAAGTTTGCCTAGAGAACCAATTGAAGAAAAGACGTCTGAGCGAAGACACTACCCCAGTCAGCGAATGCCCAAGGAAGAAAAATTTCCATAAACTCTGTTATACCTGCCGCAAGCTCGGACATTTTGCCAACAATTTCCCTCAGAAGAAAGCAATCACGCCGGTTCAAGCCAATCTCAACTCTGCACAGTCAAAACCTCAATGTCAATGCCAATCAAGGAAGTTCAGATCAACGATTTCACCCTGAGCGAGTGTCATAACTCATTTGTTAAGTGAGGAGATTAGTAATGAATTCCATGTAAAGATTTCCTTGCTAAAGAAATAAAGTAGAGATGAATGTTATGTTGGTATGAGAAGTTTGAAATAAAAGCATTAATAGTAAATGAAGATATTGTCTACAATGGAGGTTCACTTGAAAGTGATATGTGTGCTATAATGGTCAATTCAGTACCATTTAGCGTGAAGCTTGTCTGCCAGAAGAATTGTCACTATTAGAAGGTATTCGGTTATGCTCGATCTAACTCAGAATTCAAAATCAAAAGTATTAATGGCAATAGAGGATTTGATATGTCTTTGAGCATTCACTTTACCAGATAATGTTCATGTGTATGTTGGCCATAGAGCCTGAATTCTCGATAATGTGATGTAGAGACAAAATTTGTTGATTTAGCATATTGAAGATCGGTACCTTTACTTGATGGTAATTGAAGCATTAATTCGTTATGGAAAGAATATCTAGCAGATATAGAATTTCCAGTCGCTACTTGAGAACCAAACCGACAAAGATAGTATCAGACCAACAGATCAACAGAGATGGTATTTTTTTATCCATGCTTTTGACAAGTCCAATAAGATAAAACTAATTCAGAATCTTCAGAATTCCATGACTCAGTCATGATGTTAAGAGTTGCCAGATTCATTTCGGTCAATGTCCCTTACTCCGAAGGTCATTAGTAGAGAATTTGCAAGGATCAAGGAATCGTTCAAGACTTTGAATTGCAGTGAAGCAATTATCAATCAGCTTGAGTTCCTCAGATCAAGAGCTATTCTCAAGAACCAGCTCAACAGAAATGATGTTCAATCTTCGACCAAGACCGCAGAATAGCAAGTTTCTTTCGCCGTCATGTGCAGTTGTCTACAAGTGCAGAAAGTTTCGAAGGTCGAGTCTCCCAGAACCAATTCTATAGCCAGCCTAAATCTCGGGGACGAGATTCTGTTAATGGGGGAGGTTTGTAACATCCCAAAATTTTGGTTTTCAAAAATCTTTTTTTAGTTCATCTTTCCAAAAATCCCCGCTGATTTTCTCGCTTTAATAAAGCTTAATCTGAAATTTTCTAATGCTAAAATAATTTATTTTGACTAATAAATAATTCAATTAAAATAAATTTAGTTTTATTTGAGTTCATTGTGCTTCAATGAATTTTCTGTAATTTTTTGATATTTTTCGGAGTTCGTTTGCTATTCATTTGGAAATTAATTTAAATTAAGTCTCTTGTTAAATCTAATTAAATACTGTAAAAGTTTAAATAAAGTTTGGTTAAAAATATTTTATTCAAGCTCCAAATGTCTCAAAATATTTTTTAGAATTTTTTTAGAATTTTTCTGGTATGTTTATTGCTCTAAACGAATTATTTTAATTTCTGGAATTATTTTAATTCGGAAAATTGGGCTAAATCGACGTGTCATCTTCTGAGCCGGCCACGTCATTGCCCAGCTACAGCCCTCCGATCCAGATCCGACTCACCACAATGAGCCACGTCACCCGGTACTGTTCATTATACGCCAGGTGTTCGATACGATCCGTTTTCAATCCAAATCCGGTTTTTCTTCGTGTTTCCTTGTATGGCACGACTCCTTAGCATATAAGACCCCTCCCACGCAGCCCTAATGCCCAGAGCACCGCACAAACCCTAAAATCCGCCGCCATGTCTTTCCGGTGCGCCGCCATCGTCGGCCGATCTTGGTGTCGCGTTCCCCATCGTTTCGGTGAATTTTTCTGAAATCCGCTCAATGCAACTCGTGCCTTATGGTCAGATCTATCTCTCCACCAAATTTAGTGCAGTTCCATCCGCGGAATCAAAAGTTACGGCCGTTCTAATCTCAAATCTTGCTGCTGCCAGTTCTCCTCGGTTTTTGCGAGTTTGACCGTGAAATTTTTTTTGTAGAGTCCTCTTGATGTCCTCTACACGGTGCTCACCCTATCTCAAGGTTTGGCCCGCGGGATTTGTGCAGAAAAATCAATCCTCCCCGATCAGACTGCGTTCCAACGGCAGAAAACTTCGTCGCGCGTTCCCCGTTGATCCAGATGGTAAAACTCAGATCCGTTTGCGTCATATTGTGCCAAATGATCCCAGATAGCTCTCTGTATAATTTGGTTAGGTTCCATTTATTATTTTAATAGTTATGATCGTTTGATCTATTGGCTCCAAAGTATTGTTAAATCGACGTTTGTGATCTGTCCGTTGGGTTGCTTCCAAATCCGGATATACCTTTGAGTTCGTGTCGCCGCGTTCTACGTGGTGCTTACTTTCCCTTTGATGTTTCATCCTCCGAAAAGTTTAATATTCGTTACCATCGCCTTTTTGCCACCACCGCGCGTCGTCTTTTGCCTCCAACCATTGTGGTTTGTCGTGGCCATGTCGTTGTGTCCAGAAGATCATTATCCCTTATTTTGCCCACCGTTGAAGTTCATTGATCCCCGGTTGCCGTCAAAGCCATGTTCTAGAATCTACCCGACGTCTTTTGGCCTAGTCCTTCGTGTCGGTGCGCATTTCGGTTCGCCATCTTTGGTAACCTTTAATCGCAGAGCCAACCCTACCATCCTACCCTATGCCAATTGTATTTATCCTTGAATCATTTCGCTCAAACCTGGACTTAACCCTTTGTCCAATTTGTCGTTGCGTCACGATATGTGTACCCCGTAGATCTCAAACCAAATTTGAGCCATGTCATGACCTCGCTGCCCTATATTTCAACCGAGGGTTGCCACCTTATAATCTCATAAGTGTTCCGTTAACGCTTCACCTTCATCGTTAACGTTCCGTCGTTAACATTCTGTCGTTAACGTCCCATCGTTAACGTTTCGTCGTTAACGTTCCGTCATTAACATTCCGTCGTTAACGTCCCGCCGTTAACGTTCCATCGTTAACGTTTCGCTGCTAACGTTTCTTCGTTAACGTTCCGCCGTTAACGCTTTGCTCTCGCTTCGCTATCATCGCATACGCGCATTCCATCAAGAGCGTAGCGCGATGTCATTATCCTTTCTATCGTCCTACCGTGATCCAACCCCATTCCTTGTGAGTCTGGATTTATCTTTCTTTCAACTGCAAAGTCGGACTAAAACCTAACTTAAGACCGGTTCGATGGACTGAGTTCATCGTGAGCCGCGCTGCTGGTATTGCGGTTTTCCTCGTTGTGTCCACCGTAGTATGATATTTGTACTGTCTTACTACATATCGTCATCGCCCTGTTATCGTCAAGTCTCTTCTTTGATGTATGACTGAACCCCAGATCGGATGGCACTGAATGTCGATTCCATTCGTCCTCGTCTTATCCTTGAAAATCTAATCTGCCATTAACCCAGAATTCATTCGTGAACTTGGTCGATAGACCATTGGCCATATGTCATATCCTGGTGCCATATCTATTCTATTGGTCTATCTTTCTTTTGTTTGACTGTGTATTTGTTTAGTCAACAAAAGTCAACATTGAGCATCAGTTTAGTTCATCATGAACTAACATATCTTTATGGACCCAATCTAGATCAAGAGCCCATATGTCAATATCTGTCCAATCGAGTTAATTAATCTCGAAGGATATCTCCTAAAATATACTCTGTCTTTCCCTAATTATCAGTCGTAACCTTCTCGATAAATCTTCTGAAAGCCTGTTCTCTTTCCTCCGATCTTCGATCAAATCTAAGTTCCTAAATTCAATCCCATCCGTTCAGTAGCAATCTAATATTAAATTGGAGTTTATTTGAATTGCTTTTGAGTTTTGTTGTATTTGTGCTTCTTTGTCGTTAGACGTGTCGTCCAGAAGTTACCCGAAGTAGCTGAAGGATGAGGAAGTCGAAGCATTCGATTGAAGAGCCAAAGGTTGAGGAAGCCGAAGATCTATTAAAAAGAGTAAAGAGCAGTTTATAGCAAGTGCTAGGCAAGTTGTGCTTTGATCATGTTGAACCTACGATTACAAAAAACTGCTATATTGTTTTACTTTATTGCATATTATTTGACAGGTACAAATGTCTTCAATTAAATTTGGGACTTAGCTATTATACCCAATTGATCTATACCCTACCTTGCCATTTGTATACCACGATATATTGTCACCCTAGATTGGTTCCTTATAGTTGGTTAGTAATAATAATCAACATGGGATGGTTAGACCGTATTAGTTGCTTAGCCATGCCACGTCATCACATGTACTTTATTCTTTGATAAATAATCTTGACTAATGGAATATGGAACGATGTTATGAACTTGTGTGTCATGTGTGGTCACACGATGAGATTGAGTTGTGGTGGCGAGAGGATGTCACGCAACGAGGTTAAATTGCTGATGGCACGTGGTGCTTGGTAATCAACTGGGGTGGTTATGATTTAGATTAGGGCAAGTGGCAAGGGGCGAGAATGCCAAGGTGGGCCCGATGGGCAGGGGGTATGTGGAAGTCTTGCCTCGATCATCTTAAGGACTTAACCTTGTAAGCCTTTGACCTGAGACAATCATGCGACCACATGTCTGGTATGGGACAGACCTAGTTGATTAGGGTTCTGATATCTTTCCTCTGATACCTCGGGGTGACAGTACAAGGAAGTGTATCTGCATAGGGGAGCGTACCTGTGCTACGGCTTGGTGCCCATCCAACGGTGTTGGCCTGTCCTATACTTCGGCTCCGTGTGAGAGGAGTAATAGTGAAGGCAATACCGGAGAGGTTCTTTGGATAAGGTAGAGGTTCCTGAAAGGCTTTGTCGTGATTTATCTGCCGGCACACCAAAGGAAGTGTGCTAATGGGCAGGCACAAAGAGAATATCACGTCGTGTGGGTAAAGTGCACAACCTCTGCAGAGTGTAAACCTATTCGAATAGTCGTGCTCACGGTATTGAGCAAAGCTCGGGAATTACAGTTAAGGGTTAGACTTTTGAAATGAAAACTTGGAATGGGATGGCAGGATTGCCATGAAAGGTTGGAACTTGACATAGGATTGGAAACTTGGTTTACTTGAGAAATGATGAATCTATCTAATACAGTTATTTGTTTTACTGTCTTTCCAATTTATATACTGTATTCATTTACAAATGTTGCTTATTGCAAAATAGCCATGTTAGCCATTTCTTTGGAATAAGCCTTGCATATAGCAATGTTAGAATTGCATTCTGTGCACGACTTGTTGAGTGCTTTATGTACTCACCCCACAACAACCACTTCAGAAGAAGAGACTACGCCATTCATGGAGGAGAAGTATTGCGAAGGGACGAGCATCTAGGGTGCGAGCCTTGTCAGTTGCCTGTGATATACTGAGGGGTCATCTACATTTTCTTTCCGCTACTGCTTAAATTGTTGTTCAGCCTTATAAGGCATAATCATGTAAGTTGACCATAAGGTCATGTAACTAGTTGTATTTAATATATGATGTCTTTTATTTTTTTTTGCTATATATGATTGTGATATTTCATCTATGTTGAGACTGTGTGCACTAGCATGATCCTGGACTAGTGCTGAATACACAGAGGGTCCGGATTTGTATATTCGGGTCCCGACACCTTTTCTAAGTTTTCTCCCCCTTTTTGGCAATATAGGCATCAAGATGGCATTTTCTCCCCCTTTACACAAGTATGCATGAAATGCATCCTAAAAGAGCTTTGAGAATGATCCTAGTGACCATATGAACAAAGTATGACACCAAGCTACTCAAATTCAGAATTTGCTAAATAAAAGTGCAAATATCAATTTTGCTAGCAAGTACAAGTAAGACCATATCGTTTATTCATGATTTAAGAAGTGCAACACTAAGCGTAGTTTCTAAACTAGAAGCATAGCCATACAATGGATCAAATGGAGAACCTAGAGTTCAACCTACTCAACACTTTGGGAAAGCTAGAAGTGCATACAAGGTCATTCGGTCTCAAATATCTGTAATGCAAATTTTTGCTTTAAGACTTCAAATAACACAGTGGGTGCAAATGTGTAACATTATTTGCATTCTTTACCCACTTATTATTTTTTATATTTATATTTTTAAGTGTGATTGACTCAAGCCATAGTTGACCATCTCAAGAAGAGCTCTTAAGAGATGGTCTTGGTCATACATAATATATTCCAAGTTAATCCCTTGTACAATGGGAGGCAGTCTTGTGAAGGTAAGGTGTTGAGATTAATTTGCACAAAAAGAGTCAATTTTTGTTTTCATTTTAGCACATAGATTTTGAGCATGTGAAGGACTCGAGTATGGATCTTAGCAAGATGACTCAAAATGAACTTGGACATATCTAAGCTAGCATTTTTCTTCATAAAAGTAGTAGTATCTCAACCATTCCTTGTGTTCTAGGTTTGCAGTGTCTCCATTTTCGATCATCTTCTGGCGATCCTCGACCGTTTGGACCTCCGGTGCACCTTGCCTAGTCCCGGTCATCCTCCACTTCACCATGATCTAGCTCCGTCGTCCTGCAACCATCAAAAACATGGAAAATCCATCACATAGCAATGTCCAACAAAGATATGCAATCATCACCCAATTGCATCGCTCAACAGGTTGGCACTATCGACCATTGTATCGAATTCATCTAGTTGCCACCATCGAGTCAGATCCTCGCTCGAGTAGAAACTCAATCACCATTTCGACCGCATCGTGTGATCGACCAACTCGATACTTGGTCTATCGACCTCAACTCGATACCAAGTCTATCGATCTCAACTCGATACCTTGTCTATCGACCTCAACTCGATACCAAGTCTATCAACCTCAACACGATACCTTGTCTATCGACCTCAACTCGATACCTAGTCTATCGACCTCAACTCGATATCAAGTCTATCGACCTCAACTCGATACCTAGTCTATCGACTCAACTCGTTACCAAGTCTATTGACCTCATGTCCAACTCGATTGATTACGGTACCAAGTCAATAAAATGATATCGAGTAACAATTGGTTAAACTAAGGACTCGAGTTGAGCTGACTGCAGAGTGCTCGACCCAACAACATTTCTACTCGATACTTAGCTACTACCAATCTACTAGAATCATTTGACCACAAGTCTGCAAGGCGATACTCGAGGCCGGTGGAGCCGCTCGTGATAGAAACAATTCAAATTGCTTCAATTTGAAAATCCAATTAAAATCAAACTCAATCCAGAGCATACCATGCTCAAGTTTAGTCAAATACTCATCACAAAATATGGGTATACCTCCACATGGTCTTTCAGAAATATACTATAGGAAATTGAATGGGATGAAGGAAAATGGAAATGAGGATCCTTGATCTACCAACACAAAAGTTTTCAAAAAATTTCAAAATGCATAAGACCATTTTTCATCCACATCAATGCTAACCCGATTTTTGCCATTATTTTCTCTAAGCTACAATAGGCAGTTGATGTGCTCGACGAAATGCACCCAAGCGTCACTGGCACTGGGCCTCACCGACCACGACCCCACCCTCCAGCCGCCCAGACACCCCACTCCCTCCTTCCCTCTCTCGCCCTGGCCTGCCCATGATGGGGAACGGGTAGGCTACTCTAGCAAAAAATCAAAGTTTTCTACCGCGTAACCAAGGAACCACTGCAAGTTATAGATCACAGAATTACCACTATACACGCAGACCCGTAGCAGAAGTAGAGTCGATGTAACACGGTGGTGCAGGTGTAGTCATACTAGCCTCGCTCCTCCTCCAACAGCTTCTTGTGAGCGACGCTGGTTGCGGATCGTCCTAGCTTTGAAGCTTCGCAGCAACGCCTCCAAGATATCCACACGTACGGGGTAGGAACACCATGTGCCGGAGCGCCGACTGCGCAGTTCTGGCGAAGGAGGGGTGGCGGCTAGAGTTTCAGGAATTCTGAATTCCTATTTTGTTTGTTCGTATATCTCTCTCTCTCTCTCTCTTTTTCTCTTTTTCTCTTTTTTTAAAACCACAACCACCTCCCTTTATATAGACGTCCCATAATGGGTTTCAACCTTTGAAACCTATTGTGAACTCTAAGCCCATTACAACTCGGATCCCTATCC
Organism: Otatea glauca; assembly: GCA_036346275.1. Taxonomy (NCBI): domain Eukaryota; kingdom Viridiplantae; phylum Streptophyta; class Magnoliopsida; order Poales; family Poaceae; genus Otatea; species Otatea glauca. The sequence continues at coordinate 22,690,814 of CM070719.1, read as the reverse complement.
GAATTGGTTTTAGCCCCTTAAGTGTGTGACCCAATAGGTTCACGTGCACATGGACATGGCCCGAGTACTCCTATTTGACTAGACATGGCTCGAGTACTCCTACTCGACCAGTCATAGCTCGAGTACCCTTATTCGACTAGTCATGGCTCGAGTACTCCTACTCGATCAGACATAGCTCGAATACTCTTACTCGACCAATAACCAGTAGTGGCCCCCTAGCAGGACGTGCCGATTCCCAAGTACATGTCAAGATTGGATAAACCTCAAAAATGTTCTATATGCATTTCCTTTTGCCTCACGATATTGGTCAAACCCAAGACGAGTTGTTGTCATCCTTATTTGGATGGCTCGACCACTCTTTCTCGATACTGTGACTCGGATTCCCCAAATACATCGAGTTAACTCTTTAACTCGATGACCCAAGTAACTTTCTACTCGAGTAGCATGGCCATGCATTTTCTGGAATCCAACCACTCGAGAGGCTTAGAGATATCTCTCCCGATACATGGAGGGGCAAATCCTATCTTGATTGACCATGCATCACAGCATGTTTCATGACAAACCCAAAAGCCATCTTTATAACTACCCAGTTACGGAGTAGCATTTGATGACCCCTAATTAAGCCATTACGCATCTTGAAAACATGCGACAATCTCAAGTCGAAGGATATAGCATACACATCGTATATAAGGCCAACTGATGATATGAAAGATTACAACGTTCTCGCGGTGTCTCAAGGTGGGTCGATCCAACTCCATGTTCTTCAACATCGTATTATTGGTTTGATACCTCCATATTTATGACCTATGAAACATGGTCATCAACCAATACATATGCTAGTCTATTCATATGTGTCCTCATATGTATATCGACTAGGGATCACTTTTAGAATGAACATCATAAAGATGAATATAGAGTTTCACAAACAAGTCACGTACTTATTAATTAATATCTATGATGTTATTCAAAGAAAAATATAATTGTTTATGAACATTTATGGAAATATAATCATCTCTATGATTGCCTCTAGGGCATATTTCCAACAGCCCAAGCCTTGTCGTGGCAAGGCATAGCCTTGCCACGTGTTGCCCTAGCAGGCCTCGACCACCACGAGGTTGCTACATGCAGGAACCCCGTCCGCTCAGGCCGAGCCCATGCCACAGCCATTGACGCCTACGGCCAACGCCATCCTCTCACCCCGTCACCTCTCTTCACTACTTCTCCCTTCTCTCACCACTTACCCTTGCACTTTCTTAGCTCTTGGAGCCCGTAGCATCGCTGCCGTGAGCGCCTTCTTCTTCGCCTCCGGCCGTACATGGTCAGCCCCGCCTGTAGCAACTCTGCTGCTCCAAGGTACGTCTTTCGGTTCCTCTCCACCCACTCGTGCTTTTCCCTACCTAGCCGAGCTGGAGCTACTTTCTTCTTCACTACCAGTGAACCCATCCACCATGTGCAGCACCTCCACGGTGGCGGCCCTACTCTGTTCATCGCAGGTGGACTAGAGCCCACCCCTAGATGTGTAAGAGTTTGCTCGAGCTAGTAGTGCTACCGATTCAGCTGCTCCACTGCTGCGTTATTGTTGGTAAGCTCGCCTCCAAGCTCCACTATCTCGACTCATCGACAAGCGGGCCTTAGCCATTAGTGGGTCGTGTACTCACTCGACTGACGCATGGGGCCGCCTTGTCAGTCGCTGTGGTGGGTTTAAAACCCCCGCGCGATCTATCTCTGGAATGTGGGCCCAACCCGTTAGTCGCGCCAACACCCCTCTCTCGTGTAGTCACTGACACATGGGCCCTGCTCATCAGTGTCACATGTGTCCTTCCTCACGCAGTTGTTGACAGTGCGGCCTGGCTATTAGGCGATGAATCACTGTTGAGGAGCTGCCTAAAATGTAAAGGCATATTTCATCGTGGGAAGCGTACTTTTCAATGTGGGAAGTGTATTTCTATAGAGATTTAAATCTAATTAATTAGCCTTGCTTGTGGTCATGAGCAACTCGGGGAAATAATGTCAAGTATAGTATTGTTTTTGTGAAAACTTTTGGAATCAGTGTTGTGACGGGTTGGTAAACTTGTGAGCCAAGGTTGGCTGCATTTTACTAGATGCTCACAGCCAAGGAGGGCTGTGAAATGATGATATGAAACCTTACTATTATTAGCTTCATATCAAATGCTCTTTACAATTCCGTTACCGTTTGATGAAAGATTCACTTGCAAATAAAATCTGCTTTATGCTGAAAATGAGACTTAGTGTAGTGGCTTGTTCTCCTTGATTTAACCATGCATTTACTGTATTTCCATACACTAAAGTCTTGTGAGTACATATGTGTACTCACCATTGCTTAATCTATAATATATAGATGAAGGTACGGAAGAATACCCCAACGACTCATACTTTGCACCGGGGTCCGACGACTATTTGGATGGATTAACTAGGGCTCTTCCTAGTCGGTTCCGTGTGGGTTATGGATAGGCATACCGTTGTCCTACTTTTGTTATGTGTTCCAATCGGCTGCGTACTTGTAATATCAAGTAGTTGTAATAGCCCTAGTATAAGTTTATGCTATGACAAATGCTTAGTCCTGTATGTATGTGTAATGGGTCATCTCGAATGCAGGATATGTGGGCGCTAGGTGTTGATCTTGTGATAAAGCGTTAGTCACATATCCGGGTACCTGGAATTGCTCTCAACCATCTGACACGTGGATATGAGCAACCGTCGTTCCTTGACTATTGCGACGCACCTCCCTCGGTGGATGTGGGCAATACCAAGGTTCTGAGACAGACGGTGTGTGCTATGCTCTAATGAGTTGGAATCAATCCCGGTATGGTTATTCGAAAAAGAATTGGAACTCTCTTGGTTGTGTAAGTGTGTAAAGTGCAACTATGTGGCTCATATTTGTTTGAGTGAGGGCCATCAAGTTAATACTCTGTGCACGGGACTTTTGTGTGGCAGTGAGCATACACTTAAGTGGAATTTGGGTGTCACCTCTAAGTCTAACTCACGAGCGAGATTCGATTCGCATTTCTGGGTGCCCACAAGAGGTGGTAGCAGAGCCCATACGACTGTAGGAAAAGCCTTAGTTAGCATGGTCGATAGAGTTAAGGACAAAGCTTTCTCTCAAAAGATTATTTCCGTAACAAAAGCTTATTTGTGAAAATATAGAATGCTATCCTCATCCCCTCTATAGTTTTTATTTCTCATCCTACCCTTCAAATGGATTTGTGCTCATCTTAAACTTCAAAACTTGGCTTTGCAAAAAAAATGGCACCGTAAAACCTTATTCTACTCCTTATGCCATTCAAATTGATGAAAACCACGTTTCAAAGTCATAAAAGCTATGTTTTGAAACCTAAAATCTAATAGGACCAGCATGGAGTTTCTTAATCTCACCCTACTCGGCACCGTCTCTTTTAGAGGCGAAATTTTTTACAATCTTACCTTGTTTCAAAAGACTTGATACGCCGCAGGTAAATGTACGGGTAAGGAAAAATAGGATATTATTTGGCTTACATAGAGACATCTAACAATTCCACTAAAATTCTGGAAGGAACCATATTGAGTCAGAACCAAACCTATAAAATTTTGAAGAATTTTGACCTAGGGAACGAGGGTTAGAAATTCAAAAAAGGGGTAGTATGCATAAGATGGAAATTCTGGACAGAGCTTCACTTGTCCAATTTTGTATGTCAATCCGTTAGTGTAGAAATTTTGAAAATTTTACCATAGCAGTGCCTAAAAATTCTATGAACCTACTGGACAGAACTGATAGCATTGCTGATTTACTGCTTTATCGCCCTTCCTTTACCTAGTTTATTTCATTCCATATAAGGTCATGCTAACCTGAAACTCTTCTTTTCTTAGATGGCACGCCACTAGGAATCATGCTACTACACTCGGGCTATGGTTGAGGGCTCTCTGCAGCAGACCTTGCGGGACATGATGTACCGTGCCGGTTTTATCGAGCAGCCGGAGTATCATATCTCCCGTTCTGCCGTTAGCCCAGCCTCCAAGATGTTCATCACGGAGGTGACAATCCATGGGCGCCATGAACGGGAGCTAGCCTGACGCTATCATGGGGTGGATCTGACTCCACTTACAGCATTGCACGATGGTGCGTACACTGCCATTGTATGTCTCTGTCACGACCTCCCCGAGATGGCACAGATATTCCCCTACTGCCCCTCGCGTAAGGGGGTAGCCTGCAGAACATCTACACGATAGCAAACGCTACAATGGATGCATCCCGTACTTGGCATGTGGGGCTAATGGGGTCCATGTCCTCCTCCACCTCCACGACGACTTGATCCTCGCGCACCACTGCATCGCTGAGTTGGAGACCCACATGGCCCAGCTGCTCCACAACGGCTTCTTCACTAGGGAGATTATATTCTTGGAGCATGAGGCGTATGAGCGTGCGGAGGATCTTCCACGTCTTTATGGGTCCTACCGCCGCATTGTTCGCCAAGTTCGCATGTCGGTGGGAAGACATGGACGTTGTGTTTCAGCTGCTCATTCTAGCGAACCCACAAACATGGTGCATGTGGAGAGCGTCTTCTTCAACAGGCGTGAGTACGAGTTGATGATGCTTGTAGTGCCTCCATCACCACTCGCTACCCCCGATGCGTCCGACGCTGCCATTGATGGTGGCAATGCTTAGATAGAGGCTAGATGATTTAGCCGATGGAGCTCACTTTTGGGTTGTAGTATGAGCTGACCTATGATGTACTTTTGTAGCATAAAACTTGGAAAAGATGCTAATGGGATGATCCGTGTTATTTAGTAATGACCCATGATGTATCTCTCCTATGTATGGTGACTAAACTATGTTAATGTCATAAAAAATTATCGAAATCTATGAAATCTCTCTTTGCTGTCCGCAATCTTATTTGAGCATGAAAATCGATACTCAAACTCGAAATTACATGCTTAATCATCCTACTTACATTATACATCTATATCAAGTCGATATCTTATTTGCCTCGCATATGTTGCTCTACCTTCACGTGTGAGCCAGGATGCCGCTGACCTGGTCTGTGCATGCACTCATGGCTAGTGGTGCTGCCCGTGAGGGCCGCATCCGAGAGGGTGAGGTGCCTGATCCGGTGCACCCCTAACCCACTGCACCCAAGGTCTCACTCCTGCGAGGCCCAACTCTCTGGCACGCCTGTACGGGAGCAAGGAAGCGCCCGTGATAATCAAGAAGTTCAGAGTGAGGATCTACCTCCTCCACCATCTATGGTGCAAGTTCTCGTGATGCAAACCCACCTCCTCGAGAAGATTGTGCGAACCTCAATGCCACTACAGCATACTGCGGAATGGCAGCCTTGCCACATCAATCGCGCTTGCCCGAGTTCCAGCGGACTCGCCCGCCAATCTTCTCCTCATCGGTAGACCCCTTGGACGCTGATGATTGGCTTCGCGATTTTGAGGGCAAGCTCAATATTGCAAGATGCAATGATGATGAGAAAGTGCAATATGCCGCTTATTATCTCCAAAGAGCCGCCGAAGCTTGGTGGGATAGCTACAAGGCTATTTGCCCACTAGGCCAATCAACTTCATGGGAGGCTTTCAAGGATGCCTTCCGCACCACGTACATCCCCTCAAGCCTTATAGAGATCAAGAAGATGGAGTTTTACAACCTTAATCAAGGATCCATGTCTGTCATGGAATTTCTCTATCGCTTCAATTACCTTGCCAGTATGTCGTTGATGAAATACCAAGTGAGGCAAGGAAGGTTGCTCTCTTTCGAGAGCACCTCAATGAGGAAGTGCGACACTGTCTTGCTGCCCTTGAAATCCCCAACATACAAATGTTGGTCGACAAAGCTATCCGGGTGCAGGATTGTGCCAAAGCTATGATCGAGAGCCGCAAGTGCTAATGGTTGGCACAAAAATCTGCTAGCAGCGGTTCCTCAAAACCGTACCACTGGCAGCCCTCCAGTCCTTGTTCTTCTGCACCGCCACCTCCAAGACCTCAGAGGCATATTTCTCATCCCTCTCCACCAGCGGTTCAACAATATAACCGCGGAAGGCAGCCATCCGGAGGACAGAGCAAAGCCGCAGCCATCATGTGCTTTGTTTGCAACGAGAAGGGGCACTATGTGAGTAATTGCCCGCAAAAGAAGCCATCGGTGACTAGTCCTCAGCCCCAAAATGCTCCACCACATCCTCAAGGTCCAGCAAGTGGATGTGGAGGCCCACAAAGTTCCCGGCCAGCCCCTAAGCCAGCCCAAGGCTATGGGCGTGGCCACCTCAACCACGTGACTGCCGAAGAAGCAAAGCAACGCGCCCGATGTGGTGCTATGTATGTTTCTTGTGCATTCAGCTCCCACCTTGGTATTGTTTGATTCTAGAGCATCTCATTTGTTCATATCCACAAAATTTGTTTAGCAACAAAAGAACAAAGTCAACTATTTAGACAACAACATGTTAATCTATTCACCCGGGTCTATCATGAGGGCAAAACTTATAAGTTTGGGAGTTAGAATTGTGATCAATGGGGTAGAATTCAAGGGTGATCTAATTAACATCAATTCACTAGGGCTTGATGTTATACTCGGCATGGATTGGCTGTCCAAAAATAAAGAGAACATTGATTGTGCTAATCAGGCTATATCCTAGGTCAATTCTGATGGTGTTCATGTCACATACACCTCCGACCGAGCCTCTGCTTTGCAGCAGCCACCTCACCACTCTCTCTCCATTTTGGAGGTACATCAGGTGCCCATGGTATGTCATTATCCTAATGTCTTCCCTGAGGAGTTACCGAGTATGCAACCGGACAGAGACATGGAGTTTGTTATCGATCTTTTGCTTGGGATAGAACCTATCTCCAAACATCCTTATCGAAAGGCCCCAGATGAGTTGGTTGAATTAAAGAAACAACTCAAGGAGCAGCTGGACAAAGGCCCACCCCAGTTCATCGCCTTGGGGAAGTCCAGTACTATTTGTCAAGAAGAAAGACAATAGTCTCCGAATGTGTGTTGACTATCGATCCTTGAATGAAGTCACCATCAAGAACAAGTAACCATTCCCGCGAATTGATGACTTATTTGATCAAATGAGCGGAGCTTAGGTTTTCTCAAAAATTGAATTTAGACTTGGCTACTTTCAACTCAAAATCTGACCACAAGACATTCTAAAGACTGCCTTACCACCTGCTACGGTTTGTATGAATACACCGTGGTTTCCTTTGGACATACTAAATCACCTACCACTTTAATGAATCTTATAAATAAGGTGTTCACAGAGTACCTAGACAAATTTGTGGTGGTGTTCATAATGACATCCTTACCTACTTCAAGAATGAAGAAGAACATGAGCTTAACTTGCGCATGGTGCTCAACAAGCTTCGCAAGCAACAACTTTATGCAAAGTTTAGCAAGTGTGAGTTTTGGCTAAAGGAAGTTGTCTTCCTAGGCCATGTCCTATCCAAAAGAGGTGTCGATGTTGATCCGAGAAAGGTGCAAGATGTGCTCGCTTGGGAGCAGCCCCAAACTGTTCCCAAGATCCGAAGTTTCCTCGGTCTCGCAGGATACTATCGTCGGTTTATCAAGATCTTCTCCAAAATTGCCAAGCAGATGACCGAATTACTCAAGAAAGAGGAGAAATTTGAGTGGTCATCAACTTGTGAAGCAAGTTTCCAGGAGTTGAAACAAAGACTCACAATAGTCCCAATACTTACATTGCCCAACATACATCAGAGCTTCGACGTGTATTGCGATGCATCCCGTGAAGGCCTCGGCTGTGTATTGATGCAAGAGGGAAAGGTTGTGGCTTATGCTACCCATCGGTTGAAGCTTCATGAAGCCAATTACCCCACTCATGATTTAGAATTAGCAGTCGTTGTTCATGTTCTCAAGATATGGCGGCATTACCTTATCGGCAATCGGTGTGAAATATACACCGATCACAAAAGTTTGAAATATATCTTTACCCAACCAGATCTGAACCTTAGGCAATGAAGATGGCTTGAGTTAATCAAGGATTATGATCTTGGCATTCATTATCACCCGGGCAAGGCAAATGTAGTGGCCGATGCACTTAGTCGGAAACTACACGTTGTCAACACCTCTATTCTTGTAAATCAGCCAGAACTACTTGAAGAATTCTGTAAACTCAATTTGGAAGTAGTTTAAAAAGGGTATGTCGCATCCCTGACCCTACAACCAACTCTTGAATCACAAATTAAAGCCACCCAGCTTAAGGATAAAGGAGTGGCTGAAATTAAGCGCGAGATGAATGAAGATGCACAGTCGGGATTCTCTGAGAATGCCGATGGGTTGGTCATATGTGGACAACAAATATGTGTTCCGGATGACCCTGAAATCAAGGAGTTGATCCTAAACGAAGCACTTGAATCCCCTCTTTCGATCCATCCTGGGAGCACCAAGATGTACCAGGACCACTGAGAAAAATTCTGTTGGCCCAGTATGAAACGGGACATCTCCGCGCATGTTGCTATATGCGATGTGTGCCAATGCGTCAAAGCAGAGCACCAATGACCAGCGAGGATGCTTCAACCCATGCGGGTTCCTGAGTGGAAATGGGATGAAGTTAGTATGGACTTCATCACCGGCTTGCCCATGACATCAAACGGGCATGACTCAATATGGGTCATTGTTGACCGTCTGACCAAGGTGGCCCATTTTATCCATGTGCGCATCTCTGATAATGGAGCTAAACTTGCTGAACTCTATATGAACAATATTGTTCGAGTTCATAGTGTTCCTAAAGTCATCATTTTTTACCGTGGCTCACAATTCACATCACGGATCTGGGAGAGTCTGCATGAGCTCCTCGAAACCAAGTTATTCTTCAGCACGGCTTTTCATCCTCAAACAGGTTGAGAGTTTGTGTGCTATCATATAGCACCAATTGGGAGAAGTGTTTGGCGTTTGCCGAGTTCTCCTATAACAACAGCTTCCAAACCAGCCTTCGAATGTCACCATTTGAAGCACTATATGGAAGAAAGTGCCAAACCCCTCTATTTTGGTTTGAGGTAGGTGAAAGGCAATTCTTTGGGCCAGCCATCATTCAAGAAGCTGAAAACCATGTCGGACTCATAAGAAGTCGTCTAAAGGAGGCACAGTCGCGTCAAAAGAGCTATGCTGACAATAGTCTTAGTGAATTAAGCTTAGAGGTGGACGATCTTGTTTATCTTAAGATCTCACCGCTACGTGGTACTCGATGATTCCAAGTCCATGGAGAACTAGCACCTCGATTTATCTGTCCATATCGAATCATTGCAAAAAGGGGTGAAGTGGCATATCAACTTGAACTTCTGCCACAACTCTCCAATGTGCATAATGTATTCCATGTCTCTCAGCTAAAGAAGTGCCTTCGAGCACCCACTGAATTCACTCCTTTGGATTCTATCGATCTACAACGCGATCTCATATCGCGAATATCCAATTTGCATCCTTGACGAAACTTAGCGTCATACTAGCAACCATACCTTCAAAATGCTCAAAATCCAGTGGAGTAACCGCACCAAGGAAGAGGACACTTGGGAATGTGAAGACCATTTTAGAGCTGAATTCCCATCCTTCTTCGACGAGTCTAGTTAATCTCGAGGACGAGATTAATGTAAGGTGGTAGGTTTGTAACATCCAAAAATATAGAGAAATAAAACATACTGACTTGGCATGACTTCTATTGCATATTTGGAATTTCATCTGAATTTATTTATTTAATAATATCTATTTTTTGGCATAAATAATACCCTTTTTACCTAAATGAACACACTCAAAAGGAACTTCCAAAAATCACAAATAAACCAATCTGATAAATAATTTTATAAAATAATACAGTAATTTAGATGAATAAATATAATTGTTCCAGAATTTTTTCACATAATTAAATGGCTTAAAATTCAAAAATAGATTGAAAATAATAGAATTTCAAGAATTTTAATTTGAAATCTACAAAAAGGAATGGGACTAAGGAAAATGGAAACTAGAACCCTTGGTATACTAGCACAAAATTTTTCAAAAATTTTCAAAATGCATCAGGCCATTTTTCATCAACCTCAATTGCTAACCTCATTTTTACCATTATTTTCTTGAAGCTACAGTAGGTGGCCGATATGCTAGACGAAATGCTCTCGAGCGTCACTGTCACTAGGCCTCGCTAGCCACAGCCCCACCTGCCAACCACCCCGATGCACCCTTATCTCCTTCCCTCTCTCCCCCGGCCCTACCCAAGCCTTGTCGTGGCAAGGTTTAGCCTTGCCATGCGTTGCCCCGACAGGCCTTGCCCGCCACGTGGTCGCTACACGCAGGAACCCTACCCGCTCTGGCTGAGCCCATGCCACCACCATTGACACCTGCGACCTCACCCCGTCACCTCCCTTCTCACCTTCTCCCTCACACATGTCGCATGGGTGCGCGCAGGTTCTATCCGCCACATGGCCGCAGCAGGAAAAGCTTCGCCCTCATCACCGCACGTCGATCCATGGCCTCGACGTAGCGGGTTTAAAAACCCCGCGCGCTCCGTCTCTGAAAAGTTGGCCCGGCCCGTCAGTCACGCAAGCCGCCCGTGTGTGTCACGCGTGTCCTTCCTCGCGTAGCCGCTAACAGTGGGGCCCAGATGTCAAGCGGTGAAGCTCTGTTAAGGAGATGCCAAAAATGGAAAGGCGTATTTGATGGTGGAAAGCGTACTTTCCGATTTCGGAAAGTTTTGAATTTTCAGTGATTTTACTAACCCTAACCGATTCAAAAGCTTGTAACTTTTGCTAGGAAACTCCAAATGTAATGAAAGAAATTTCTAAATTTGTGTGAAATCATATAAAATCTTAATATGGAATTTTTTTATTTTTGGTCATTGTGCAATAAATGAGCTCAAACATATGCTTTAGGCCTAAAGTTTGCTAAATATGAAACTTTCACAAATCGAGTCTAAAAATTATGAAACCAATTTTTTCATCTTCCTGAGGTCACAAGCTTCCCAATTATATAAAAATATCCAAATTTTGCCATAGTTTGAATCAAATGGTTAAATAAGCCGATTTTCAATACATGCAAAAGATCAAATAGCCATATCTTGTACAAATAAACTTCAAATTTGAAGATATCAAATCCTATGACGTTTTAAAATAATACTATTTCTATTTATACTAAAGAATGTAAGTTTTGAGCTCAGTTCATACATATTCATAGCTAGGAAGGATTAAATAATACTAAATTGTAAAGAAGCAGTGTAGTTTCTAAATATTCTCTAACACCTTTTTGAATTGGAACTGAACTTGATGAAAAACCATGCAAATAAACCTCTGTACAGTGGATAAATCCTTGGTTTAAAGATGCCTTAGAAGGTACTTTATGCATCACTTAAGTCATACTTTGCACATGCATATATACACTACTTCATGTGAATGTGATCTTACATATTAAGCCTAAATAATTTTTGCTTCTTGAATTCAAAGTTATAAATACAAGGATACATAATTTTAGCTCCTTGACATCGTAAGTATCCACATACATGATTATAATTTTAACTTATACAATTCGAGAAATAAAAGTAAACATGTACACAAATGTGCCAAAACACGAACAAAGTACAAATGAAACTATCATGCACAAAGTAATGACTTCGAAAAACTAAACCACCCCATTCTCCTTTGGTAAGATTCATTTGGTTTTTACATATGATTTCTTTTTTCCCTTAATGACAATTATGTTTGCTATTTTTCCATGATTCGTGTTGTATAATGCGTAGATACCGACGCTTCAGAATCCGTCAATGACGACCTCACCTACAACCCCGATTACATACCGAACGAAGATCAACAAGGCAAGCACCCTCCTTTAACCATGTTGATCCCATTATTTTGCAATGTTTATGTTGTTTTATCAAACTATATATGCATGCGCGTATGTTTATGTTAAACTTTCTATGATGCAGGTACCGGTAAGTACTTCCTGTTGAATACATTGCCCATACCTTGACACTTGATTATCTACTATTGTAACCTTAGCTTATGGGGTAGGTATTACATAGTGTCATAATGGGTAACAATTATGAAATATCACATGTACAAGCTTAGACATGCTTACTTAGAACGTGTTTTAAATGTTGGGATTCATTTCCATCCAAACTTGAGCAATTGGTAAAGGTACGGAGCTGAGTTAAGGTTTTCGTGCATTTTGGTAAAAATCCAACCCAAAACTTATAATTTAGACGCGGGCGAGTTACTATGTAAACTTGAGGCGTGAGGAGGGACCTTGCGCGTAGCTAGGGGGAGATTCTTACCCAGGTCGATTAAGGACCGAACTTGACGCTATCACCTAAGTGAATTGGTGCAACCACATGTGCTAGTATGGCACAGCCTTAGCTTAGTAGATTAGTTGGGATTTAGCTTTACATTTTGGTAGGCCGAAGTAGTAAGGGCACTCCAGGGTACGGTGTCACTCATAGGTGCTCCCTTCACCGAGGTGTTGGGACTAAAGCATTCCAATACAATGGTCTTTGACTTGCCATGGGGAGAGGACGTGATGGGACGTAAACCATCGTTAGTACTGTGTGTGCTGGTTCAGATCTCCCAGCCATGGCAAGGGTTTGTCATCACCAAGGCTGGTGCCAGACTAGGCTTTAGCTAGTCGAACGGTTTCGTCACAATCTAGCAAATTGGGTACAGTAGGTATTGTGAGGCATGGTTGACATGATTGCTAGAATGTGTCTAGTGGATAAAGTGTACACTCTCTGCAAAGATTTAAATCTAATTAATTAGCCATGCTCGTAGTCATGAGCAACTTGGGGAATAATGTCAAGTATATTCTTGTTTCTGTGAAAACTTTAGGAATCGGTGTTGTGACGGGTTGGTAAACTTGTGAGCCAAGGTTGGCTGCATTTTACTCGCTGCTCACAGACAAGAAGGGCTGTGAAATGATGATATTAAACCTTACTTATTGTTATTAGCTTCATATCAAATGCTCTTTACAATTCTGTTACTGTTTGATGAAAGATTCACTTGCAAATAAAATCTGGTTTATGCTGAAAATGAGACTTAATGTAGTGGATTTTTATCCTTGATTTAACCTTGCATTTAGTGTATTTCTATATGTGTAATCACAATTGATTAATTTATAACATATAGACGAAGGTACGGAAGAATACCCCGATGACTCGTACTTTGCACCGGGGTTCGACGACTATTTGGATGGATGAACTAGTGCTCTTCCTAGTCGGATGCCTATGGGTTTATAGATGGGCATACCGCTGTCCTACTTTTCTTATGTGTTCAATTTACGCTGCAATTTACTTTCGTGTGTAATATTTGGCCGATCGGCCGCTTAGTCTTAATATCAAGTAGTGGTAATAGCTTCTAGTATAAGTTTATGCTATGACAAATGCTTAGTCATGTTTGTATGTGTAATGGTTCATCTCGAATGCGGGATATGTGGGCGCTAGGCATTGATATTGGGAACTATCGCCAGTCACATATCCGGGTATCTGGAATTGCTCTCAACAGTCTGACATATGGACACGAGCGACCGTCGTTCCTTGACTATTACGATGCACCTCCCGCGGTGGGTTTGGGCGATACCAAGGTTCTGAGACGAACGACGTGTGCTATGCTCGGATGAGTTGGAATCAATCCCGGTATGGTTACCAGGAAAAGAATTGGTACTTTCTTGGTTGCGTAAGTGTGTACTGTGGAACTAGGTCACTCATTTATTTGAGTGAGGGCCATCTAGTTAATACTCTGTGTACGGGACTTTTGGGTGGAAGTGAGCATACTCTTAAGTGGGGTATGGGTGTCGCCTCTAAGTGCAACGCATGAGTGAGATTCGATTCGCATTTCTTGGTGCCCACAACCAACTAAGGACTTAACCTTGTGTAACAACCTCAAAATAAAAAGAAAGAGAAATTTAAATTTTAAATTTTAATTCTGGCCTTGAGTTGAATTTTTACTATTTATTAATTTTTTTCTGGAATTTTGCCACTTAAGAAAAGCTTTCAATGGTTAAAGAAATGGATTTCTAATTTTAAAATTTCAAGATCACACAAACAAAATACTTATATGCACCATTGACAACATTGCTTGTGTGTATATTTATGCATACAAATGTATACTTGGGCACATTTTTAAAAATATTTCAAAACTTTTGGAACCCAAATAAATTGATTTGAACTCAATTCGACTTCTAATTTTTCTTCAAATTTTTTTATTACACTTGAAAGAAATTTAATTCACATAAATTTAGAAATAGAGAAAAAAATTAAAATTGTTCCAAATTTTGGAATGTTATTGTGGTAGAGTAGATGTGGATCACGAACATGTTCTTGGGCGAATTTATTTATCATAGGTTGTTGTATTAAGATAGTGGTTGGCGCCATCGTGTTCGTGAGGTTTCACAGATCCAAAGTTATACTTGATCCTACGTTGTGAAGATCAGGCACCTGTATCATCTTGGTACCAAAGCACCGGGTCGACACGGTAGGATTATTTACCATTAGAATAGTTTTTATTTTCTATCCTAAATTAGAAATTGCTCTACAAAAAGTCAACCTTTAGTTTCAATCTAGTATTTTAGTGAGTTTTGTTAGGTTTTGATGCATTAGAGTCCTTTTTTAGATTTCCTTCATGTGGCTTTTGTTTTAATCTATCCAGTACCTTGTTTGGTTGAAAACTTTTGCAGAACACAGACTTCACCCCTAACTTGCTGGTGGGAGTTGATGGTCAGAATATCCTTGGATAACTCTCCACAAATCACAGCAAGTAAGTACACGAAGAAACAACCCTTCAAACAGATAGAAACACTATCTGAAAACTAGGCACAGAAATTGGTTTCTTCCAAAACTGAATAGAAGAGGTTGTAGATTGCCTAGATGATTGGGATATGATCTATAGAAGATTCATCCAGCAATCTTTCATCCTTGGCAATAAGAACCAGAAGCCAATCAAGACTAACGAACTGCAAGTCACACGTTTACGCACTTTAAGAACACAGATTTACAACTTGCAACAAGAGCGCAAGGATTGCCTAAATGATTGAAAGCACCGAATCTAGAGAAGAGTTCATCAATCATGAATTTCAAAAGGACTCAAAAGCATGTAGAAGGAGATGAGGCAAATCCAAATTACGTAAAGTAAATTGCAAGTAAGTAAATGCGAATTTAGACAACGAATTTAAGTGCGTAATGTAAATACGTAAGAGAAATGAAACAAGAATATAAGTGAAGAACATTTCATTTACGGAAGGGAGGTTTACAAAGCCTCACAACAAAGTGGGCAAAACTCAAGCGAGCAAAAAAACCTCGTAACCTTCACAACCTTCACCGAGGAGGCTGCCCTACACCTCTATTTATAGTGACACAGGATCAATTCCACCTTTGGATGTCTGCTTCAATCCTAAGCCAACATCCAAGAGTCGATTTGATCCTTACAACATCACTCTCAACAACTCTCAACTACTCACGTAGACTTTCCTCACTGCTCACCCCAAGGAGACACCCCTCTCCTGTCTATTCATAGCAGCTTGGAACACCTACCACCCTTGGATGAGCCTCTAAACCCTAGAGCACTCCATCAAGGGTGAGATTTTACCCACTCACAAAGCTATGCATGGGCTCACGAAACCCAACAACCCAACGGGTTTTGCACGCTTTCAACTCACACTAACTTGACCGCTACTCTATCTTCCTGACCGCGATCCAACGGTCCTCCTAGATAAGGGCAACTCCAAGTTAGCACCACATCCATTCCTTTGTCTTCTCGGCTTGCGGCTACTCCACGGCCTCGGTCATCTTTGGCGACACCTTGATCATCCGGACCTCGGCTCTCGGCCTAGTCACGATCCCTTAGCCTCACCATGACCTAGCTCCAAAGTCCCGCAACCATCATAGACAAGGAAACCACATCACATAGAAATGTCCAACAACACATATCCATCTCAACAGAAAGATATACACTATGTCGACAAAGATAACCCGACCACACGTGGTCCGACCATCGGTTTCCATCCCGACCACCCATGGTCCGACCATCGGTCTCCATCCCGACCACTCGAGGTCGACCGCGGTCTCCATCCCGACCACTCGAGGTCGACCACTAGTCTTCATCCCGACCACTCGAGGTCGACCACTAGTCTTCGTCCGACCACTCGGGTCCGACCGCGGTCTTCGTCCCGACCACTCGAGGTCCGACCACTAGTCTTCGTCCCGACCACTCGGGGTCTGACCCCTGGTCTTCGTCCCGACCACTCGAGGTATGACCACTAGTCTTCGTCCCGACCACTCGGGGTCTGACCACTGGTCTTCGTCCAGGGAGAGCCCCGACCACTCGGGGTTGGACAACTGGTCTCCGACCAGCAAAAGCCCAGACCACTCTGGGTCGGACAACTGGTCTCTGACCAACCAAAGACCTGACCACTCGGGGTCAGACGACTGGTCTCCGACAACCAAAACTCGACCACTCGGATCAAACTCAAATTCAAGCACATCATGCTAAACCACGGTCAATTACTCATCACCATCGAGGATAGACCTCCACATGGTCTTTCAATCTCCCCTTGATGAGTATATTGACAAACACCAAAAGGCATAAATTTGAGTTTGTAAAGCAATTTGATTTGCAAAACCAAACTTGGTCCAGAGAGAAAGATATAAAATCATGACCAAGTTGGCAGAAAGAATTTAGAGCAAGACCATGAAAAGAGCAAGTTTTTCACAAAAGCTCGATGCCAAATGTGATTATGATCCATAAGAGATAGCAAAGATTTACAAAGATCATAAGAATCAACAAGCTTTCACATTTTATCTCCCCTTTTCTACATTTTAAATGATGCCTTTTCTACATTTTCTCCCCTTTTGGCAATATAGGCAACAAAATGAATTTTTTTTTGTTTTCTCCCCCTTTATATATGTATGCATGAAATGCAACCTAAGTGAGCTTTGAAGATTATCCAATTGATCGCAATGACAAGATATGACACCAAGCTAGTCAATTTAGAAAATGGTGAACTAGGATGTCTCCAAGAACAAATTCATTTTGCTCACAAGCTTGGTTTACAAGATTTTATTTTAGCAAGATTTGAACAAGTGCAAAACTTAGCAAAAGTTTCAAAGCTAGAAGCCAGCACCATTCATAGGATCAAATGGAGAACCTAGAGTTCAACCTACTCAACACTTTGGGGAATCTTGAAGTACATATAGAGTCCTTGAGCTCATTTTCAATTCATGCAAATTCTTCTTCTTTGATATTTTAAAAGACATAGCGGGTGCAAATGTTTGACATTATTTGCATTCTTTACCCACTTATGTTTTTGTTATTTGCATTTCTTAATGGTTGACTCAAGCCATGTTTGATCACCCCAAGAGTAACTCTTAAGAGAATGATCTTGGTCATACACTATATATTCAAGTTCATCCCAAGTGCAATGGGAGGCAGTCTAGAGAATATATAGTGTTGAGTTCAATTTTGCACAAAAGAGTCAAGTTTTTTTAGCACATATGAGCAATTTTGAAGGACTAAAATATGGATCAAGCAAGTTTAACCCAAGTTGCTATAGGGACTCTAGAGAACTCCATAAATTCACAATTCATGGTAAAACCTCTAGAGAAGAAACTTAACAAGAAAAAGCAACATGTTTTTCATTTAAGATTTTCAATTTTGATTTTAACAAGCTTAGTATGATAGATGGACTTGGATAGACCTAAGCTAGTGATTTTCTTCAAAGATGTAGCAAGGTGCATTACATGAAGATTGAATCAATTGCATAATAGACAAAGCTCATAAAACAGAAAATGCAGTCTAAATGCAATGCATGAGCATATTCCCAAACTCCCCCTCAACAAATGAATTAATTTTAGGCTCAAATCTGGTTAAAGTTGAGTTATTATCAAGATTAGGCATAAAGAAAACCGAATGAACTCAATAACAACTTAGAAAAAGCAGAATGAGGAGAAGAAGTCGAGGCGCAAGACTGGATGGCTATTGAGCATAGATAAGATAGAAGAGACTCAAGACGGCTCAGGTGGCTCTTATCTTCCACAAAGGATGGTGACATAGGAAGGCGACTCTAGATTCCAACTAAGGAGAGCACACAGACCCTGTCTACCCAGGAGGCCCAAAACCTGCTAGACTTATAAGATTGTGAGGGAACTCAACCTAGAGAGAAGAGAGAACAGCTAATCACGCATGATAGCAACCTAAAGCATAAGATAAGAGGTCCATGGAAGACATGCCAAAAGTCTAAGTGAGTTAACTCAACTTAAGAAAACAAGCCCAAAGTCACCCAGAAGAAGAAAGGAAATGCTGGAGGAAAAAATATAGTACATAGTATACAAACCAGCTCCCCCTCAAGATATGCCGTATGGGCTCACGACTCCAAGCTCACTCCTCAAGGCAACAAACCTGGAGCTATCCAAAGGCTTGGTAAAGATATCGGCTAACTGGTGGTCACCATCTATGAACTGAAGCACGATATCGCCCTTCTCCACATGGTCTCTAAGGAAGTGATATCTAATATCAATGTGCTTGGTCCGAGAATGTTGCCTTTGGGTTTTTAGCAATGCAAATAGCTGAAGTGTTGTCACGAGAAAAGTGGCACACTCTCTATCTCTAACCCATAGTCCCGCAAGGTCGATCTCATCCAGAGCACTGCTACTGAGAATCGGGCTGCGACAACATACTCGGCCTCGTGATGGGGTATGCAACCCTGCATCGCTTCCTAGATGACCAAGAAACAAGAGAAGTGCCAATGAATTGGCAAGTGCCAGAAGTGCTCTTCCTATCTATCCTCTGACCCGACAAAGTCGGCATCGGAAAAGGCTCTAAGAGATAGACAAGAAGAAGAAGAGTACCAAATACCATAATCAGTGGTGGCACGAAGGTACCTGAAGATGCGCTTGACCGCCTGGCGGTGAGAGGCGCGAGGAGAAGCTTGAAATCGAGCGCCTGTAGACACACAAATGAAATGTATGTCCGGTCTCGAAGCGGTGAGGTACAAGAGGAGCCGATCATACTCCGAAACTCCTTTTGATCAGCAGGCTCACCATCCTCATCGGGCTCGAGAACAGAAGTGGTGGCCATAGGAGTCATCACCGGCTTCCCATCAGACATGTCGAAGCGCCTCAGGAGGTCACGGGTATATTTGCCTTGATGCAAGAAAGTACCCTCCTGAGTCTGCTTGATTTGGAAGCCAAGAAAGTAGCTCAACTCGCCCATCATACTCATCTCAAACTCTGTACTCATCACATCAGAAAACTGAGAGACAAGAGAATGAGAGGATCCACCAAAAATGATATCGTCCACATAAACGGAGAAGAAGAAAATGAGACTCATGGTGTCGATGAGCGAGTTTTGTCTACTATGCCCATTTTAAAGTCATGGCTGAGAAGATAAGACTTGAGCCTCTCATACCATGCTCTGGGGGCCTGCTTGAGTCCATACAGAGCTTTGGAAAGCTTGAAAACATGACTCGGAAACTTGGGGTTCTCAAATCCTGGAGGTTGTTTGACATAAACCTCTTCCTCAATATAGCCATTGAGAAATGCACTCTTGCCATCCATTTGATAGAGCTTAAAGCCCCGGGATGCAGAAAATGCAAGCAGGATCCTAATAGCCTCTAGCCTAGCTACAGGGGCAAAGGTCTCCTCAAAGTCAAGACCCTCAACTTTGAGAAAAGCCCTGCAACTAGCCTAGCCTTGTTGCGAATGACAACCCCATCCTTACTGCTTGTTTTGAACACCCACTTGGTCCCAATGACATTATGACGGATGGGCGCTCTACAAGTCGCGGACTTTGTTCCTCTCAAAGTTCTCAATTCCTCATGCATAGCATTAATCCACGACTCATCGGATAATGCATGAGAAATATCCTTCGGCTCAAAGGAGGCAACAAAGGCAGAGTGAAGATGAAGGAGGACAGACCGCTCTTGAGCGAGTGACACGCTCGAACAAATCGCCAATCATCGATCGGAAGGATGGCGTCTCGAATATGACGGGAGGTCCAGAGCGTAGTGGCCTCTACCTCTTGAGCAGAAGAGATAGGAGCAGAGCCACTCACCAAGGAGAGCCGAAGACAAAGGTGGTCTCCCGAGGTGCGAAATGGAAACAGGAGGCACCTCGTGTGTAGAGGGGATCGGGTGGAACACCATCATCTCCATCATCCTCATCCTCTACAAAAATGGTCTTAGAGGAAGAAGAAGAGCTCGAAACATCGGTCTAGCTCTGGCTAGCCTCATCAAAGGTCACATCACAGTCTCTATGATCCTATGCGCATCAACACTCCTGCACTCTATAGCTACGAGAAGAAGACGAGTAACCTAGAAAGATGCCATCGTAAGAGCGAGACTCAAACTTATCTAGGTTACGGACTTCAAGATAAAACACTTGCAACCAAAACGCGAAAATGAGACACCGGGCTTTCGCCCATACCTCAACTCATAAGAAGTGCGATGCAAATGTGCTCTCAAAACACACGATTAGAAACATGGCAAGCAAGAGCTATAGCCTCACCCAAAACTTCCTAGAGTACTATACTCATCTAGCATCGTCCCTGCCATCTCAACCGTGGTCCTGTTTTTCCTTTCCACTACGCCATTTCTTTGAGGGGCGAGGGAGAAGAGAAGCGATGCTCTAAACCGGACTCCACACAAAAACTCTCAAAGTAGGAATTCTTGAACTCCGTGCCATTATCATCTGCGTATAGCTCGTAATGCCCACGGGAGCTCAATAGACAACCTCTTGACGGACCCTCAAGTGAGAAAAAGTCTCATCCTTTGAGGCCATGAAAAATACCCAAGAGTATCTAGAAAAATCATCAACGATGACAAGAACATACCACTTCCCTCCTGCCGATCAGACTCTATTTGGACCAACGGTGTCCATATGTAAAAGCTGTCCTGGTGCATCAGTCATCAATACGGTGACTGGAGGATGAGAAGCAGTAACCATCTTGCCATGTCGGCAAGGAGAGCAAACTAAGTCTTTGACCATCTTGAGTTTGGGCAAACCCCGAATGAGATCGTGGCTGCTAACTCGGGTCAAATGATCAAAACCAATGTGACCAAGTCTCCTATGCCAGAAGGAGAGATCACGGGACTCAGAAGCAATCAAACATCGAAGAGAGTCTCCAAGAAGCGGAAAAATCAGCACGAAAGACTCTCCCAAATCTAGAAATCCATAAACTAACCCTCCCGATGAATCAATGATTCTCTGGGCATTACTCTTGAAGCTTACCTCGAAAGAGTCATCGATAAGCCGAGAAACAGAGAGCGATTGTATTGCGACTTACTTACTAAGGCAACATCTTTAAGAATGAAATTTTGGTTAATGCAGATGGTACCTTTAGCAATGACTCTACCTGAAGATGCATCCCCAAAAGTGATTAACTCATCACCGGGGGCTCGGACTAGGGAAGAGAACCATCGAGAATCTCCGGTCATATGACGAGAACAACCGGAGTCAACAATCCAAACATCTCCCTTCCCCATCCGACCAACCTGATCAAGACACAAGAGAGAAAGATGACTCAGTAATGGGATAGAGTGAAGACTTGGGAACCCAATATTGAACCACACGACGCCTCAGAGTGCAGATCCACGTAAGAAGAAGGCGGACTCGAGTGTCTCTCGACGCTTAGACTTAACAAGATCGTAGCAACTCTAGTAGATGATCTATGAGTGGCCCGGGTTGGCATGCCGTGGTGCAAAAGCCGGACCATCCCAAGAAGGCTGCTGGATCTCCTACCGAGAAAACACCTCACGCCGATATCTACCTCGATGGGAAGAATGAGGAATATCAAGAGGGCGCGGAAAGATCGACTACGAACAGCTCCAAGAGTAAAACTCAAGAACCAAAGATGAAAACCGAGTCCTGGGCGTTGCCCAAAAACAAAGCGACTCTCTAACTGTCTAGAAGCGGTGTGTGTCTTAGGAACACTCAAAGTCCGGGATGACCACGAATACCCCTAAGAGCAACAACACGCGCCACGCCGAGTGATCTTGGCGTGCTCAAGCGTAAATCTACTAGGTGACCATCCTTCTTCTGAAGGTGCATGTGTACTTTGCCTTGCTAGAGACGGAAGCAACAGAGTAACACCCTTACGGTCGAAGTCCTATGGACAACCCAAAGAGACCTAAACGCGGTGGTGCTCACTCAGGAGCTACCACAATCTCACCACTCTTGGAGCCGCACAATGGTGGGAGGATGCGCCGAGCGTGCTCCAAGGATCAAATCCTAGACCTTGATTGAATCTACTAATTTTGGATTGGTCTAGAATAAGATTGAGCTTCTTCTTGCCTCCAACAAACTTCTCGAGAGTGCTCATAAGATCTTGGCAATCTCTAAGAGAGAAGCACAAGAAGAACAGGGGAAGGAGAGAAAGAAGAAGAACCAGAAGAGAAGATCTCTCAAGATGTGCTTTTGTTCCCTTAGCACGGCTGCCTCAATCTTGAGGACTCACAAGAAACACAAGAAGCATCTCTAATCCTATTGGCTTGGTCTTCTAATTTCTTTCTAAGCTCGACATGGATTTTATCCAAGTCATCCTTAACCCCAACACACAAAGAGTAACCAGCTTTTGACTTATCTAGTAAGTCCTTAGCAAGTTGATCACACTTGACATTCAAAGCATCATTGTCAAGTTTTAGTTGCCTCTGACCCTCACATGAGCCGTTGGGTCCTTAGAAGCATGCAATTCAAGTTCATCATTTCTAGCGTAAAGCTTCTTAAGGTGTGAACTCATGGCATCAATTTCAAACAAGCAATTTAGGGCAATTAGCACAAGAAGGAGTAGAGTGAGCATGAAGAAAACTAGTCTCAACAGAATATTTTCAATAGAACTTGTGCTAGCATTCTTCATCCTAAGACCATCAAGTTCAAAGCAAGCACACTATCATGTATGGTCCTTAGGTTCTCCAACTCCACAAGAACAAAGATCACAGAGAACACATCATCGGTGACTCGGGAGGAGAAGATCTAAGTGAAGCTAACTCCCAAGTCAAGGTACCTACTTCCTTCTCTAACTCGTAACACCTCGACCTAGCCTTAGCATGAAACTTGCCTAATTTCTGAGGCGACATTTAACTCATCGTAGGTGGGTACCTCATCCGTGTCACAGACAAATCGAGTCGCTTACTTCAATGGCGCCACCATGAAGCACATGCCGAGAAGTCATCGTTGCCCTTCACCTTCTCTTGCGGATCGTCCCGCTGCATCACTCCAATTCTCCGTGTCGAGAGCTCGATGTCGCCCAAAGTCTGGCGAGGACCCGTGAAAGAGCTTCTTGTTCTTGGTAAAGTTGCGGTACTTCTTCTTCGCGGCTCATGAGTGGGGCCTTCTTGTTGCGGTTCTTATCGGTGTAGTCGTTCTTGCCCGAACCGCTTTGTTCGTTCTCGCCCTTCTCCGGCTTGGGACGGTTTGCTCGAATGTGGTTGGGGCCACCACACTCAAACAGTGATCATCCCACCTCTCTTCTCTCTCTCACTCTCTTGTATGCATATGAAAATTTGCGAGCAAGAAGAGCAAGCTCATTTTCTCGAAATTTTTCCAGCTTGGTCATCGCTTAGCTCGCAAAGGGCGAGAGAGAGAAACCAACGAAGAATCGTAAAGAGAGGATCCAATGGGATCGGTGACCAAAGCCATCGATCGAGACTTCGTCTTCGCGAGACGACGTCGATCTCATGAGTCTTGAGGCGCGAATAAAGCCCGCCAAGAGTCAAGGTCGACAGTCGTGGTGTCCTTGATGGTGGTCACTTTCATTTCCCAAACACGAAGATCGAGTGCGGTCAAGAAATGTCGAGCATTATCCGAGTCGGGGTATATGCAACCGATCGCCGAGGTCGCTCGTAATCTTTGTAAACCGACCAAAGCACTCGTCAAGACTCTCACCAGCATGCTGTTCAAACTTGTTGAACTCACGCTGAATTGGTCCTGTCGAACCGTCTTGATTTGGGTAGTACCCTCATGGTAAGCATCGAGGGTCACCCAAATCTCATGAGCGTAACGAAGGTGAGAAATCTGTCATACTCATCTGCGGCTAAGACCTCGTATGAGGATGTTCCTTGCCTTAGCATTTGCCTCAATGTCGACCATATTGCCGGCCGTGGCGTTCTCATCGCCAGGAACCTCATCACGGAGCTTCACCTTACGCCATATCAGAAGCCCAGGCGTGATGTACGACTCCATCCGAGATTTCCAAAAGGAAAATCAACTCCGGAGAAAATAGGAGGCTTGGTGGAATACTTGTCCATCGCCATGGCTCTTGAGACCGGTCAAGATCTAGAAAGAGCAGAACCGGCTCTGATACCAATTGAAAAATCGAAAAAGGCGACTAGAGGGGGGGTGAATAGGAGCCAAATAAAATTTTTCGAATAAACTTTCCCCCTAGAATTCAAACCACCAAAAGACCGAGAAAGAAAGCGCCTTTGGTCGGGTATCTCTGATCGGATGAGCAGTACTTCGACCTACGAGGTCGGATGAGCGATACTCGACCAAAGATCGGCCTGATGGATGAGATACTCCCGACCGAAGTGGTCGGATGAGCGATACTCGGTGAATAGTGTTCGGGTGAAGCAAGATCCCGGCCGGATGAGCGATGCGCCCGACTGCGGAGGTCGGATGAGCGATGCTCGGGTGAACAAGATGCGCCCGACCTGCGGATGCCGGATGAACAGTACTCGGGTGAATAGTGCTCGGATGAACAGTACCTCCCGACCGATGAACAGTACGTTCGACCTACGAAGGTCGGATGAACAGTACCCGGGGTCGGATGAACAGTACCCGGGGTCGGATGAATAGTAAAATCAGCACGATCTTAAAAACAGAAATCGATGTAACTTTTGATCGGCTGATCCAAAAATAGTGAAACTTGGTGTGCACCTCCCTAAGGATGTCAGGAACCTATTTCAGTCATCAATCGAAGGAATTGATACCAAGGTTCCGTCCCTTTTCAGTTTAACAAATGCAACACCAAAAACAGAGTCACGAACACAGACTTCACCCCTAACTTGCTGGTGGGAGTTGATGGTCAGAATATCCTTGGATAACTCTCCACAAATCACAGCAAGTAAGTACACGAAGAAACAACCCTTCAAACAGATAGAAACACTATCTGAAAACTAGGCACAGAAATTGGTTTCTTCCAAAACTGAATAGAAGAGGTTGTAGATTGCCTAGATGATTGGGATATGATCTATAGAAGATTCATCCAGCAATCTTTCATCCTTGGCAATAAGAACCGAAGCCAATCAAGACTAACGAACTGCAAGTCACACGTTTACGCACTTTAAGAACACAGATTTACAACTTGCAACAAGAACGCAAGGATTGCCTAAATGATTGAAAGCACCGAATCCAGAGAAGAGTTCATCAATCATGAATTTCAAAAAGGACTCAAAAGCATGTAGAAGGAGATGAGGCAAATCCAAATTACGTAAAGTAAATTGCAAGTAAGTAAATGCGGAATTTAGATAACAGAATTTAAGTGCGTAATGTAAATACGTAAGAGAAATGAAACAAGAATATAAGTGAAGAACATTTCATTTCTGGAAGGGAGGTTTACAAAGCCTCACAACAAAGTGGGCAAAACTCAAACGAGCAGCAAAAACCTCAGAACCTTCACAACCTTCACCGAGGGGAGGCTGCCCCTACCCCTCTATTTATAGTGACCTGGGATCAATTCCCACCTTTGGATGTTCTGCTTCAATCCTAAGCCAACATCTCTCAACTACTCACGTAGACTTTCCTCACCTGCTCACCCCCAAGGAGACACCCCACTCCCTGTCTATTCATAGCAGGCTTGGAACACCTACCACCCTTGGATGAGCCTCTAAACCCTAGAGCACTCCATCAAGGGCTGAGATTTTACCCACTCACAAAGCTATGCATGGGCTCACCCAAAACCCAACAACCCAACGGGTTTTGCACGCTTTTCAACTCACACTAACTTGACTCGCTACTCTATCTTCCTGACCGCGATCCAACGGTCCTCCTAGATCAGAGCAACTCCAAGTTAGCATCTCATCCATTCCTTTGTCTTCTCGGCTTGCGGCTACTCCACGGCCTCGGTCATCTTTGGCGACACCTTGATCATCCGGACCTCGGCTCTCCCAGCCTAGTCCTGATCCCCTTCGCCTCACCATGACCTAGCTCCAAAGTCCTGCAACCATCATAGACAAGGAAACCACATCACATAGCAATGTCCAACAACACAAATCCATCTCAACAGAAAGATATACACTATGCTCACCAGCATAACCCCGACCACACGTGGTCTGACCACTGGTTTCCATCCCGACCACCCATGGTCTGACCACTAGTCTCCATCCCGACCACTCGAGGTCTAACCACTGGTCTCCATCCCGACCACTCGAGGTCTGACCACTAGTCTTCATCCCGACCACTCGAGGTGTGACCACTAGTCTTCGTCCCGACCACTCGGGGTCTGACCACTGGTCTTCGTCCCGACCACTCGAGGTCTGACCACTAGTCTTCGTCCCGACCACTCGGGGTCTGACCACTGGTCTTCGTCCAGCGAGAGCCCCGACCACTCGGGGTCGGACAACTGGTCTCCGACCAGCCAAAGCCCAGACCACTCTGGGTCGGACAACTGGTCTCTGACCAACCAAAGACCTGACCACCCGGGGTCAGACGACTGGTCTCCGACAACCAAAACTCAGACCACTCGGATCAAACTCAAATTCAAGCACATCATGCTAAACCACGGTCAATTACTCATCACCATCAGGGATAGACCTCCACATGGTCTTTCAAAATTATTTGATTTATTTTCTTTATTGGTCTACTTTCTCATCTTATGCAATACTTTAATTATTTTCCATGGTACACCCTAAATATTTTTGCATAATCAGGATTCTAACAGAGCATGGAGTCTAACAAAATTTGTTTCATTTAATTTGGATCTAATTTGTAAAAATTCTATAAATGACATATTTCAAATTCTTTCTTTAAATTTAAATCTGAAATACAAACAGAGTTCATTTTAAAATATTTTTGCATATTCTGAATCTATATGATTTTAGATGAATTTAGAAATTTATTTTACTTCATTTGGTTGGATAGTTCAAAAGATATTCAAGATTGAATGCATTCAGTTTTGATAATTCTGAAAATTAGAAAATTTACTAAAAACGGAAAGTACGCCTTCGCAACCGAAAAGTGCCTTCCTTGTT
This sequence comes from Otatea glauca, assembly GCA_036346275.1. Classification (NCBI taxonomy): domain Eukaryota; kingdom Viridiplantae; phylum Streptophyta; class Magnoliopsida; order Poales; family Poaceae; genus Otatea; species Otatea glauca. The sequence goes on along the minus strand of CM070719.1, from coordinate 22,663,672 downwards.
CGCACTGCACTGTACTGAGGCAATGACATGCCGGGCCCAGTGGCAGTGAGGCGGGCGCACGGTGCGGCTGACGCGTGGAGCCCGCTCGGTAGTGAGCGCGCGCTGACGTGTGGGACCACGTAGCAACGTCACCAGCGCACAATAGAGACCGACAGGGGAGGCCCACATGGCAGCGACCCGTCACAGAGACGACATCACCGAAGCTCGCCGACGGCGAGGGGTGTCGAAGAAGTGGAATGGGTTCTACTTTCACGCTCAGCGTGCTTGCGCGCATCTAGGGGAGGTGTCGCTTCGGCCAGAGGTGGTCGGAGACGGCGCACCACCGTGAAGGGGGCGACGGCGTTCATGGCCGACGGTGTAACGGCTAAACGACGGCATCCCAAGCTTGAACATCACCCAGGTGTGCATCCATGCATCACAAGGTTTTCATTTTCGGGTTCGGATAAGAAAATGAGTAACGGAGGAGGGCTCTCGCCGTGCGACTGCGGTGGTGGCGGAAGGAGCTCGGCGCGCAGGCTCGTCGGGGAAGAAGAGTCTGATTTGTGGCTGGGGATAGCTTCCTAGGGTGGTGAGGCTGCTTCAAGCGAAGTGGTTCGAGGAATGGTTTACTAAATCGGCAATTTGAGGTTTCCCCTTTTTTCTTTGGTTTCGCCTGACCTGGAGAAGAAGGTGGTGGTTGGCGGTGTCGCGATGGTTTGGTGTGGTCTTGCCGGTTCCAGAGGTGTGCACAAGAGCTAGCAACGCTTATATAGATGATAAAGTCAGTAAAAACAGGGTTTGAACAAGAGGGCAAAGGCGGCGGCTCGGGCGTGCATTCTCGACCACGTTCTGGTGTGGGAGAGCGAGCACAACAGCCGAGGCAGGTGCGCCGTGTCCAGAGCAACGTGCAGGCGGCCTCGGGCGAAGAATTGCGACGCAGATCCGACAAAACGGAAGGGCAACGCGGCTCGGGCGAGAGAACAGAGAAGAAACAGGAGAAAATGGGAGGGATCAAGCTGATAGGTGGGTCCAGGTGGTCAGCGAGAGAAGAGGAGGTCGGCCGGGTGGACAGCTATCCTCGAGGGCCCATATGTCAGCGAGTCACTCGGGTAAGTCACGGGAAATCTCTGGATAGGCTGAGGTAAAACCGGAGTTTAGGGTAAAAGATAAGCATAATATTTTATGATAATTTTTACAGAATTCGGCAAGGAATATATAAGGGTCTGGTAAAATTTTCAGATAAAGTTAATGAGTAAAAATATTATTAAAAATCTGATAATGTACTGTTATGGATTTTGATTGATTCTGTTTTTTATTTAATTGAGGGTTTAAATAAATTTATCATTTTATGAAACTTTTTTACAGGGTTGATATTAATATTTTATACCTTTTATAAAATTTTCATGCTTTTATATTTGATACGTTATTTATGATAATTCTGACATTGCATTTTCCAGCTTTTCTGATTGACTATTTTTGAATTTCTAAAATTAACAAATGAATAGATAAATTCTTGATATTTTTACCAGGGATGGGTTAGGTTAATATGTCAGCATGGTTAAAAGTTTAACCCTATTTAAGGTAAGAAAAATTCTGAACAAATCTTATGGTTCAGATCTTTACTTATCTCCTCATGATTACTTTTATCTTTTAATTTATTTTTTTGGTCCAGTTTAGTGCAAGTGGCACAAACAAGATCCTGAGTGTATCTAGGATTATCCGAGATTTTTACATATTTTTCTGTTTTTGGATTTTTACCTTTTACCATTTTACTATATGTATCTTTTGAATTTCTTTTAATAGGAAAAGCCAAAAAGAATTCCTTTAATTCAGAAAAATCAGAAATCATAACAATAAATCATATGAATATTTTTAATATTGTATTTCTTATTTTATTGAATTTTTTAGGCTGTTACAAATCTACCCCCCTTACAAAAATCTCGTCCTCGAGATTTGGCGAGGTTTAGAAGAAATCAGGAAACTCTTTACAGAGATGATCTTCACGTTCCCAAGTAGCTTCGTCTTCCGTATGATTACTCTATTGGACTTTCGACATCTTGTGAGTCTTGTTTCTTTTTTGTCGTTCCGCTTCTTCAAGAATGTGAATTGGATGCTCTCGATATAAAAGGTCTGGTTGAAGATCGATATTCTCCAGGTTGGTCAGCTCAGAAGGAACACGAAGACACTTCTTGAGTTGCGATACATGAAAGACATTATGAACTTCCGACAGATGAGGTGGCAGTTCCAATTTATATGACATCTCACCCATCTTTTCACGGATTCGAAAAGGTGCAATATATCGCGGAGCTAACTTTCCACGAACATGGAAACGACGAACTCCACGGAGGGGTGATACTTTAAGATAGACATGATCACCAACTTCGAAACTGAGTTCACGACGACAGTTGTCGGCATAACTCTTTTGGCAGGATTGCGCTTCTTTTAGACGGCTTCTGATCACGTCTACCTGCTCTTGCACTTCTTGAATGAGATCTGGACCAAAGAATTTTCTTTCTCCCACTTCGGACTAGAAGAGAGGAGTTCTGCATTTTCTTCCATACAGTGCTTCAAAAGGAGACATTTGAAGACTGGACTAAAAACTGTTATTGTAAGAAAATTCAGCGAATGCTAAACTTTTCTCCCAATTAGAGCCATAGGATAACACACAGGCTCTCAACAAGTCTTCCAGAATTTGATTTGTCCTTTCAGTTTTCCGTCATGCGAGGGTGATAAGTATCTTGAAATTCAGCTTAGTCCCTAGGAGATTGTGCAAACTTTACCAGAAACGAGAAGTAAATTGAGATCCTCGATCTGAAACAATGGTTTTTCGAACAACATGCAAACGCACAATGTTATTCAGATAGAGTTCTGCAAGCTCATCTCCTCGATTAGTGACTTTCACCGGAATGAAATACGCCACTTTGGTTAGCCGATCGACGATGACCCATATAGAATCATGACCTTTCCTAGTCTTTGGCAGACCAGTGATGAAATCCATACTGATGTCATCCCACTTCCATTTTGGAATCTTCAAAGGTTGCAAAAGTCCAGTGGGACGTTGATGCTCGGCTTTGACACGCTGACATACATCACAGATTGCAACATATGCAGCAATATCCTTTTTGATACCAGGCCACCAATATTCCCGTCGGAGATCTTGATACATCTTCGTACTCCCAGGATGGATTGAAAGAGGGGACTCATGAGCTTCTTTAAGGATTAAATCTTTAAGTTCAGGATCATTTGGAACATAGATCTGATTCTTGTACATAAGTACTTCATCTGAATCTTCATGGAATTCGGATTCGGTTCCTTTCTTCAACTCTTCACGAATTTTGATGATAGATTCATCTTTGAGCTAAGCGGCTTTCATTTGGGATTTTAAGGTTGGTTGCACTTCGAGTGTGGCCAAAAATCCTTTTTCAACAATTCTCAAATTAAGCTTTTGGAATTCTTTGATGAGGTCTGATTGGTTGGTATGATAGGAAACAGAAAGACAATGAAGTTTTCTGCTAAGAGCATCAGCTACGACATTAGCTTTACCGGGATGGTATTGAATATTAAGGTTGTAGTCTTTTATCAACTCCAACCATCTTCGCTGTATTAAATTCAAATCAGGCTGGGTAAAGAAGTATTTCAAACTCTTGTGATCTGTAAAAATATTGCATCGATTACCAATAAGGTAATAACGCTAAATTTTAAGAGCGTGCACTACGGCAACTAATTCCAGATCATGAGTTGGATAATTAAGCTCATGGGGTCGTAACTGACGAGAGGCATAAGCTACAACTTTACCTTCTTGCATCAGAACACACCCTAATCCACTTCGGGATGCATCGCAATAGACATCAAAGCTCTTATGGACATCAAGTAACACTAGCACTAGGGCTATTGCTAATCGTTTCTTAAGCTCCTGAAAGCTTTCTTCACATTCAGGTGTCCATTCGAACTTCTTTTCTTTCTTTAAAAGCTGAGTCAAAGGTCGGGCTATTTTGGAAAAATTCTCAATGAAACGGCGATAATATCCAGCTAAGCCGAGAAAACTTTGAACTTTGGGTACAGATTGAGGGGATTCCCAATCCATGATTGCTTTGATTTTACTGGGATCGACAGATATGCCTCCATTGGATAGAATATGCCCGAGAAAAGCAACTTCTTTTAGCCAAAATTCGCATTTCTCGAATTTGGCATAAAGCTTATGCTCGCGAAGTTTCTCGAGCACCATACGCAAATGTTGCGCATGATTTTCTTCAGTTTTGGAATAGATAAGGATGTCGTCGATGAAAATCACAACGAACTTATCTAAATGCTCCATGAATACCTTATTCATGAGGGTCATAAAACTGGCAGGAGCATTAGTAAGTCCGAAAGACATTACGGTGTACTCATACAACCCGTAACGCATGGTAAAAGCAATTTTTGGAATATCTTTCGACCAGATTTTCAATTGATAGTACCCATGTCTCAAATCAATTTTTAAAAAGACTTGAGTACCAGTCAATTGATCAAACAGATCGTCGATATGATGAAGAGGATATTTATTTTTGATTGTCACATCATTTAAGGCTCGGTAATCCACACACATGCATGTACCACCGTCCTTTTTGGGATAAAAAAGAACCGTACTACCCCATGGGGAAGATCTAGGTCGAATAAATCCTTTCTTTAATTGCTCATTAATTTGCTTCTTTAATTCCACTAAGTCATGAGGGGGCATGCGATAAGGGCGCTTAGAAATAGGAGCTGTTCCGGGAACAAGATTGATGACAAACTCCATATCACTATCTGGAGGAAGTCCAGGCAACTCATCGGGAAATACATCAGGATATTCAGAGACTATAGGAATTTGACTAAGTTCTTTTGTTATGGTTGAACAAAGGAGGGATTGGAATTTTTCAGAATTTTGTATAGAAGAAAAATTTACTGGGATACCTTCAGAGTTAACAAGAGAGATAGACCGATTGGCACAGTCTATACATCCTTTATATTTGGATAACAAGTCCATACCAAGGATTACATCTAAACCAGGTGTTTCTATGAGGATGAGATCAGCGTGAAATAATATTCCATTTATTTCAATACTGACACTTGGACAAATTTCTGTTGATTTCATGGTTGATCCATGGGAATAGATTAACATTTTGGTGGAGAGAAGATCAGATTTGATATTATTTTGATCAACAAACTTTTTTGAAACGAAATAATGCAATGCTCTGGAATCAAACAATACCAAGGTAGATACTGAATGAACAGGGAACATACCCAACACGACATCAAGGGCGTCGGTGGCTTCTTCGGCGGTCACATGGTGCAAATGACCGCTACTTGAGTTCCGATTTGCAGCCGATACTGGCCTAACTGCTTGAGTTCCTCCAGCTCCTTGCGGTCTTCTAGGGGGACGGTGAACACCTTGAGTCGGCTGATGACTTGGAACTTGAGTCTTCTTTGGACATGCATTAGCGAAATGTCCACGCTCATTGCACCGATAGCATGTGACATCCGCTGCTTGATTTTGAATTCCAGCAGGTCTCCTCTCAAATGTGCCAGCCTACCTAGCAGGAGGCTGCCGAGGTCGAGGAGGTTGACCTTGCCGCCTTTGCTGCTGAAAAGGGGCAGAAGGTCGCACATTGGTCGGTTGACCAATGCGTGGCCTTGTAGGACTTGCACTAGCAGACTTGCGAGCCATCCATTTCCTCTTTCGATTTTCCATAATATTTCTGGTACTGTTTTCAGCTATAATGGCTTTGTCCACCAGTATCTGAAAATCATAGAAATCATGAATAGCCAAGATATGTTCAACCTCATCATTCAGATTATCTCTGAAGCGTTCAATTCTCCTTGCTTCAGGTGTAACTTCTGATTTCGCATATCGAGCAAGACAATTGAAACGGTGAAGATATTCCATCACGGACATATTTCCTTGACGAAGATCCAAGAATTCCCGCTTCTTGAGATTAACCAGGCTAGAAGGAATGTGAGTCCTTCTAAAAGCTTCCTTGACAGATTCCCAAGAAATTTGCTGGCCTTCGGGCTGAATAGATTGAAAATTTTCCCACCAAGAAGCAGCTGCACCTTGCAACTGGTACGAAGCATAAAGCACTTTTTCCTGGTCACTGCATTGAGCAACGGCCAACTTGCTTTCTACTAATCGTAGCCAGTCATCTGCCTCTAAGGGGTCAACAGCAGAAGAGAAAGTCGGGGGTCGGGTTTTTAAGAATTCCCCCAACTTAGATTGACGATAAGCTTCGACATTTCTGGCTCCAACATCCATGGCACCAAGATTAGCCGTATTCTGCACCAGCTGCAGAAGAAGAAGGGTATTCGTTTGGCATCCTTGCTCGATCATCGCCAAGACTTGAGCCATCGTTGGTGGTCCCGGCAAATTCTCTTCAGGAATAGTCCCTTGGGCTTGGACTGATGCTTGAGGCAACAGCGAAGTTTCCTGACGAGTAGGTCGTCACGACGAAGAGGCTCGGACTGATGGATGAACTGGATTCGGCAGAGCTGGAGTGGCTAAAGCCACCCTTGGAGGCTGATTTTCTAGAGTTGCCTCAGTCTCCATTATCTCATTCAGAGATCTGGTGATAGGCATCTGGAATGGCATAAAGAAGAGAGTGATAGGAAAGATTTTATCCATTAAATTTTATGGATTGCCTCATTATTTTTGTTCATAAGTTATTATTATCAAGGACCACAACATCATAAAAATATTAACAAAGATGTTAAATATTCACGAGTAGGAGCCATAAGCACACAATAAAATTCACAACCAAAAACCTTTATTTCCAACTCATAATATGTACATACATAAGGCATAACCACTAACTTTTACAACTGACGTCTAGTCTGCGCGGTTCAAAGGAAAAGGTAACCAAAGTTATTTCTTATTTTCTAGCCAAGACTCACTCGACTGACTCCATATCAACACTGCCTACTGAGGACCTACAGGTAGAACTCTCCGTGTCCGAGGAAGGAAAAGTCCCTCGACGACGGTACACCTGCGGTCTTTGGGGACGACGCAAAGCAAAACTGCTAGGGTCTACATGAATCCTAGGCAAACGGGGCCGACTTCCTATGACTGACATCCGTGCCTGGCAATGCCTCGGCGGTGCTCGGGTTTCATCCACGGGCACTCGAGATGCTTGCCTCAACACTGAACGCGACACCAAACCTCTAGCAAGACAAGGGACAGTAGCATCTCCTAAGTATGCTATCCTACGCCTAGCTTCCCTATACTCAGAAACTACTTGCCGAAAATACTGATCTAAAGCGTTAATGAATTCCACAAAGTTTCTTAGAGTGGTATTTGATAACCCAGTGGAATCTAAGTAACAATTTTCCCCACCAGGTGGCCTAGAAGGAATTCTCCTATATGCAACTGTCAGCTCAGGTAGTGCATGACGTAGCCTGACAATTGCAATATAGGCCGCCTCGTTCATAGCCATCGTGATGGAAGAACTAGGGCCCTCAAATGATCTATCTCCTTCGCCATACTCGACTCTAGCAGGGATATCTACCTTTGCTATATACTCAACAGATACTGAACTAACAGGGGCATGAAATACTATATATCTGGGATTTTAAAAAAAATGGGCATATTCCATCAGAAGAGCAAGATATCCCATCATGCCGGAATTTTCCCTCTGAGTAGACATATAGCATGGAGCATAGCCTCCCATCTGCACATTTAACAAGGAATTAGTATTCCCGATTAAATGTAAGATAATGAAATATTGAAGGAAAAGATTCTAGCAGAAAATTTTAAAACAGAAAAGGGTTAATAGCAAGTATATTTGGCACAACCAAAGGAATATACTTAAAGAATAAATTGATAAGATATCCTAATTCATCATTTTAGTTTTGGAATCCTAATTTCAAATTTTAAGTTTATTTACGCCCAAGCTACCTAAGGTTTCCTACAGCCAGCATGGCTCTGATACCAACTTGTAAGGCCCCCATTTTTTATAATTAATACCAAAAATGGATACCATGTGCGTACAGTACTACTCCCATGATTAGTAGCTAGTACGCACAAATACAAATTGATATCACAGTCATACACAAACTTTATTATTACAACGGAAGCAAAGTACATAATATTTTTACAATACCAAAAGTAAAGACATATCAGTGGGGACATATTTCTTGTAGTATGCCTTTAACCCATTATCCCCACAGGCAACTGACAAGGAGAACCCTAGTAAAATTCATCGTTCACATCCCCGAATCCTGCGTCATAAAATGTATCGTCGGGGAAATCTGTTTCTTCACCTAAAAACATCAACATAGGCAAGTTGAGTACTTACGTACTCGCAAAACTTTTGCAAAACCTAACATACATGCAGGCCAGTTCAAGGAAAGGCTCATGGTTGTTTTGCACAAAGCTAATTTGAATTGTAAATACAGAATAGTAGATTGCAAAATGGAATTTAAGTAAAAGTAATTTAATACTGAAGGTAATAAGATATAAGCATAAACAAATTCCGAGTACCTGGATTTCATGACCATTTTCAAGAGCCAACTTCTACCATCACCTGGTAGAATCCAGTTTTATGAAAATAAAAACATCTAACTAGTGCTGGCGCACAAAGATTCCCATAACCGCGGGAATGGCTTTTCAAAAAGTTTCACACTCTGCAAAGGTGTACATCTTTACCCACAAGTCATGACCTTTTCTTTTTACCACATATTTCACGCACCTTTGGCGTAGTGGCCAGAATGTTCATGACGGAAACCTTTACATTATCTAGATTAACTTTGCACTAGCCCGGTGTCGATAAACCCGTACTATGGTGTAAATGTTTGTACAGTCACTACATAGTAATGAATAAGCATATCCATAGTATGGCGTACACCGTTGTATCAGCAAACGTGACTCCCAACACCTCGGTGTGGGCGCCCCTACGAGCAACCAGTCACTGAAGAAGCTCGTACTACTCCAGCCTACCAATGTGCAAAGTTAAACCAGATAACTTAATTGGTTTAAGGCTGTCCCATACCAGCACTTGTGGTTTGTACGGTAATTCTTGGGTTTAATGAACACGTAGTTCGGTCCTTAATCCGATACGGGCAATAGTCTCCCCCTACACTACGTACAAGTCCCTTGTATACCGGGCTATTGCCAATAATTGCCTGCATCAAAATTTATAATTTTATTTTCATTTTTCATCAAAATACCAATCATAAAGAAAATGTCATTACCCATTAAATGTCATATCCAACATTTTTAATCAAGTCAAAGTTTCATGTTGTTTTAAGCATGGGTAAGCAAAACACTAAGTGTGAGTAACCCAAATTGACATCAATTATTGTCTAAGTTATTCTAGGGTTATCAAGGTTTACAAATCCAAACTTATCAAGGAAGTTCTATGTGACAATAGGTACAACTACCAATACACAAAATATAGCAGACTTTAATAAAAATAAAGTATGCAGTAAAACATTTTATGAAAACATTTATAAAATTGAGTCAATATGATCAAAGGGGGTGCTTGCCTTGTTGATTATCTGCGTAGTCGAATTCTTGTTCGTGGTCAACTACTCCGGACTCGTCAGGTTCTATACGTCGAATAATAATAACATGGCAATTCCAATAAAATGAAAGAATCAGATGTAAGAGCCAAATAGAAGCAACTGCATAAATCAAACATTATTGTTGATTATTTATTTATAAGTTACACGATTATTTTCCGATTAAATTCCAGTAATAATGAATCATATTTTCTTGGATTATTTTACCTTTATTTACTATTTCCTGAGACTACTCAATATGTTTTATTATTTTGGATTTTCACATTCTGAGTTTTGAAATTATTTGATTTATTATCATTATTGGTCTACTTTCTCATCTTATGCAATACTTTAATTATTTTCCATGGTATACCCTAAATAGTTTTGCATAATCAGGTTCCTAACAGAGCATGGAGTCTAAAAAAATTTGTTTCATTTAATTTGGAGCTAATTTTTAAAAATTCTATAAATGACATATTTCAAATTCTTTCTTTAAATTTAAATCTGAAATTCAAACAAAGTTCATTTTAAAATATTTTTGCATATTTTCAATCTACATGATTTTATATTAATTTAGAAATTTATTTCACTTCATTTTGTTGGATAGTTCAAAAGATATTCAAGTTTGAATGCATTCGGTTTTGATAATTCTGAAAATTAGAAAATTTACTAAAAACGGAAAGTACGCCATCACAACCGAAATGCGCCTTCCTTTTTCGTGATGCCTTTGGATCGAGGACTGACATAAGGCCCGATGGTAGTAGTGAGCGCGCAGATGGTGCGGCCGACGCGCTGAGCCCTTCGGCGATGAGCGCCACGACGCATGGGACCACGCAGCAGCGTCACCAGTGCGCAATAGAGACCGACAGGGGAGGCCCACATGGCAGCGACCCGTGATAGAGACGACATCACCAAAGCTCGCCGGCGGCGAGGGGTGGCAAGAGAAGTGGAATGGGTTCCACTTTCACGCTCAGCGTGCTTGCGCGCATCTAGGGGAGGTGTCGCTTCGGCCAGAGGTGGTCGGAGACGGCACACCACCGTGAAGGGGGCGGCGGCGTTCATGGTTGACTGCGTAACAGCTAAACGACGGCATCCCAAGCTTGAACATCACCCAGGTGAGCATCCATGCATCACAAGGTTTTCATTTTCGGGTTCGGATTAGAAAATGAGTAACGGAGCAGGGCTCTCACCGTGCGACTGCGGCGACGGCGGTAGGAGCTCGGCGCGCAGGCTCGTCGGGGAAGAAGAGTCCGATTTGTTCCTGGGGATAGCTTCCTGGGGTGGTGAGGCTGCTTCAAGCGAATTGGTTCGAGGAATGGTTTACTAAATCTGCGATTTGAGGTTTCCCCCTTTTTCTCTGGTTTCGTCGGACCTGGATAAGAAGGTGGATGTTGGCGGTGTCGCGGTGGTTTGGCGTGATCTAGCCGGTTCCAGAGGTGTGCACAAGAGCTAGCAACGCTTATATAGATGATAAAGTCGGTTAAAACAGGGTTTGAACAAGATGACAAAGGCGGTGGCTCGGTCGTGCATTCTCGACCGTGTTCTGGCTCGGGAGAGCGAGCATAGCAGCCGAGGGAGGTGCGGCGTGTCCAGAGCGACGTGCAGGCGGCCTCGGGCGAAGTGTTGCGGCGCAGATCCGACAAAACGGAAGGGCGGCGCGGCTCGGTCGAGTGAACGGAGAAGAAACGGGAGAAATTGGGAGGGATCAAGCTGACAGGTGGGGCCAGGTGGTCAGTGACAGAAGAGGAGATCAGCCGGGTGGATAGCTGTCCTCGAGGGCCCATATGTCAGCGAGTCACTCGAGTAAGTCACGGGAAATCTCTGGATAGGCTGAGGTAAAACCGGAGTTTAGGGTAAAATATAAGCTTAATATTTTATAAAAAATTTTACAGAAGTCGGCAAGGAAAATGAAAGGGTCTGGTAAAATTTTTAGATAAATATGATGAGTAAAACTATTATTAAAAATCTGACAATGTACTGTTATGGATTTTGATTGATTTTGACTTTTATTTAATTGAGAGTTAAAATCAATTTATCATTTTATGAACCTTTTTGAAAGGGTTGATATTAATATTTTATACCTTCTGTTAAATTTTCATTCTTTTATGTTTGATACTTCATTTATGATAATTCTGACATTGCATTTTCTAGCTTTTCTGATTGACTATTTTTGAATTTCTAAAATTACCAAATGAAGAGATAAATTCTTCATATTTTTACCAGGGATGGGTTAGGTTAATATGTCAGCATGGTTAAAATTTTAACCCTAGTTAAGGTAAGACAAATTCTGAAGAAATCTTATGGTTCAGATCTTTACTTATCTCCTGATGATTACTTTTATCTTTTAATTTATTTTATTGGTCCAGTTTAGTGCAAGTGGCACAAACAAGATACTGGGTGTATCTAGGATTATCTGAGAATTTTACATATTTTTCTATTTTTGGATTTTTACCTTTTTACCTTTTACCATTTTACTATATGTATCTTTTGAATTCCTTTTCATAGGAAAAGCCAAAAAGAATTCCTTTAATTCAGAAAAATCAGAAATCATAACAATAAATCATATGAATATTTTTAATATTGTATTTCTTATTTTATTGAATTTTTGGGCTGTTACATCCCCCGTGCCCTCCCCCTCGGCGGCGCCCTCCTCCCCTTCCCTATGGTGCCCTCCTCCCTCCCCCGTGCCCTCTCCCTTGGTGGTGCCCTCTCCTTCCCCTGTGCCCTCCCCCTCGGCGGCGCCCTCCTCCCTCCCCCATGCCCTCCCCCTTGGCCGTGCCCTCCTCCCTCCCCCTTGGCGGCGCCCTCGTCCCCTCCCCTATGGTGCCCGCTACTCTCCCTCGTGCCCTTCTCCCTCCCTCGTGCTGTTCCTATTATGAGTATAGTTCACTTTGCTAGCTATGGGTTTGAGATTGCTCTGTGATGATACTAGGGTATATAATGATATTGACAATTTATTCTGTGAGTAAGGCCTTCAACTGATATGCTTACATGCTTTACAAGTCTTGATGCATGCTTGTCTGAAAGTCTGAATATTTATTTAGTTCAATTTTGCTTATTTGTGATTATTGTCTATAATCTACCCATCATTTGCTTGTTCGGTTAGCTGGCTGATTGGTCAGTTGTATCGTTTGCTTGTTCGGATGTGCTTTAATCTTATTGGTAAAAGTTATCAACTACTAGTGTTTAATCTGTGTATTGGTGCAATTGCTCATACTGTTGGCTGATTTTTGCTAGTGATTCGGTTCGTATGTCATTCATATACTAATCTGGATACATGTTGTTCTGAATTTAGTTTGTTATTTAGGACTTTAATAACAGTCAATCTTGTTGTCTATTCTTATTGTGCATCATGTTAAGGTGGTAAGGTTTTAAGGCCTTATTCACTCAACGAATTGTTTTGACCATTCGTGATTGAGGTTGAAGATTTGTAATCTTCAAACGGACCCTAAAATCTGAGAGCAACATAATATGAATTGCCTTCATATTGTTGTGGAGACATGATTCTTTGTATGAACGACATAACATTCATAATATACTTTATCTTGTGATTATTTTGTTACACGGAATTAGCATAACAGTCTCAAAATTCATTTGGACTTACCTACTAGTCCACATTTGCTTAATTGATAGTTTAGCTTCTCTTAACTTACCTACTCTTAATTGAAATTTGCTTCTCTTAACTTACCTACTCTTAACGTTGCATCGTACAAGATGTATCTAATGACGCGCCCAACGTGGAAGGAAAGAGGCGCGGTCCAAGAGGGCTTAGTAAAAGGCCTCAGAGCCGATACACCATCACGGCAGTCGATCCACATGATGGGGCCCCTACTGCAGCTCCAAAGGTTGCGGTAGCTTTCCGGACCATGTGCAGGATCGTTTGGCGTGAAATGGTCCCCATCACCTACCCATCAGGGAAGACGCTGACAAAGCAGGAGCGCGATAACCTGGTGACTGAAATATTCGCGTTGTTTGAGTTTCCACAAGGCGCCATGGCTGCACTGCGACGATAAGCGTTGCTAGTGGCGGGAAAGGCGTGGAAGAACTTCAAGAGCGTCCTCATCATTAATTACATGAATAAGGAAATGACTCCGTTCCAAAAGTACAGGTTCATCTCCGAAGACGACGAAAGAGTTCACGCATGCAAGTGCGGTGCACAAGACCTTCCAGTCAAAAAACACCCATCCACACAGACTTGGATCAACAGGGTACGCGGGCAAGATCGCGCAATGGACGAGGGAGGACAACGCGGCAGTCCAGAAGGAGGTCGCACCACCATTTACCTCAATTGTGGACCCACGTGCCCAAAACTGGGTAAGAGTAAGGTCATGTCCCACATCTTCGGGCGATGTGTCCTTTGCAAACCCTGCTGATGAGGAAGTGTCCCAACGCCTAATATCGTTGAGCACAGAATCTTCCCAGCGCTCTTTCACTTCGAACAGAGAGAAAGATATACTCTCCACGGCCTTGGGAAACAAGGAGCACTATGTTTTTGTTCCCTGGAAAATGGGATTCCCACATGACTCGAACACGTATCGGAGTAGGAAGAGAAGCAAAGCCGAGCGTGAGGAACGGCTCGTGGCCTTGATTGAGGAAAGGCTCAAAGCGCAGTTCGAAGATAAGCTACAAAGCCTTGAGGAACGGATGGAGTAAAGTGTGTCTACGGAGAGGTAGGCACGGAACTAGCAAGCCCAAGAAGCACCGGTGCAGTTCAGCCCAACCAACCGTCCGAGCAGTTACGTGTCTTTCCGTAAGACGGATGTGGATGAAGCCAAATTTCCTCCTGAGGACACCCAGGTAAGATGCCTGCAATACTCCTTACATAGACCTGTTGGACATGTTAGCTAATTACTTGTGCACCCTTATGTAAGTGCCCACACCGTGCAATCTACAAATGAGGCTTGCCAACGGCTCTGTTCCCATACAAGCTGCTTAGGGACAAGCATACTCATCCATCGTAGGGGCGTTTATTCACGGTCGTTCTTTAGAGCCAGGCTACACGAAAGTCCAAGTCAACGGTGTACATGAAATTTTCAAGACCGTCATGCTGCAGATGCCCCCAAACGATGAGATCGTCACACTAGGGGATGCCATCGGCACATTCATCCAGTGGCCCATGAAGGACATCTTCTTCGACGCCCAACTAGGAGCACCGATGCTACTAGCACTACCAGAGCCACATGATGTGCCAGAGCTACTAGCACTATCGGAGCCATGTGATCAATGGAAGAAGCCCGCCAAATCAGCTACCGTGTACCGTCAGGAGTAGACCGTTACTACAGTTCGAGCCTAGTCGTCTCCTGTGAAGAATATATTTGGTAGAAGGGGAGGCGGAGACAAGGGCAAATCGAAAGGTACTAGATCAGCAGTGACATTCCGTTTGCCTCGTTGTTGCGGCAATTTGAGCTGGGGCAGCCGTTCGTAACGGATCAGCGTAAGAAGACGCTTACGTTAGACTGCGAACGATTGCAAGATTGGTGCATGCAACAAGCCAACAAGCCGGTGGCACAACGAACATCGAGTATCTCGGTAAACTTCAAGGAGGAGCATTTCTTACACCGGTATTTAGATGGCATTTTCATGGTCGGCTTCTCCGACTTGTTCGATCCGTACAACCTCAGAGCGCTCGACGCCTCACTCATAAGATGCTGGACACTGTAATTGTGTGCAATCACCGTCTACATTTCTATCGCACTGATAAATATCATATATATGTGTAATCCTTGATTTTGTATATGTAGATATATGATCTTTCAAGCAAGAGCAAGGGAAGAACCGGTGGGTTTCGTGACCCACACATGGTGTCCAAGCAAACCATGGACGGAAATAAACAAGTCGTCCACGAATACGTGGAAAAACTAATGCTGGCTCATCCAGACAAAAAATTCATACTTTTACCCCACAACCCGAGGTAAGTGCTTCGTCTAGATGCTATACTTATTTATTTGTCTATATATCGCACTTCTGACCATGACGACATACCGGTGTAGGTATCATTGGGTTCTACTCGTACTTATACCAAGATAGAACCAGGTAATTTACCTTGATTCCAAAAAGGGCGGCAGCCACGACTTGAAGCCTATCATATATTTACTCAAAACGTCATTCGGTGTCTACAAATACTGCGAAGGGCCACACAAGAAGAACCCAGCCACTCTAAAGCATACTTTTGACTATCCAGTATCTGATAGTACGCATTAATCCTTCACACTCCATAATAATACCTTCGGAACTAATTAACCTATTATGTTTTGGCAGTGCCACCAGCAGCCAAAGGCCACTGTCCAATGTGGATTCTACGTTTGCCACAACATGTCACTCCTCGCTGGTTCAGAGAAGACCAATGACATACAAGTTTGTCGATCTTGTAACAATTGTCTCCACTTATGAATTTATATACACGCAAGACTTAACTCTACTCATCGACAAGCTTGGCAATGCGCTAAATCTGCGTTGGAATAGGCTGACCTCCTAAGTATTCGAGGAAACTGAAGAGGAACGCGGTATGCTACGCTAGCACAAAAAAAAATCCACCGCGTAACCAGAAAGCTACTCGCAAGAAGGGGATCATAGATAAGATTACCACTAGACGCGCAGTTGCGGAATCCTTCGCGCGTCGATGTAGTGGATCGTTCTCGCTGCAGTCGTTACGTCGATGTAGTGGATCGTTCTCGCTGCAGTCGTTACGTCGATGTAGTGGATCGTCCTCACCTCGCCGTGGATCGTCCTCCCACGCCGCAGTCGCAGCAGCGTCACCGCAGTAGTGCACACGTCCAGAGATGGAACGCTGTGCGTTGGTGTGCAAGCACCTGGTCGCTCGGCAGGGGCAGCGAGAGGAGTAGGCTAGAGTTTCGAGTGAATCACTCCTAAACCATGGGAAAGCACACCCTGCGCCCTCCCTCCTCCCCTCCTTATATAGCCACAAGATGAAACCCTAAACTAGGGCCCATCAGCGTGCTAAGCCCACGAGGTTCATTAATTACGGATCCAATCCAAATTAATGCGCCCCACCCATTAAGTGTGTGACCTGCAGGTTCACGTATGTTTGGACATGGATTCGAAAACTCCTTTTCAATCCAATAGTTGGTAGCGCTTCTTGCAAAGTATGCCAACTCCCAAACATACTATGATCAAATCGATGTAACCTATCAAAAGTACTCATGCAATAATCCCTTTGCCAAGTATATGAAGATTGATCTCAAGGCGAGAAGCATGTCATCCTTTGATGATTCAATCCATCTCTCGTATCCGTGATATGTTAATAAGTTGTGATTGACTCCTCAATCAAGGCATGGCCATGCACTTCCTTAATCATATCACACGAGTGGTCTTGTCATATATCTCCATTTCATTGGAGTGGCAAATTCCATCTTATTCGCTCACTTCCTCTCGCACGCCTCATAGTAAACATGAAAGCTACCTTTATAACTATCCGGTTAGGAAGTAGTGTTTGATAGCCCAAAGGAAAACTATTACACATGTAGGGAATATGACAATCTCAAGTCTAAGGATCATACATCTATCGGGTATGAGATACATCGATGACACATAAGAATGAAACATTCTCGCAGTTGTCCCATTATGGGTCTATCTAACCCATGTTCTTCAACATGCGTCCACAATGTATAGATGATATCTCCATATCCCATGATCTATGAAGCATGATCATCGATCACTACATGTGCTGATCTATTCATCGTTGTCCTATACGATGAAATCCGATCAGAGATATTTATCGAATTACCTCATTAAGTAAAGAGCTTCATAAGCAAGTCACATACTTGTTGATCAATACAATGATATAGATTCATTGGACCAATAATCATAATATTATTCATAAACATAGTCATGTTACAATCATCTAAATGATTGCCTCAAGGGCATAACACTAACAATCTCCCACTTGCACTTGAGTCAATCAATTAAGTATCTAATACCAATAGACCTTGTGTGCGCCTCATGCTTAGGCTGTGGCAGTGGCTTTGTCAATGGATCGGCCACAATGGCTTCCGTATGTACTTTGCATATTCTCACGTCACCTCTATCCACAATCTCGCGAATAAGGTGAAAGTGACAGAGTATGTGTTTAGACTTCTGATGTGATCTAGGCTCTTTTGCTTGTGCAATGGCACCACTATTATCACAATAGATGTCCATTGGACTAGAGGCACTAGCGACCACACCAAGCTGTGTGATAAATTTCTTAATCCACACAGCCTTCTTTTGCGGCCTCCGGCCGCAATGTACTCCGCTTCGTCGAGAGTCGGCCACCGTGTTTTGCTTGGAACTCTTCCACCATCGCTCCTCCATTAAGTGTAAACACAAACCCGGATTGCGATCGAAAATCATCTTTGTCGGCTTGGAAGCTTGCATCGGTGTAACCCTTTGCAACCAGATCTTCCTCACCTCCAAAAACAAGGAACATACCCTTAGTTCTTCTCAAGTACTTTAGGATATTTTTACGGCTATCCAATGACCATCACCAGATCCGCTTGGTATCCGCCGTGACACTTAGAGCATATGAGACATCCGGCGCGTACAGATCATGGCATACATAATAGACCCAATAGTGAAGCATATGGAATCTTGCTCATCCTGTCTCACTCATCAGATGTCGAAGGACACTGATTCTTGCAGAGACTGATGCCATGTGACATTGGCATGAAACCTCTCTTGGATTCATGCATATTGAACCTTTTCAATATCTTGTCAATGTATGTTTCTGACTTAATCCAATTAACCTTTTGATCTATCTCTATAGATTTTATGCCCAAGATATAGCATGCTTCTCCCAAGTCCTTCATTGAGAAACTCCTTTTCAATGAAGTCTTAACATCTTCAAGCATAGGAATGTCATTCCCTATCAATAATATGTCATCCACATACAAAATCGTAAATACAAGTGCGCTCCCACTAGCCTTCTTGTAAACACAAGGCTGTTCTTCATTTTTGATAAAGTCAAAACCTTTGACTACTTCATCAAAACGAATGTTCCAACTCCGAGATGCTTGCTTTAACCCATAAATGGATCTTTGAAGCTTGCATACCCTTTTAGCATATTTAGGATCAACAAAACCTTCAGGTTGTATCATGTATACATCCTCAGAAAGATTCCCATTAAGGAAGGCTGTTTTGACATCCATCTGCCATATTTCATAATCAAAATATGCAGCAATAGCTAAAATAATCCGGACAGACTTGAGCATGGCTACCGGTGAGAAAGTTTCATCATAGTCAACTCCTTGAACATGTTTGAAACCCTTTACCACCAACCGTGCCTTATAGATCTGAACATTTCCATCTACGTCTATCTTTTTCTTGAAAATCCATTTGCACTCAATGGTTTTTACACCATCAGGAGAGTCAATCAAGTTCCAAACTTGATTGTCATGCATGGATTGAATTTCGGATCTCATGGCTTCAAACTATTTTTCAGAGTTTGGGTCCATCATTGCTTCTTCATAAGTCGTGGGCTCATCATTGTCCAACAATAATATGTCATTCCCATATCTTATAGGTACATGACGTGGCCTCCCCGACCTACGTGGGGCTGGAGTCTCTTCCACAAGTTGTACAACACTTTGTACATCTTGTGAAGGTTCAGTGGTAGCTTGAACATGTTCATGTGATTCTCGAACTTCATCAAGATACACATCACTCCTACTGATTTCTTTTGAAAGAAACTCTTTCTCCAAAAAGACACCATTTCGAGCAACAAAAACTTTGTTCTCGTTTCTTTTGTAAAAGTAATATCCTTTTGTTTCTTTAGGATACCCCACAAAAAAGCATTTTTCTGATTTAGGTGCGAGTTTATCTGATTGTAAACGTTTTACATAAGCCTCACATCCCCATATCTTGAGAAATGACAACATGGGTCTTCTCCCAGTCCATATCTCATATGGCGTCTTCTCAACGGATTTTGATGGGACCCTATTCAAAGTGAACGCAGCTGTCTCTAGAGCGAAACCCCAGAAGGATAATGGCAGATCTGTTTGGCTGATCATTGAGTGAACCATATCTAATAAGTTCGGTTACGTCGTTCGGACACGCCATTCCATTGAGGCGTTCCTGGCGGAGTAAGTTGCGGAACGATTCCACATTGCTTTAGATGATCACCAAACTCTTGGCTCAAGTATTCGCCACCACGATCGGATCGTAAGTGTTTTATTGTTTTGCCAAGTTGATTTTGTACTTCGTTCTGAAACTCTTTGAACCTTTCAAAAGTTTCAGATTTATGCCTCATTAAATAGATATATCCATATCTCTCAAATCATCGGTAAAAGTTACAAAGCATCAAACCCACCCCTAGCAATGAGCTCATTGGTCCACATACATCCAGTATGTACTAGGGCCAATAATTCACTTGCTCTCTCACTAAAACCTCGTGAAAGGGGCTTTTGTCATCTTGCCAAGTAAACAAGATTCACATGTTTCAAATGATTCAAAATCAAATGAGGTTAGAAGTCCATCACCATGGAGCTTCTTCATGCGCTTCTCATTTATATGACCTAAGCGACAATGCCACAAAAAGGTAGGGTTCAAATCATTAGGCCGATGCCTTTTACATTAATATTATAGATGTGTTTTTCTTCGAGTTCAAGGACGCGTATAACCCATCCACCATGGGTCAACGACCATAATACATATCATTCAAAAATATCGAATAAACAAAGTTATTTATTCTGAAATCATAACCTTCATGTTCCAAACAAGAAGATGAAATAATGTTTCTACTCAAAGATGGAACAAAATAACAATTATTGAGTTCTAAAACTAATCTCAAAGCAAATGCAATGGGTATGTGCCAACGGCAAGACCAAAGAACTTTGCTTTATTCCCCACGCCAAGATCCACTTCTCCTTTGCCAAGTCTCTACTCTTTATCACCCCAACGAATTGCAAATGTGAGCAATCGAACCGGTATCATATACCCATGAACTGAGTGAAGAAGTAGCAAGATTAATTTCTATAACATTAATACTCAAGTGGAAACCACATTTCCATTCTTCTTATCCGCTGTACTTTTCGCAGCCCGCTTCCAATGCCCCGATTTCTTGCAATAGAAGCATTGGGTATCGGGTTGAGGGCCAACTTTAAGCGAAGCTTAGTTTTGAGGCTTGCGATCTCATCTTGAGCCTTGCCCTTGCCCTTGCTCTTGCTCTTTCCTGTTCCCCACCTTAGCCTTCCTCTTTTGAGAGCGGTTGTTTTTCAACCATCATCACATGATTGGGTTTTTTTAATGCTTTTCTCGCAGCCTTGAGCATCCCATGTAGCTCGGTTAGGCTTTTCTCCATGCTATTCATATGAAAATTCATAATGAATGGCTCAAAGCTCTGAGGCAGAGACTGGAGAATAACATCTGTGGCCAAACCGAGGCTAAGGGGAAACTTAAGTTTTTCCAATCTCCCAATGTAACCAATCATCTTGATCACATGAGGATCGACCGACCGCGCCACCACCGACTTACAAACAAATAAAAGCTTTGAGATACCATACCTCTCAGCTCTTGCTTGATTCCCAAACATGCCCTTCAAGCCCACAATCATATTGTAAGCATCCTGGTCCTCATATTGCTTTTGGAGCTCAGAGTCCATGGTGACTAGCATGAGACAGCTGACCTCTACGGAAGCATTAACATGCTTTTCATATTCAACCTTCAAATTCCGAGCAGCATTTTCGGCTGGTTCATTAGGAATTGGATTCTCTAGAACATAGTCCTTCTTTTCATGCTTGAGAACAATTCTCAGGTTGCGATACCAATCAACAAAATTAGTTCCATTCAGTTTTTCCCTTTCCAAAACCGATCTCAAAGCAAAACCAGGTGTAGCAGGAGTAGGAGAAGGTGCCATTGAACTACAACAAAAACATGCAAAGATTTTAAGCACTATGTTTATGTAAAACTTTTATTAAACCTTTTAATTAAAGACACTCCTATTTTATGTCCCTTTTATATACACATAGTGAGTATTCAAGATCCATATTCATCAAACACTAGTGAGCTTTGGCATCACTGCTAGAAATTTAATGACATAGGTAAGCAACACCTATGCTAATTACATCATATGTAACTCTTGTTTGTTGAGTATGAAAACAAGTAATGAATGCCTCCATCAACTTGACTCATGGCCAGGTCAACCTGCCCTAAGGGCTCACATGAGGGAGGGAGCACTTCCCGTATTCGGGTGCCAATTAAGAAACCTGCCTCATGTGTGTTTTCCTAGACACCACTTGTCTTGTATAGGTTCCTTCATTACTGAAATCAAATCCCAACCACTTATGTCCTCAAGCCCAAAACCGTTTTGATAGCTTGATTAAATCTACCATTGTTATGCGTGATATGTCCAACACATCCCTATCATCTATTGAGATAGCCATTGATATACTACTTTGGTAGTCATATCAATAACGATCTAAATTCTTGATAGGTGCAACAATTGGATGGACAATTTGATTTAAAATTTTTAACTATAGGGAAGAACAAAGATTACTAAGAACATGGCATCACATGCAATGAGCATAAAGAAAATAGCAAGGATTAAACACATATCCACAAAAAATCAAAATAAGCTGTGAAATAGCATGGCCCTTAGCATTAAGATCTCATCATCATGCTTGTTTGTTCACCTAGCCACCTTGCTTGATTTGTTCACCTAGTCATCTTGCTTGATACCATCGTCTTCATCATTATGGATGCAACTCCTTACAACTTTTGATAATGAATTTTACATGAGGGTTTGAAGCATCACAAGTCGACACGCAGGTCATTATACAATTTAAATAGCCTTATGGCTTGACACAGCACGCAGGCCATGTGGAAATTACATGCATCACATACACATAGGCCATACTATTTCACATAATTCCCTGCAAAAATGAGTTAAACAAAAGCAACCCTACGACAAAAGCAACCCTACGAGTTAAACAAAAGAAACCCTGATGGCGGTAACCCGACCGGTAAGGGTAACGTCGTACCATGAACGGACTCACCCAAATCAAGATTGATTCGGTTTGCACTTTCCTCAAACCCTAAACCAATCGATCTCATCGATGGCTGCCGTCACCAATTCATCACATGAACTGGCTGAACATTTAATAGATCCAATCTACTAACCTTACACATCATATGTGCAACATCCAGATCACAAAACTATACGAGATGGCTCTGATACCACTGAAGAGGAACGCGGTATGCTACGCTAGCACAAAAAAAAATCTACCGTGTAACCAGAAAGCTACCCGCAAGAAGGGGATCATATATAAGATTACCACTAGACACGCAGTTGCGGAATCCTTCGCGCATCGATGTAGTGGATCGTCCTCGCCGCAGTCGTTACGTCGATGTAGTGGATCGTCCTCACCTCGCCGTGGATCGTCCTCCCACGCTGCAGTCGCAGCAGCGTCACCGCAGTAGTGCACACGCCCAGAGATGGAACGCCGGCGTGCGTCGTGTGCAAGCACCAGTCGCTCGGCAGGGCAGCGAGAGGAGTAGGCTAGGGTTTCGAGTGAATCACTCCTAAACCGTGGGAAAGCACACCGCGCCTCCCTCCTCCCCTCCTTATATAGCCACAAGATGAAACCCTAAACTAGCGCCCATCGTGCTAAGCCCACGAGGTTCATTAATTACGGATCCAATCCAAATTAATGCGCCCCACCCATTAAGTGTTTGACCTGCAGGTTCACGACGCTTGGACATGGATTCGAAAACTCCTTTTCAATCCAATAGTTGGTAGCGGCTTCTTGCAAAGTATGCCAACTCCCAAACATACTATGATCAAATCGACGAGAACCTATCAAAAGTACTCATGCAATAATCCCTTTGCCAAGTATATGAAGATTGATCTCAAGGCGAGAAGCATGTCATCCTTTGATGATTCAATCCATCTCTCGTATCCCTGATATATTAATAAGTTGTGATTGACTCCTCAATCAAGGCATGGCCATGCACTTCCTTAATCATATCACACGAGTGGCTTTGTCATATATCTCTGTTTCATTGGAGTGGCAAATTCCATCTTGAATGCTCACTTCCCTCTGCACGTTTCATAGTAAACATGAAAGCTACCTTTATAACTATCCGGTTAGGAAGTAGTGTTTGATAGCCCCAAGGAAAACTATTACACATGTAGGGAATATGACAATCTCAAGTCTAAGGATCATACATCTACTAGGTATGAGATACACTGATGACATATAAGAATGAAACATTCTCGCAGTGTCCCATTGCGGGTCTATCTAACCCATGTTCTTCAACATGCGTCCACAATGTATAGATGATATCTTCATATCCCATGATCTATGAAGCATGATCATCGATCACTACATGTGCTGATCTATTCATCGTTGTCCTATACGATGAAATCCGATCAGAGATATTTATCGAATTACATCATTAAGTAAAGAGCTTCATAAGCAAGTCACATACTTGTTGATCAATACAATGATATACATTCATTGGACCAATAATCATAATATTATTCATAAACATAGTCATGTTACAATCATCTAAATGATTGCCTCAAGGGCATAACACTAACAGAAACCTCTGTTCCTTCTTCATGAGTGAGGTGTTAGATCCAAAGGGCAAATGATACTCAAGGCTGAACTAATGAGTTGTGAATTTGTTAACCATGCATTCATATTAATTTGTCAGCCTTATTGTGTGAATTTGCCATTTGTACTTCTGAATCCCATTGGTTAGTATATATGTTAGTTCATTTCTGAAATGGATGGGTTGTACTTACGTTGTAATGTGCGATCTGAGTTCATTTATGAAATGGATGCGTGGCAGATTGTGTAACATGTGATTGGAGATCAATATTTTTTAAATGTATGTCATTAATTATAATATGCTGGTGTGTTGTGTACTGTCTTTTGTTTTAGAGGGCATGCCTAGCATTTCCTGAGGCTAGCCAATAAATAGAAATTTAGTAAAAAAATACAAAATCAATATCACAGACGGTTCTAAATAAGAACCGTCTGTGATATAGGACCATCAGAGACAGTTCCAAAGTGGAACCGTCTGTCATAAGGGAATCATCACAGACGGTTTTTGGATAAAACACAATCAAATACTCATCACAAACATGGGTAGACCACCACATGGTCTCTCAAAAGGAGCTATCTAGTTAATTGAAAAGATTTCTAAAATTGCATGCCTAAAATCACTAGTTACCACCTATGCCTACACTTATAAATTTAATTTGATTGGAGATTATGATGTAGACAACAAATTTCACATTTTTCAAATATGTATTACTAGTGATAACATTGCTGAATTGAAATTGCACGTTGTGTATTCTGAGCCATGTCATGAATACTTTCAGATGAGTTTAAATGCATGTTCTTATTGGTCGGAAGGATATATGTTGCCTACTTGTTCATCTTTACTTATGCAATCACATATATGTAATTAAAGTTGCGCAATTGAAGCATGGAAGGCATCTCAAATCTTTTTGTCCATGGTACTTCAGTTTGATATTATGAACATGACATATTCACATATGATTGAATTGAGCTACTTGTCAGAATCTTTCGAACTTTATTATAATCATTCGCCCACTAGTTTTCAAAAGTTGAAGACTACTTTTCTTCACGTGAGGGGGAATGATGTGGATATGATACATCTATCAACATCATATGGTTGTCATGTACAAAACGTGGGAAAGAATAATATAATTGATGATAGTTATTGAAGGACCGAGATGGCGAATAGAGGGGCGGTGAATGGTCGCAAATAAATTTTCACCCAAAATACTCCAACAAAAACCTCGACAAGATCGCTCAAAAGAAATCGTGAAAAGCCCGAAAAACTAGACAACTATGTGTACCCCTAGCTTGCATGGATAAGTACCATAAAATATGTGGGGATTTTTGAGTCACAATCCTGGTTGTCTAGTGTCCAAGATAAACAGGAATCAATGAAACTCTTGCTTTTAGAAAGGACATCAATTCAAATCACAAAATTCACTTTCAGAAAAGCAAAAACAGAATTTCTAGAACTTGTCCTCAATTTGAACAGGAGGTTGGTGGGTTTCTGCAGCTCAAAAAATTTTGAGAATTGTTATCCCTATGAGAAACAGAGTCTTGAATAACTCCACCAAATTTCTCTTCAAAAAACCTTACAGAAAAAACAAGAGAAATCAAAGAACACAGTCAGTCAAGAACTTGGAGCAGAAAATTTGGGGCTCGGCTTGCACCTCATGGAGCCCAAACAGTGCAACAAGAGAACTCCAAAAGTTTTCTGCACGTGTATATCAGAGTCCCACACCTCCTACAACAAGAATCACTTAAAAAGGATTTTTCTATATTTTTATAAAATTCAAATACAAAATGCTGCGCAAAGAACAAGTTCTGAACAAAGTTGGAACTTGAAAGAAAAGATGTTCTCTACTCAATCCAAGAGTGCAAAAGAGATGTAAAACCATATGAACACACTCTAAACATCCAAAATCAACAGCATTTAGAAGGAGGGGAGGAAAATCCAAATTGCGTGAAAGTAAATTGCGAGAATGTAATTGCGGGAAAGTAAATGCTGAATTTAAATTGCGTAAAGTAAGGACATAATGTAAATGCGCAAAATAAATTCAGAGAAGGATGGATGAAACTTTCATTTCTGGAAGGAGAGGTTACAAAGCCTCACTTTCATTTGGTCAAAGCTCAAAGGAGCTTTCACAAACCTCAAAACCTTCAAGGGAAGGAGGCTACCTCTCCACCCCTATTTATACTACTCTTGGGCCACCTAACACCCTTGGATGAGTCCTTCAACTCTAGAGCACTCATCTAAGGGCTAGGATTAACCCACACACACAGCCATGCAAGGGCTAACCCAAAACCCACACACATACCGGGTTTTCTTGCACAGTTTTCAAAGCATAGTACCTAGACCCGCTAACCTATCAACTAGACCTCAATCCGACGGCCCTCATTGATACACGCGGCATCTAGCTAGCATCATCTCCTTTCCTTGTCTTCTTGACTTGCCCGGACTCCGTCTCCGATCATCTTCCGACGATCTCCCAACCGTCTGGACCTCCGACGCTCCTCGCCCAGTCCCGGTCATCCTCCGCCTCACCATGACCTAGCTCCGTCGCCCTGCAACCATCAAAGACAAGGAAACTCCTCACATAGCAATGCTCACAATGATATGCAATAAACCATTCAACTCATCACTACCGCGCCCATACGGCCGGTGCTGTCACTCCTGGTAGAGACAACTCAAATTGCTTCATTTTGAAAATCAATCCAAATCAAACTCAAATTTGAGCACACCTTGCTCAAATAAAGTCAAATACTCATCACAAACATGGATGGACCTCCACATGGTCCTTCAATCTCCCCCTTGATTTGTATATTGACAAACCACACAAAAGGCATAAATTTGAGTTTGAATGAGAGAAGATGAAAGCAATTTGTTTGCAAAGCCAAACTTGGTCAAGAGAAAAAGATATAAGATCATGACCAAGTTGGCAGAAAGAATTTAGAGCAAGATCATGAAAAGAGCAAGTTTTCCACAAAAGCTCTAAAAACCAATCATAAGTGCTAAATGTGATTATGATCCATAAGAAATAGCAAAGATTTACAAAGATCATAAGAAACAACGAGCTTTCACATTTTTATCTCTCTTTTTTTTAATGATGCCTTTTCTACATTTTCTCCCCCTTTTGGCAATATAGGCATCAAAATGGAATTTTCTCCTTCTTTTTATGTATGTTAGAAATGCAATCGAAAGAGCTTTGAAGATTATCCAATTGATCAAAATGGAAGGATATTACACCAAGCTTGTCAATTTCAGAAGATGACTAAACTAAGACATGTCCAAGTGCAAATACGAGCTTAGTTTTGAATATATCATTTTTAGCAAGATTTGACAAGTGCAATACTAGCTTTAGTTTCAAAAATAGAAGAATAGCCACTCTAAGGATCAAAAGGAAAACCTAGAGTTCAACCTACTCAACACTTTGGGGAATCTAGAAGAGCATACAAGGTCCTTCGGGCTCATTTATCACTTAATGCAAATTTTGATTCATCATCATACAAGACATAGCGGGGTGCAAATGTTTGACATTATTTGCATTCTTTACCCACATATGTCTTTGTTTTTAATTTATTTGCATTTTCTTTTGACAACCAATTGACTCAAGCCATATGCGACCATCTCAAGATGAACTCTTAAGAGGATGGTCTAGGTCAAACACGATGTATTCCAAGTTCATCCCAAGTACAATGGGAAGCGGTCTTGTGAATGCAAGGTGTTGAGTCATATGTGCACAAGAAGAGTCAATTTTGTTTAATTTTCTTTTTTAGCACAATGATTTATGAGCAATTGAAGGACTCTAGCATGGATCAAACTAGTTTCACCCAAGTTGCTATAGGGACTCTAGAGAGCTCCAAAATTTCTCAAATTATGGCACAAACCTCTAGAGAAGAAACCTAGCAAGTAAAAGCAACAAGTTTCATCAAGTTTTTCATTTAAGGCTTATTTCATTTTTTTTATCTTAGCAAGTTAAATGAACTTGGACATATCTAAGCTAGTGATTTCCTCCATATGATGTAGCATGGTGTATAGCATGAAGAAGAAATCAATTGCATAATAGACAAAGCTCATTAAATAGGAAATGCAGTCTAAATGCAATGCATGAACAGATTCCCAAACTCCCCCTCAACAAATGAATCAATTTTAAGCTCAAATCTGGTTAAAGATGAGTTATTATCAATATTAGGCATAAGGACAACCCAAATAAACTCAATAACAACCAAAAAAAACAGAATGAGGAGAAGAAGTCGAGAAACTGCAAAACTGGATGGCTATTGAGCATAGATAAGATAGAAGAGACTCACTACGGCTCAGACTCGCTCTTATCTTCCCAAAGGATCGACATAGGAAGTCGACTCTAGATCCCAACTAAGGAGTGCACACAGATCCTATCTACCTGTGAGGCCCAATACCGCTAGACTTATAAGACCGTGAGGGAACTCAACCTAGAGAGAAGAGAGAACAGCTAATCACGCATGATAGCAACCTAAAACACAAGATAAGAGGTCCATGCAAAGCATGCCAGAAGTCTAAGTGAGTGAAGTCAACTCAAGAAAACAAGCCCAAAGTCACCCAGAAGAAACACAAAGAAAAGAAAAGCTCGAAGAAAACATATAATACATAATATAGAAACCAGCTCCCCCTCACGAAAGGCCGTAAGGGCTCACGACTCCAAGCTCACCCTCAAGGCAACAAACTGAGCTATCCAAAGGCTTGGTGAAGATATCGCTAATCAAGGTCACTCACGAACTGAAGCGCGATATCTCCCTTCTCCACATGGTCTCTAAGGAAGTGATATCTAATATCAATGTGCTTGGTTCGGGAATGTTGCACTGGGTTTTTAGCAATGCAAATAGCAGAAGTGTTGTCACAGAAAAGTGGCACACTTTCTATCTCTAACCCAAAGTCCCGCAAGGTCGATCTCATCCAGAGAACCTGGCTACAACAACTGGTCTGCAAAGAACATACTCGGCCTCGGTAATCTTGTGCAACCCTGCACGCTTCCTAGATGACCAAGAAACAAGAGAAGTGCCAATGAATTGGCAAGTGCCAGAAATGCTCTTCCTATCTATCCTCTGACAAAGAAAGTCGGCATCGGAAAAGGCTCTAAGAGATAGACAAGAAGAAGAAGAGTACCAAATACCATAATCAGTGGTAGCACGAAGGTACCTGAAGGTGCGCTTGACCGCCTGGCGATGGGAGGCGCGAGGAGAAGCTTGAAATCGAGCTCACAGACACACAGCGAAATGTATGTCCGGCCTCGAAGCAGTGAGGTACAAGAGGGAGCCGATCATGCTCAAGGACAGCAGTGGTGGCCATAGGAGTCATCACCGGCTTCCCATCAGACATATCAAAGCGCCTAAGAAGGTCACGGGTATACTTGCCTTGATGCAAGAAAGTACCCTCCCGAGTTTGCTTGATTTGGAAGCCAAGAAAGTAGCTCAACTCGCCTATCATACTCATCTCAAACTCTGTGCTCATCACCTCAGAAAATTGAGACACAAGCGAATGAGACGAGCCACCAAAAATGATATCGTCCACATAAATCTGGACGAGAAGAAAATGAGACTCATGGTGTCTGATGAACAGAGTTTTGTCTACTATGCCCATTTTAAAGTCATGGCTGAGAAGATAAGACTTGAGCCTCTCATACCATGCTCTGGGGGCCTGCTTGAGTCCATACAGAACTTTGGAAAGCTTGTATACATGACTCGGAAACTTGGGGTTCTCGAATCCTGGAGGTTGCTTGACATAAACCTCTTCCTCAATATAGCCATTGAGGAATGCATTCTTGACATCCCTTGGTTGCAGAAAATGAAAGCAGGATTCGGATAGCCTCTAGCCTAGCTACAGGGGCAAAGGTCTCCTCAAAGTCAAGACCCTCAACTTGTGAAAAGCCCTGTGCAACTAGTCTAACCTTGTTGCGAATGACAACCCCTTTCTCACTCTACTTGTTTTTGAACACCCACTTGGTCCCAATGACATTATGACCAGATGGACGTTCTACAAGCTGCCAGACTTTGTTCCGCTCGAAGTTTTCAAGTTCCTCATGCATAGCATTAGTCCAAGACTTATCAGATAATGCATGAGTCACATCATTCAGCTCAAACGAGGCAACAAAGGCAAAGTGAAGGCAGAAACTGGACAAACCTGATTTTGAGCGAGTGACTCGCTCAAATAAATCGCCGATGATCTGATCAGGTGGATGAGAATGCTGAATATGACGGGAGGTCCGAAGGTATGGCCTCTACCTCATGCACGTAAGAGGCAGGAGCAGAGCCATTAGTCAATGAGAGTCAGAAGGCAAGGGCTGGCCTTCCTGAGGTGCAGAAATGGAAACAGGAGGCACCTCAGGTGTAGAGGGGACTGGATCAGGTGGAACACCATCATCTCCATCATCCTCATCCTCTACAAAGATGGTCTCGGAGGAAGAAGAAGAGCCTGAAATATCGGGTCTAGCTCCTGGGCTAGCCTCATCAAAGGTCACTTCATAGGTCTCTATGATCCTATGCGCATCGCAACTCCAAACCCTATAGCTACGAGAAGAAGTCGAATAACCCAGAAAGATACCATCAGAAGAACGAGACTCAAACTTATCCAGGTTACCAGACATCAAAATAAAACACTTGCAACCAAACACACGAAAATGAGAAACAATGGGCTTTCGCCCATACCTCAACTCGTAAGAAGTGCAGTGCAAATGTGCTCTCAAGAATACACGATTAGAAACATGGCAAACAGAGCTATAGCCTCATTTCAAAACTTTCTAGGAGTCTCTGACTGCCTAGCATCGCCCGGCCATTTCTACTGTGGTCATGTTCTTCCTTTCCACTACGCCATTTTGTTGAGGGACGAGGGAGAGGAGAATTGATGCTCCAAACCGACTCCACACGTAAACTCTCAAAATATGAGTTCTTGAACTCCGTGCCATTGTCATCGCAGATAGCTCAGAGGGCACTAGGGAGCTCAAAAGACAACCTATGAACCAAACCCCTAAAATGGGTAAAAGTCTCATCCTTCGAGGACATGAAAAACATCCAAGAATACCTCGAAAAGTCATCAACAATGACAAGAACATACCACTTCCCACCCACTGACTGCACTCTAGCTAGACCAACAGTTTCCATATGTAAAGGCTGTCCTGGTGCATCAGTCATCACAACATTGACTGGGGGATGAGAAGTAGCAACCATCTTGCCATGTCGGCAGGGAGAGCAAACTAAGTCTTTGACCGTCTTGAGTTTGGGCAAACCCCGAATGAGATCGTGGCTGCTAACTCGGGTCAAATGATCAAAACCAATGTGACCAAGTCTCCTATGCCAGAAGGAGAGATCACGGGATCAGAAGCAATCAAACATCGAAGAGATTCTCCAGAAGAAGCAGAAAAATCAGCACGAAAGACTCTCCCAAATCTAGAAATCCCGCAAACTAACCCTGCTGATGAATCGAGGATTCTACAAGCATTACTCTTAAAACTCACCTAGAAAGAGTCATCAATAAGCTGAGAAACAGAAAGCAAATTGTATTGCAGCTTCCTTACTAAGGCAACATTTTTAAGAATGAAATTGTCATTAATGCAAATGGTACCTTTAGCGATGACTCTACCTGAAGAAGCATCCCCGAAAGTGATCAACTCATCACTGGAGGCTCGGACTAGGGAAGAGAACCATCGAGAATCTCTGGTCATATGACGAGAACAACCGGAGTCGACAATCCAAACATCTCCCTTCCCCATCTGATGAACCTGATCAAGACACAAGAAAGAAAGATGACTCAGTACTAGGATGAGTGAAGACTTAGGAACCCAATACTAAACCATACGACACCTCAGAGTACCAGTCACAGGAGAAGACTGGACTCGAGTGTCTCTCTGACGTTTAACCCTAACAAGATCAGTAGCAACTCTAGTAGATGATCTAGGAGCTGAAACTGGGTTGGCATGCCGTGGTACAAAAGCCGAACCACCCCAGTGAAGCTGCCTAAAACTCCTACCAGAAAACACATCACACCGCTGATATCTACCTCGATGAGAAAAATGAGGAATATCAATAGGACGGCGGAAAGACTGACTACGAACAGCTCCAGACCTAAAACTCAAAGAACTAGCATGAAAACCGAGTCCTGGACGCTGCCCAAAAACAGGCGACTCTCTAACCTGTCTAGAAGCAGAGTGTGCCTTAGGAGCACTCAAAGTCTGGGGATGACCTTGAATACCCTTAAGGGCAGCAACACGCTCACGCTGATTGATCTTGGCGCGCCAAGGTAAATCTACTAGGTGACCATCCTTCTTACAGAAGGTGCATGTGTACTTCGCCTTGCTAGAGGCAGAAGCAATAGGAGTAACACCCTTCTGGTCGGAAGTCCTATGGACAACCCCAGCAGACCTAAACACGGTGGTACTCACTCTGGGAGCTACCACAATTTCACCACTCTTGGAGCCGCGCAGAATGGTGGGAGGATGCGCCCGAGCGTGCTCCAAGGGATCAAATCCTAGACCTTGATTGAATCTACTAATCTTGGATTGGTCTACAATAAGATTGAGCTTCTTCTTGCCTCCAACAAACTTCTCGAGAGTGCTCATAAGATATTGGCAATCTCGAAAGAAAGAGGCACAAGAAGAGCAGGGGGAAGAAGAAGAAGAAGAACCAGAAAGATGAGCTCTCTCAAGACGTGCATTTTTCTCCTCAAAGACGGCTGCCTCAATCTTGAGGGCCTCACAAGAAACACAAGACGATTTCTAATTCTATGAGCTTGGTCTTCTAATTTCTTCCTAAGCTCGACATGGATTTTATCCAAGTCCCCTCAATCACGTAACATCGCAAGCAACTTTCTTGTGACTTATCTAGTAAGTCCTTAGCAAGTTTAGCACACTTGACATTTATGGATTCATTGTCAAGTTTTAGTTGCCTACTGACCCTCACATGAGTCGACGGGTCCTTAGAAACATGCATTTCAAGTTCATCGCTTCTAGAAGAAAGCTTCCTAAGGTGATCGCTATGGCATCAATTTCGCAAGCAATTTAGGCAATTAGCACAAGAAGGAGTAGAGTGAGCATGAAGAAAACTAGCATCTAGTGGAATAGCATCAATGTAACTATCGCTAGCATTCTTCAACTTAAGACTTTCTAATTCACCAACACACAATCATGTATAGTCCTTAAGTTCTCCAACTCCACAAGAATAGCATCACACAAAGAGCAATCATCGATGACTCGGGAGGAGAAGATCTAAGAGAAGATAACTCCGAGTCAAGGTACCTACTTCCTTCTCAAGTCTGCACACCTAGCTCTAGCTCTAGCATGAAATTTTCCTAATTTGCGTAAAGCTTCGCTGAGCTGGTCATAGGAGGGTACTCGTCCGAGAGTCAGAGAGCTCTGAGTCGCTGATGTCGCTGGTGTCGGCCATGAAACACATGCCGAGAAGTCGCCACCGCCCTTCTTTTCTTGCGTTCATCCTCGCCTCGCCGCTACATGTCTCGGTGTCGAGAGGTTGATGTCGCTGCCGGCGAGGACGCGTGGAAGAGCTTCTTGTTCTTGGAGAAGTTGCGATACTTCTTCTCACACGCCGGCTCACGAACTAGAGGCTTCTTGTTGCGGTTCTTGTCGGTGTAGTCATTCTTGCCCGAACCGCCAACGCCGTTTTGCCCTTCTCCGCCTTGGGATAGTTCGCTCAATGTGGTTGGGGCCACCACACTCAAGCGGTGATCATGCCACCTCTCTTCCTCTCTCACCCTCTTATATGCATGAGAAAACTTATGAGCGAGAAGAGCAAGCTCATTTTCTCGAAATTTTTCCAGCTTGGTCATCGCTAGCTCACAAAGGGCGGAAAGAGAGAAACCAATAGAAGGATCAAGAAGAAGATCCAATGGGATCGGTGACCAAGGCCATCGATCGAGATTTCGTCTTCCGTGAGACGACATTGATCTCATGAGTCTTGAGGCGGAATAAAGCCCGCCAAGAGTCGAGTCGACAAGTCGATGGCGTCCTTGATGGTGGTCACCTTCATCTCCCAAACACGCAAATCGAAAGCGGTGAAGAAATATCGAGCATTATCTCGAGTCGGTATATGCAACCAACCTCAAGATCGCCAAGATCTTGGTAAAACTATCAAGCACTCATCAAGACTCTCACCGCGGTTGCTCAAACTTGTTGAACTCACTCTTGAATTGGTCTTGTCGAACCGTCTTGATTTGGGTAGTGCCCTCATGGTAAGCATCGAGGGTCACCCAACTCTCATGAGCAGAACGAAGGTGAGAAATCCTGTCATACTCACTGCGGCTAAGACCATGTATGAGAATGTTCCTTGCCTTAGCATTCACCTCAACGTCAGCCATATTGCCGGCCGTGACGTTTTCATCGGCAGGAACCTCATATGGGAGTTTCACCTTCTGCCATATCAGGAAGCCCTGGGCAGTGATGTATGACTCCATGCGCGACTTCCAGAATGGAAAATCGACTCCAAAAAAATGGGAGGCTTGGTGGAATACTTGTAAATCGCCATGGCTCTTGAGACTGGTCAAGATCATTGGAAGAGCAAAACCGGCTCTGATACCAATTGAAGGACCGAGATGGCGAACAGAGGGGGGTTGAATGGTCGCAAATAAATTTTCCCCCAAAATACTCCAACAAAAACCTCGACAAGATCTCTCAAAGGAAATCGTGAAAAGCCCGAAAAACTAGACAACTATGTGTACCCCTAGCTTGCATGGATAAGTACCATAAAATATGTTGGGATTTTTGAGTCACAATCCTGGTTGTCTAGTGTCCAAGATAAAGAGAAATCAATGAAACTCTTGCTTTTAGAAAGGACATCAATTCAAATCACAAAAGTCACTTTCAGAAAAGCAAAAGCAGAATTTCCAGAACCTGTCCTCAATTTGAATAGGAGGTTAGTGGGATTATGCAGCTCACAAAATTTTGATAATTTTTATCCCTATGAGAAAAAGAATTTTGAAGATCTCCACCAAATTTATCCTCAAAAAGCCTTACAGAAAAAACAAGAGAAATCAAAGAACACAGTGAGTCAAGAACTTCAAGAAGAAAATTCGGGGCTCGGTTTTCACCTCATGGCGCCCAAACGGTGTAACAAGAGAACTCCAAAAGTTGTTTTCAGGTGTATGTCAGAGTCCCGCACCTCCTCCAATAAGAATCACTTAAAAAGGATTTTTCTATATTTTTATAAAATTCAAATACTAAATGCTGCGCAAAGAACAAGTTCTGAACAAAGTTGGAACTTGAACGAAAAGATGTTCTCTACTCAATCCAAGAGCGCAAAAGAGATGTAAAACCATATGAACACACTCTAAACGTCCAAAATCAAAAGCATTTAGAAGGAGGGGAGGCAAATCCAAATTGCGTGAAAGTAAATTGCGAGAATGTAATTGCGGGAAAGTAAATGCTGAATTTAAATTGCGTAAAGTAAGGACATAATGTAAATGCGCAAAATAAATTCAGCGAAGGATGGATAAAACTTTCATTTCTGGAAGGAGAGGTTACAAAGCCTCACTTTCATGTGGGCAAAGCTCAAAGGAGCATTCACAAACCTCAAAACCTTCAAGGGAAGGAGGCTACCCCTCCACCCCTATTTATACTACTCTTGGGCCACCTACCACCCTTGGATGAGTCCCTCAACCCTAGAGCACTCATCTAAGGGCTAGGATTAACCCACACACATAGCCATGCAAGGGCTGACCCAAAACCCACACACATACCGGGTTTTCTTGCACGGATTTCAAAGCATACTACCTAGACATGCAAACCTATCAACTAGACCTCAATCCGACGGCCGTCATTGATCCACGCGGCATCTAGCTAGCATCATCTCCTTTCCTTGTCTTCTTGACTTGCTCGGACTCTGTCTCCGATCATCTTCCGGCGATCTCCCAACCGTCTGGACCTTCGACGCTCCTCGCCTAGTCCCGGTCATGTTCCGCCTCACCATGACCTAGCACCGTCGCCCTGCAACCATCAAAGACAAGGAAAATCCTCACATAGCACTGCCCAAAATGATATGCAATAAACCATTCAACTCATCACTACCGCGCCCATACGGTCGGTACTGCCACTCCTGGCAGAGACAACTCAAATTGCTTCATTTTGAAAATCAATCCAAATCAAACTCAAACTTGAGCACACCTTGCTCAAATAAAGTCAAATACTCATCATAAACATGGATGGACCTCCACATGGTCCTTCAGTTATATATATCATGCATATACGTTGTTTCCGACGTTTGCAACAGTTGATTTACTATATGCACCCAATAGATATTGTTGTGTTACATATCATCATATGCTAAAACGAAATGTCAAGACAGATGATGAATACATATACCATGCATACACATTATGGTCTTTGTTTACTAAATTTACATTGTGGAATATAAGAACCCAGGTATCTTCATAACTGGCCCAGAAGTGCCGAAGGAAGAGACAGGGCCGAACGGAAGGCCCAGAGGATAAGCCCGCGCCAAGCCTTGCTGCCGTGCGCAAGGGGATACATCCTAGAGATAGTTGAACATATGTTTAGAAATAAGAGATATGATTGTAATCCGAGTTGTTAGCAGCATAAGATAAAGATGTAAACTCTATCCTGTAACCGATTAGAATCCAATAACCAATCTGAATCCCTTAACCGATTGGGACTCTGTAAACCGCCCCGCCCCCATTATATAAGGGAGAGGGCGGGCAACAACAGGGGGACGAGCAATCTTTGATCCAAGATATCCACATAATCCCAGCACACAGGACTAGGGTATTACGTCCTCCGTCGAGGGCCTGAACCTGTCTAAACCTTTGTCTTGTGCGACCTTCGAGTTTGAGATCTAGCGCCTGCCCCATAAATTCATTGCCGACTACAAAAGTCGGCAGTTGGCGCGCTAGGTAGGGGGAGCTCTATAATATTTTCCTACAAACTCAATGGCAGCAATCAATGGAATCATCACCACCTTCATCTCGGGCTAGGCTTTCCACTTCGAAAACCTGGACTTCGTCGCAGATGCATTCGGAGAACTTGTTTGCCTAGACCTAAACCAGATCCAATCTGGTAAAGATCAGGCTAACTCATCTCAGGTTTGCCACCTCGACTCGCTCAGCAAACTGAAGGATCTAGTTGGCCTAGAGGGGGGGTGAATAGGCAACTTTTTCAAATCTGAAACCTTTGAATATAAGATTTTCATTTTTATCAAACACAGTTACCCCATCAGATGAGAAGATACAATGGAATCCAAGATCACATAATTGAGCAACATATAATAAATTGAAATTTAAGGAATCAACAAGAAGAACATTGTCAATAGAGTGATCATTTGATATAACAATCTTACCAAGACCTTTTACCTTTCTTTTGCTGTTGTCTCCAAAGGTGATTTTGTGACTTGGATCACTTTCTCCTTCAATTGAAGTGAACATTCTTGAGGTACCGGTCATGTGTTGAGTGCAGCCACTATCAATAACCCAATGTTTGCCTCCACTTTTATAGTTTACCTACAAGTTCATTTCTTTACTTTAGGTACCCAAATACTTTTGGGTCCTTTGATGTTTGTTATAGCTAGTTTAGGTTTAAAAGGATTTAACAACATGGCCTTAGGTACCCAGACAGCTTTAAGTTTCTTATTAAGATTTGAGGGACCTACATATTTTACATTTGTTTTGCCCCTAAAATCTTTAAATAGCATGTAATGGGCATCTACCATGTAATCCCTTTTGGCATGAGAAACATTTGCAAGATAGCAATTTTTAGATTCATGATTTGATTTATGACTGTAATAACATTGAATGCTTTTCTTGACAAAAATCTGTTCAATATGACTTGGTCCAGTTTTATTAGGCAAACTGTTGGGTTTATACCCTAAGCCCTTTTTGCCCAAGTTGGGCTTCTGTCCAACAAGAATTTTGTCAAGAGTAGCAATACCCAGAAAGCATTTTTCTAAGCCTTTATCAAAAGTGGCTATCTTAGCTTTTAGTTCTTCATTCTCAGTTTTAAGCTCCTTAGCATAGGAAGCATATTTGCAATTACCATTGCAAGCATCAGAAGAACTGAAGGTCATGATTTCTTCTTTAGATAAGTCACATGAGACTGATAAATCACATAAAGAAACATGACTGGATTTGTTGGCTATCATTTCATTTTCAATTTCTAGCTCACAATAGTTAGTCTGCAAGTCTTCATGATTCCTAGCAAGCAAAGCATGACTTGTAACTAGATCATTATGAGTTTATACAGGCTTTTCATGTTCATGCATAAGCTTTTCATACTTGTCTGTTAGCAACTTTTGATCATTAAACAAGCCAGTGATAGTCTTCTTAAGAGTTCTAGTTGAATTTGTTTTATCATGCAAAGCATTATTTAGTTCTTCAACTAGTTCTACTAGCTCATCATAAGAAGGTGAGTCACTAACCTTTTCTTCGTCTCATCTTGCCATCAGACAGAGAGGAAATGAGGGTGGTGGTGGAGTTGACTCATCTAAGGCAAGCCCAACTAGCCCCTTTGACTTTTTGACCTTTCATCATCTGAGGATGAGTCTTCACTTGCACTTTCATCATCAGTGACCTATTCTCCTATGTGAGCTTCTCCTTTTCCTTTCTTCACAAATCTCTTGGAGTAGTTTTTCTTGAAAAACTTCTTCTTGGGCTTTTCATGAGTCTTCTCCTCATCCTCATCATCCTTGTTCTTATACTTGCCATTTTTCTTGATTTTGTTGGGACACCGAGCAGCTATGTGTCCCTTTTTATTGCATTGAAAGCATACAACATTAGAAAACAGATTTTTTTTGAGTAAGAATTTGACCTTTCTTTGCCTTTGAAATTGACTCTTCTCATGAGTTTGTTGGCTCTTCTCATGAGTAGAGCTAGCTTCTTCACATCTTCATCCTCATCCTCACTTGACTCATCATCATCTTCGTCAGATGAATCTTGTATAATTTCCTTGGCTTTGAGTGCGATGGATTTCTTCCTTGGAGCATCTTCATCAGTCAATGTGAGCTCATGAGCAGATATTTTACCCAGTAGCTCGGTTGGAGTGAGTCTTTTAAGATCACCACTATTGGACAGATATGTGATCAAGCTGTGATATGCCCAAGGAAGCACTCTGATCATCTTCCTGCATACTTCAACATCTGAAATTTTAGTTCCTAGGCCTTTTAGTTCATTGACAATAGGATTTAGCCTAGAGAACATGTCATTAGCATTTTCTTGAGAAAGCATTTTGAATTGATCAAACTTTTCTCGTACAACATAATATTTTTCTTCTTTTACATCAGAAGTACCTTCATGAATTTCTTGTAATGTTGTCTATATATCATAAGCAGATGTAAGATTACTTACTCTATCAAAAACTTCTAAGCTAAGACAGGAAAATATGACATTTCTAGCTTGAGCATCATACTGCATATTTTGAATCTCACTAGGAGTGGGTTCACCATATGCAGATTGTGAAGAGGAACGCGATATGCTACACTAGCACAAAAAAAATCTACCGCGTAACCAGAAAGCTACTCACAAGAAGGGGATCACAGATAAGATTACCACCGACAGCTTCTAAATAGCATCTCATCCTAATTTTCCAATAAGCATAATTTGTGCCATCAAAAACAGGTACTCTACCAATACTAACAGTTGCGGATCCATTTCCCTCGGCCATTTACCAAAGCTAGTTAAGCAAAACAAGGTAAACCTTGCTCTGATACCACTTGAAGGATCTAGTTGGCCTAGAGGGGGGGTGAATAGGCAACTTTTTCAAGTTTTAATTTTTTTAAAACAATTCACAATTCTTTAAGAGAGAATAGCACAGAACAGAAGTAAAAAACAAACAATGAAAACAAGAGATTTTGGTCTGATGATCAGATATTTGATAGGAGTTTTGACGCAGAAGAGTTTCAAGGTTGGATCAAAGAATCTTTTGACTTTAAAAGAATATGCTGTGTATGCAACGGACTAAGGAAGTGGATAGCTGAAATTTGGTCTGTTGTACTAAGAGATATGATTTAAAGGACAATGACTAAGTGTCTTTTGCTCTGAGAAATCTAGTTTTGTCTTTGCCTTATGATCCAATCTACTAGCTTGTGCAAAGTCCTTCTTTAGACAACCAAAAAGGAAAAGAACAAGCCTAGCTATTTGACTTGAATCATCTCCCAAGTCATAGACTAGAACTAAGCACCTTAATCTTGTTCGTCCAACTTGCTTCTTTATTGAATCCAGCATATGTTTTTCAAAGCTTTGAGTATTATTAACTTGGTCATCAATACCGAAACTATAATAAAACATAATAATAAAATTGAGGGGGCCTAGATGATATCACAAACCAATCGGCATCGCGAGGAATTGCTACAATCTTCGTGGTGTCTTCGCGATAGAAGAGCAAAAGTCCGATCTCCAACGCCAACAAGAGATTGAAGAAGCCGCGGAGGAAGATCGCCTTCTTCGTAAGGCTAAGGAGGTACAGCCACGATCGCTTCGATCTCATGGCCGCAATGTCCACGAGGACATCCTACAATCAAAATTGGGAGACCAAGTTGTCTTCTATACACCGATGCAGAACGTCGTCGCCTCCAAGACGCTTCTCGACACGCTAGACCCGATGATTGCATCTGATAGCCTAGTAGCCTCGATCGTGGCCCAGATCAAGGCCATGGTGACGGCGGCGGCAATTCAGCAGAATCAGGAAAAGCCGGTAGGAGAAGCGCAGTCACGCTCCCATGTGACTACTCGCGTCTCTAGCAGCCGGACTGCTACCAGTCGGAGTACCGGTAGTCGGCGCCACACACAACCAGTCGGAGACGCCCGCTGGAATCTCAACCGCAACCTCCGCCAAGACATCACCGCCGTGCGGCAAGAGTGGGACGAGGAAGAACGACGCAGACGCTACGATGACCACGAACATTTCGGTACCGGCCATGATCGACGAAGTGATCAACGGTACGACAACGGCAACGACCATAGAGATCATCATCGTCAGGGTCGAAACGACAACGACGATCGCCGGGTCATGAGCTCGCCGCGCCGAACTCTACCCCGACGCGTTGATGACAATCGCCGAGCCAGAGGCTCGCCACGCCGGACTCCCCCTCATCATGACGACAGATCCATCGGCTGCATCCGAAAGCATTTCTGCTACGCCAAGTAGTATGGCCCGAAGTTTTCAACCCCAAGGGCATCGTTAAGTTTGATGGGGATCGAGACCCGGAAGCGTGGCTGCAGGTCTATGCCCTGGCGGTTAAGGCGGCAGGGGGCAATCAAAACATGATGGCAAATTATCGGCCAGTCAATCTCACCCCTTCAACTCAATCATGGCTCACATGACTTCCTGCGAACTCGATGGACTCCTGGAGCGATCTTTGGGATCAATTTATCGCGAACTTTCAGGGAACCTATGAGAGGCCTGGCACCCCATGGGACCTATATGCTGAGGGACTTCATCCGGCATTTCATGCAGAAGAAAAACACCATCAGGGATGTATCTGATGCAGTGGTGGTGGTAGCCTTTCAGAAAGGGGTCAGGGATCCTAATCTGATCAAGAAAATATCCAGGAAACCACCGGCCTCCATAAAAGAGATGTTTGCATTGGCCGACCGCTATGCCACAGCCCTAGACGCCCTGGCAGAGCACCAAGAAGATCGCCCATAATAGAAGAACAGAGGCGACAAGGCCGAGCCCTCCAAGCCCAAAGACAAAAAACAGAAAGGCGAGGAGCTAGTTGCGGTAACAGAACGCGACCAACCCCGAGCCACACGGAGGGAGGCGCCTGATTACAATACTGTCATGGATGCAATCTGTCCTTTCCACCCCAAGGGAAGGCACGTCGCCAAAGACTGCTTTACCCTGAAGTGTTTTGCGCGTGAAAGCAACAAGCAACCGGCTTCAGCGAAGGATGAGGCTGCCAAGAAGAAAGACCGTCCCGGTGAGGATGATTACCAAGAATCTGAGCACGAGCTGAACTACATATACGGGGGCTCCACCAGATATGAGTCCAAGCGAAAGCAAAAGCTTACCGCTCGGGAGATCAATGCGGTGGAACCAGCAATCCCCAATATCTAAAGTGGTCTCAAGTCCCGATCACCTTCGACCGCTCGGATCACCCCAACCGAGTTCTACATCTGGGTAAGTATCCTCTAGTGCTCGACCCTGTTATTCGCAATGTAAAGCTCAAGAAAGTCTTGATTGATGGAGGGAGTGGACTCAACGTCCTGTTCGCCAAAACCTTCAACAACATGAATGTTCCCCGCTCCGAGCTAAGGTTGAGCTCACAGCCGTTCCATGGGGTGATCCCTAGGGTGTCTTCGTTTCCACTCGGGCAGATTGCTTTGCCTGTCACCTTCGGTACAAAAACAACTATCGGACTGAGTATATAAATTTCGAGGTAGCGGATTTCGAGACAGCGTATCACGCTATCTTGGGAAGGCCCGGTCTGGCTAGTTCATGGCCGTCCCGCACTACCACCTATTTGGTGATGAAGATGCTGGGACCCAAAAGCATCATCACGGTTCGTAGTGACATCAAGCGATCTTTGGAATGCGACCGAGAGAACTATGAACTTGCTGAGCTGCTGGAGGCAACCGACGAGGGAAAGAATATCCTAGCAGAGGCTGCCACATCGTAGGAAGAGGGCGACATCCCATCCAAGAAGTGTTAGGGATAAAGCCTGGCGAAGGAACCAAGAGAATTATTCTCGACTCTTCCGACCCATCCAAAACGACTCTGATTGGGATAGGGCTCGAGGACAAATAGGAAGGCATGCTCGTCACCTTCCTCCAGGCTAACAAGGACATCTTTGCCTGGAAACCATCTGACATGCCGGGTGTTCCTAAGGAGGTGATCGAGCATTCTTTAAACATCAATGAAAAGGCAAAGCCAATCAAGCAAAGACTCCGGCGGTTCGCTCCAGATCATCGGAACGCCATCAAGCAGGAGATCACCAAGCTATTAGCTGCAGGTTTTATCAAAGAAGTGTATCATCCCGACTGGTTGGCGAACCCTGTACTAGTACAAAAGAAGAATAAAACTTGGCGCATGTGCGTTGACTATACTAATCTCAACAAGGCATGTCCGAAGGATCCATTCGGGCTACCTCGAATTGATGAGGTGGTTGATTCGACCGCCGGGTGCGAGATCCTGAGTTTCCTCGATGCCTACTCAGGGTACCACCAGATTCGCCTAAAGGCGGAAGATCATATCAAGACTTCGTTCATCATGCCCTTTGGGGCCTTTTGCTATACCACGATGTCGTTCGGGTTGAAAAATGCTGGTGCAACGTACCAACGCGCAATACAGCGGTGTTTTCACGCCCAACTCGGACGCAATGTGGAGGCATATGTGGACAATGTCATGGTAAAGACTCGGGAGAGGAAGGACCTTATCGCCGACCTAACCGAGACGTTCGAAAGTCTAAGGACCTTCAGCATGAAGCTTAATCCCGAGAAGTGTGTTTTCGTAGTATCTTCGGGAAAACTGCTCGAGTTTATCGTATCCCAACGAGGCATTGAGGCCAACCCAGAAAAGATCAAGGCCATATCAAATATGGAACCGCTGACTTGCCAAAAGGATGTCCAGAAGCTTACAGGGTGCATGGCCGCACTCAGCAGGTTTATTTTTCGACTGGGTATGCGAGGTATGCCATTCTTTAAACTCCTCAAGAAGCAGGACAAGTTCCAATGGACGCCTGAGGCACAGCAAGCGTTTGAAGATTTGAAGACCTTCTTAACAACACCCCCGATCTTGGTTTCACCGATGCCAGGGGAACCTCTGTTACTTTACATCGTGGCAACGACTCGCGTAGTCAGCGCAGCAATCATCGTACAAAGGGAGTATTTCATCAGCGAGGTCCTGAGTGAATCTAAGGTGCGGTATCCACA
This sequence comes from Otatea glauca, assembly GCA_036346275.1. Classification (NCBI taxonomy): domain Eukaryota; kingdom Viridiplantae; phylum Streptophyta; class Magnoliopsida; order Poales; family Poaceae; genus Otatea; species Otatea glauca. The sequence goes on along the minus strand of CM070719.1, from coordinate 22,619,806 downwards.
AGTGCAAAAATTATTATACACCGTACTTCTTACATCTCGTAAACTCAAGCACTACTTCCAAGAGCATACTATTTCGGTGGTCACGTCCTTCCCAATAGGTGATATACTTCACAACCAGGAGGCCACTGGGAGAATTGCAAAGTGGGCAGTCGAGCTTGGAGCTTTTGATATCCTATTCAAGCCTCGTACAGCCATCAAATCTCAAGCGCTCGCCGACTTTACTACTGAGTGGACTGAACTTCAAAACCCGGCGGTCATCAAGGAACTCGAGTATTGGATGATGTACTTTGATGGTTCCCTCACGCTCAGCGGCGTGGGGGCTGGTATAGTACTCATATCACCAAGTGGAGAACGGTTGAGGTACGTTCTTCAAATACTTTTTCCTGCGTCGAACAACGCCACCGAGTACGAGGCACTCATCCATGGGCTCCTTATCGCCATATCACTCAGTATCCGACCTTTGACTGTTCGCGGAGACTCAATGCTTGTGGTCAATCATGTGCAAAAAGAATGGTCCTACATCGGAAACAACATGGCTGCCTATTGCCAGGAGGTACGCAAGCTAGAAGGCATCATTGATGGCTTGGAACTTGTTCATGTGCTCCGTCGGGGCAATGAAGCGGCCGATGAGCTAGCAAAAATGGGATCTGGCCGGACCACAGTGCCCGTGGGAGTATTCGTCGAAGAAATTTACAAGCCCACAATAAGCACTCGGCCAAAGTCGGACATTTCAGTGGAGAAGAATGTAGAGGCAGAAGTCTTGGTCATTACCCTCGATTGGACAGCTCCATATCTGGACTATTTGACGAAGGATGAGTTACCCAAAGACCGTATGCAGGCCGAACGAATAATGCGCCTAAGCAAGAGCTATGTGGTAATCAGGGAAGAACTCTATCGAAAGAGCTCATCTGTTGTGCTACAACGGTGCATATCAGAACAAGAAGGAAGAGATCTTCTCAAAGAAATCCACTCGGGAATTTGTGGGAATCACGCAGCGTCAGCAACCCTAGTCGGCAAGGCTTATCGTCAGGGATTTTTCTGGTTGACTGCTGTCACTGATGCAGAGAACATCGTCCGAACATGCGAAGGATGTCAATTCTTTGTGCGACAGGTGAACAAACCGCACAGAACTACTGCATCATCCCAATCAATCGCCATTTGCGATTGGGGCTCAACATAGTGGGACCTTTGAAGAAGGCTCAAGGTGGTTTTACTCATCTCTTCATGGCCATCGATAAATTCACCAAGTGGATTGAGGCCAAGCCAGTCGCCACAATCACAGCCGCAAAATCCAAAGAATTCTTCCATGAAATCGTGGTTAGATTCGGCGTACCAAACCGAATCATCACGGACAATGGCACCCAATACAGAGGTGGCATATTTCAAGACTGGTGCGGTGAACTCGGCATAAAAATTTGTTTCGCATCAGTAGCACACCCCCGAAGTAATGGGCAGGTCGAACGAGCCAACGACATGGTGCTACAAGGCCTAAAGGCAAGGAATTTTTATCGTCTCAAACCATACGCCACTCGGTGGGTCAAAGAATTGCCTTCGGTACTCTGGGGGCTGCGTACCACCCCCAGCAGAGCAACCGGGCAGTCACCTTTCTTCCTGGTGTATGGCTCAGAGGCGGTCTTCCCCACCCAATTAGAATTCGGATCCCTGTGGGTTCGGAGCTACGAGGAGGCTGCTTCGGAAGAAAGCCGGCGAGAAGACCTCAACCGACTGGAAGAAGCCAGGGACGTTGCAACAATTCAGTCGGCAAAGTACCTTCAGAGCTTACGTCGCTATCACGGTCGCAATGTAAGGAGCCGCGCATTCTCTAAAGGAGATCTGGTCCTTAGAAAGAATCAGAAATGCGAGCATAAGCTCTCACCAATCTGGGAAGGCCCTTACATCATCGATGAGGTGATACGTCCTGGGGCTTATAAGCTCAAGCGTGAAGATGGCACAATTGTCAACAACACCTGGAACATAGAACAGCTACGTCGTTTTTTCACTTGAACTCTTAATTCAATTGCTTCTTTATGAATAAATGTTCACTCTTAAAGTTGTTCTCGTATAATCTTCTCGAAAATTATGCGTCTCAGTGCTTCGCTCCTATGAATTTTAAGACTCGAGTCATGCGCCATGAACCATGCACTGAGCTCAAATGAACTAGTCAGACATGATATTTAAGATGTCAAAACTACTCGGATGGCCTCATCAAGCATAGCAGCATATTTAAAAAAATACTTTCAAATATTTATTCACATGTCCAAAGTTTCTGTGACAGCCGAAGAAGCATCCTTGACTTCCTCCCAGAGTTCGGCGGCCCGGTCTTCATCCACATTGCAGGCATAGTCGTCTTTAATGGCTTCAAGATCCACTCGGGGATAAAGCGACTTGGTGATCGCCAGAGCCTGGCTAGCACTGTTGGTCGCCGTTTCCTTCAAGAGTCTCTTAAGCTCCTTGGGGGCTTCCTCCAGTCAGGAGATAACGTGGTCCCTACTATGCGGCCTCTCACCTCCGGGATGAAGAAACCTCAGCAATGGCTCAGAGGCCTCACGAAGCTTGGAGCAAGACGTTTCAAGGGCCTCGACTTTCTCGTTATAAGTGGCGTATTGCGCCCGCATCTTGAACTTGTAGTCTGCAAGCAAAACATATTATCAAGAAATACCAAGAAGACAACGAAGACGAGGGAGGGCCAAGCTGCTGAGCGTACCTTCTAACTCCTTCTCCGATTTCCAGTTGGAGGCCTCTGAGGCCTTAAGTTGCTCCTGGAGCTTTGCAATAGTGGAATCTCGAACTGACACGGAGATAAGGAAATCAAAATACCAGATGATTAAATGAGAGCACGGGGTGGTCCAGGAAATATCTACCTCGAAGGGAGCCAACAACGTCTAGCTTCTCCTGCCGCAGGATTTTCTGCTCTTCGTGCAGGGCCTGGACTTCTGACCAAAGATCTTGTAGCTCTATTGCATGTCCAGCTTTGATCTGCTCCAAGTTGGCCAGATTTTCCTGGCGCGTCCTGACCTCATGCTAACCATCTCGACGTTTTGCCCAGCTTATGGGGTCCTTCTTATGCTCTATTGCATGTCCAGCTTATTTACTGATCGTTCTTCTTATAGGAATCCTTCTTATGATGTTTTGCCGGCTTATTTACAGATCTTTTGGAGGTACTCGGACTTTTTCGCAGAGCGTTCTCCCAATTTCTGTAACCATCACAGGGAAAGGTGACAACATGCTAACCGGCACAAGCAAGAAGGTGACAAGAGTAGAGAAAATATTACTCGGGCCAGGCGAGCACAAGCGGCGACGTGACTATAAAATTTATTCTATTCTTTCTCCTCCGCCGGGTCGTCGAGGGACTTCAAGCCGTCCTCCTCATCAACCCATGCGGTTTGCATTATGAGTTGGGGGTGAGCAAGATGTAGGATGGGCTCTCGAGCAGTAGGATCCTAGGGAATCTCTTCTACCTCGGGGGATGGATGGAAGATGGGCTCTCGAGCAGCAGGACCCGATGCCGAAGCACGGGGAGTCGACGAAGGCGGCTGCGGCTCGGAGGGTGTCACTATGTCCCCAGGCGAGGCAGATTATGGGGCCTCCTCAAATAGTTCAGATACGTCCTGCGATTTAGTTCCCTCGGGGACCCCAGATGGTGTCTCGACAGGAATATCATAAGAAGGATTCCTATAAGAAGAACGATCAGTAAATAAGCCGGCAAAACATGTCGAATAAGAGTCGATGGGACATCCAACCTGTCGGACATCTTTATCCTCATCGGGGGTTTCTTTCGGGTGGCAGAACCACTTTCGAAGGGACCAGTCGGGGCGCTATAATCTGAAACCTTGGGCTCCTCCCGAATGTTCGAGTCACTCGAAATTGGACTCGCTTGTACCACGGGCTTGTGGGGGAGGGGAATTGAAGGCACCGGGGCTTGTGCTGGCGGTTCTTGGATTTTGGGACCACCAGTCGGGCGTCGGGGCTTCGGAGGGTCCTTGATAATTGTTTTCTTCCCCTTCTTAGTGGCAGGGTCTTCGGCATGGGAGCTTGCAGGTCGCTTCCAGGGGCGCTCTTATGAACAGGCATTTCTGGGAGAGGCACGTCACTAAAGATAGCCAATCGATCCTGGAAAGGAGTATTAAAACTGTTAAAAGCCATTTCGAGACAAATGTGGATGTCTATCAGCTAAACTTTTTTACCTCAGGAGGAGGATTTGATGCAATGAAGGACTTTGGCATCTGGCGGTGGACATCTCTACGCTCGGGATGAACAAGTCGCCTACCTGAGCATATACCTGCTCCTTCGACGCTGATTCGGGCAGTTCCCGGGTCGGATCATCCCTTCCTTCAAATTCATATCCCAGATGAACTCGCTCCTTTAGAGGTTGTATCCGGCGAGCAACAAAATGGAGGGCTAGACCAACTCCCATGAGACCATCTTCCATTAATTTATCAATCAGCGCTAAGAGATCTTGCACCTGATCCATATCACCAGCATTGGGAGCAGAAGTCCAAGAAAGGGACACCTTAGGCCGGCGCCCGACAAAAGATGGGAGAGCAGGATCAGGATTGGCACAATAGAACCATTCCAGGTGCCAGCCTTTGTTTGAAGATTTGAAGGGAATGGCAAAGTAGGTTTTCTTTAATCCTTCCCGTAGTTGAAATCCGGCTCCCCGAATTACCTTGGGGTCGCTTTTTGAGGGATAAGGCTTTAGAAGGTAAAAGTGACGAAAGAGATTGAAATGGGGGTGGATGCCCAAGAATGCCTCACAGAGGTGAACGAAGATGGAGATTTGCAGGATGGAATTGGGATTCAAGTTCACCAATTCAATACCGTAGAAAAAGAGAAGACTGCGAAGAAAAGCGCAGGCAGGAAGGCCCAGCCCGTGCTGGAAGAAAGATTCGAAAACCACAATTTCTTCAGAACGAGGGGTAGGGATGGATTCACCTGCGGCTGGCCGTGCGGTGATTAAAGTCAGGGCTGGGAGAACCCCGTCATCCACCATAGACTGCAACCGCTCTTCCGTCGTTATCGAAGTGGTCCAATCTTGGGGCAAAGGCAGCGAGGAGGTGTCTTTGGAAGAATGAGAAGACATTTTCGGAGGAAAGATCAACGACGGCGCAAAAATGCGAGCGCAGCAATAGTTAACCCTAGCGACGGAGAAGTCGAAGAGAAAAGGGAGCAGAAGGGGCAAGAGTATGCGGTGGAGAGAATGAACCATCGATCAATACACGGCTTAGTCTTAAAAGGGGGAAAAATCAGGTTTTCACCGAGTCGGCGAGAAAAAGATTGCAGAACACCTAACCCTACTCTATGCTTCGTAATGATTCGCTAGCATGGCGTCCTGACATACGGAGGTAGTCATGGTTTGACCAAGTCATATTTGGGACACGTTGCTCCCCACGATGGGATGTTTAACCACTTATCGAACTAAGCGGGACGTGGATATCCTCCAGTTTTGATTAAAAAATCTTCTTGTGATATACCCCATGTTGGGTTGCTAGTTGGTTACCGCATGACAGAATCATATATCACGGGTTGAGCCTAATAAGGCATGGTTCCAATGGTATGCCCCAAGATGGGTCGATAAGCTGTGCATCGTAATAAATGAGTACGGATACCGTTCGGATAAACCTTGATATGTCCCAAGATGGACCAGAGCTATATCCTACACCAGTCGGATATAGGTATCACTCGCCCATGAGCCAAGAAAATCCTGATACGCTCCAAGTCGAGCCTAAGCTATATCCTACAGTAGTCGGATATGGGTATCACTCAGCCATGAGCCAAGAAAATCCTGATACACTCCAAGTCGAGCCTAAGCTAATATACAGGAGTCGGATATGGGTATCACTCGGCCATGAACCACATAAGTATGATACACTCCAAGTCAAGCCTAGCTATATCCTACAGTAGTCGGATACGGGTATCACTCGGCCAAGAGCCACGTGAATATGATATGTCTCAAGTCGGACCAGAGCTATATCCTACAACAGTCGGATATAGGTATCACTCGGCCAAGAGCCGCGCAAATCTTAATATGTCCCATGTCGGACCTAAGGTATATCCTGTGTCAGTCGGATATGGATATCACCCGACCAAAGATCCATGCAAGCTTTGATATACCCCAAGTTGGGTCTAAGCTATGTCTAACGACAGTCATAGATATCAATCGGAAGGTATTTCTTTATTATATAAATTCCTCAGGCACTATGCCTAGGAAAAGACTTTCTTACAATTATAGGAGCGTTATACTTCTCCGCGGCACACACGACCAAGTACCTCCATGAGAGCTTCCCTAGCCCTATAAAGGACGGGGACGATCTCGAGGAAGGCGTCAACGGTGGCGCGGTCGAGGGCAACAGCCTCTTCTTCTGCCCATTCGGCCATGGCGGCGTCGAATAGTGCCCACTCTTCGGCAAATTCTGGATCCTGGTTGTCCTTGAAATCCCTCAGGAAGAAGCCGTATCTTCATGCAGGAAAATGGAGGACTAAGCGTGAGAGAATACATTCTAAAAGTGTTGATTCGCCTTTTATAGCTGATACGGTAAGGTTGAAGTAAATGCGAAGATGTAATGACATCAAGAGCCGAGGATACATGGAGTTAAGATAGTTTCAGAAGCCAAAGAGGTTTTAGGAAAATGAATCTACATGGGAAGTCAAAAAAAACTTCGAAGACTGTCTGGCATTGACCCTTGAAGATTATGATCAGTTGGAACAAAAAAAACGGGGGTTATATTCGAGTCCTTCATAATCCCCTTACTGAAAGGAGAAGCATTCAAATCAAAGAAGAGACTAGTCAGAGGTTTATACTGGAAGTTGAGAATGTTGATCCAAAGTTGAGGTCTAGATAAAGATATAGCAATCGGATCATGAATCACTCGGGGGCTACTGTGGAATATAAGAACTCAGGTATCTTCATAACCGGCCCAGAAGTGCCGGAGGAAGAGACAGGGCCGAACGGAAGGCCAAGAGGATATGCCCCGTGCCAAGCCTTGCTGCCGTGCACAAGGGGATACATCCTAGAGATAGTTGAACATATATTTAGAAATAAGAGATATGATTGTAATCCGAGTTGTTAGCAGGATAAGATAAAGATGTAAACTCTATCCTGTAACCGATTAGAATCCAATAACCGATCGGAATCCAATAACCGATCGGGACTCTGTAAACCGCCCCGCCCCCATTATATAAGGGAGAGGGCGGGCAACAATAGGGGGATGAGCAATCTTAGATCCAAGAGATCCACATAATCCCAGCACACAGGACTAGGGTATTACCTCCTCTGTCGAGGGCCTGAACCTGTCTAAACCTTTGTATTGTGTGACCTTCGAAGACCATGGTAAACGAAGACCATGTTACTTTGAAGATAGCTAATATTGCTTTTTCTCAACTTTATGCTACGCATTGCCTTTGGAAATTGGCCAATTTTGTTGGGAATACATCTGTTGTTCTTGTAATTTTTTCATGTGATTATAGGAACCGTGCATCTACTTCTTGTGTGCACGAGTAGGTGTGATCACGAGCATGTTCTTTGGCGAATTAATTTATTACAGGCTATTGTACTGAGACATTGGTTGGCGCCATCATGTTCGTAGGGTTCATGGATCCAAAGTTATACTTGATTCTACATCACGAAAATTGGGCACCCCATATCAGTTGGTCTGAAATGATTAGCTTGTTTGATAAAGCAAAGTAATGTTGCGATCAAAGGAAATGTGTTTGTAAGGTAAGCATGCAATAAGGTATTTGAGACCAAAGTCAAAACTATGGCTTGGCAACATGACGTGTGTTTAAATTTTTTTTTTGCTGTGTAGAAGTTTTTCTTTTTTGAGATTAAAAAAATGTTTAATTATAATTATGTTTTATTGCGTGGCATATATCCTTGTGGGCACCCGGAAATACGAATCAAAACTCACTAGTGCGTTGAACTAAAGGTGACACCCATACTCCACTCATGTGTATGCTCACTGCCACCAATAGTCTTGTGCACGGAGTATTAACCGAATGGCCTGCACTCAACCAAATATGTGCCACCTGATTGCACCGTACACGCTTACACGTCTGAGAGAGTTCCGATTCTTTTCCGAATAACCTTACCGGCATTGAAACCAACCCTTCTGAGTGCTGCACACATTGGCCGCCTCAGAACCTTGGTATCGCCCACACCCACCGAGAGGTGTGTGTCACAATAGACAAGGAACGATGGTCTTACGTTTTCACGCGTCGAACGGTTGAAAACAATTCTGGGTACCCGGATATGTTGCCGATGCTAGTTCCCAAGATCAAAGCCTAGCACCCACATATCCCGCATTCGAGATGCATCATTACACATACATACATGTCTAAACATTGACATAGCATAAACATATACTAGAGAGCAATAACATCTATGTAATATTACAAGTCCATGGCCGACCGGCCGAATATTATAATTAGAAGTAAATTGTAGCGGAAATAAGCATAAACCAAAAGCAGGATAGGAGTATGCCCATCCATAACCCAAAGGCAACCGACTAAGAAGAGCCCTAGTTCATCCATCCAAGTAGTCGTCGGACCCTGTGCGAAGTACGAATCATCGGGGATGTGGAATATAAGAACCCGGGTACCCTCATGACAGGCCCAAGAGGGAGGCCTAGAAGATACTACCCACGTCAGGCCCCGCTGCCGTGCGCAAGGGGACATATCCTAAAGGAAGTTGAACTTATATTTAGATATGATAGATACGGTTGTAATCCGAGTCATGAATAGGGTAGATAAAGATGTAAACTCTATCCTGTAACTGACTAGAATCTTGTAACCAATCGGAATCTCTTAACCGATCAGGACTCTGTAAGCCGCCCCACCCCCTCTATATAAGGGAGAGGACGGGCAACAACATAGGGAGCCGATCATCCAAGCATAGAGCAATCAAGCCATAGAGCATAGCACACTTCATATCGCCCAGAGCATATTGCGCTTTGAGCAATCTTAGATCCAAGAGATCTAAATAATCCCAGCACACAGGATTAGGGTATTACCTCCATCGCTGAGGGCCTGAACCTGTCTAAACCCCTTGTCTTGTGTAACCTTCGAGTTTGAGATCTAGCACCTACCCCATAAATTTATTGCCGACTACAAAAGTCGACAGTTGGCGCGCCAGGTAGGGGCAGCGCTATAATCTTTTCCTACAGACTCGATGGCAGCGATCGGCGAAATCACCACCACCTTCATCTCCGGCCAAGGGCCGAGCTCGACTTCGTCGCAGATGCGCGCGGAGAACTTGTCCGCCTACACTTGAACCAGATCCAATCTGGTAAAGATCAGGCTGACTCATTTCAGGTATGTCACTTTGACTTGGCCGGCAAATCAGTCGACATCGCGAGGAATTGCTGTGATCTTCTTGGTGTCTTCACGATAGAAGAGCAGAAGACCGATCTCCAATGGCAACAAGAAGAACAAGAAGCTGCGGGGGAAGATCGTCTTCGTAAGGGTAAGGAGGTGCAGGTGCGATCACTTCGATCTCGCGGCCGCAATGTCCGCGAGGACATCCTGCAATCCAAGTTGGGACATCAAGCCGTCTTCCACACGCCAATGCAGAACGTTGTTGCCTCCAAGACGCTTCTCGACAAACTGGACCCGATGATTGCATCGAATAGCCCGGCGACCCCGATCGTGTCCCAGATCAAGGCCATGGTGACGGCGGCTTTCGGCACGGCCACGAGCCACGCCTGCGCCCCGAGCGCCACCTTCGGTACGGCCACGAGCCTATGCTCGCGCCGAAGCGCCACCTTCGCACGGCCACACGCCACGCTGGTTCTCGAGCACCGCCATACTCATCTACAAGCCTACGCTGCGCCACGAGCAAAGACGGCATGATCGTCAGCAACACATGGAGCATAAAGCAGCTAAGTCGCTTTTTACTCAATTATGTCATTATAAATAAAATTGTTGACTTTCCTGACTTGCTATTTAGTTGACCCACAACTAAGCAGTAAGTCGGGGGCTACACCTAATTGTGTGCGCATGCGCACATATTTTTCTGAGTTGTATTTTTCTTCTTTTGCTTAACGATTGCATGTGAATCCGAGTGCGATAACTCCGAGTTGTGAAGCTCTGACCCCATGAACGGCGAACTTTAGTCACCCAAAACACGTGCCTGGGAAAAAGAGCCATGAGCCGACTCCCAACGCCGGGGCTAGACTAGTTGGGCGAGTGCTTAAACAAAAAGAGTCAAACCACTCGGATGAATTCAAAATCAATAAGGAAAAAGAGTAAAAAACTCTAAAATTATAAATACACCAGTCGGACATCACATCCGAGTGAATCGTTTTTACATTGCCTAAGTACTGCATATACATGATTTCAGGGCTACTAAATTTGGACGCGACGTGTGTGAGCCAACGCTTCAACGCATTTACATCAAGAACATCGCGCATTTAATGAATTTAAAGGGAGCGGCGCTGAATTTTGCCTTGAGCAGGAAAAACGTTTTGACTTCTGCATATCGTTTGGGATACGGTATGTCCCAAGATGAGCCAACTACCAGAATTCCAATAATGGGGCTAGGAACCACTCGGAAAGTTTAACGCGTAGAGCTCTATTGAGTCCTTCACGATCTCTTTGCCTACAACAGGGCACTCGGCTGTAAAGGAAAACTAGTCGGGAAGCTGCATCAAGAACTGGAAGCACTCAGCGTGAAGCATTACTCAGTTGGGATGCAACCAGGAAGACGGCAACTCGATCGCAAAGGACTCGGGGGCTACTGTGGAATATAAGAACCCGGGTACCCTCATGACAGGCCCAAGAGGGAGGCCCAGAAGATACTCCCCGTGTTAGGCCCTGCTGCCGTGCACAAGGGGACATATCCTAATGGAAGTTAAACTTATATTTAGATATGATAGATACGGTTGTAATCCGAGTTGTTAATAGGGTAGATAAAGATGTAAACCCTATCCTGTAACCGACTAGAATCTTGTAACCGATCAGAATCTCTTAACCGATCAGGACTCTGTAAGCCGCCCCACCCCTGCTATATAAGGGAGAGGGTGGGCAACAACATAGGGAGCCGATCATCCAAGCATAGAGCAATCAAGCCATAGAGCATAGCACACCTCATATCGCCTAGAGAATATTGCGCTTTGAGCAATCTTAGATCCAAGATATCTGCATAATCCCAGCACACAGGATTAGGGTATTACCTCCATCGATGAGGGCCTGAACCTGTCTAAACCCCTTGTCTTGTGTAACCTTCGAGTTTGAGATCTAGCGCCTACCACATAAATTTATTACCGACTACAAAAGTCGACAGGGGATTTCTTCTATACCTTCGTCTATATATTATGAATTAAGCAACAGTGAGTACACGTATCTACTCACAAGACTTTAGTGTATAGAAATAAATTACATGCAAGGTTAGTCCAAGGAAACCCAAGCCACAATACTATGTTTTATTTTCAGCATAAGGCAGAGTTTATTTGCAAGAGAGTATTTCATCAAACGGTACCAAAATTTTAAATGAGCACTTGATATAAAACTAATAACAAAAATTAAAGTTCAATTCCATCATTTCATGGCCCTCCATGGCCATGAACAGCGAATAAATCACAGCCAATCATGGATTAAGAATATACCAACCCGTCACAACACATTTTCCAAAACCTTTGCAAAACAAAACTATACTTGACATTACTTCCATGAGTTGCTCATGACCGTAAGCACGGCTAATTAATTAGATTTAAATCTCTACACAGAGGGTACACTTTACCCACATGACACATTCTAGTAATCATGTCAACCTTGCCAAGCGATACCTACAGTACCCAATTTGATATATTGTGACGAAACCATTCAACTAGCTAGAGCCTAGCCTTACACCAGCCCGATGATGACAAACCCTTGCTATGGCGCTAGAAATCCGAACCTGTACACACAGTACAAATGATGGTTTACGCCCCATCGCGTCCTTTCCCCCATAACAAGGCATACACCGTTATATTGGAATCCTTTAACCCCAACACCTTGGTGAAGGGAGCACCTATTAGCAACACCGTACCCCAGTTTTCCCTTAATACTTCGGCCTACCAAAATGCAAGGCTAAGCCCTATCTAATCTACTAAGCTAAGGCTATCCCATACTAGCACATGTGGTTGCCCTATTTCACTTAGGTGATAGCGTCAAGTTCGATCCTTAATCGACCCGGGTGAGGATCTCCCCCTGTCTACACGCGAGGTCCCTCCTCACGCCTCAGTTAGTATATCACCCACTTCTTCCTAAGTGCCTCATAGATCTTGTCCATGTTCCCCTCAATCTGAGCACATTGCAAACAACTTTCTTGTGATTTAGCTAGTAGGTCCTTAGTCGAATTTGCACACTTGACATTAAAGCATCATTGTCAAGTTTTAGTTGCCTATAGCCTTCACATGAGCTGATTGGGTCCTTAGAAGCATGTTGTTCAAGTTCACTATTTCTAGCAGAAAGCTTCCAAAGGTAAATGCTTATGGGATCGATTTCAACAAGCAATTTTGGGCAATTTTCACAAGCATTAGTCTGAGCATGAAGAAAACTAGCATCATTAGGAATAGGAGCAGGAGTACTACAGCTAGCATTCTTCACCCTAAGAACCTCTACTTCAGAAAGCATACTATCATGCATGGTCCGAACACCTAGCACTAGCTCTAGAATGGAAATTTCCTAGCTTATATAAAGTATCATTGAGATTGTCATAGGAAGGTAACTCGTCCGACTCACTATAGAGCTCGTTGTCGCTGATGTCATTAGCGTCGGCCATGAAGCACATGCCTGTGAAGTCGTCGCCACCCTTATTTTTCTCTTGCGGATCATCCTATCCCTCATCGATCCATGCATGTATCCATGTCGGAGAGGTCGATGAGGTCGAGTGTGGCGAGGACGCGTTGGAGGAGTTTCTTGTTCTTGGAGAAGTTATGGTACTTCTTCTCACGAGCGGGATCGCGAGCTGGAGCCTTCTTGTTGCAATTATTGTCAGTGTAATCAATCTTGCCCGAACCGCTGTGCTCGTTCTTGCCCTTCTCCAGCTTGGGGCAGTTCACCCGAGTGTGGTGAGGGCCACCACACTTGAAGCAGGTGATAGTACCACCTCTCTTCCTCTCCCTCACCCTTTTGTATGCATGAGAAAATTTTCGGGCTAACAAGGCAAGCTCACTTTCTGAAAATGTTTCCAACTGTTCATCGCTTAGGCCACAAAGAGCGGAGAGGGAAAAACCAAATGAAATCTCAGAACTAGATCTAGTGGGATTGGTGACCAAGGCCATCGACTGCGACTTCATCTTACGAGAGATGATGTCGATCACATGAGTCTTGATTCAGGAATAAAGCCCATCAAGAGTTGGAGTCGATAAGTTAGTGGTGTCCTTGATGGTGGTCACCTTTATCTCCCAAATCTGAAGATCGAGTGCTGTGAGAAAGTGCATAGCGTTCTCCGAGTCAGAGTATATGGTACCAATAGCCTAGAGATCGCTAAGTATCTTCGTTAAACATGCAAAATACTCATCCAAAGACTCTCCAGCGTGATGCTCGAACTTGTAGTCACGATTGTATTGATCTTGTCTCACGGTCTTGATTTAGGTGGTGCCCTCATGGTAAGCATCGACAGTCACCCAAATCTGGTGAGCAGATCACAAGTGGGAGATCCTTTCATACTCACTATGGCTTAGCCCCTATATGAGGATATTCCTTGCCTTTGCATTTGCCTCAATGTTAGTCATATTTGTGGCATTGACATTCTCATGGTAGGAATATCATAAGGGAGCTTTACCTTATGCCAAATCATGAAACCTTGGGCAGTGATGTATGATTCCATCCTGGACTTCCAAAAAGGATAATCAACTTCATAAAAATGCTTGATGGAGTACTTATCCGTCGCCATGGCTCTAGAGACCAGTCAAGATCTAGATATCAATATCATTGGGCTCTAATACTAATTGAAGAACCAAAATTAGCGACTAAGGGGGGGGGTGAATAGGAGCCAAGTAAAAAATTCCCCCCTAAAAAATGTCTTCTAGAACACTAGTGCTATGGAGCAAATACTAGGTTCAAGAATACGCACAACAAAGTGAATGGAATAAGAATTTCAGCATCCTGGATGAACAGAAATTTTAAACTTGGCTGTCAAGAAAAGTGAATAACATTAAATCTACTCATCTAAAATTGATGAAATTTTAATAATAGCAACACACTACTACAGAAAAGGCCATCCTTGCAGGCATATCATTGCCGGTTGGGATAGAGCCAGCAGTGATAACATATCACTGCCGGTTCGAAAGTCCGGCGAGGGAGCACTTATCATTGCCGGTTAGTGAAACCAACTTGAAATGATAACCAGATATCACTGTCTGTTCGTATCCAAAACCGGGAGTGATAAATCACTGTCGATTCGGTTATCACCAAGTAGTGCTACAAGCATTTTCACTATCGGTGTACTCCAGAACCGACAGTGATAAGTATTTTCCCGCGCAAAGTAGTGATAACTATTTTTCTCACGCAATACGACTTTATCACTGCCGGTTCTGCGCAGAATCAACAGTGATAAGTATCTTTATATAGGTGTTTCCCTCCCCGACCGAGTAGTACACAGAGGAACTCTATCTTTGCTTGTTGGCTTGGATTTTGGCGACTTTGCTGCTGGAAAATTGTACCAAAATTCATCTCAAATTTCTCTCTAAGGTTAGTAACATGATCTACATTATATTTGTAGTTAGATTTTACTTTGTAGATTGCTCTAAATTTTGATAATTAGTGATTGTATGGTGGGAACATTTTAGGTCGGTAGAGCTAAAATTAAGATCTAGCTAATTTAGTAAATAAATTACAATTCTTATTCATTTTAGTGATTTAGTGGATTTTTAAGTAATGAAAATTGCTAGATGAATTTTAAATAGTGAAAATTGTTGATGACTATTTAAATAATGAAAAATGGTGGATGGATTTTCCAATAATGAAAATTGCAAGATACATTTCTAAATCTAATTATTTACAAATATATCCTTATTTTCAATTATATGCTTATTTGATGTATATTAATTTAATTTATTAGCACTACATAACAAATGAAATGAATAAATCATTTAAATAATAAAAAATTGCAAGATGGATATTTAAATAATGAGAAAAGGTTGATGTATTTTAATATAGTCAAAATTGCTAGAAGGATTTTTAAATCTAATCATTTACAATTATATTGTTATTTGCAATTCTATGCTTATATGATGTTTATTGATTTAATTAATTAGCACTGCATGACTAATGTAAAGAATAAATTATTTTGTGATCGTTTATTGATTTACTGAAATTTAGTTTGATATAATTAATTGTAGATGGACCGAATGTGAATGTATGACACGGACTGTCACGGCCAAGAGTTATTTAATGGTGTGACTTGTTTTCTGAACGCGGCTGCGGCGCACAAGTCGAAGAAGCTGGCGGACAATATGTGTTGTCCATGTGTTGATTACAAAAATGAGAAGTTGTTGTCTGCCATAGAGTCAATACTGCACAATTGCTTTGAAGGGGTTTCAAGGCTGGCTATACCTGTTGGACCGAGCATAGTGATGATGAGATTGTACATGAAGGGCAACACATTAATGAAGTTGACGGAGACAACAATATGATGATGATCGAAGATACGTTCGTTGATAGCCATGAAGATGATCTAGATCAAATGTTGCGTGATGGGGAGGGGGACTTCACGAGTGAAAGAGAGTTTCAAAAGTTCCAGCGTATGGTATAGGACTCTACGACACTATTGTACCCGGGCTGCAAGGAGGAGCACAAAAAGCTGCATACCGTGCTTACACTACTGTAGTTGAAGGCAAGCAATGGTTGGTTCGATAAGAGCTTCATTGAGCTATTATGTCTCTTGGGAGACTTGCTTCCAGAGGGTAACATGTTGCCTGCAACTACATACAAGGCCAAGCAGGTTGTCTGCCCGTTAGGACTCGAAGTATATAGAATACACGCATGTCCAAACGATTGCAT
This sequence comes from Otatea glauca, assembly GCA_036346275.1. Taxonomy (NCBI): domain Eukaryota; kingdom Viridiplantae; phylum Streptophyta; class Magnoliopsida; order Poales; family Poaceae; genus Otatea; species Otatea glauca. Next base: position 22,603,828 of record CM070719.1, on the reverse strand, counting down.
ATTATATCGCAATGAGTTTGCAGACTTGGATGCATGTGCTGTTTGCAAAGCAAAGCGGTATAAGGGCAACGATAATGATATCAACAATGATGATGTCGGGGTGAAGTGTAAGAAGAAAAGATCCTCCCGTAAGGTGGTGTGGTATTTCCCTATAATCCCCCGTCTGAACCAATTGTTTGCGAACAAAAGGCATGCCCAATTGGTACGATGGCACGCAGAAGAGCGTAAGAAAGATGGAATGCTTAGACACCCTGTTGATTCTGTGCAATGGAGGAACATCGACAGAAAATATAAGAAACACTTTGCATATAATTTGAGGAATATAAGGTTCGGGTTGAGTACGGATGGGATGAATCCTTTCGGCAACATGAGTAGTCATCATAGCATTTGGCTGGTGACTCTATGCATCTACAACCTTCCTCCTTCGCTTTGTATGAAGCGGAAGTGCATTATGATGCCACTACTGATCCAAGGGTCCAGGCAACCTGGCAATGATATCGATGTGTACCTCAAACCATTGGTTGAAGATCTTCTAATATTGTGGAACGATGGTGTACGAGAATGGTATGAGTATAAAAGAGAGAACTTTATCCTATGCGCATTGTTGTTCATAACCATCAATGATTACCCTGCCCTTGGTAACCTGTCTGGCCAGACGACAAAAGGCTTCAATGGATGCATCCAGTGCTTGGATGATACAGCTAGTCGGTGGCTGAAGAACTGCCAAAAAATGACTTACATGTGGCATCGTAGGTTCCTCCACAAGGATCACCCATACCGCAAAAGAGCTTTTGACGGGACAAAGGAGACTGCCTTAGCTCCGAAGAATCACACTGGGAAACAGATATTTTTGGCCAAAAAGGATCTTAAAATTATTCATAGAAAGGGAGCCGGCAGCACATCTATCCCGAGTTCCCGTGATAAGGCTCCTTTGTCAAGAAAGAGATCAGTATTTTGGGTCTTACCTTATTGGCAGCACTTGGAAGTTTGACACACAATCGACGTCATGCACATAGAGAAGAACGTGTGTGACAGCTTGCTTGGTATCTTACTGGACATACCTGGCAAAACAAAAGATACACTCCAAGCACGGATGGACCTCGAAGATATGAAACTTAGGAAGGAGCTGCATCATGAACAGGCAAAAAGTACCTTCCCGCGGCCTACTACACTTTGAGCAAGAAAGAAAAAATTAGCGTGTGCGAATACTTGCACAGAGTCAAAGTTCCGTCTGGTTACTCTGCCAACATAAAGGGAATAGTCTCAATGAAAGACTTAAAATTAATTGGCATGAAGTCTCACGATGACACCGATGCTAGAGAAAGTGCAAGACCCAATTATAAAGTTGTGTTCATTCTTCAACGTGATTTCACAAAAGGCCATTGATCCGTTAAAACTAGATAAGCTGCAGGAAGACATGGTCCACACTCTGTGCAGGCTTGAGATGTGTTTCCTTCCATCTTCTTTTGATATTATGGTGCATCTCATTGTTCACATTGTAAAAGAGATACAAATTCTTGGTCCCGTGTTTCTACATCAGATGTACCCTTTCGAGATGTTCATGGGGTTATAAATAAATATGTTTGTAACCGACATCGACCGGAAGGTTGCATTACCGATTGTTGGGGAACCGAGGTGGTCATTGAGTTCTAGGTCGATTATATGGATCTCAAATCGATTGGTGTGCCTGTATCTCGGCATGAGGGGAGGCTATAGGGGAAAGGGGCACTAGGCGAGAAATCACTCCGTACTAGCAATCTAGCTTCATTCACACAAGCACATTTCGCAGTTTTGGGACAATCAGTTTTGGTGGTCCTGTATGTCAACATGCACAAGAGCATGGCTTTCCATAACAAACCCAGGGAAGTCAGAGGTTTGGATCTCGAGAGAGCATAGAGATAACTTCAGCGATTTGTTGCGTAGACACATGATGCATACGAAGATAGAGTGCGCTCAGTTGAAAGTGTTGGCTTAGGGACCATCAACTACAATTCGTACATTCCAAGGATACGACATAAATGGTTTTATATTTTATACAAGAGCACAGGATAAAAAGAGCACAAACCAAAACAACGGTATCTGTATAGATGCCTATGATAGCAATGAAAATAGGCAAGCCTACTACGGATTCATAGAAGAGATTTGGGAGGACTGTGGACCTTTCAAGGTCACTCTCTTTTGGTGTCAATGGGTCAGACATCCAGGGGGCGTGAACATCGACAAGTACGGTATCACACCGTGGACCTTAAACTCGTCGAATACAAAGAAGAACCATTCATACTTGCTAATTCTGTTACACAAATCTTCTTTGTAACTGACTAGGCTAACAAGAAGCGCCAAGTGGTTATTCAAAGAAAAAGAAGGATTGTCGGATTTGAGAATGTTTTCGACGAGGAAGAGTGCAACCAATTCGAACGATATGTTTATTTTCTCATATATAACAATTAATGTATTATATGAAGTAATAGATTTGACTACATTTGTGTGAAATTATTTATATCATTTGTGTGAATTTTTGAAGCATTATTTGATTTTCAAAATATTAAAACAATGAGAAATCTAGATTTTTAGAATTTTAGAACTTTGTCAAAATTAGGGGAAAATATTTATATAAAATAGTAGATGTCCTGCAGTATGCCTCTAAACTTTTTTAGAAAATTTGGATCAAATTTGATAGGATTTCAAAAAACACAAAGCACTCAACCTTTGAAATGAAATAAATTGAAAGTTTAACATAACTAACCGGAGACCAGCTTATCAGTGCCAGTTGCCTCATAAAACTAGCAATGATGTGGCTTATTACTACCAGTTTCTAGTCTCAACCGGAGTGATAATCAATAACACTGGTGGAGTTCCACCCGGCAGTGATACTAAATTATTAGTGCCGGTTTGGGAGTGGGCCGACAATGACAATGCCATTATCACTACCGGCTCTCTTTCTGGCCCTGCAGTGATAGACTATCACTGACGATTGTTGTGGCGAGCCGGCAATGATAGTACACCCCTATAAATTCGAAAGGCCGCGCCCTCTCCTCCCCCTTCCACCTCTTCCTTCATACACCGATGCCGCCCTCTTCCCTCCCCGATGCGCCGCCGCCCTCCTCCCTCCGCCACGCGCTGATGCTGCCCTCCTCCCTCCTCCCTCCTCAATGCTCCACTAGCCTCCTCCCTCCCCCACGCGCCGACATTGCCCTCTGACCTCCCCGACACACCGCCGCGCCACCCTCCTCCCTCCCCCACGCACCGCCGCCCTCCTCCCTACCCCACACACCGACGCCGAGTAGATCATTGCTAATATTTATGGTTTTATAAATACTTGTATGTTGTATTGCTAATATTGTATGCAGTTGTATGTTGTATGGATCTAGTATTGCATTTTATACTCATGTTAAATAGTTGGAACATTAGGAGTAATCGAGTATCACATGTTCTATGTGCTGGCTGGACTTGAAATTCTATATATGAGTTAGCTATTGTATGAATATGCTATCCTCCAGAAATCATGAATTTCGGATGCTTATAGAAGTTTTTAGAATTAATTTAAATTTAGGGAATTATTGAAGCATGTAGAGTAAAAAACTTCTGCTTCATGTAAATTGCTGAACAATTTATGCGCTGATAGTGATGTTATGAAATGAATGTGTCTCTGTTTTCATAATTTTTGGAGCATATTTGGTAGACTTTCTGTTCTGGTCAACCAAAGTCAAACTGTTGAATAATTGTTTAACAGAATTGCTGAAAACTTAGAAAATCTATAACTTTAGATCCAGAAGTCCGATCGGAGTGAAACTTGTTTATGAAATTCATGAAAATTATTTTAAGAAAGCCTACAATAAAATCAAAAAGGTGATCAGGAAGTATAAAGATAAAAAATATATATATGTGTACATGATCTTTAAAGATGTGTATGTGTCTTCCAAATATGTGTATTAGTTTTATTTCTTTGAATTGATAAGTTTGGAACCACGAGCAAAAGAATAGTATAGCTAGCAACGCGGCTATACTTAGGCTTATACGCTTTTACGTCTATGTTCGTTCGTTACATCTATCTTCATTTCCTCGTTTATTTCGTTAGCAGGAGAATAGTTTAGTCTGTAACGCGGCTGTACTTAGGCTCATATGTATATGTCTATTAAGTTTATTTCATTAGCAGGAGAATAGTTTAGTCTGTAACGCGTCTGGACTTAGGCTCATATGTATAAGTGTATTAAGTTTATTTCATCAGCAGGAGAATAGTTTAGTATATAACGCGGCTGTACTTAGGCTCATATGTATATGTGTATTAAGTTTATTTCATTAGAAAGAGAATAGTTTAGTCCGTAACGTGGCTATACTTACGAATGAAACTCTATGTTAACAGATAAACTTTGTTAACATAAACTTTTTGACATCATGTATAGCTTTATCCAAGTTGTATCAACATTGATCTTATGACTTTGTTAATTTGAAATTTCGGATAAACTTGCTAGGAATGGCCTCTGACTAGGGACAAGTGCCGGAGGGAGTTTGGCCCTTAAATATGGACGAAGGAGGAACGGGTAGCCGAAACCATAGCCCAACGTACTACCTGAACTTACAGGATCCTAACATGGAGCAACCTGTCGCCACTGCCATGGACCAACCTGATGTCACTAACGTAGGGGAGGTAAAGTATTAGTAGATTGTGTTTCCCAAAACATTGTAGGGTCATACAACTAATAGAAGATCAAATTGTAGGCTCAGACGTCTGATGAACGGAGGCGGTACGAAGGTCATGGTCCGAGCAAGATGCTTAATGGACTTTATAATGTAGTGGAGCTCTTGGCAGTCGGGGAACCTGCTATACTCGAGTCATCGTTGGGGCCGTATAGGACAACATGCGGGGTTCTTGCTAGGGATTATGTGCCAATCAGCTATAGATCATGGACTGGCTGCCGAGGTGACCAGTGGGTGGTTCCCATTGACCTGAAGAACTCGCTGTGGGACAAGCTAAAAGAGGTGTTCCAGTTCCCCCAAGGGACCGAGCTGGTTGTGAAGAAACGTGCACTATGCATCATGTACACAACGTGGAAGAATTGGAAGATGACACTGAATAAGAACTATGTGAAGAAGAATGAAACGCCAAATTTTGACACGTACCCAAAGTTAAGGGAGTTTTGGGAGGACTTTGTGGTGTAGAAGAATTCTGAAGAAGCCCATATAGTAAGTGAAAAGAACAAGGCAAACACGGATAGGAATATTTACCCTCACACACTAGGCATAGGTGAGTACGTGAAGAAAATACCAGCATGGGATAGGTGCAAAGAATAACTAACACGCAGTGGTGTCATTCCTGCGATGGCGGAGTTGAGCGAATGATCGAAGCACTGGGTGCTTGGGAGGGGGCTTCTATCTCGGCTGATGGCAGCTTAAGCTTCAGAAGAGATAGAAACCATGAAGTGTCGCGCAAAATCACAGATGCTCATGTGCAGTCTTCCCAAGGCTCTTTCAGACCACGAAGGGAGAATGACGAGCTAACCGTAGCCCTGTGTAACAAGGAGCACCCTAGTCGCACCTGAGGAGTTGGTTTGGTGCCGTGGAAAGAAGGCTTCCCAGCTAACGCATGGTTGTATAGGCGTCCAAAGAGAATAAGAGAAGATCAACTGGACCGTTAAATAAAAGTTGATGTGGTGAGAGTGTTAGAGGAACAAAGAGTGGAACTGGATAAGGCTGTGGAGCAAGCAATACAGAAAGCTCTCAGCTCATGATCGCAACCCGATGACAGCCCTCAGCTCTTTATTCCTGGTTCTCGTAAGAGCAGCTGCGCGTCCATAGAGATTCCCGAAGAGCATGGACTCCATTTTCATGTGGATGACATCATAGATCCGACACCGTGCAAGCTGCATTTATCCACACATGGCATTACCATCAAGGTGGCTGAGGGCAAGGCTTGTCCATGCGACTCATCGTAGGTTTTGCACTACCGCCCAATACATACGGGATTCGCCAGGGTCAAAGTGGATAGTGTAGTCTGCCAATACCATAAAATGGAGGTAAAGATCCTTGGCATTGATGAAAAAAACGAACTAGAAGAAAATGTGCATGGCTTCCTCGTGTGGCGCAAGACCTTGATTAAGTTTGGCTCGAACGATGAGGACAACAAAGATGATGATGATGATCAGCTGCACTCTCCACACAGAGACCTCCCACCCTTTTCGCCACCACACAGAAAAAGTCCAACACCTTCGCTGGCACCACCTAGAAAATGTCCAACTCCTCCGTCGGCACCACCCAGAAAAAGTCCAACTCCTCCGCCAACAACTAAAAAGAATCGAATACCAGCACCATCTCGGCAGTCGGCACCGTCGTCTAAGAAATCTCAGTCATCTTTGAAGTAAGCACAACCTGAGAAGAAATTACCAACTGAGATGACTGAAGAAGAATGGAAAAATCAAATAAGCGCCAGCGTAACATCTCACATCAAAAAGGTGCAATCACCTGAGAAGACTAAAGTTGATGCTAATGCGCAGATGTTTCTTGAGTATGGAAAAAGTGAAAAAGACAGGGCGGGCTTCTGAACCTTGTGAAATGTCAGATTACGAGTGCATCTCTAGACAACAATACTTGAAGGCGACTAGTGCCGACGTGTTGAGGTCGGAAGCTCAAGGAGATGCTGCTCAAAGAGATGGTGCTCATGAGCAAGGTCTAAGGTGGAAGTTCTTTATGGGGAAACCGTTGGTTGAACTAGCTCATTTAGACCACCTAACAACACAGCTGTGGCGCGTCCATCAATGGTACATGCAGCGGTCCAATGATGGATGGAGGTGCTCCCAATTAGATACATAGAGTCGGATTTTCACAATGGGAATAACATATTCTTGGTGGGTTTCGAGGAATTGTATATGTTGTACCAACAAGATGCCCTAGATGTAAATATACTCAGACTGTGGACTTTGTAAGTCTCTATGTATATTATTGTACTTTCTTGTACCGTTTAATTGCATGTCTAACTTCTTTCTTATGTAGAATGGACATATAGACATGTAGAAGAAATGGCAATGACAAGTTAGCATTTCTCGATCCGGGGCTTGTCAATGAGAAAATTGTAAAGGACTCTCGACAGTATATTGAAGACTATTTATTTAATACATTCTTGAAGCTGCAATACAAAAGCTCCATACTTTTACCCTATAACTTTAAGTACATATTTCTCTACTTGTAATATCGTTTTACTATTTTTGCATAACACGATGTGGGACTACTGCGCTACATTGACATATATGTGCAGGTTTCACTAGGTCCTCCTCGTCATCGAGTTAGATGCTACCAGGATTTTTATCTTGGACTCGTGAAGAAAACCAACTAATCTATATCAAGGGTTTTTGGACATGCTGAACAGGTAAACTCGATCGTTGTGTTACTGCTCTAGTAATATTCCATTTTATTGCATTTAAGTTTAATTACTACTCAAAATCATTCACAGGGCATTCGCACGATATTGCAAGAAAAATATTCGGTATCATCCCTATAAGAAAGATTTTCAAATAATAACCAACTTTCCTTGCATGAGGCAGGACTAGGGAAACAATTTATGTGCATACTATGTATGTACAAATATACATTTAATTGTCATAGAGAGTGTCGGCTATAACGAAATCATGGTATATAATTACACATTGATGCCTACTTTTCTTTCATTTAACATATATCATCATTATTAATTAACTTTCTTATTTCTTCAATAACACCGCTCTAAGCTGAGAACTAATAAGTTATTACTGACAGAAATTATAGCAATTCAAGAACACATCGCCGGATTCGTTTATGATGAGGTCATCAATCCAAACAGCGAGTTCCACGAGTATTCTCATTGCCTCATTCCTTCGATCTAGACCCGTGACGTGCCTACTTCAACACCTTGTACTAGAGTCGGTGCAAAATCAAAGTGAAAGAGATGTAGTTGAACTATATTTGTAAACAGACTATTGTAAAAACCAAATATTGTGATGCTTTAATACATTTGAATTATTATTTAACTATACTTTATATACTATATTAATACACTATAGAAAAATAATGTATAAAAATATATAATGCAGAAAAAATATGCAATAAAAAAATTTGGTGAACGGCTTATCACTTGTTAGTTCAAGGTGGCAGTGATATGGAACTATCACTGTCGGATTTTGGTTTGACCAAGCAGTGATAGTTCAATATCACTACCAGTTGTAGGCCGAACCAGCATATATAACCCTTATCACTGTCGGTTCCTAAGCCGGCAGTGATAATCCCGAGTATCACTTCTGACCAATCACTGCCAGCTCCAATAACCGGCAGTGATGGCGTTTTGGAGCCGGCAGTGATGTTCTATTCTGTAGTAGTGACATAAGGTCCTCAGGGTCGTGATTCCAAAAAGAATTTAAAAATAAAGCCCAAAAGAAAGACTTTCTAGCTTAACCATGCTGCTCAAAAATTGGCTTTCAGAAAATTGGCTATAAAGAAACCTAAATAACATTTGATCTACCAATCAAAAGTTTATGTAATTTCAAATAGAGCAAGATAAGGTCCTCAGGGTCATGATTCCAAAAGGAATTTCAAAATAAATCCCAAAAGAGTGACCTTTCTTGCTTAACAAATACGCTGCACAAAGGCAGAGATATCAGAAACTTTGACCACAAAGAAACCTTAATGAATTTTGGTCTATCCAACCAAACTTGACGAAACTTGAATCATGACTAGAAAATGAGCTTAGGACTGTGATTCCAGAAGAAATTGTAAAATTAAGCCTAAGATCTCAACCTTTCATGCAAATGGTTCAAGCTGCACCAAAAATAGCGATTTAAGATCAAGAAAACAGTGTTGCAAGCATAACATGAGCTACAATGAGTTATAATGGATCTTGCTGGGTTGGGACATGATTTAGATGAGTTCCTCAACCTCCTACATGTTGTAGATCCAAAAGAACTAAAGCAAGTAGAAGGAGGGGAAGCAAAGCTCAAGTGGGAAGAAAATACCAAGCAAACTTTTTTGCAAGAATTAAGACAAAGTTTGCCTAGATGATTGGAAAATGATCTAAAGAAGATTCATCCAACAATCATTCATCCTTAGCATAAAATCCATAAGTATTTAGAAGGAGGGGAGGCAAATCCAAATATAACAGCCCAAAAAATGTAAAAACAATGTAAATCAAATCAGCATGCTTTTCAAAGCATTTTTGGGAATTTCCACTGAATTTATTTGTTTTAGAGTTTATTTGAAACATTTGATTTCTTTTTCTCTATTTTAGGGCACTCCAAAGAAAGCTATAAATGCTCCAAGTAACCTAACCAGGAAACAGTTTTATAAAATAATAAAAGATTTGAGATGAATAAATATGAATTTTTCACAAATTTTGCACAATAATTGGGTGCCTTAAAAATTCAATTATTGTTCAAAAAAGCCAAATTTCTGGAATTATAGTTTACAAAGTAAAATAGAGAAATGAGTGAAACCAAAGAAAATCGAAACCTTGTTCACTAGTCTATCCACACAAAATTTTCTAGAAATTTTCCCACTACTTAAGACCACTTTTGCATAGTCACAAAAGGCCAAGCCAAAAAGGGGGAAATCTGCACTACTACAATGCGCGCAAAGTGTTCGGTGAAATGCCGACATGTCGCCATCACTGCTGTCACACCGTCCTACCCTCTAGCCGTGTACAAGAAGCTGCCCCATCTCCTGCAGCCTCACGTCGTCACGCCCTCGCCCCTCTCCATCCCTCTCTCTGCCCATGCCACATAGGAGGCCGGCATTGCCATGATGGGATACGGGTAGGATACAATAGCGCACAATAAAATTTTCTACCTCGTAAACCAGAAAGCCACGCAAGTAGATGATCATGGATCATTACCATTAGATGCGCAGTGCACCGGAAGGAAGTTGATGCAGCCCGAATCAACGAAGTGCGCGTCCAGTTGCAGTGGTCGATCTTCCTCGTTGCGGTGGTCGATCCTCCTCACGCGGTGGTCGATCGTTCAGAATAGTGTTGCAGTAGCAGCAACACCTCTACTGGTGTCCACACGTTCGGGGAAAAGAACGCCGTGCGTCGGTGTGCCAGCACCAGAGTGCCAGGGAAGGCTCAAGTGGTGACGGCTAGGGTTTCGGTGGCTGCGCCCTCTGATCTGATCCATTGCAACCATGAACCACTTTATATAGCCACCCCGTCCCTCATGGTGGAACCCTACATTAGGGCCCAACTGAAGGACAAAGCCCACTTGGCCCATTAGTGATGGATCCAATCTGTACCACTATATTCCAACCCCTTAAGTGTGTGACCCTATAGGTTCATGCATATTTGGACATGACACGAAAACATCTTTCCGACCGATAATCGATAGAGGTAACTATTAGTACATATCGATTCCCATATATACATAAAGCATTGGATGAACCTACTATAGTGTGATAATGTAATGTTCCCTTTGCTTCACGATATCAGATCGAGCTCAACGCGAGAGTCGTGTCATTCCATGACAGCTCGATATCTTCACTCATACCGTAGTGGAATAATTTATCTCGATTGACTCTTAATCACGTTCGGCATGGCCATGCACTTCCTTAATCCATCTACCTTGAGGGGCCCAGAGATATCTCTCTGTTATATAGGAGGAGCAAATTCTATCTTGATCATTCATGTAGCTCAGCATGTTTCATGGTAAACCCGAAAGCTTCTTTTATAACTACCTAGTTAAAGAGTAGCATTTGGGAGCTCCTAAGTGAACAATTACACATCTAGGAAACCAATGACAATCTCAGGTCTAAGGATCATACATACACTATGCATGAGATCAACTGATGACACATAAGAACAATTCTCGTAGTGTCTCATATGGGTCTATCCAACGCATGTTCTCTAACATGTGTCCACATTATTGATTAGATATTTCCATATCTCTATGACCCGTGAAACTTGGTCATCAATCAATACATGTGTTGATCTATGAAGCATAATTGTCCTATGTTATGATAACCGATCAAGGAAAACTTGAATAACATCGATATATGGAAAAAGTTGCACGAACAAGTCACTTACTTGTTGATTAATCCAATCAATATTTATTCAAAGGACAAACAATTATGTTGTTCCATCAACATAAGGCGTGATACAATCATCTTTATGATTGCCTCAAGGGCATATCACCAACATGCCACGCGAGGGCAAGCAGAGTTCGCATGCCATGCGGCCGAGACTGGCTCCCCTCGCCAACTCTACTGCCACTCCGTTCCCTCACCTGCTCTGCGCAAATCGCTATAAGTCGACCGAGAGCTCACTTGCAGCCCCTACAAGCCCCCCTTCACCGAGAGCTTGCCAAGCTCAGGATGAGGCCGGCGAGCCCGCCTCTACGACATCCCCACCGGGTGAGCTCATCAGTCAATTCCTCTCACCGTGAGTCATCATTCGGTCCCTAATTCCTCCTCTCTCTCTTTGATTTTTAGTTCAAATCAGCTGAGCTGCTGCCACTTCGATCACTTTCTTCTCCGCCTCCAGCCAAACATTGCTAGCCTAGCTTGTAGCTCCACTGTGGCTCCGAGGTAGTCATCCTGACTCCCCTTCACCCCCTCATGCTCACCCCACATTCATCTGAGCCTACGCGGCCTTCTTTATCACTCCCAGCAGAGACCACCACCGTGCTCCGCTTCTCTCCACCGTCAACCCTTCTCGCCGCCATGTCGGGACCCGGATTTGCAAATCTGAAACCCTATGTGTATACTGCACTAGTCCATGATCACGTTAGTGCACACAGTGGAAACATAGATGAAATATCATTCCATACAACGAATTAACTAAGAAAGAGCCAAACTATTATTAAATAAAGCAGCAGACCTTATGGTCAAAGTTTACACCACTATGCCTTAAGGCTTAAGAAACAAATAAACTATTGTAGCGGAAAAGATAACTTGAGTCATTCGACATGCCATAGGCAATCGTTTGGGGAACGCCTTGCTAATCCATGTAGTCTTCATAGAATTCCTCGTCATGATATTCATTATTTCCTGATCCTTCCTCAGCAACTGATCATCAAAGGCGTATAGCTGTGAGTACAAAAAGTACTCAGCAAGCCGTAGGGAAATGATGCAATATATTCATGCACGGCTTGACAAAGGATAGCTATATAGTTCTTTTACAGAAAGCAATAACTTGAATTGAAATACAGTAAATAGATTGAAAGCATATTGATGAAAAGATAATAAATAACTGGTAGATCAATGGTAGACAACATGAACAGAATGGCGAGGCATCACCCTACACCATTTAAAACAAGTATCAACCAATAAATTCAACAGTATTACTTTAGAAAACAAAACAACAGTGAACTCCCCGTTCACATCCCAACAATTCCACATTTCTACATTTCATGAAATACTCTATACCCCGTGTGAAATTCCCGGGCTTGTCCATGACCGCAGACACGGCTATTCGAATAGTTTTATACTCTGCAGAGGTTATACAACTTTACCCACAAGGCATGATCATCTCTTGTTGCCAAGCTATTGACACACTTCCTTTGGTGTGTCGGCAGAGAGATCACGACAAAGCCTTTACAATGCACTGTCTAAATTCAGTACTACCCGCTAAGGTTTCGCCCCTTAGAGCCCCCTCTTGCGCCTTGCGAATCTACCCGTCCATCCCGGAACCCATACCACCAATTGGCAGTACTCAAGGCTAGACATTGCAAATTAGTCAGCTAGGTCTGCCCCATACCAATCATGTGGTAGTACGGTGTCGACTTTTGTAATCGACAATGAATTTTATGGGGCAGGCACTATATCTCAAACTCGAAGGTCACACAAGACAAAGGTTTAGACAGGTTCAGGCCCTCGACGGAGGAGGTAATACCCTAGTCCTGTGTGCTGGGATTATGTGGATCTCTTGGATCGTGGATTGCTTCTCTATGTTGGATTGGATGGCTTGGTCCCTCTGCTGTTGCCCGCCCTCTCACTTATATACTGGTGGTGGGGCAGTTTACAGAGTCCCGATCGGTTAAGGGATTCCGATCGGTTACATGATTCTAATCGGTTACAGGATAGAGTTTACATCTTTATCTTACCCTGCTAACGACTCGATTATAATCATATCTCTTATTTCTAAATATACGTTCAACTATCTCTAGGATGTATCCCCTGGCACGCGACAGCAAGGCTTGGCGCGGGGCTTATCCTCTAGGCCTTCCGTTCGGCCCTATCTCTTCCTCCGGTACTTCTGAGCCGGTTATGAAGATACCCGGGTTCTTATATTCCACAGCAACCCCCGAGTGATGCATGATCCGGTTGCTGTATCTTTATCTGGATCTCAACTTTGGATCAACATTCTTAGCTTCCAGCATAAACCTCTGACTAGTTTCTTTTTTTGATTTGAATGCTTCTTCTTGCAGTAAGGGGGTTATGAAGGACTCGAATATAACCCCTAGTTTTTCTGTTCCAATTGATCATAATCTTCAAGGGTCAAAGCCAGACAGTCTTCGAGGCTATTTTTTTATTTCCCATGCAAACTCATTTTCCCAGATCCTCTTTGGCTTCTGAAATGATCTTAATTCCATGTCTCCTCGGCTTCTGGTGTCATCACCTCTTCTCATTTACTTCAACCTTGCCGCATCAGCTATAAAAGGCGAACCAATGCTTCATGAATTTTATTCTCCACGCTCAGTTCTCAATCTTTCTGCTCCAAGCTTCTATCTTCTTCATGCGGAACTTCATGGACGACCGGGATTCGGAGCTCGCCGAGTTGTGGGAGTCGTACGACCTCGCCATGGCAGAATTGGCTGAGGAGGAGGCAGTTGCCCGTGACCGCGCCGCCATCGACGTCTTCCTCGAGATTTTCCCTGCCCTTTATAGGGCTAGGGAGGCCCTCGTGGAGGCGCTAGGACACGTGCGTCGGGGTGAAGTGTAGGCCCCCCTATAAATGTAGTATTTTCCTAGGCATAATGCCTAGGGAATTTATATATAAATAAAGAAATACCTTTTTCGAAGGATGCTTGTGACTGCCGTTTGACATAGCTTAGAGCCAACTTGGGGTGTATCGAAGCTTGCATGGCTCTTTGGTCGAGTGATGTCTGTATCTGTCTGACCGTAGGATATACCTTAGGTCCAACTTGGGACATGTTAGGATTTGCGCGGCTCTTGGCCGAGTGATACCTATATCCGACTGCTGTAGGATATAGCTTAGGCTCAACCTGGAACGTACCATATTTACATGGCTCATGGGCGAGCGATACCTGTATCTGACTGGCGTAGGATACAGCTCTGGTCCGTTTTGGGATGTATCATGTTTACATGGCTCTTGGACGAGTGATACACATATCCGACTGCTGTAGGATATAGCTTAGGCTCAACTTGGAGCGTATCAGGAATTTTTTAGCTCATGGTCGAGTGACACCTATATCCGACTAATGTAGGATATAGCTCTGGTCCATCTTAGGACATATCGAGGTTTATCCGAATGGTATCCGTACTCGTTAATTACGATGAACAGCTTTTCGACCCTCTTGGGGCATACCATTGGAATCGTTCCTTATCAGGCTCAACTTGTGATATATGATTCCGTCATGCAGTAACCAACTAGTGACCCAGCGTGGGGCATATCACAAGAAGATATTTTTAATCCAAACTGGAGAATAACCACGTCCCGCTTAGTACGATAAGTGGTTAAACATCCTATTGTGGGGAGAGACGTGCCCCAAATGTGACTTGGTCAAACCATGACCGCCTCCGTATGTCAAGCCGCCATGCTAGCAAATCAATACGAAGCATAGAGCAGGGCTAGGTGTCTTTGCAATCTTTTTCCCACCGATTTGGCGAAAACCTAATTTTCCCTCCTTTAAAGGCTAGGCCATGCATTGTCCGACGGTTCATTTTTTTCACCGTGCACTCTTGCCCCTTCTGCTTCCTTGTCTTTCTGACTTCTCCGCCGCTAGGGTTAACTGCCACCGTGCTCGGACTCTTGCGCCATCGTCGATCTTTCCTCGAAAATGTCTTCTCATCCTTCCAAGGTCTCCTCCTCGCAGCCTTTGCCCCAGGATTGGACCACTTCAATCACGACGGAAGAGCGACTGCAATCTATGGTGGATGAAGTGGTTCTCCTAGCCTTGGCTTTGATCTCAGCTCAGCCGGTTGCAGGTGAATCCATCCCCACTCCTCATTCTGAAGAAGTTGTGATTTTTTAGTCTTTCTTTCAGCTCGGGTTGGGTCTTCCAGCCTGCGCCTTTCTCTGCGGTCTTCTCTTCTTCTACGGCATTGAGTTGGTGAACTTGAATCCCAACTCCATCTTGCAAATCTCCCTTTTTGTTCATCTCTGTGAGGCGTTCTTGGGCATCCGCCGTCATTTTCATCTTTTTCGCCATTTTTACCTTCTGATGCCCTATCCCTTGAAAAACGACCCCAAGGTAATTGGGGAGCTGGATTCCAACTTCGGGAGGGGCTAAAGAAATCGTAATTTGCTATTCCCTTCAAGTCTTTGAATAAAGGTTGGCATCAGGAATGGTTCTACTGGGCCAATCCTGATCCTGCTCTCCCTTCTTTCATGGGGCGCAGGGCGAAGGTGTCCCTCTCTTGGACTTCCGTCCCCAATGCCAGCAACATGGATAAGTGCAAGACCTCCTGGTGCTGATCGAGAAACTGAAGGAGGATGGTCTCACAGGGGTTGGCATGGCCCTTCATTTCGTTGCTCACCGGATACAGCCCCTGAAGGAGCGCGTCCACCCGGGATATCAGTTCGAAGGAAAGGACGATCCGACCCGGGAACTGCCCGAAGCAGTGTCGAAAGAGCAAGTATATGCTCGAGTAGGTGACTTTTTTATCCTGAGCATCGAGATGTCCACCATCAGATGCCCGAAGTCCTTTACTGCATCGAATCCTCCTCCTGAGGTTAGAAAGCTTAGCTGATAGATTCCCACATTTTGTCTCTGTTTTAATATTCCTCTCCAGGATCGAATAGCTTTTTTCAGCGATGCGCCTCTCTCGAAAATGCCCGTTCATAAGAGCGCTGCCGCGAAGCGACCGGCAAGCTCCCCTGCCGAAGACCCCGCCACCAAGAAGGGGAAGAATGCGGTTACCAAGGACCCTGCGAAGCCTCGGCGCTCGACTGGTGGTCCCAAGATCCTGGAACCATCAGCATGAGCCCCGGTGCCTTCGTCTCCCCTTCCCCACGATCCCGTGGTACAGCCGAGTCCTATTCCGAAGGACTCGGGCAGTCGGGAGGAGCCCAGGGTTCCAGTCTACAGCGCCCCGAGTGGTCCCTCCTGGAGTGGCTCTGTCACCCAGGAAGAAGCCCCCGATGAAAATAAAGAAGTCCGACAGGTTTGACCCCCCCATCGACTCTTATTCGACACGTTTTGCTGGCTTATTTACTGGTCATTCATCTTGTAGGAATCCTTCTTATGATGTTCCTGTCGAGACACCTTCTGGGGCCCCTGAGGAAAATGGGCCCAGTACATGCCCGACCCGATTGAGGGGGCCCCACGAACCGCCTCGCCTAAAGACGCTGGGGTGCCCTCCGAGCCACAACCGCCCTCGTCGATACTCCGCGCTTCGGCATTGGGTTCGGCTGCTCGACAATCCGTCTCCTGTCCTCCCCCTGAGATAGAAGAAATTTCCCGGGATCCGCCGACTCCTGCTCGCCCCCAATGTATACTGCAAACCGCATTGGATGATGAGGAGGGCGGCTTGGAGTCCCTCGATGATGAGGCAGAGGAGAAGGAATGGGACAACTTCTTTAATCACGCCGTCGCTTGTGCTCGCCTGGCCCGAGTAATAACTTCTCCACTCTTGTCACCTTCTTGCTTGCATCGGTTAGCACATATAACCTTTCCCTATGATGGTCATAGAAACTGGGAGAACGCTCTGCGAAGAAGTCAAAGTACCTTCAGAAGATGCTCCCAGAGGTCAGGATGCACCAGGAGTATCTGGCCGACCTGGAGCGGATCAAAGCTGTACATGCAGCTGAGCTTCAAGGTCTTCGGTCAGAGGTCCAGGCGCTACGGGAAGAGCAGAAAGCTTTGCGGGAGGAGAAGCTGGACGATGTTGGTTCCCTTTGAGGTAGATATTTCTTGAGCACCGTGTGCTTCTTGTTCAGTCGACTGGTCTTTTGATTTCCCTATCTCCGTGTCAGCTTGAGACTCCAACATTGCGAAGCTCCAGGAGCAACTCAAGGTCTCGGAGGCCTCCAATTTGAAGTCGGAGAGGGAGCTAGAAGGTATGTTCAGCAGCTCGGCCCTCCCTTGTCTTCGTCGTCATCTGAGTATTTTTCAGTAATCTGTTCTGCTTGCAGATTATAAGTTCAAGGCGCGGACGCAGTATGCTGTTTACAACGAGAAGGTCAATGCCCTCAAAACGTCTTGCTCAAAGCTCCGCGAAGCCTCGGAGCCCTTGCTGAGTTTGCTTCATCCCGGAGGCGAGAGACCACTCAGCAGGGACCAAATTATCCATCGGCTGGAGGAAGCCCCAGTGGATCTCAAGAGACTCTTGAAGGAAGCGGCGACCAATGGTTCTAACCAGGCTCTGGCGATCACAAAGTCGCTTTACCCTCGAGTAGATATTGAAGCTATTAAGGACGGCTATGCCTGCAATGTAGATGAAGACCGAGCCGCCGAACATTGGGAGGAAGTCAAAGATGCTTCTTCGGCTGTAGCGGAGACTTTGGACCTATGAATAAATATATAAAAGCATTTCTTCGATATTGCATTTTTTCTTTATCCGACTAGTATCGCGTCCGACTGGTCCAGCCCCTAGGCTCTGGGGCATGGCTCATGACGCATGTCCCAGAGTCTTAGATTTCATAGGAGCGACGCACTCAGACGCATAATTTTCGAGAACATTATACAGGAACAACTTTAAGAGCGAACATTTATTCATAAAGAAGCAACTGAAATACAGAGTTCAAGCGAAAAAATGATGTAGCTGTTCTATGTTCCAGGTGTTGTTGACGATTGTGCAATCTTCACGCTTGAGCTTATAAGCCCCAGGGCGTATCACTTCATCGATGATGTAAGGGCCTTCCCAACTTGGGGAGAGCTTATGCTCGCATTTCTGATTCTTTCTCAGGACCAGATCTCCTTTGGAGAATGCGCGGCTCCTCACATTGTGACCGTGATAGCGACGTAAGCCCTGAAGGTACTTTGCCGACTGAATTGTTGCAACGTCTCTGGCTTCTTCCAGTCGGTCGGGGTCTTCTAGCCGGCTTTCTTCCGAAGCGGCCTCTTCGTAGTTCTAAACCCGAGGGGATCCGAATTCTAGCTCGGTGGGGAGGACCCCCTCTGAGCCATACACCAGTAAGAAAGGTGACTACCCGGTTGCTCTGCTAGGGGTGGTTCGCAGCCCCCAGAGCACTGAGGGAAATTCTTTGACCCACCGAATTGCGTATGGTTTGAGACGATAGAAAATCCTTGCCTTTAGGCCTTGTAGTACCATGTCGTTGGCTCGTTCGACCTGCCCATTACTTGGGGTGTGCTACTGATGCGAAGAAAATTTTTATGCCGAGTTCGTCGCACCAGTCTTGAAATATGCCTCCTCTGAACTGAGTGCCATTGTCCGTGATGATTCGGTTTGGAATGCCGAATCTAACCACGATTTCATGGAAGAATTTTTTGGCCTTTGCGGCTGTGATTGTGGCAACTGGCTTGGCCTCAATCCACTTGGTGAATTTATGGACGGCCACAAAGAGATGAGTGTAACCGCCTTGAGCCTTCTTCAAAGGTCCAACCATGTCCAGCCCCCAGACCGCAAATGGCCAGGTGATTGGGATGGTTTGTAGTTCCAGTGCCGGTTTGTTCACTTGTCGTGCAAAGAACTGACATCCTTCGCATGTCCAGACGATGTCCTCTGCATCTGTGACAGCGGTCGGCCAGAAAAATCCCTGACGATAAGCCTTGCTGACTAAGGTTGCTGACGCCGTGTAATTCCCACAAATTCCCAAGTGGATTTCTTTGAGAAGATCTCTTCCTTCTTGTTCTGATATACACCGTAGCAGTACACTAGAGGAGCTCTTGCGATAGAGTTCTTCCCTGATTACCACATAGCTCTTGCTTCGGCGCATTATTCGTTCAGCCTGCACGCGGTCTTTGGGTAGTTCGTCCTTTATCAGATAGTCCAGATACGGAGCTGTCCAATCGGGGGTGATGACCAGGACTTCCGCCTCCACGCTCTTCTCCACCAGGATGTCCGACTTTGGTCGAGCGCTTATCGTGGGCTTATGAATTTCTTCGATGAATACTCCCATGGGTACTGCGGTCCGGCCGGATCCCATCTTCGCTAGCTCGTCGGTAGCTTCATAGTCCCTATGGAGCACGTGGACAAGTTCCAAACCGTCAAAGTTGCCTTCCAGCTTGCGTACCTCCTGGCAATAGGCAGCCATGTTGTCTTCGATGCAGGACCATTTTTTTGCACTTGATTGACCACGAGCATTGAGTCTCCGCGAACCGCCAAACGTCGGATACCGAGCGATATAGCGATACAGAGCCCATGGATGAGTGCCTCGTACTCGGTGGCGTTGTTTGACACAAGAAAAAGTATTTGAAGAACATAACTCAGCCGTTCCCCGCTTGGTGATATGGGCACTATGCCAGCCCCCGCGCCGCTGAGCGTGAGGGAGCCATCAAAGTACATCCTCCAATACTCGAGCTCCTTGACAATCGTCGGGTTTTGAAGTTCTGTCCACTCGGAAGTGAAATCGACGAGTGCTTGAGATTTGATGGCCGTGCGAGGCTTGAATAGGATATCAAATGCCCCAAGCTCGACTGCCCACTTTGCAATTCTCCCAGTGGTCTCCTGGTTGTGAAGTATATCTCCTATTGGGAAGGAGGTGACCACCAAAATAGAATGCTCTTGGAAGTAGTGCTTGAGTTTGCGAGATGTTAGAAGTACGGCGTATAATAATTTTTGCACTTGTGGATACCGCACCTTTGATTCACTCAGGACCTCATTGACGAAGTAGACCAGGTGTTGGATCTTCTGCACGTGACCCAGCTCCTCCCTTTCTACGACAATTGCGGCACTGACTACGTGAGTCGTTGCCACGATGTAAAGTAAGAGAGGTTCCTCCAGCATCGGTGAAACCAAGACCGGGGGTGTCGTTAAGAAGGTCTTCAAATCTTCAAACGCTTGTTGTGCCTCAGGCGTCCATTGGAACTTGTCCTGCTTCTTGAGGAGTTTAAAGAATGGCATACCTTGCATACCCAGTCAGGAAATAAACCTGGTGAGTGCGGCCATGCACCCTGTAAGCTTCTGGACATCCTTTTGGCAAGTCGGCGGTTCCATATTTAATATGGCCTTGATCTTTTCTGGATTGGCCTCAATGCCTCGTTGGGATACGATAAACCCGAGCAGTTTTCCCGAAGATACTCCGAAAACACACTTCTCTGGATTAAGCTTCATGCTGAAAGTCCTTAGACTTTCAAACATCTCGATTAGGTCAGCGATAAGGTCCTTCCTTTCCCGAGTCTTTACCACGACATCATCCACATATGCCTCCACGTTGCGCCTGAGCTGGGTGTGGAAACACCGCTGTATTGCGCGTTGGTACGTTCCACCAGCATTTTTCAATCCAAACGCCATCGTGGTATAGCAAAAGGCTCCGAAGGGCATGATGAATGATGTCTTGATGTGATCTTCCGCCTTTAGGCGAAGCTGGTGGTACCCTGAGTAGGCATCGAGGAAACTGAGGATCTCGCACCTGGCGGTTGAATCAAATACCTGATTGATTCGAGGTAGCCCGAAGGGGTCCTTCGGACATGCCTTGTTGAGATCGGTATAATCAACGCACATGCGCCAAGTTTTATTCTTCTTTTGAACTAGTATAGGGTTCGCCAATCAATTGAGATGATACACTTCTTTAATGAAACCTATAGCTAATAGCTTGGTGATCTCCTGCTTGATGGCGTTCCGATGATCTGGAGTGACCGCCAGAGTCTTTGCTTGATTGGCTTTGCCTTCTTATCGACGTGTAAAGAGTGCTTGATTACCTCCCTAGGAACACCCGGCATGTCGGATGGTTTCCAGGCGAAGATGTCCTTCTTAGCTTGGAGGAAGGTGACGAGCATGCTTTCCTATTTGTCCTCGAGCCCTAACCCGATAAGCATCGTCTTGGACAGGTCGGATTGGTCGAGAATAATTCTCTTGGTTCCTTCGCCAGGCTTTATTCCTGACGTGGCCTGCTTCTTGGATGGGACGTAGCCTTCTTCCTGCAACGTGGCGGCCTCTGCCTGGATATTCTTACCCTCAGCGGTTCCCTCCTACAGCTCAGCAAGTTCATAGTTCTCTCGGTCGCATTCCAAAGATCGCTTGATGTCGCTGCGAACCGTGATGACGCTTCTGGGTCCCGGCATCTTCATCACCAAATAGGTGTAGTGTGGGACAGCCATGAATCGAGCCAAACCGGGTCTTCCCAAGATAGTGTGATACGCTGTCTCGAAGTTTATATACTCGGTTTGGTAATTGTCTTTGGAGCCGAAGGTGATAGGCAAAGCAATCTGCCCGAGTGGAAACGAAGACACCCCAGGGATCACCCTATGAAACGGCTGTGAGCTCGGTCTCAACTCGGAGTGGGGGATGTTCATGTCGTCGAAGGTTTTGGTGAACAAGACATTAAGTCCACTCCCTCCATCGATCAAGACCTTCTTGAGCTTTATATTGCGAATAACAAGGTCAAGCACTAGAGGATACTTACCCGGATGTAGAACTCGGTTGGGGTGATCCGAGCGGTCGAAGGTGATCGGGACCTCAGACCACTTTAGATACTGGGTGACCGTCGGTTCCACCACATTGATCTCCCGAGCGGTAAGCTTTTTCGTCCGCTTGGACTCGTATCCGGTGGAGCCCCCGTATATGTAGTTCAGCTCGTGCTCGGGCTCTTGGTAATCATCCTCACCGGGAGGGTCTTTCTTCTTGGCGGCCTCATCCTTCGCTGGAGCTGGTTGCTTGTTGTTTTTACGCGCAAAACGCTTCAGGGTGAAGCAGTCCTTGGCGGCGTGCCTTCCCTTAGGGTGGAAAGGATAGATCGCATCCATGACAGCAATGTAGTCGGGCGCCTCCCTCCGTGGGGCTTAGGGTCGGTCGCGTTCTGCTACCGCAACTAGCTCCTCGCCCTTCCGCTTCTTGTCTTTGGGCTTGGAGGACTCGGCCTTGTCACCTCTGTTCTTCTGTTGCGGGCGATCTTCTTGGCGCTCGGCCAGGGCGTCTGAAGCTATGGTATAGCGGTCGGCCAGTGCAAACATTTCCTTTACGGAGGTCGGTGGCTTCCTAGACATTTTCTTAATTAGATCAGGATCACTTACCCCTTTCTGAAAGGCTGCCACCACCACTGCTTCAGATACATCCCTGATGGTATTTTTCTTCTGCATGAAATGCCAGATGAAATCCCTTAGCGCCTCATCCTTCTTATGGTGAAGCTGATATAGGTCCCATACGGTGCCAGCCCTCTCAAAGGTTCCCTAAAAGTTCGCGATGAATTGGTCGCAAAGATCGCTCCAGGAGTCCACCGAGTTTGCAGGGAGTCCTGTGAGCCATGATTGAGTCGAAGGGGTGAGATTTAGTGGCAAATAATTTGCCATCACGTTCTGATTGCCCCCAGCCGCTTTGACCGCAAGGGCATAGACCTGTAGCCAAGCTTCCAGATCTCGATCCCCGTCAAACTTAACGATGCCCTTGGGTTTGAAACCTTCGGGTCATACCACTCGGCGTAGCCGAGAAGTGAACGCTCGGATTTCGTCGATGGATCTGTCTTCATGATGAGGGGGAGTCCGGTGTGGCGAGTCCCTGGCTGGGTGATTGTCATCAATGCGTCGGGGTGGGTTCGGCGCGGCGAGCCCATGACTAGATGATCGTCGTTGTCGTTCTGCCTCCGGCGATGATGGTCTATGTGGTCATTATCGTCGTCGTACCGCTGATCTCTTCGTCGATCGTGGCCGATGCCGAAACGCTCGTGGTCGTCGTAGCGCCCGCGTCATTCTTGCTTGTCCCGCTCTTGCCGCATGGCAGAGATCGCGTTTGAGATTCCAGCGGGAGTCTCCGACTGGTTGTGTGTGACGTCGACTGCCGGTGTTCCGACTAGTAGCAGTCCGGCTGCTAGCGACGTGAGTGGTCGCGTGGGAGTGTGAGTGCGCTTCACTTACCGGCTTTTCCTGATTCTGCTGAATTGCCGCCGCCGTCACCATGGCCTTGATCTGGGCCACGAACAGGGCTACTGGGCTATCAGATGCAATCATTGGGTCCAACGTGTCGAGGAGCGTCTTGGAGGCGACGACGTTCTGCATCGGTGTATGGAAAACGACTTGGTCTCCCAATCTTGATTGCAGGATGTCCTCGTGGACATGGCGGCCGCGAGTTCAAAGCGATGGCGGTGCATCCTTAGCCTTACGAAGAAGGCGATCTTCCCCCGCGTCTTCTTCAATCTCTTGTTGGCGTTGGAGATCGGACTTGTGCTCTTCCATCGCGAAGACGCCTTGAAGATTGTAGCAGTCCCTCGCGACGCCTATTGGTTTGTTGAGCAAGCCGAAGTGGCATACTTGAGATGAGCCAGAGTGGCATACCTGAGAGGGGTCGGCCTGATCTTTACCAGATTGGATCTGGTTTAGGTCTAGGCGAACAAGTTCTCTGGACACATCTGCGACGAAGTCCAGATTGCCGAAGCGGAAAGCCTGGCCGGAGATGAAGGTGGCGACGATTCCGCTAATTGCTGCTATCGAGTCTGTAGGAAAAGATTATAGCGCTTCCCCTACCTGGCGCGCCAACTGTAGACTTTTGTAGTCGGCAATGAATTTTATGGGGCAGGCGCTATACCTAAAACTCGAAGGTCACACAAGACAAAGGTTTAGACAGGTTCAAGCCCTCGACGGAGGAGGTAATATCCTAGTCCTGTGTGCTGGGATTATGTGGATCTCTTGGATCATGGATTGCTTCTCTGTGTTGGATTGGATGGCTTGGTCCCTCTGCTGTTGCCTGCCCTCTCCCTTATATACTGGGGGTGGGGCAGTTTACAGAGTCCCGATCGGTTAAGAGATTCTGATCGGTTACATGATTCTAATCGGTTACAGGATAGAGTTTACATCTTTATCTTACCCTGCTAAAGACTCGGATTACAATCATATCTCTTATTTCTAAATATACGTTCAACTATCTCTGGGATGTATCCCCTGGCGCGCGACAGCAAGGCTTGGTGTGGGGCTTATCCTCTAGGCCTTCCGTTCGGTCCTATCTCTTCCTCCGGTACTTCTGAGCCGGTTATGAAGATACCCGGGTTCTTATATTCCACATACGGTTAGACCCAGTTCAATGGCGCACAAGATTAAGTCCTTAAGTTGTCTCAGGCAAAACATCGACATCCCAATGTGCTAGAAAGTACCCCCTTTGCTGCACAATCACTTGCCCGAGGGAAAACAATTCGTTCAACAAATACCAATGGCAAACCCCGCCATGGTACAACAAATTTTACAACAGTGGCTAACGGCCACAATTCAATATCTCATTAAGTCAAGATTAACATTAATCACATGTTATATGAATCCCTTCGTACAACTAAGCATGTCTAAGCATAGCTACGATAACCCAATGTTGGTATAATGATTATGTCCAACTAGTAATGTCCCAACCTAGGTTTAACAATGGATACATGGCATCCCAATAATCAAGGTGGCATAATGTCAACTAGGTATAAAACTATTCCCAACAAATAATCATTGTACAAAAACAACATGCAATTGTATAAAGAAAAGTACTTTTGTAAATATAGGTTCAATATGATCAAAGGTTACGACTTGTCTTGCTGATGTAGTGTTGAGTCTTGGTCTTCAAAATCTCCGTTCGCTCCATCGGAATTAGCGTCTACCGGAAAAGAAAGCAACAAAACCAAATAAATACCAAACAGAGACTCAAACAAGCTCAAAACTGAAAATAAATGGCTCTGCATGTAAAGCATGATTTTAGAAAAATTTAGAAACTTGAATCACCTAAATCGGAGTTCGTACGAGAGAGAACCGGCTCCTGGAAAATTAAATCAGAGAAAATAGAAAAAGGATATATTTCTGGAATTATTTTTCTAAAGGAAAACAGGTTTATTGCGCAATGCTGATGTCATCGGGTTCACGGTAGACCAAGGCCACCGAACCCGACCGTGGTTGACGTCAGTGCTGAAGCAGCGGCTCTGCTGAGGTGGCGTTGACACGGCGCACACGCTGGCATGTGCAGGCGCTGATGCGACTGGCAGGTGTCATGAATCCCACGGTTGTGTCAGATCGGACGGCGGGGAGGCCAAGGCGCAGGCGACTGCAACGCGGCTAGATCTAAGGTGTCTATAGCAGATCGGACGGCCAAGACTCGCGATGGAGACCGACGGTGAGCGGCGGAGGCGCAAGCTCACCGGACGCGAGGAAGAAACAGAGGCAATCGGTGGAACGGCGACGGATCGGATGCGGGACAAGGTGGATCCGGATGAGGACGATGCGAAGAGTTTAGGCATGCAAGCTGGAGCGGCGGAGGTGCACCGGTGACGGAGAACAAGGCGACGGAAGGCCTCGGCAAGGGCGACGGAATCCGGTGAGGGCGCACGAGACAACAGTGGCTGCTCGGACGACGGGAGATGGGGCAAACGAAGCGGCGCGAAGAGGGGAACCTCGGGAGGGGGATGGCAATGCTTAAATAGCCCTCGGGAGGTGTGCACATCACGGACTTCGAGAGGCGACACAAACGCGGTTCGGACGTGGCGGCGGCTAGGGTTAGGGCATGATGCGTGCGACGCGGAGCGATCCGAACCGCACACGTGGCATGAATCCAACGGTCTATGCGGCTGGGCTGGTAGAGTAGGCCAAGCGGGCAACGGGCTGGCTGGGCCGGGGTGGAGCAGCTGGTGGGCCGAGATGGGCCGACGCGGAGCGGGCTGAGGCGAGGAATAGGAATGGGCCGGAGAGATTCGGCCCAAAAGAATTTTTAGAAAATATAATCATTTTCCGAATCAAAATAATTCTAGAAATTCAAATAAAAGAAAAAATATTCAAATAAATAGCAAATAAATTCAGAAAAATCTCCAAAAATACAAAAAAAATTCCTTGAAGCACAATGAACCCAACTAAAATTAAATTCAGAAAAATCTCCGAAAATCTTTTGTTTGATGAATAGATTACTCAAATTAAATCCTTTCATTAATAGAAAATTCAAATTAACCTTGAATTAATGCAAGGAAAATGAAAATGGTTCATTTTCAAATTCAAACATTGCAAAACTCAAATTTTGGGATGTTACAAGCCTCCCCCTTAAATGGAATCTCGACCCCGAGATTCAGGCTGGCTAGAGAATAGGTGGGGAAACTCAAACTTCAGATCCTCTTCTCTCTCCCACATAGCTTCCTCTTCTGAATGATTGCTCCACTAAACCTTACAAAAACGGATAATCTTGCTTCTTGTGTTACGCTCTGCTTTATCCAAAATTTTCACTGGTTGCTCCTTGTAGGTAAGATCCTCTTGCAAATCAATGGCTTCCAATGTCATCCGTTCTTCTGCTACACGCAGGCACTTCTCCAATTGCGACACATGGAACACATCGTGGATACCCGCAAAAGACTAGGGCAACTCAAGCTTTTAGGCAACCTCTCATCTTCGTTCCAAGATTTTGAACGGTCCCACATATCGAGGGGCAATCTTTCCTTTTACTTGAAATATCTGAACTCCTTTGAGAGGGGTGACTCTAACATAAACATAATCATTTGGCTCGAAACTCAAATCTCGACGACGATTATCTTCATAACTCTTCTGTCTACTTTAAGCTATCTTCAACCTATCTCGAATTAGCTGAACTTGCTCTTCAGCTTCTTGCAGTATGGCTGTGGAATATAAGAACCCGGGTACCCTCATGACAAGCCCAAGAGGGAGGCCTGTAAGATACTACTCAGCGCCAGCCTCATTGCGCAAGGGGACATATCCTAAAGGAAGTTGAACTTATATTTAGATATGATAGATACGGTTGTAATTCGAGTCGTTAATAGGGTAGATAAAAATGTAAACTCTATCCTATTAACTGACTAGAATCTTGTAACCGATCAGAATCTTCAAACCGATCAGGACTCTGTAAGCCGCCTCACCCCCACTATATAAGGGAGAGGGCGGGCAACAACATGGGGATCCGATCATCCAAGCATAGAGCAATCAAGCCATGGAGCATAGAACACCTCATATCGCCCAGAGCATATTGTGCTTTGAGCAACCCCGGATCCAAGAGATCCATATAATCCCAACACACAGGATTAAGGTATTATCTCCTCCGCGAGAGGTTGAAGCTGTATAAACCCCTTTTCTTGTGTGACCTTCGAGTTTGAGATCGAGCGCCTATCCCATAAATTCATTGCCGACTACAAAGTCGGCGGCCATGGCGCGCTGTAGGGGAAGCGCTATAATCTTTTCCCACAGACTCGATGACCGCAATCGGTGGATTTGTCGCCACCTTCATCTCTCGCCGTGCCTTCCGCTCAAAAACTCGACTTCGCCGCAGATGCGCGGAGAGCTTGTCTATCGGTCGAAACCGATCCGATCCGTAAAGATCGTGCCAACCCATCTCGTATGTCACTTTGACTTGGTCGGCAAACCACGGCGCCGCGAGGAATTGCTACGATCTTCGTGGCATCTTCGTGATAGAAGAGCGTAAGACCGATCTCCAACGCCAACAAGAAGAACAGAAGCCGCGGGAAGATCGCTCGTAAGGGTAAGGAGGTGCGGTGTGATCGCTTCGATCCCGCGGCCGCAATGTCCGCGAGGACCTCCCCGCAATCCAGTTGGGAGATCGCCGTTTCGCACGCCAATGCGTAACGCCGCCACCTCCAAGACGCCGACAAATCGACCCGATGATTGCATCGGATAGCCCGGCGGCCCCGACAGGCCCAAATCAAGGCTAGCGAAAGCCGCGGCCGCAATTTGGCGTAAATCAGAAAATCCGTAGGTGAAGCACACTCGCGCCCCACACGGCTCGGCACGGCCACGAAGCCTATGCTCGCGCTTCGAGCGCCACTCGCACGACCACGAGCCTACATCCGCGCTCGAACGCCACTTTCGGCACCACCACGAAGCCTACGCCGCGCTCAGCGCCACTTTCGCACGGCCAGAGCCACGCCGCGCTTCGAGCGCCACCTTCTAAGACGGCCACGAGCCTACGCTTGCGCCGAGCGCCACTTTCGCACGATCAGAGCCACGCCGCGCTTCGAGCGCCACGCTCGCACGGCCAGAGCCACGCCGCGCTTCGAAGCGCCACTTCGACGGCCACGAGCCTACGCCGCGCTTCGAAGCGCCACCATCGCAGACGGCCACGAAGCCTACGCCGCGCTTCGAAGCGCCACTTTCGCAAGACGGGCCACGAGCCTACGCCGCGCTCGAGCGCCACCTTCGCCCTCGCCACGAGCCACGCCGCGCTCGAGCCTCCTTCGGCGCGACGCCACGAGCCACGCCGCGCTCGAGCGCCTCTTCAAGACGGCCACGAGCCTACGCTTGTGCCCCGAGTGCCACCTTCAAGACAACCACGAGCCACGCCAGGTTCCCATGCGCCGCCTACACTCATCTACAAGCCTACGCCGCGCCACGAGCAAAGATGGCATGATCGCCAAGAACATATGGAGCATAAAGCGGCTAAGTCGCTTTTACTCAATTATGTCATTATAAATAAAATTGTTGACTTTCTCGACTTGCTACTTAGTTGACCCACAACTAAGTAGTAAGTCGGGGCTACACTCTAATAGCGCGCGCATGCACACATCTTTTTGAGTTGTATTTTTCTTCTTTGCTTAACGACATGAGTGAATCCGAAAGCGATAACTCCAAATTGTGAAGCTCACCCCATGAACGGCGAACTTTAGTCACCCAAAACACGTGCCTGGGAAAAAGAGCCATGAGCCGACTCCCAACACTCGGGGGCTAGACTAGTCGGGCAGAGTGCTTAAATAAAAAGAGTCAAACCACTCGGATGAATTCAAAATCAATAAGGAAAAAGAGTAAAAAACTCTAAAATTATATATACACCAATGACATCACATCCGAGTGAATTGTTTTTACATTGCCTAAGTTCTCGTATATACATGATTTCGTGGCTACTAAATTTGGATGCGATGTGTGAGCCAACGCTCAACGATTTACATTAGCAACTTCGCGATTTAATGAATTTGAAGGAGTGGCGCTGAATTTTGCCTCGAAAGGAAAAGTGTTTTGACTTTTGCATATCGCTTGGGATACAAGATGTCCCAAGATGAACCGACCGCTGTAATTCCAATAATGGGGCTAGGAACCACTCGGAAAGTTTAACGCATGGAGTTTCTATTGAGTCCTTCACGATCTCTTTGCCTACAACAGGCACTCTATCAGAAGGAAAACTAGTCTGAAGTCGCATCAAGAATCGAAGCACTCGGCGTGAAGCATGACTCAGCTTGGGCTGCAACCAGAAGGCGGCAACTCGATCGCAAAGGACTCGGGGCTACTGTGGAATATAAGAACCCGGCACCCTCATGACAAGCCCAAGAGGGAGGCCTGTAAGATACTCCCTGCGTCAGCCCACCGCTGCGGCGCAAGGGACATATCCTAAAGGAAGTTGAACTTATATTTAGATATGATACATACGGTTGTAATCCAAGTCGTTAATAGGGTAGATAAAAATGTAAACTCTATATTATTAACTGACTAGAATCTTGTAACCGATCAGAATCTTCAAACCGATCAGGACTCTGTAAGCCGCCTCACCCCCACTATATAAGGGAGAGGGCGGGCAACAACATGGGGATCCAATCATCCAAGCATAGAGCAATCAAGCCATAGAGCATAGAACACCTCATATCGCCCAGAGCATATTGTGCTTTGAGCAACCCCGGATCCAAGAGATCCATATAATCCCAGCACACAGGATTAGGGTATTATCTCCTCCGCGAGAGCCTAAAGCTGTATAAACCCCTTGTCTTGTGTGACCTTCGAGTTTGAGATCGAGCGCCTACCCCATAAATTCATTGCCGACTACAAAAATCGACAATGGCAGGGCCAAACAATTGTCTTTGTCCTTACTCCTTCCAGTTGAGAGGAGTTCTGCACTTTCTTCTATATAAGGCTTCGAAAGGCCACATTTGTAGAATGGTTTGATAACTGTTGTTGTAAGAAAACTCTGCATAGGGCAAACACTTGTCCCACTTGGCACCATAAGTTAAGGCACAAGCTCTTAACATGTCCTCAAGAACTTGATTCACACACTCAGTCTGTCCATCGGTTTGAGGGTGATAGGCAGTACTGAATCTGAGATGAGTTCCCATGGCCTCATGCAAACTCTTCCAAAAATGAGAGGTAAACTGGGTTCCTCTATCAGACACTATCTTCTTTGGCACTCCATGAAGACTGACAATCCTTGACATATATAATTCTGCCAGT
Organism: Otatea glauca; assembly: GCA_036346275.1. Taxonomy (NCBI): domain Eukaryota; kingdom Viridiplantae; phylum Streptophyta; class Magnoliopsida; order Poales; family Poaceae; genus Otatea; species Otatea glauca. The sequence goes on along the minus strand of CM070719.1, from coordinate 22,573,472 downwards.
TTATCTCCTACATAAGTAGTCTTAACTGGAATGAAGTGAGCTACCTTAGTCAGTCGATCCACTATTACCCAGATCGAGTCATAACCTGCTTGGGTCTTAGGAAGTCCGGTAATAAAATCCATACCAATTTCCTCCCACATCCACTCTGGAATCTTCAATGGTTGTAGCAATCCTGCTGGCCTCTGATACTCTGCCTTGACCTTCTGGCAGACATCACAAAGAGCAACATACTTTGCAATCTCACGCTTCATGCTGGGCCACCAATACCTTTCCTTGAGGTCTTGATACATCTTGGTACTTCCAGGATGAATAGAGTATAAAGTCTCATGCGCTTCTTTGAGTATCAACTCCTTAAGCTCTTTTTGATCTGGTATGCAAATATGCTCCTCATATCAAACAGTACCTTGTTCATCTTAGTGAAACCTGGGGCTTTTCCTTTCTTCTTATTGCTCTTTATTTCTTTGATATCAGTATCATCAACCTGTGCTTCTCGGATCGGATCTTCCAATGTTGGGTGTACTTCCAAGGTAGCCAAGTAACCTTTCATGAACCACTTTCAAACTAAGCTTCTGAAATTCCTCATAGAGTGCTGGCTAACTTTCCTTAATCATCAGGGTATTGCAGTAGCTCTTTCTACTCAAAGCATCTGCTATGATATTGGCTTTGCCTAGATGATAATGAATCCCAATGTCATAGTCCTTGATCAATTCATACAATCTTCGTTGTCTCATATTGAGGTCAGCTTGTGTAAAGATATACTTCAAACTCTTGTGATCAGTGTAAACCTCACAACGATTGCCGATGAGGTAATGATGCCAAATCTTCAAAGCATGCACTACGGCTGCCAATTCCAAATCATGGGTAGGATAGTTGACTTCATGTGGCCTTAGTTATCGTCAAGCATACGCCACAACTTTCTTATCTTGCATCAGCACACATCCGAGTCCTTGTCGGGATGCATCACAAAATATCTCAAAATTCTTTCTGATATCTGGTAGGATAAGCACTGGGGCAGTGGTCAAATACTTCTTCAACTCTTGGAAACTCTGTTCACACTCTGTTGTCCAAACAAATTTCTTCTCCTTCTTTAAGAGCTGGGTGAGCGGTCTAGCTTTTCTAGAAAATCCTTCTATGAAACGGCAAAAATATCCCGCCATTCCGAGAAAACTTCGGATTTGGGGTACCGTCTTGGGTGACTCCCAACTAAGCACGTCTCGTACTTTACCAGGGTCGACAGCGACTCCTCCCGCTGATATGACATGTCCTAGGAAAGCAACTTCTTTCATCCAGAACTCACATTTATTAAACTTTGCATAAAGCTGGTTTTCCCTTAACTTCGTTAAAACTTAGCGCAAGTGATCCTCATGTTGCTCCTCACTTTTGGAGTAGATCAGAATGTCATCAATAAAAACAACAACAAACTTATCCAAATATTCCATGAATACTTTATTCATTAAGGTCATGAAGTAAGCAGGGACATTGGTAAATCCAAAGGACATCACGGTATACTCATACTGGCCATACCGAGTTACAAAAGCGGTCTTGGGAATATACTCTTGACGAATCTTCAACTGGTGATAACCTGATCTCAAGTTAATCTTCGAGAACACTCCGGCTCCTTGTAGTTGGTCAAAAAAATCATCGATCCTTGGCAGAGGGTACTTGTTCTTGATGGTGACCTCATTGAGTGAGCAATAATCTACACAAATCCTTTGAGTTCCATCTTTCTTTTCAACTTGAAAGACCATGTGGAGGTCTATCCTTGTGTGTGATGAGTAATTGATGAGTTTTGAGCTTGGTTTGATTTGAATTGAATTGGATTAGAAGCAATTTGAGTGTTGGGTGCTCTTCTTACTGCTACCGGCCTAGGGGTAGTAGCACCGGACCATTGAGAGCAATTATGATCGATTAATGATTTTGGAATAATCATTGAATATCTTTGTGGGCATTGCTATGTGAAAGGTTTCTCCTTGTCTTTGATGGTTGCAGGGCGACGGTGCTAGGTCATGGTGAGGCGGAGGATGACCAGGACTAGGCGAGGAGCGTCGGAGGTCCAGACGGTTGGGAGATCGCCGGAAGATGATCGGAGACGGAGTCCGAGCATGTCAAGAAGACAAGGAAAGGAGATGATCCTAGCAAGATGCCGTGTGGATCAATGAGGGCCGTCGGATTGATGTCTAGTTGATAGGTTAGCGGGTCTAGGTAGTATGCTTTGAAAAACGTGCAAGAAAACCAAGTATGTGTGTGGGTTTTGGGTTATACCTTGCATGGATGTGTGTGTGGGTTAATCTTAGCCCTTAGATGAGTGCTCTAGGGTTGAGGGACTCATCCAAGGGTGGTAGGTGGCCCAAGAGTAGTATAAATAGGGGTGGAGGGGTAGCCTCCTCCCTTAGATGGTTTTTGAGGTTTTTGAATGCTCCTTTGAGCTTTGCCCACATGAAAGTGAGGCTTTGTAACGTCTCCTTCCAGAAATGAAAGTTCTATCCATCCAACTCTGAATTTAATTTACGCATTTACATTATGTCTTTACTTTACGCAATTTAAATTCAGCATTTACTTTCCCGCAATTACATTCTCGCAATTTACTTTCACGCAATTTGGATTTGCCTCCCCTCCTTCTAAATGCTGTTGATCTTGGATGTTTTGAGTGTGTTCATATGGTTTTACATCTCTTTTGCACTCTTGGATTGAGTAGAGAACATCTTTTCTTTCAAGTTCCAACTTTGTTCAGGGCTTGTTCTTTGCGCAGCATTTAGTATTTGATTTTTACAAAAATATATAAAAATATTTTTAAGTGATTCTTATTGGAGTAGGTGGGGGACTCTGATATCCACCTTAATAAAAATTTTGGAGTTCACTTGTTGCACCGTTTGGGCTTCATGAGGTGAAAACCGAGCCCCAACCTTTCTGCTCAAAGTTCTTGACTGACTGTGTTCTTCGATTTTTCCTATTTTTTCTGTAAGGCTTCTTGAGGAGAAATTTGGTGTACTTCTTCAAGACTCCTCTTCTCATAGGGATAAAAATTCTAAAAATTTTGTGAGATGCAGAAACCCACCAACCTCCTGTTCAAATTGAGGACAATTTCTGGAAATTCTGCTTTTGCTTTTCTGAAAGTGACTTTTGTGATTTGAATTAATGTACTTTCTAAAAGCAAGAGTTGGATTGATTACTCTTTTACTTGGACACTAGACAATCAGGATTGTGACTCAAAAATCCCCACATATTTTATGGTGCTTATCCATGCAAGCTAGGGGTACACATAGTTGTCTAGTTTTTCGGGTTTTTCACGATTTCCTTTGGGCGATCTTGTCGAGGTTTTTGTTGAAGTATTTTGGGGGAAAATTTATTTGAGACCATTCACACCCCCTCTATTCGCCATCTCGATCCTTCAATTGGTATCAGAGCCGGTTCTGCTCTTTCTAGATCTTGACCGGTCTTAAGGGCCATGGCGACGGACAAATATTCCACCAAGCCTCCCATCCTTAATGGAGTTGATTTTCCTTTTTGGAAGTCCCGGATGGAGTCATACATCACGCCTGTGGCTACCCGATATGGCGAAGGTGAAACTCCCGTATGAAGTTCCTCGCGATGAAAATGTCACGGCCATCAATATGGTCGACGTTGAGGCGAATGCTAAGGCAAGGAACATTCTCATACAGGGTCTTAGCCGCGGTGAGTATGATAGGATTTCTCACCTTCGCTCCGCTCATGAGATTTGGGTAACCCTCGATGCTTACCATGAAGGCTCTACTCAAATCAAGACTGTGAGGCAGGACCAGTTCATGCGCGAGTACAACAAGTTTGATCAACGCGCTGGTGAGAGTCTCGACGAGTGTTTTGGTAAGTTTACAAAGATCTTGAGCGACCTCCGAGCAGTTGGTTGCATATACCCTGACTCGGACAATGCTCGACCGCACTCGACCTTCGGATTTGGGAGATGAAGGTGACCACCATCAAGGACACCACCGACTTATCGACTCTAACTCTTGACGGGCTTTATTCTCACCTCAAGACTCATGAGATCGATGTCGTCTCTCGGAAGACGAAATCTCAGTCGATGGCTTTGGTCACCAATCCCAATGGATCTTCTTCTGATTCTTCTGTCGGTCTCTCCCTCTCCACCCTTTGCGAGCTAAGCGATGACCAACTAGAAAAATTTCCATAAAATGAGTTTGCTCTTCTTGCTCGCAAATTCTCTCATGCATACAAGAGGGTGAGAGAGAGGAAGAGAAGTGGCATGATCACCTGCTTCGAGTGTGGTGGCCCCAACCACATTCGGGCGAACTGTCCCAAGCTAGAGAAGGGCAAGAACGACGTTGGCAGTTTGGGCAAGAACGACTACACCGACAAGAACTGCAACAAGAAGCCTCCAGTTCGTCAACTAGCGCACGAGAAGAAGTACCGCAACTTCTCCAAGAACAAGAAGCTCCTCCACCGCGTCCTCGCCGCGCTTGACGACATCAACATCTCCAACACGGAGACATGGAGCGATGAGGGCGAGGATGATATGCAAGAGAAGAAAGGCGGCGATTTCTCTAAGATGTGCTTCATGGCCGACGCCAACGGCATCACGACTCAGCGTGTACAAATGACATTTAACGAGGTACCCTCCTATGACCACTCAATGAAGCTTTCGCAAATTAGGAAAATTTCATGCTAGAGCTAGAGCTAGGTGTACGGAGCTTGAGAAGGAAGTAGGTACCTTGACTCGGGAGTTAGCTTCACTTAGATCTTCTCCCTCCCGAGTCACTGATGACTGTACTTTGTGTGATGCTTTGCTTGTGGAGTTAGAGAACCTAAGGACTATGCATGATAGTGTGTTGTCTAACTAGATAGTTTTAGGTTGAAGAATGCTAGCAATGAATCTGTTGATACTCCTTCTGTAGATGCTAGTTTTCTTCATGCTCACTCTACTCCCTCTTATGCTAATTGCCCTAAATTGCTTGCTGAAATTGATGCCAAGAGCACTCACCTTAAGAAGCTTTCTTCTAGAAATGATGAACTTGAATTGCATGCTTCTAAGGACCCAGTCAGCTCATGTGAGGGCTGTAAGCAACCAAAACTTGACAATGATGCTTTGAATGTCAAGTGTGATCAACTTGCTAAGGACATACTAAATAAGTCACAAGAAAGTTGCTTGTCATGTTCTATGATTGAGGGGGACTTGGATAAAATCCATGTCGAGCTTAGGAAGAAATTAGAAGAACAAGCCCATAGAATTAGAAATGCGTCTTGCGTTTCTTGTGAGGCCCTCAGGATTGAGGCAGCCGTCTTTGAGAGGAGAAAATGCACGTGCCGAGAGAGCTCATCTTTCGGTTCTTCTTCTTCTTCCCCTGCTCTTCTTGTCCTCTTTCTTTCGAGATTGTCAAGATCTTATGAGCACTCGAGAAGTTTGTAGGAGGCAAGAAGAAGCTCAATCTTATTCTAGACCAATCCAAGATTAGTAGATTCAATCAAGGTCTAGGATTTGATCCCTTGAGCACGCCGGCGCATCCTCCCACCATTGTTTGCTCCAAGAGTGGTGAGATTGTGGTAGCTCCTGAGTGAGCACCATCGTGTTTAGGTCTGCTGGGTTGTCCATAGGACTTGACTGTATGGGTGTTATTCTGCTTCGTCTCTAGCAAGGCGAAGTACACATACACCTTCTGTAAGAAGGATGATCACCTAGTAGATTTCTGCTTCAGGCGTGCCAAGATCACTCGGCGTGAGCGTGTTGCTGCTCTTAGGGGTATTCAGGGTCATCCCCAGACTTTGAGTGCTCCTAAGGTACACATTGCTTCTAGACAGGTTAGAGAGTCGCCTGTTTTTGGGTAGCGTCCAGGACTCGATTTTCATGCTGGTTCTTCGAATTTTAGTCTTGGAGCTGTTCGTAGTAAGTCTTTCCGTCGTCCTTTTGATATTCCTCATTTTTCCCATCGAGGTAGATATCAGCGGCGTGAGGTGTTTTCTGGTAGGAGATTTAGGAAGCCTCACTGGGATGGTCTGGCATTTGCACCACAGCGTGCTAACCCAGTTCCAGCTCCTAGATCATCTACTAGAGTTGCTACTGATCATGTTAAGATTAAACGGCAGAGAGACACTCGAGTCCAGTCTTCTTCTGTGGCTGGTACTCTGAGGCATCGTGTGGTTCAGTATTGGGTTCCCAAGTCTTCACTCTATCCCAGTACTGAGTCATCTTTCTCTCTTATGTCTTGATCAGGTTCGTCGGATGGGGAAGGGAGATGTTTGGATTATCGACTCCGGTTTTTCTCGTCTTATTACCGGAGATTCTCGATGGTTCTCTTCCCTAGTCCGAGCCCCCGGTGATGAGTTGATCACTTTCGGGGATGCATCTTCAGGTAGAGTCATTGCTAAAGGTACCATCTGCATTAACCAAAATTTCATTCTTAAAGATGTTGCCTTAGTAATTAAGCTACAATACAATCTGCTCTTTGTTTCTCAGCTTATCGATGACTCTTTCGAGGTAAGCTTCAAGAGTAATGCCTGTAGAATCCTTGATTAATCAGGAGGGTTAGTTTGCGGGATTTTTAGATTTGGGAGAGTCTTTCGTGCTGATTTTTCTGCTTCTTCTGGAGACTCTCTTCGATGTTTGATTGCTTCTGAGTTCCGTGATCTCTCCTTCTGGCATAGGAGACTTGGTCACATTGGTTTTGATCATTTGACCCCGAGTTAGCGTACCACGATCTCATTCGGGTTTGCCCAAACTCAAGATGGTCAAAGACTTAGTTTGCTCTCCTTGTCGACATGGCAAGATGGTTATTGCTTTCATCCTCCACCAACGTAGTGATGACTGATGCACCAGACAGCTTTTACATATGGACTTCGTTGGTCCAAAGAGCGCAGATTAGCAGGAGGGAAGTGGTATGTTCTTGTCATCGTTGATGATTTTTCTAGATACTCTTGGGTATTCTTCATGGCCTCGAAGGATGAGACTTTTCTCACTTCGTGGGTTTGGTCAGTAGGTTGTCTATTGAGCTCCCAGGTGCATTACGAGCTATACGCAGTGATAATGGCACGGAGTTCAAGAATTCCTACTTTGAGAGTTTCTGTGTGGAGTCTGGTTTAGAGCATCAGTTCTCTTCTCCCTACGCCCCTCAGCAGAATGGCGTAGTGGAAAGGAAGAACAGGACCTTGGTTGAGATGGCCAGGACGATACTAGACGAGTACAGTACTCCTAGGAAGTTTTGGGCTGAGGCTATAGCTACTGCTTGCCATGTTTCTAATCACGTGTTTTTGAGAGCACATCTGCATCGCACTTCTTATGAGTTGAGGTATGGGCGAAAGCCCACTGTGTCTCATTTTCGCGTTTTGGTTGTAAGTGTTTTATCTTGAAGTCCGTAACCTAGATAAGTTTGAGTCTCGCTTCCGATGGTATCTTTCTAGGTTACTCGACTTCTTCTCGTAGCTATAGGGTCTAGAGTGTTGATGCGCATAGGATCATAGAGACCTGTGATGTGACCTTTGATGAGGCTAGCCCAGGAGCTAGACTTGATGTTTCAGGCTCTTCTTATCCCTTCGAGACCATCTTTGTAGAAGATGAGAATGATGGAGATGATGGTGTTCCACCGGATCCAGTCCCCTCTTCACCTAAGGTGCCTCCTGTTTCCATTTCTGCACCTCAGGGAGACCAGCCCTTGCCTTCCGACTCTCCTTCAGCGAGTGGCTCTGCTCCTACCTCTTCTGTGCATGAGGTAGAGGCCACTTCTGCTTCTAGTCCTCCTCGACATATCCAGAAAGCTCATCCACCTGATCAGATCATTGGAGATCTGTTTGAGCGGGTCACTCGCTGAAAATCTGGTTTGTCCAGTTTCTGCCTCCACTCTGCCTTCGTTGCCTCCTTTGAGCCGAAGGATGTTTCTCATGCATTATCCGATGAGTCGTGGATTAATGCTATGCATGAGGAACTTGAGAACTTTGAGAGGAACAAGGTATGGCAGCTTGTCGAGCCCCCATCTGGTCATAATGTCATTGGGACCAAGTGGGTGTTCAAAAACAAGCAGAGTGAGGATGGGGTTGTAGTTAGAAACAAGGCTAGACTAGTTGCACAGGGCTTTTCTCAGGTTGGGGGTCTTGACTCTGAGGAGACCTTTGCCCCAGTAGCTAGGCTAGAGGCTATCCGAATCCTGCTTGCATTTTCTGCATCCAAAGGCTTCAAGCTTTATCAAATGGATTTCAAGAGTGCATTCCTCAATGGCTATATTGAGGAAGAGGTTTATGTCAAGCAACCTCCAGGATTCGAGAACCCCAAGTTTCCGAGTCATGTATACAAGCTTTCCAAAGCTCTGTTGTCGGGACCCGAATATGCAAATCCGACCCTCAGGTATATCGTGCACTAGCCCAGATCACGCTTAGTGCACACAGCTCAACATCAATAAATATCACAATCATACATAGCGGAAATATTATGAAAGACTTCATATGATACATACTACTAGTCGAATGACCTTATGGTCCACTTACATGACTATGCCTCTGTAAGGTGAATAATATATTAAGCTGCAGCGGAATGAAAACGTAGACAACCCTCGGTATACCACAGTAATCGACAAGGCTTGCGCCTAAACAATCGTCTCCTCCTCGGAATCTTCCCTTCGCATTGATGTAGACTCTTCAATGGTGATGTTATTGTTGGCAAGGGTGAGTACTTAAAGCACTCAACAAGTTGTGCATGTAATGCAATTTAACATAGCTACATGCAATGCTTATTCCAAAGGATAGGCTATCATGGCTATTTTGCAACAAAGCAAGATTTATGAACAAATACAAAAATAGATTGTAAAGATCAGTAAAACAAATATCAGTAATAGATAGATTCAACAATTCTCAAGTAAACCAAGTTTCCAATCCTAAATCAATTTCCAACCTTCCATATGGCAATCCCGCCATCCCAACCAAGTTGTCCATTTAATTAAGCTAACCCTTAAGCAGTAATTCCGAGCATTGCTCAATACATGAGCACGGCTATCCGAATAGTTTTACACTGCAGAGGTTATGCACCTTACCCATATGACATGATCGTCTCTTGGTGCCTTCAGGGTTAACACTCTTCCTTTGGTGTGTCGGCGGAGAGATCACGACAAAGCCTTTACAATGCTTTGGCTTAATCCAGTACTACCCGCTAAGGTTTCAACACCGTGGGTCTAAAACCACAACTGTGGCCCTCTTGCGCCATGTGAATTTCTCCATAACTCGGGAACTCACACCACCAAGATAGTACCAAAATTAAGACATTGCAAATTAATCACTAGGTGGCCCATACCGCATATGTGGTTGCATGATTGACTCAGTCAAAGGCTTGCAAGGTTAAGTCCTTAGAGTGATCGGGCAAGACATCCACATACCCTCGCCCATTGGGCCCACCTTGGCATACTCGCCCCTTGTCACTTGCCCCAATCTAAGTAATTATCACCCAGTTGATTACCAAGCACCCATGCCATCAACAATTCAACATCATTGCGTGACATGACTCGCCACAACAACTCAATCTCGACGTGTGATTCCACATGACACACAAGTTCTTAACATTGTTCCATATTCCATTAATCAAGATTAATTATCAATGATTCTGACACATGTGATGACGTGGCATGGCTAAGCAACTAATACGGACTAATCCTCCAATGTTGATTATAATTATTAACCAACTATATTCAACCAATCTAGGGTGACAATGAATCATGGCATACAATGACAAGGTAGGGTATAAATCAATCTGGTATATTAGCTAAATCCAATCTAATTTGAAACAAACGTATACTTGAAATAATATGCAATAGGGTAAACAAATATAGCAATTTTATAAACATGGGTTCAACATGATCAAAGCACAACTTGGCTTATAACAGCCCTTATTCTTGTTCTCGGACCTTGTTCTTGAGTCGACGAATCTTCCTCGGATGCGTTGCACAATTTAACGTCTATGCGAAACGAGAGAGAACAACAAATAAACACAAAAACAGAGAGAAAACAAACTCTAAAAATTAAATAAAATTTCACCATTAAATAGATCTCAATTTTATAAATTTTTAGAAATTTGAATCACCTCAATCGGAGCTCGTATGAAGGAGAACGTCCTCGGAGAAGATTCAAAAATCATAAAAACCTAAAAATTGGAAATATCAAATTTAAACGAATTATTTTTCTAAAGGAAAACGGGTTTATTGCGCCACTTCACGACGCAAGGTCGACGCTGCTGACCCTCGGTCTATGGACCCATCCATAACTTCAACCATCCATGATGGACCGGGCTCACGGAGGCAGCGCTAGGGTCGATGGCGCAGACTCGACACGGCGGCCGACGCGGCGACGCGTGGTGGCGCGATCACGCGACGACACGAGGGCGAAGAGGCGACGCTACCGATGTGGATGGGCCATGCGAACGACCATCGTCGCTCATCCAACGATCGCGCCGATCGGACGGTGAAGAAGCAAAGGCGCGAGCGCAGCAGTCGTGGCAAGATCCACGGCCTTTCGAGGGCGTCGGACGGCCACACCATGCGGTGAAGAACGACGGCAGGGCGGCGGCGCTATCCATCGAGCGAAGAAGATGATGCGGCTTTAGCGCTCTGGCGACGGATCGGCGCGTTTGCTCGCGAATCGTAAGAGGACGACGACGCGAACCGAAGGCACAAGCGAAGCGCGAGAGGCACCGCGCGAAGATCCATGCGGTTGAAAGGCTCGCTTGCGGCAGAGGACTCTGACGAGCTCGAGCAAAGCGATGACGGCGACTCGGGCACTGAGACCTAGGGCAAACGAGGTGACGTGACTCGGGCTTCCCGCTGCGCAGGGCGGCGCCTTAAATAGGGTCCTAGGGAGGCGTGCTGGGCTGGAAATCCTAGACGGATTTGGCGGCGGCGGCAAAGTCCGGCGACAACACGGAGAAGTGACGTGGCTCCATCCCGTGTGTCCACGACGCAGAGATCCGACGGCTCACAAGCAGTGGCGATGCGGTTGAATCCCGATCGCTAGATCGAGATCCAACGGATGAGCTCAAGGGCGGCTAGGATTTCGGAAAATTTGGTCAGGCTTGCGCGACGCTTGGAGGCGAGTCGGGCGAAAAAGCCAGGCAGAGCGGGAAAGGAATGGGTCGGCGGAGATTCGGCCCGGGAGGAGATTTCGAATAAAAATTATTTTCCGAATCAATAACATTCCAAAAATTCAAATAAAAGCAAATAGATTCAAATAAATTCAGAAAAATCTCCAAAAATACTTTGAGACATTTTGAACTCAAATAAAATAGTTTTAGCAAAACTTTATATTAAACTTGTTTAATTTTTACAAATTTTCACCAACGGTTAATACACATAATTTGAATTCAAATCAACTAAATCCAGATAAATTCCATAAGTTCCAGAAAATTCCAGATTGCATAAATAGCAATAAAATAATATTGAATGCAAATTTTGGGATGTTACAAACCTTCCCCCCTTAACAGAATCTCGACCCCGAGATTCAGGGCTAACTAGAGAATAGGTTTGGAAATCGTGACTTCAAATCGTCTTCACGCTCCCAAGTTGCTTCTCTTTCGGAATGATTGCTCCACTGAACTTTGCAAAAGCGGATAGACTTGTTTCTGGTCTTGCGTTCCATAACATCCAAAATTCTGATCGACTACTCCTTGTAGATCAAATCCTCCTGCAGTTCAATTGCTTCTCATGGCATCTGCTCCGCTGGCACTCTGAGTCATTTCTTAAACTGTGACACATATAACACATCATGCACCTCCTGCCATTGATCGGCAACTCTAAGCGATAAGCAACATCTCCTTGATACTCAAAATCTTGAACAGACCAACATATCTTGACGCAAGCTTCCCTTTATCGCGAACCCTTTTGACACCCTCAAGAGGGCTAACTCCGAGATACACAAATTATCTGATTCGAACCTCGAATCTTGACGACGGTTATCAGCGTAGCTCTTTTTCCTTGATCGAGCTACCTTCACTTCTCTCAGTAATCATAGCAACTCGCTTCTTGGCTTCCTTGAGAATATCAGGTCCAAATACCATACGATCTACTGTCTCATTCCAATTCAACGGAGTACGACAGCACGCCCATACAACGCCTCAACGGTGACATCCGCCACTAGCTTGATAACTATTATTGTAATCGAATTACGCCACGGCTAACATTTATCCCAAGATGTAGCATAAGCTAATGCACAAGCTCTCAACATATCATACGGATTCTCGACCATCCTCAACGTTAGGTATCTTATTCTTGATTTGCCTCTTACTTCCACTCAAAACTCGCACCGGTTGTAACAAACTTGTCGATTCACGATGCATTGCTTTCATTCTTTAGCATACGTCACACAAAGCGATATTTTCACCACTTCACGCTCGCCTTAGGCTATCAAATCCTTTCCTTAAGACCTTGATATATCTTAACACCTTTTGGGATGAATTGAATACTTAGAATCATGAGCTTCTTCCAAAATCAAGCCGCTAAGTTCTTTCTTGTTCGATACATAGATTTGACCTTTAAACCGTGGTTCCTTGGTTATCCATGGTAAAATCCTCGCCTAAGCCTTCATCCTTCCGACCCACTTCGATCTGATCTTCAAGCATTGGCTTAACTTTCAAAGCAGCTATAAATCCTTGTGAAACCACTTCTAATTTCAACTTTTGAAACTCTTTGCACAATTTCGATCGATCACTTGATATTGGTGTATTGGTACTATGGCCTTTACGACTTAAGATATCGGATACCACATTAGCCTTACCAGGATGGTAACGGATCCCAGCCTTATAATACTTAATCAACTCTAACCATCCTATTCGTTCCATATTAAGGTCTGCACTTCGAACTCTTATGGTCTGTACATATCTCCAATAATATAATGACGCAATAACTTCAAAGCATGCACTACAGTAGCAATTTCCACTTCATGCGTAGCATAGTTCTCTTCATGTGGCCTCAACCGTCCTGACGCATAGGCAACAACTTTAACTTTCTGCATTAACACACATCCAAGATTTTGTCTTGAGGCATCATAGTATATATCACAACTGCGTTTGCACATCTGGCAACACTAAGACAGGTGCTATCGTCAAACGTTTCCTCAATTGCAGAAAACTCTTTTCACACTACGGCGTCCGTGCACACTTCTTCTCCTAATTGCCTAAGCGGTCTCGGTTGCTCCCACGTAACATCGCTTTTGGTTGGATCCACGATAACTCCTTTAGCAGTCATCTCATGGCAAGAAATTCAACTTTCTCCTTCCAAAAGTCACATTTGCTAAACTTAGCATACAGCCATTGGTCTAGCAACCCTTCCAAAACTAATCTCAACTGTTCTGCATACTTTCCTTTTGAGTTGAAGTAAACAAAAACATCCCACCTATACACCATAACAGCTTGATCAAATTTCCCATTGAACTCCATTCGTCATGTTCATAAATTCTGTAATGGCATTGATCATTCCAGCAGACACAACTGTAAACTCATACTGTCCATAATGCGTAGAAAACTCTGACCTAAGAACATTCTCTGCACAGATTCTTAACTGATGATAACTCGATCGAAGATCTATCCTTGAGAACACTCCAGCTCCTTTTTGACTGATCAAACAAATTACGATCCTGGGCAGCGAATACTCACCCTTTTGATCATCACCTCATTAAATTCTCGACAGTCGATACACATCCTTAAGCTCCTATCTTCAAACGGAACAGGCGCTCCCTAGGGTGACAACTGGCTCTAGCGAAACATTTTTCTAACAAATCTTCACTCTGCTTCTTCATCTCAACTAGCTCATTTGTAGGCATTCGATGAGGTCTCTTTACTTTTTGCGTTGTACCAGGTACTAACTCAATAACAAACTTGATCTCTCGATCCGGTGGGATTCTTAGGAAACACATATGGATATTCCCTAACAATTGGCACAACTTCAAAGCTGACAACTTCCACGCTATTGACCTTCTGCTGACCAACACGAACCGTAGTCGTTTGAAATTCCATTTTCCCGCTTTCAGGGCTTTTAGCTGACACACTTCTTTGACCAAACTCCAGGACAGCCTTATGTCCGGACGACCAATTCATTTCAGGAGTAGCATCTCGGGTCTGATATCCAATACCGCTCGCTAGAAACTTTTCTCCAGCTTAACTCCATCACATTCTAGGTTAGATTAAGCAATACTGTCCTTTCTGACAACGATAATTCCTTAGGCTGACAAGCTTTACCAACACCACTGAACTGATCAGCATTGCATACGCAACATCTTCAGATGAACCATTGACATAGGTGAATACTCTGGGAACATCTGGCCCTTTAATCACCATCAATGCTCTTATCCCAACACTTCACATTCCAACATCCCAACCATCTTTACTTTATTTCTTTAAGCAAGGAAATCCTTACATGGAATGCGTCACTAGTCACCTTTCCTTTACAAACGAGGATATGACACTTGCATAGGGTTAAATAATTGATCTAAACTTCCTCGATTGAGCGCTTGGCCAAGTTTTGACCGTTGAGAATCGAGATTGACTTGAACTGGCGTGTTTACTTTCTTCTGAGGGCAATTATTGGCAAAGTGCCCGGGCTTGCTGCAGGCGTAACAAAGCTTAGGTCCACCTCTCTTCCTTGAGCATTCATCGACCAGGGTAGTGTATTCATTCAGGTGCCTCTTCTTCAACTGATTCTCCGTACAAACTTCTATTGCGACTTTACTGCTCACTCTTGGCGTTACGAACTTGACTGAGGTAACTTTTGGAACATCCATGGCCGTAGACAATGATTGTCTTCTCTGTGGGCATCGATTAGCATAATGGCCTTCCTTGTGGCAGTTGTAACACACCCGTGTCCGCTGTTGTGCAGCTACAGGTACATTGTTGTCTTCTTGTTGCGTCGAGGCTGGTTGCTTCATAGGGCATTCACTAGCCCAATGACCTTCTTCATCGCACAGAAACATCTTTGTTGGTGATTGCCAATTACTACCTTCTTGATGAGGGCCAACAGGATTACGGTATTGTGTCCTTAGCTCTTTGAGCAGCACCACTTTTGCGGTGACGTTCGCCTCTTCTTGACGACTCTTGAGCAACTACGGCTCAAGATTCCTTTGTCGATCTTTGAATTACAGCGAGAACTATTGGATCCAAGGGACATTGAGTGGACCATGATCTCGGCCTTCACAAAGGTAACATGTGATGTCACTCATAGGACATTCTCCAAGGGAATGACTTCCTTCACGGTGGAGCAATTAATCGCATGCTCGTCGTGGTATGTCCTATCTCTCCACAATAATGCACGCACGATCTTACGATTTGTTTGTTTGATAAAGACTTCGAGAGCAACGCTTAGATGTCGCACAAGGTACAGAGGATAGTATCCGCTCGTATTTACCGTGACCATCTTGTCTCCGGTGAGGCAAAGAGGTTACAAAAGCAATAACAAATTCATTCCAAGTGATATTCCGCGGGGCTTCATGAACAGCACAATATTTCTTCCACCATTCGGCAGCAATTCCTTGCAACTGGTAAGAAGCATGCAAGACTTTCTCATCGCCTTCACACTAAACAAGGAGCAGCTTCCTCTCATTGGTCTTGAGCTAATCATCCACTTCTGAGGGTAACTCATTTCCTGAAAACGTCGGTGGATGAGTCCTTATGAATTCTGATAACCTTAAGTAGGAACGGAAATCATTGGTAGCAGCTTGGGACACTTGGTTGACATTGGCTTGGTCGGTCATATACTCGTGATCCGCTTCATCATTGCATGCATCAACCGAGTCACGTGATCAAGAACTCTCTGAAACTCGCATATCCATCTCAGATCGACGGTTGAAGAACTAATCCATTATTGAAATTCCATTGGATTGATTTTCACCTGCCGATTCTCAGTAGTTTCCTCAAGTCCGAACCATCTGCTTGATTGCTTCTTTGGGTTAGGGAAGAGGGAAATAGCATGGGTAAGAAGCAGAATCCTAAAGCGGGGAGATAGGTTTAACCCAATAACTTAAGCAAACGGTATAATAACTTGGTATGGTTGCTTATATAAGCCTAAAAGCTCGCAACACATCACGCACACTCAAAGAATCAAGGAAGAACCAATTCAACCTATACACACAAAACTACCGTCTCTGAGGGTAACACTTCTATCTTAAGCGGACGCGACTCCACACATGAGTCCCAACCGACTACTCGAAGCAAGATCTTCTAGCTTTTGGAACACTTCATAGATCTACTCCTTCCCTGAGCTCGATGATTCCCTCCTTCATGATTTCCAGGGTTGACAGCAAGCACTTGATGCTTTCTCCTAAGGTGTGGTATATCGACAACTACCAAGTCAACTCAGATAAGGTTTTTAACTCGATCCAGCAAGGGAGAGAGAAAGAAATTCAGCACGGGGAAGAGAGAAATTCTGACGAGGAAAGGAATAGAAGAATAATATAAGTCAAGAACATATTATTCTTCCGAGTTAATTCTTTTCTCTACAAAATAATTTTGAAGTTCCTATAGAGACGACCAGACTATCTAGGGTCAAGGCCTACGGTCGAGATGGCTCGATACCATACGTCGGGACCGAATATGCAAATCCGGACCCTCTGTGTATACTGCACTAGTCCAGGATCACGCTAGTGCACACAGGCTCAACATCAGTAAAAATCACAATCATACATAGCGGAAATATTATGAAAGACATCATATGATACATACTACTAGTCGAATGACCTTATGGTCCACTTACATGACTATGCCTCGCAAGGCTGAATAATATATTAAACTGCAACGGAATGAAAACGTAGACAACCCCTCAGTATACCACAGGCAACTGACAAGGCTTGCGCCCTAAACATTCGTCTCCTCCTGGAATCTTCCCTTCGGCATTGATGTGGACTCTTCAACTGGTGATGTTATTGTTGGCAAGGGTGAGTACTTAAAGCACTCAACAAGTTGTGCACAGAATGCAATTCTAACATAGCTACATGCAATGCTTATTCCAAAGGATAGGCTATCATGGCTATTTTGCAACAAAGCAGCATTTATGAACAAATACAATAAATAGATTGTAAAGACTGTAAAACAAATATCAGTAATAGATAGATTCAGCAATTCTCAAGTAAACCAAGTTTCCAATCCTAAATCAATTTCCAACCTTCCATATGGCAATCCCGCCATCCCAACCAAGTTGTCCATTTAATTAAGCTAACCCTTAACTGTAATTCCCGAGCATTGCTCAATACCGAATAGTTTTACACTCTGGAGAGGTTATGCACTTTACCCATATGACATGATCGTCTCTTGGTGCCTTCCGGGTTAACACACTTCCTTTGGTGTGTCGGCGGAGAGATCACGACAAAGCCTTTACAATGCTCTGGCTTAATCCAGTACTACCCGCTAAGGTTTCAACACTGGTGGGTCTAAAAACCACAACCAGGGCCCCCCTCTTGCGCCATGTGAATTACTCCATAACTCGGGAACTCACACCGACCAAGATAGTACCAAAATTAAGACATTGCAAATTAATCGCCTAAGTGGCCCATACCAGACATGTGGTTGCATGATTGACTCAGGTCAAAGGCTTGCAAGGTTAAGTCCTTAGAGTGATCAGGGCAAGACATCCACATACCCTCTGCCCATTGGGCCCACCTTGGCATACTCGCCCCTTGTCACTTGCCCCAATCTAAGTAATTATCACCCAGTTGATTACCAAGCACCACATGCCATCAACAATTCAACATCATTGCGTGACATGACTCGCCACAACAACTCAATCTCATCGTGTGATTCCACATGACACACAAGTTCTTAACATTGTTCCATATTCCATTAATCAAGATTAATTATCAATGATTCTGACACATGTGATGACGTGGCATGGCTAAGCAACTAATACGAACTAATCCTCCAATGTTGATTATAATTATTAACCACTATATTCAACCAATCTAGGGTGACATGAATCATGGCATACAATGACAAGGTAGGGTATAAATCAATCTGGTATATTAGCTAAATCCAATCTAATTTGAAACAATCGTATACTTGAAATAATATGCAATAGGGTAAACAAATATAGCAATTTTATAAACATGGGTTCAACATGATCAAAGCACAACTTGCCTTATAACAGCCCTTATTCTTGTTCTCGGACCTTGGTCTTGAGTCGAAGAATCTTCCTCGGATGCGTTGCACAATTTAACGTCTACGCGAAACGAGAGAGAACAACAAATAAACACCAAAACAGAGAGAAAACAAACTCTAAAAATTAAATAAAATTTCACCATTAAATAGATCTCAATTTTATAAATTTTTAGAAATTTGAATCACCTCAATCGGAGCTCGTATGAAGGAGAACGGCCTCGGAGAAGATTCAAAAATCATAAAAACCTGAAAATTGGAAATACCAAATTTAAACGAATTATTTTTCTAAAGGAAAAACGGGTTTATTCGTCCATTGCGACGCAAGGTGGACGCAGGACCTCGGTCTATGGACCCGATCCATAGGCTTCAACGATCCACTTGTGGACGGGCTCACGAATGCAGCTAGAGGCGGCGTGGTAGAGGCTCGACACGGCGGTCGACGCGGCGACGCGCGTGGCTGGCGATGCGACGACACGAGGGCGAAGAGCCGACGCAGCCCGATGTGGATGGGCCATGCGACGACCACGCCACTCATCCAACGATCGCGCCGGATCGGACGGTGAAGAAGCAAGAAGCGCGGCGACGCAGTCGTGGCAAGATCCGAGCTCGAGAGGCGTCGGATGGCCACACCTTGCAGCGAAGAACGACGGCGAGGGCGGCGGCGCTATCCATCGGAGACGAAGAAGATGATGCGGCTTTAGCGCTACGGCGACGGATGAGGCGCGTTTGCTCGCGAATCCGGAAGAGGACGACGACGCGAACCCGAAGGCACAAATGGAAGTGGCGAAGGGCACCGGCGACGAAGATCCATGCGGTTGAAAGGCTCGCTTGCAGCGGAGGACTCCGACGAGCTCGAGCAAAGCGACGACGGCGACTCGGGCACTGAGACCTAGGGCAAACGAGGCGACGCGACTCGGGCTTCCCACAACGTAGGGCGGTGCCTTAAATAGGGTCCTAGGGAGGCGTGCTGGGCTGGAAATCCGAGACGGATTCGGCGGCGGCGGCAAAGTCCGGCGACAACACGGAGAAGTGACGTGGCTCCATCCCGTGTGTCCAGAACGCAGAGATCCGACGGCTCACAAACGGCGGCGATGCGGTTGAATCCCGATCGCTGGATCGAGATCCAACGGATGAGCTCAAGGGCGGCTAGGGTTTCAGAAAGGCTGGGCTGCGCGGGCGACGCGGGCCGAGGTGCTGGGCCGGAAAAGGCCGGGCAGAGCGCGGGAAAGGAATGGGCCGGCGGAGATTCGGCCCGGGAGGAGGTTTCGAATAAAAATTATTTTCCGAATCAATAACATTCCAAAAATTCAAATAAAAGCAAATAGATTCAAATAAATTCAGAAAAATCTCCAAAAACACTTTGAGACATTTTGAACTCAAATAAAATAGTTTTAGCAAAACTTTATATTAAACTTGTTTAATTTTTACAAATTTTCACCAACGGTTAATACACATAATTTGAATTCAAATCAACTAAATCCAGTTAAATTCCATAAGTTCCAGAAAATTCCAGAATGCATAAATAGCAATAAAATAATATTGAATGCAAATTTTGGGATGTTACATCTGTATGGACTCAAGCAGGCCCTCAGAGCATGGTATGAGAGGCTCAAGTCTTATCTTCTCAGCCATGACTTTAAAATAGGCATAGTAGACAAAACTCTGTTCATCAAACACCATGAGTATCATTTTCTTCTTGTCCAGATTTATGTGGACGATATCATTTTTGGTGGCTCCTCTCATTCTCTTGTCTCTCAGTTTTTTGATGTGATGAGTACAGAGTTTGAGATGAGTATGATGGGCGAGTTGAGCTACTTCCTTGGCTTCCAGATCAAGCAGAATCGAGAGGGCACTTTTTGCATCAAGGCAAGTACACCCGCGACCTCCTGAGGCGCTTCGACATGTCTGACGGGAAGCCGGTGTTAACTCCTATAGCCATCGCTGCAGTCCTCGAGCCTGATGAGGATGGTGAGCCTGCTGATCAAAAGGAGTTTCGTAGCATGATTGGCTCCCTCTTGTATCTCACTTCGTCGAGGCCGGACATACACTGTGCCGTGTGTATGTGCACCCGATTTCAGGCTTTTCCTCGTGCACTACAAGAAACAGAGAAAAATTCGTGGGCCAAAAAAAACCCATGAATTTATTTATTTAAATTCGTTGGTTTCTATAAAACCCACATTTTTAATTAAATTCGTGGGCCAAAATAAAACACACAAATTTATTTATTTAAATTCGTGGGCCACAATAACACCCACGAATTTGTTTATTTAAACTCGTGGGCCACAATACACCCACGAATTTACTCATTTAAATTCGTGGGCCACCAATTACCCACGAATTTACTCATTTAAATTCGTGGGCCACCAAATCCCACAATTTAACCGAATAAAAAAGGCAATTGGTCCGACGCTGCAGGTCTAGCCTTTGCTCTCCCGCCCAGCGCCGCCACCGCTACCGCCGCGCCCCACCCCCCCCGCGGCTCGCTCCCGCCCGTCCGCGCGTCGCTTCGCCGCGCGCCGCGCCCGCCACGAGCCGTCACCCGGCCGCCCTCCCGCCCGCCGCCGCCGCCGCTTCGGCGCGAGACGCCTCCCGGCTAGCGTTGCCCACCGCTGGACTCGATATCCACTGCGCGGTGCCCCACCGCCGCTGCGCGCCACCGCCCGCCACCCTCCCGCCACGCCACCGCCCGCTCGGTCGCCGAGACACCGCCGTGGCCGACCGCGCCCCCGCTGCCCCGCTGACCGCCAACGCGCTGCCGCCACACCGCCCGCTGCGCGCCGCCGCCCTCCGCCCGCGCCGCCGCCCGCTCGGCCGCGAGCCGACGCCGCTGCGCGCCACGCCCGCCCGCCGCCGCCCGCCTCCCCCGCCGCGCCACCGCCAGCCTTATCGCCGCGCCGCACGCTGCTGGCTGGCGCCACCGCCTCCCGGACCCTCTGCGATGCCCCACCGGCGTTGGAGAAGGTATATTTCATCTCTTTTATATTCGTTTGAAGTTATTTCATCTCATTTTATATTCATTGCATATGATATATATTTTTTATTTTTCTTCTTTGTTGTGTATAACGTTAGAGTTTAGGGTTTGTGTCGAACAAGAGAGCCTAGGCGTCACCCGTTCGGGAACGGCGCATCTCACATTTGCTTGTGAGGTGCGCGGTTCTAATTGTCCAACAGTATTTTGACGCGGCGAGAATGTTGGTTGTTGCATAGGGCTCATGCGCAGCGAGCGATCCGAGCGTGATTTCGGTCGCATAACCTGTTGTTCTCCGACGCACCAAAGATCAGCGTGCGTTTGGAGAACAATGGGTTATCTTGCTAAATTTCGTTCGGTTCAGGCGACGTCACAGATCGCATGCAATAGCCTCCATTCTTGGGTGGGTTTAGAACATATCTTTCTTAATAGGGTTGTTGAAATGCATCTCAATGTGAGTAATCTATTGCAATAGTGATAATTTCAGTTGAAATGCATAACTTAGTCGATTTTAGGACATTTAGGCAACTCTTTCTTAAACCTTGCACAAATCATCTCAATGTTCATACTTGAAAAGGTATACTTGTGTGCTTATGAAAGTTCATTGCTATGCTCCTGTAGATATGTGATGGTTTACCAAATTATTAACCCATTAGTGCTATTTGATTTTTTCTTTCTGTCAATAACTTTTTGATTTGGAACCTTATATTGTGCTGACTTGTTGGAATTGAAAAGTTATCTTAAGACAACTTGTTCATTTGTAAACTTATGTTTTAAATGCTTTATATGGCATCCTTGTAGAATGTGTTGTTTGCCCATGTACAATCTGATTGTTTATCCTTGTAGAATGCTTTATATTTGTACTTTGTATATTAAACTCTTAAAATGACTACCAAAACTCTTAATTGCTTCTTTGAACTATTTTCACTGTTTGTTATCTTTTGAATACTCAGTGAATTAGGGTTTTTGGAAGTTGAATTAAATAATTTTAGTTGTAATCTTGGCCTTGAACTAGATGGTTAACTTCTGTTAATACTAGAGAGTATTACTTTCATGCTTCATTGAATATGAGATTGATGTTCATATGATTATTATAGCATATCTTGACTAGCTCGTAGGTGTAGTTCTTATATATAGTATCTATTCTTGTTTAGCTTGACCTGTCATATTGATATTCTTATATTGTGTCTTGGTTGAATAGTACTATTCTAACCTTGTTTCATGTGAATTAGCATAATGTTACTTGTAACACAACCTAAGTTAATCTTGAACTTGCAGGTTTCTAGGTCACGCCCAAAGACGTGCTAATGGCGACATCATAGAAGACATCTTCAACGGTCCGAGCGGTGGTGGTAGCGCCCACAACTCCAACAACCCCGAGGCATGAATTCCATTGTGAGCTCGATTGGTGTATTCTTGTTGTACTTTATGACTTGTTGTGATGGATACATTGTGATCGACTTATTGTGATGGGCTTATTGTAATGGAATGTGGATTGTATCTATTGCGGTTGTAATGTGTTATGCGTCATTGCGTAGTTTACAAATTGCCGTTGGATGTGTGATTGGATTATCTAAGGATCTGCTAGAATGTCTCATACGGTTTGAGAGATTGATATATATATTATAAGCGCAAATGTTTTTTTTGTCTGTGAGTGGATGTCCTATTTACTAGAGAGGTCATGCGAAATTTTGTACATTTGGTGACTTAGTTTTAAGCGGTTTGAAGAGTTAAAAGGTTGGTTTCAGTATTTTAGTAGAGGTAATAGGTTTGGTGTCTCGTTTGTTAATTCTTCGTTCGCTTGAACTTCATTGTGCAGTTAGTTCTTTTCTGTTAGTGTTTCTGATCAGATTTGAACAAAATAGATGATCCTTCTTATTCTTCGCTTAGCAATTTTTAGTTTCAATTTTCTTTTTGCCTTTTCTTTTCTTCTATAGTTGTTATATGTATTGAGTGCGATATATATATATATATATATATATACACACACACATTTGTGTATAAATGAGTGATAAATTCGTGAGCCATTAAAAACCCACGAATTTATCTGGCTGCTCCAGATAAATTCATCGATTCCTTGTGCCCACGAATTTAAAAATTAAATTCGTGGTTTATTAAGCCCACTTAATTTAACAGATTAAATTGTGGGTTTGTACCCCACGAATTTTAATTAGATTAAATTCGCTTTGTACCCCATGAATTTAACAGATTAAATTGTGGACCACATTGGCATGCAATTTAATCATTAAATCGTGGTTTAATAAACCCACAGTTAACTCAGATTAGAGTTAAATTTGTGGGCTTGGCATAAACCTACGAATTTAACATAAATTCGTGGGTACCCATGAATTTAATTGATTAATTTCTTCGAGTTAAATTCGTGCACTAAATTCGACGGTTTGCTCACGAATTTAAATTAAATTCGTGGGTTTTGGCCTAAATTCATGGGTTTCTGGCCCACGAATTTTTCCCTGTTTCTTGTAGTGGTACCTCTCACTGTCAGGCGGTGAAGCGCATTTTCCTGTACCTTCGCGCTACCATTGATTATGGTATTTGGTACTCTTCCTCCTCTTGTCTATCTCTTAGAGCCTTTTTCGATGTCGACTTTCTTTGGTTGTAGGATTGATAGGAAGAGCACTTCTGGCACTTGCCAATTCATTGGCACTTCTCTTGTTTTTGGTCATCTAGGAAGCGATGCAGGGTTGCACGGTCCACGGCGAGGCGAGTATGTTCTTCGCTGACCGATTCTTTGTCAGAGCTGAGTTCTCTGGATGAGATCGACCTTACGGGTCTTTGGGTTAGATATACAGAGTGTGCCACTTTTCTGTGACAACATTTCTGCTATTTGCATTGTTAAAAACCAGTCTGACATTCCCGGACCAAACACATTGATATTAGATATCACTTCTTTAGAGACCATGTAAAGAAGGGGGATATCGTGCTTCAGTTTGTAGAGAGTGACCTTCAGTTAGCCGATATCTTCACCAAGCCTTTGGATAGCTCCAGGTTTGTTGCCCTGAGGAGTGAGCTTGGTCGTGTGCCCTTACGGCCTTCTGTGAGGGGGAGCTGGCTTGTATATTATGTATTATATTATTTTTCTTCCGGTTCTTCTTTATTTTATTTTGTTCTGGGTGCTATGGGTTTTTCTCTTTAGAGTTCTGAGTTCACTTCACCTAGACTTCTGGCATGCTTCGGCTTGGACCTCTCATCTTATGCTTCAGGATGCTATTCTTTTCTTCTTCTTGGTTGAGCTCACTCACAGACTTATAGGTCTAGCGGTGTTGGGCCTCTGGGTAGGCAGTGTCTGTGTTTGCTCTGTGTTGGAGTTCAAGAGTTAGCTGTCCTTTGTCAGTCATTGGGGAAGATGAGAGCGAGTTTGAGCCTAGTGTTCTCTGCTATCTTTTCTAAACTCTATAGCCATCAGTTTGCAGTTTTTCAATCTTTCTCTCCTCTTTTTTGAGTTTTTGGCTTCAATTGAGTTCATTTGGTTTTTTCTATGCCTAACTCTGCTAATAACTCAATTTGTGCTTAAAATTGACTCACATGTTGAGAGGGAGTTTGAAAATATGTTCATGCATTGCATATAGGCTGCATTTTCTTTTGTTTTATGAGCTTTGTCTATTATGCAATTGATTCAATCTTCATGTAATGCACCTTGCTACATCTTTGAAGAAAATCACTAGCTTAGGTCTATCCAAGTTCATCTATCATACTAAGCTTGTTAAAATCTGAAAATTGAAAATCTTAAATGAAAAACATGTTGCTTTTTCTTATTAAGTTTCTTCTCTAGAGGTTTTTACCATGAATTGTGAATTTATAGAGTTCTCTAGAGTCACTATAGCAACTTGGGTGAAACTTGCTTGATCCATATTTTAGTCCTTCAAAATTGCTCATATGTGCTAAATTAAGAAAGATTTGACTCTCTTTTGTGCAAAATTGAACTCAACACTATATATTCTCGAGACTGCCTCCCATTGCACTTGGGATGAACTTGGAATATATCGTGTATGACGAAGATCATTCTCTTAAGAGTTACTCTTGGGGTGATCGAACATGGCTTGAGTCAATCATTAAGAAATGCAAATAACAAAAACATAAGTGGGTAAAGAATGCAAATAATGTCAAACATTTGCACCCTGCTATGTCTTTCAAAATATCAAAGAAGAAGAATTTGCATGAATTGAAAAATGAGCTCGAAGGACTGTATATGCACTTCAAGATTCCCCAAAGTGTTGAGTAGGTTGAACTCTAGGTTTTCCAATTGATCCTATGAGTGGTGTTTGCTTCTAGCTTTGAAACTTTTGCTAAGTTTTGCACTTGTTCAAATCTTGCTAAAATAAAATATTGTAAACAAAGCTTGTAAACAAAATGAATTTGTTCTTGGAGACATCCTAGTTCAGTCATTTTCTAAATTGACTAGCTTGGTTTCATATCTTGCATTTATGATCACTTGGATAATTCTCAAAGCTCACTTAGGATGCATTTCATGCATACATATATAAAGTGGGAGAAAATAAAAAAAAATTGATGCCTATATTGCCTAAAGGGGGAGAAAATGTAGAAAAGACATCTTCAAAGGAAAAAATGTTAATCCACTTTGGTTCTTATGATCTTTGTGACAATTGCAAATTTTTATGATCATAAGCATATTCGAGTGTTCCTTGTGTTTTTTATTGGATCTTTTAGAGCTTTTGTTGAAAACTTGCTCTCTCTAAAGTTTAGCTCTAAAATCCCTTTTCTGCCAACTTGGTCATGATCTTATTTCCTTATTCTGGACCAAGTTTGGCTTTGCATTCAAATTGCTTTTTTCTCTCTTATTCAAACTCAAAACTTATGCCTTTTCATGTGTTTGTCAATATACTCATCAAGGGGGAGATTGAAAGACCATGTGGAGGTCTATCCTTGTGTGTGATGAGTAATTGACGAGTTTTGAGCTTGTTTTGATTTGAATTGAATTGGATTTGAAGCAATTTGAGTGTTGGGTGCTCTTCTTAGTGCTACCGGCCTAGGGGTAGTAGCACCGGACCATTGAGAGCAATTATGATCGATTAATGATTTTGGGATAATCATTGAATATCTTTGTGGGCATTGCTATGTGAAAGGTTTTTCCTTGTCTTTAACGGTTGCAAGGCGACGGTGCTAGGTCATGGTGTGGCGGAGGATGACCGGGACTAGGCGAGGAGCGTCGGAGGTCCAGACGGTTGGCAGATCGTCGGAAGATGATCGGAGACGGAGTCCGGGCATGTCAATAAGACAAGAAAAGGAGATGATGCTAGCTAGATGTTGTGTGGATCAATGAGGGCCGTCGGATTGAGGTCTAGTTGATAGGTTAGCAAGTCTAGGTAGTATGCTTTGAAAACTGTGCAAGAAAACCCGGTATGTGTGTGGGTTTTGGGTTAGCCCTTGCATAGCTATGTGTGTGGGTTAATCCTAGCCCTGAGATGAGTGCTCTAGGGTTGAGGGACTCATCCAAGGGTGGTAGGTGGCCCAAGAGTAGTATAAATAGGGGTGGAGGGGTAGCCTCCTCCCTTAGAAGATTTTTGAATGCTCCTTTGAGCTTTGCCCACATGAAAGTGAGGCTTTGTAACCTCTCCTTCCAGAAATGAAAGTTTTATCCATCCAACTCTGTATTTATTTTGCGCATTTACATTATGTCTTTACTTTACGCAATTTAAATTCAGCATTTACTTTCCCGCAATTACATTCTCGCAATTTACTTTCACACAATTTGGATTTGCCTCCCCTCCTTCTAAATGCTGTTTATCTTGGATGTTTTGAGTGTGTTCATATGGTTTTACATCTTTTGCACTCTTGGATTGAGTAGAGAACATCTTTTCTTTCAAGTTCCAACTTTGTTCAGAACTTGTTCTTTGCGCAGTATTTAGTATTTGATTTTTATAAAAATCTAGAAAAATCCTTTTTAAGTGATTATTATTGGAGAAGGTGCGGGACTCTGATATCCACCTTCATAAAAATTTTGGAGTTCACTTGTTGCACCGTTTGGGTGCCTCGAGGTGAACACTGAGCCCCAAACTTTCTGCTCGAAGTTCTTGACTGACTGTGTTCTTCGATTTTTCCTATTTTTTTGTAAGTCTTTTTGAGGAGAAATTTGGTGGCGTTCTTCATGCCTCTTCTGCTCATAGGGATAAAAATTCTCAAAATTTTGTGAGCTGCATAAACCCACCAACCTCCTGTTCAAATTGAGGACAATTTCTGGAAATTCTGCTTTTGCTTTTCTGAAAGTGACTTTTGTGATTTGAATTGATGTACTTTCTAAAATCAAGAGTTAGATTGATTCCTCTTTTTCTTGGACACTAGACAACCAGGATTGTGACTCAAAAATCCCCACATATTTTATGGTACTTATCCATGCAAGCTAGGGGTACACATAGTTGTCTAGTTTTTCGGGTTTTTCACGATTTCCTTTGAGCGATCTTTTCGAGGTTTTCGTTGGAGTATTTTGCGGGAAAATTTATTTGTGACCATTCACCCCCCCCATCTGGTCGTCATCTCGATCCTTCACAACTAGAAGAACTGAGGCTCCCCATGGCGAAGAACTTGGTCAAACAAAACCTTGATCTTGTAGCTCTTTAATCTGTCTCTTTACCTCAGCTAACTCATTAGCAGACATCCTGTAAGGTCTCTTGGAAATGGGTGGTGTTCCAGGAACTAGCTCGATCAAAAATTCTATATCTTGGTCTAGTGGCATCCCAGGCAACTCATCTGGAAACACATCAGGAAATTCGCTCGCGACTGGCACATCTTCCAAACTTATTCCTTTGGCACTGCAAACTTTTATTCCTTCAGACTTTTCTTCGGCAGCTTGAAATTTTAACTTATCTCCATCTGGACTGGTTAAGGTGATCTCTCTATTCACAAAATCCAGAACTGCTTGGTTCTTGGAGAGCCAATCCATTCCTAGTATCACATCTAGGGACTTGGTGTCTAGGACAATAAGGTCGGATATAAATTTTACCCCTCCAATTAATATCTTAATTTCGGGGCAGCCTTGGTTCGTACTCAAATCAAAACAAGGTGATTGCACTAATAGAATAGTTTTAAGAGGCGTTGTCTTTAATTGATGATTTGCAGCAAAACTCTGAGAAACAAATGAATGCGTAGCTCCAGAATCAAACAAAACCATGGCAGATGCTAAGTTGACTAGGAGCTTACCTAGTATGACGTCCGGTGCAGACTGGGCATCCTTAGTGGTGATGTGATTCACACGGCCTCTTCCAGCCAGCGGCGGAGTCCTGGTGGCTTGGTTGGGAGTCTGGGGCACTCCACACTTGGTCCTAGTGTGGGGGTCTTGGCTGGCGTAGATCCCAAATTGAAATGAACTGGCGTCAGAGCTTGCTTTCTTGGGCAATTGATGGCATAATGACCAAGTTCATGACAGTTGAAACATGTGACTCCTGCAGCTGGATTATTGGTCCTCTGAGGTGGATTGCTGTTGGTGCTGAGGTTGCGATTGCCCGAAGGAGTTGGGCGAGTCTTTGGTGCGCAGGGTTCGAATGCGATCGGAGTGAAACGAGTAGATTGTTGAGCATTGGTTCTGACTCTCTGCTGG
The DNA here is from genome assembly GCA_036346275.1 of Otatea glauca. NCBI lineage: Eukaryota > Viridiplantae > Streptophyta > Magnoliopsida > Poales > Poaceae > Otatea > Otatea glauca. The sequence continues at coordinate 22,544,849 of CM070719.1, read as the reverse complement.
TGATTTTGATGGGCTCCATGCTACATCATCTTTCTTTTACGGGATTCTTCTAATTCACGATGAGATTCCTCAATGAGCATATCTTTATCTACTAGATGTTGGAAATCTGCATAGTCATTGCCAATGACTTGCACCTTTAAACCGGGATTGAGCCCACGCTTGAACTTCTACTGGAAAAGAAAGCAACAAAACTAAATAAATACCAAACAGAGACTCAGACAAGCTCAAAACTAAAAATAAATGACTCTGGAATGTAGAGCATGATTTTACAAAAATTGAGGAACTTGAATCGCCTCAATCGGAGTTTGTGCGAGAGAGAACGGGCTCCTAGAAAATTAAATCAGAGAAAATAGAAAAAGGATATATTTTTAGAATTATTTTTATAAAGGAAAATAGGTTTATTGCGTAATGCTGACCTCATCAGGTTCACGGTAGACCAAGTCCACTGAACCCGACCATGGTTGACGTTAGTGCTGTCGCAGTGACTCGGCTGAGGTGGCGCTAACACAGCACACACGCGCACTGACGCAGGCGCTAACGCGACGGGCAGGTGTCATGCATCCCATGGTTGCGTCAGATCGGACGGTTGGAAGGCCAAGGCCCAGGCGACTGCAACACGGCTAGATCTAAGGCATCCGTAGCAGATCGGACGGCCAAGATTCGCGACGAAGACTGACGAAGAGCAGCGAAGGTGCAAGCTCACCGGACGCGAGGATGAAATAGCGACAATCGACAGAACGGTGACGGATCAAGCGCGGGACAAGGTGGATTCGAACGAGGATGATGCGACGAGTTCAGGCGTGAAAGCGAGAGCAGCGGACGTGCACCGGTGATAGAGAACAAGGCGACGGAAGGCCTCGACAAGGGTAGCAGACTCTGGTGAGGGCGCATGAGACAACGGCGACTGCTCGGACGATGGGAGATGGGGCAAATGAAGCGGCGCGAAGAGGGGAACCTCGAAAGGGGGTTGGCGGTGCTTAAATAGCCCTCGGGAGGCATGCATGGCATGGACTCTGAGATGAGGCGCAGACGTGGTTTGGACGCGACGGTGGTTAGGGTTTGGGCACAGTGCGGCGACGCGGGCGACGCGAAGCTATCCAGACCGCACACGTGGCGCGAATCCGATGGTCTATGATGTGTACTAAGGTTGTCCCGATCTTCTGATGAGAACGATACGATGATTTGGTGTAGTACAAAGTAGATGGATCGGCTAATAACCACAAGATCAGCAACCAAACAACCGCAACGTCACCACATGAGGCGATCAACCGAATCAAAGACCCGATCGATCCTTGTACCTGCTGCAACCAAGAACATGCAAGAACAAGGTGATAGCAATTTCAATCCAATAATCTCAAAGAAACAAGGTTGAGGTTCTGTTTCTCAACTCGGGTGGTCTAGTCGACACACGCAAGATTGAGGAGGGACGCACACAGGGTCTACCAAAACACAATAAAACCTCTGCCAGAATGTATGACAGTAGGGGCATTATATAGGGTGGAGACCGGACTTGGGGCGTCCAAAATAGGGTCGGCCACCACGCAACCCTTACCATACATAGGCCATGGGCCCAAAAATACGGTAACGCAACACTTGACAGATTTGGTCTGTGACATTTTTCTGCGTTTTCTTGTCTATCTGGAGCGAATTGGAAGGTGAGCTGGATCTATTGGAAAGCTTATCTCCTAGGCTTTCGAACGGGTGGTCACACGCCGAAAACGGAGTTCGGGAGCCCGAGTTACACCCATTTGAAGTTGGCGTGCTACTGGATGGCCGAACCGGGTTTTTTAGCATCTTGGGTTTCCATACGAGTCTTCCATGGCGCGTGGGCTATCCTTGGCGTGTGTGCTTGAGCCGCTGGTTCTTTGTCGTGGGCTTGAAAGGCTGAGCTTCTGGATTAAGGCCCTTTTGAGATGAAGATGTCGCAGTCGGAGAGGAAGTGCGGGTTTAGGCGGGGAATAGGAACGCGTCAGAGAGATTCGGCCAAAAAGAGTTTTTAGAAAATATCCGAATTAAAATAATTCCAAAAAATCAAATAAAAGCAAAAAAAATCAAATAAATAGCAAATAAATTCAGAAAAATCTCCAAAGATACAGAAAAATTCCTTGAAGCATAATGAAAATCTTTTGTTTGATGAATAGATTACTCAAATTAAATCCTTTCATTAATAGAAAATTCAAATTAAGCTTGAATTAATGCAAGTAAAATGCAAATGGTTTATTTTCAAATTCAAACATTCCAAAACTCAAATTTTGGGATGTTTCAGGCCGCATAGCAACAGCCAGCCAGTGCCTTGGGACCGTCATGGCTCCCAGGTGCTCACCGAGCCCTTGGCTGGCTGGCTCTGCCACTCCTCCGCTGGCAGCTTCCCCTGAGCCATGCTATGTTTACTGCCACTAACACGCGGGCCCGAGTCGTCAGTCTCTCGTGCACTCACCCTCACACAGTCGCTGACAGCGAGACCCGAATGTAAGGCAACAAAAGAATTTAAAAACATGACAAAAAAGGAAAGTAGTTTCTGTAAAGGAAAACATATTTTCCATTTTTGGAAGTTTTCATTTTTCCAGTGATTTTTGTAAACCCTATATTTTTCAATTGAGCATAACTTTTGCATCTTAAGCCTAAATTAAATAAAACAAATTTATAAATTCATGTTAAATCGTGTAGTTTCAGAAGATGCAAAAACATTTTGAATTTCATTACTGGATAATTTTTAAATTCAAATTTATATTAAAGGCCTAAAATATGCCATATACAAGATTTTTGCAAATAGGCTCAAAATTGAATGAAACTAGTTTTGATGGAATTGTTAGGTCATAAGAAATATAAATATAAAAAATATTAGAATTTCAGCTTGTTTTAAAGACATTTTTTAATAAAAGATAATTTCAATAGGTTGGATGTTTAAATAATTAACTTGAGCAAAAGAGCTCCAAATTGAGTGTAATCAATTTCTATATGCCTTTAAGACAGTAAATTACCCGGATATGCAAAAATACATAGGGTGAACTATTGAGTTTATACAAGTGTCAGGATCCAAATATGCATATCCGGACCCTCTGTGTATACCGCACTAGTCCAGGATCACGCTAGTGCATATAGGCTCAACATAGGTAAATATCACAATCATACACAGTGGTAACAAAATAAAAGACTCCATATATTAAATATAACTGAGTGAATGGCCTTATGATCAACTTACATAATAAATCCACACAGGGCTAGACTAAGAATAATAAACTAAGACATTGCAGTGGAAAGAAAGACGTAGATAACCCCTCAGTTTACCATAGACAACTAACAAGGCTCGCACCTTAAACACTGGTATCCTCCTGGTACTCCTGCAGAATAGGCGTAGACACTTCAACTATTGATGTTGTTTTTGGCTAGGTTGAGTACTTAAAGCACTCAACAAGTTGTGCACAGAATACAATTCTAACAAAACTGTATGCAAGGCTTGTTCCAAAGGAATGGCTAACATGGCTATTTTGCAATAAAGCAGCATTTGTAAATGAATACAATAAGTAGATTGAAAAGACGGTAAAACAAATAACAGTAATAAGTGATTTTCAGCATTTCCCAAGTAAACATGGCATCCAGCCCTAATTCATATTCCAAACCCTTCATTAACAACCTACCATCCCCACCATGTTTTCATTTTATAATGTCTAACCCTTAACTGCTCTAGCATTGCTCAATACCGCAAGCACGGCTATCCGAATAGATTTTACACTCTGCAGAGGTTATGTGCTTACCAACATGACATGATCCTCTCTTATGGCCTCTAATTTCATGCTTCCTTTGGCGATCGGCCAAGAGGTCATGACAAAGCGTTTACAATGCTCTGACTTAAGTCAGTACCACCCGCTAAGGTTTCAATACTGATGGGACTAGTTAGCACACTCAAGCCCCCCTCTTGCTCCATGTGGGTTCGTAAAAAGGCGAACCTCACACCACCACTGGTAGTACCAAAGCTAAGACATTACAAATTAATCAGCTAGGTCTGGTCCATTCCAGACATGTGGTTGCATGTTTGACTCAAGCCAATGGCTTGCAAGGTTAAGTCCTTAAGATAACTAGGGCAAAACTAATAGGCACTTCTTAAGTTGTGACACATGAAACACATCATGTACACCTACCAACGACTGTGACAACTCTAGTTGATAAGCTACCTCTCCTCGACGGCTTAAGATCTTGAGCAGACCGACGTATCTTGGCGCAAGCTTACCTTTAGCGTGAAACCTTTTAACACCTTTGATAGGGGTAACTCTGAGATATAGAAAATCATTTGGCTCAAAGCTCATTTCACGTCGACGATTATCAGCATAGCTTTTATGTCTTAACTGAGCCACCTTTAACCTCTCTCTAATCATTGTAATTTGCTCTTCGGCTTCTTTAAGAATATCAGGCCCAAATACCAAACGCTCTCCCGTCTCATTCTAATTCAACGGAGTATGACAGACTCGACCATATAAAGCTTCAAATGGTGACATTTGCAAATTGGCTTAATAGCTGTTGTTATAACTAAATTCAGCATACGGCAAACACTTATCCCATGAAGTAGCATAAGCTAATGTACAAGCTCTAAGCATATTCTCCAGAATCTGATTAACTCTGTCAGTCTGACCATCTGTCTTTGGATGATACGCTGTACTGAAATTCAAATGAGTCCCCATTGCTTCCTGCAACTTATTCTAGAATCTTGAGGTAAATTGGGTGCCTCTATCCGATACTATCTTATTGGGCACACCATGCAAACACACAATCCTTAACATATACAATTCTACCAAACAATTTCCTAAGTAGATAGTCTTCACTAGTATGAAGTGAGCAATCTTGGTCAATCAATCAACGATGACCCATATAGAATCATAACCTTTCTGAGTTCTAGGCAAATCAGTAATAAAATCCATACCGATTTCCACCCACTTCTATTCACTAACTTTTAACGGATGTAACAAACCTGCAGATCATTGGTGCATGGCTTTTACTCTCTGGTACACATCACATAGAGCAACATGCTCAACAACTTCGTGCTTAATGTTAAGCTACCAAAACCTTTCCTTAAGATCTTGATACATCTTAGCACTTCCTGGATGAATAGAATACTTTGAATCATGAGCTTCCTCAAGAATCAACTACTTAAGCTCCTTCCTGTTTGGTACACAGATTCGACCTTTAAACCACAAAGTACCCTGATCATCCAAAGTAAAATCCCCGGCTAAGACTTCCTCCTTCTTAGACTTGATTATGTTAATCTTTTCATCATCTTTTTTACCATCTTTGATATGATCTTCTAGAGCTGGCTTCACTTCCAAAGCAGCTAGAGATCCTTGTGAAACAACTTCCAACTTCAACTTCTGAAATTCCTTGCATAACTCCGGTTGATCATTTAATACAAGCATATTAGCACTATGGCTCTTTTGACTTAAGGCATCGGCTACAACATTAGCCTTACCAGGATGATAGTAGATTCCAACATTATAATCCTTTATCAACTCCAACCATCTCCTCTGTCTCATATTGAGATCTGACTGGGTCAAGATATATTTTAAACTCTTGTGGTCCGTATATATCTCACATCTATTTCCAATGAGATAATGACGCCACAACTTCAAAACATGCAACACGGTAGCTAACTCTAAATCATGTGTTGGGTAATTCTCTTCATGTGGCCTCAATTGCCTTGACGCATAAGCAACAACCTTGCCATTCTGCATCAGTACGCATCCAAGACCTTGTCTGGAATCATCACAATATATATTGCAACTGTTACATACATCTGGCAACACTAACACTAGCGCTGTCGTCAGACGCTTCTTCAATTCCTGAAAACTCTTTTCGCACTCTAGCATCCATGCAAACTTCTACTCCTTTTTCAACAACTGCGTAAGCGGTCTAGCAATTGTCGAAAATCCCTCTATAAATCGACGGTAACATCCTGTCATTTCTAGAAAACTACGAATCTGGGTGACAAACTTCGGTTGTCCCCAGTGCAACACTGCTTCTACTTTGCCTGGGTCAAATACAACTCCTTTAGCAGTCATCACATGGCCAAGAAATTCAACTTCCTCCTTCCAAAAGTCACACATGCTAACTTAGCATACAGTTATTGCTCTCTCACTCTTTCCAAAACTAATCTCAAGTGTTCTGAATGCTCTTCCCTCATCTTGGAGTAAACAAGAATATCATTAATGAACACAACGACAAACTTGTCCAAATATTCCATGAAAACTTTATTCATCATATTCATGAAATATGCAGGAGCATTGGTCAATCCAAAAGACATGACCGTGAAATCGTAATGTCCATATCGCATAATGAACGTAGTCTTGGGGACATCCTTCGTATGAATCTTCAATTGATGATAACCCGATCGAAGATCTATCTTGGAGAAATTTTCAGCTCCTCTCAATTGATCAAACAAGTCATCGATCCTGGGCAATGGATACTTATTCTTGATCATCACTTCATTAAGTGCATGATAATCAATACATATCCTTAGACTAACAAGCTTCTTCCTGACGAACAGAATAGACGCTCCCCATGGAGACGAACTAGGTCAAATGAAACCTTTATCGAGCAACTCCTCAATCTGCTTCTTCTTCTCAACCAACTCATCAGTAAGCATTCGATAAGGTCTATTCGCTATTAGCGCTGTATCAGGCACTAACTCAATAACAAACTCAATTTCCCGGTCTGGTGGCATACCAGGCAAATCCTCTAGAAAAACATTTGAGTATTCTCTAACAATTGGCACATCTTCCAAACTAGCAAATTTCACACTGTTTACCATCAACTAACCATCACAAACTGCGGTCACTTGAAGTTCCACTTTCTCTCCACTAGGGCTTTCCATTGACACAACTCTTCAGCGACAATCCAAAAAAGCTTTATGTTTGGATAGCCAATCCATTACAAGAATAACATCTACGGTCTTGGTATCGAATAAGATAAGATTTGCTAGGAACTCTATCCCATCCATAAGCAACTTAACTCCCAAACACCCAAGGCTAGACCGAAGTTCAGATCCTGGGGCATGGACTAACAGCACATAGTTAAGATTCTTAACATCCAATCCATTCTCAACCGAAAAATTCCGAGAAACAAATGAATGCGAAGCTCCAGAATCAAACAAAATTGCAGCAGGTACTGAGTTAACCAGAAACTTACCCAGTACAACGTCTGATGCCTCCTGAGCTCCATTTGCGGTGATATGGTTGACTCAACCTCGCACTGTTGCTTGAGGCGTAGCTCCAGCTTGTCCTATTGCGCGGTTCCCTCCTGATGTAGGTGCCTTAGCAGGTGTAGTTCCCAAGTTGAAGCGAACAGGTGTGATACCTCCCTACTGCGGACATCTGTTGGCAAAGTGTCTGGGCTCATTGCAACTAAAATAGTGTTGGACCAAAGACTGTTGATTCCCTCTTGATGCATTGTTCCCTTGAACAGGTGTCTAAAAATTCTGACTAGGTGGATGTGGTGACGGTGTTGATGCCTTGTTCGCAGTCTGCAGTTGAAAACTTGCAAACTGTTGAGGTGACATTCTTAATCTTAGTTGATTTGGACGCCCTCCTTGATTAGCCATTCTACGCTTGCAGTCATCACCAAAATCTTTACGCTTATCTTCTAGGATAAAAGCCTTATTGACTAACTCCTGAAAATCAGGAAAGTTATGGGTAATCAATCCCACTTGCAACCCAAAATTTTGTCCCTTCATGAAACAAGACTATCTAGCTTTGTCTGTTGCAACGTCTTGTGGGGCATAGAGTGCTAACTGTGTAAACTTGTTCAAGTAATCGGTCACTGACTGGCCTCCTTGCTTAAGCGTCCTAAACTCTTCCTTCTTTAGGTCCATCATCCCTTCAGGTACATGGTATTGACGGAATGCAGTAGTAAACTCCTCCCAAGTGATCTCTAGTGGGGCTTCATGAGTAGCACAATAATTCTCTCACCATTCAGCTGTAGTCCCTTCAACTTGATGAGAGGCATAAAGAACCTTCTCATTACCCTCACACTGGGTTATGTGCAGCTTCCTCTCGATGGCTCTAAGCCAGTCATCAGCTTCCAATGGATTGACATTTCCAGAGAATGTCGGTGGACGGGTTCTCATGAAATAAGATAGCGTTGAATAAGGATGGAATCCATTGTTGTTATGTTGAACATTGTTGTTGTTGGTTGAAGCTTGAGTTGTCATACTTTGCATCTGTTGCATCATGGTTTGCATAAGCTGAGTCTGAGCTGTAAGAAAAGCTCCTAAGTTCTTCATGTCAACTAGCGGTGAAGGTTGAGGTGGTACTCCATCATTGGGATTGTCACTAGGTCAGTTTCCACTAATAGAAGCTCCATTATTGCCACGAGTGTTCACCATCTATTGATTGCTTCACGGGGTTAGGGGAAAGAGAATAGCATAGGTAAGTTATAAGAATCCTAATGCAGGGTAGAATAGGTTTAACCCAACAACTTAAGAAAACTTTATTAATAACTTAGTATGGTTGCTTACAAAAGCCTAAAGGCCATGCAATACATACTGCTCACTTAGCAAACAAAAAGACCCAAACCAACTTATCACACCAACTAGCGACTACTAAGATGGTACTGACAACTTTAAACAGACGCGACTCCAAACAAGAGTCTCAACTAAAAGCTAACTCCATCAATCATACAACCACATAGGCTGGGACTCACCCGGTGCATACACCGGTGCGTGGGCTGGTACGGGTGCAAATCTATCCTAATGACCAGCAACTAGCACCTCCTTGTCCACGTGGATATCACGCTCCTTGGGCTCCATCTCCAGCTCCTCGGGGTCATCTTCTTCCTCATCTCGCTCCTACTCCTGTACAGCCTACTCACCACCATGCAAAGCCTCCTCAAGCTCTATGATCTGCTCTATAGCTGTGATGCGAGTCTCGTGTAGCCCCTCGTCGGTAATCCTCAAGCCTCTTACACCAGCTTCAACTCTTCAGTTGTATCCTTCGTATGAGCATCCTGAGTAGCTACAAACAAAGCCAAGTGTACAATGGTAGCATCTTCCTCTTCGTCGATTTGCTGGCACTGAGAAGCACATCCCGTCGGGTGTAACCTGAAAACCGTGTCCTCCAGCTCATGGGTGGGCTTAGTCCTGACAGATCCGTAGCAGAGCAAGGTAGGAAGACTCCTGAATCCAGATCTCAAAGGTTGATCTCCTCACTTTGATGCTGATAGGCTTAATGGCCTTCTCGTCCTCTAGAGCATAAAAAAGAATCTTGCAGATGAAACATCTCCCAGCAACGTTGAAAACCCAGCTACTCCCTCAGTAGAGTGGTCGCACAAAGCCCCCCAAAACCTGTAGTACACTCCACAGCTCTACGACATAGCCTCCTTCATGCTCTCCAAAGTTATGCACCATCATCATCTATTAAAAGAAACTTAGATGAGTCCTCCACTCGAAACGGCAACAAGAAAACAAAAAATTAAGCAAAGGCGAGAAGTAGATAATAAGAAGAGTCAAGAGTTTCTTATTAGTCAAATTTAGATTTTTCTTTAGAAAATAATTTTGGACACACCTAGGACACAACCATGCTATATAAGGCCAAGTCATATAGTCAGTATGGCTCTGATACCACCTCTGTCGGGACCTGAATATGCAAATCCAAAACCTCTGTGTATACCGCACTAGTCCAGGATTATGCTAGTGCACACAGGCTCAACATAGGTAAATATCACAATCATACTCAACGGTAACGAAATAAAAGACTCCATATATTAAATATAACTGAGTGAATGACGTTATGGTCAACTTACATGATAAAGCCACGCAGGTCTAGACTAAGAATAATAAATTAAGACATTGCAGCGAAAAGAAAGACGTAGATAACCCATCAGTTTACCATAGGCAACTGACAAGGCTCGCACCCTAAACACTCGTATCCTCCTGGTACTCCTCCAGAACAGGCATAGACTCATGAACTTTTGATGTGGTTGTTGGCAAGGGTGAGTACTTAAAGCACTCAACAAGTTGTGCATGGAATGCAATTCTAACATAAATATATGCAAGGCTTTGTCGACTTTTTTAGTCGGCAATAATTTTAAGGGGTAGGCGCTAGATCTCAAACTCGAAGGTCACACAAGACAAGGGATTAGACAGGTTCAGGCCCTCGACGATGGAGGTAATACCCTAATCCTGTGTGCTGGGATTATATGGGTCTCTTGGATCAAAGGTTGTTTAAGGCGTAATGTGCTCTGGGCGATATGGTGTGTGAGCTCTAGGGCTTGATTGCTCTATGCTTGGATGACTACGTTGTTGCCCGCCTTCTCCCTTATATAGCGGGGGTGGGGCGGCTTAAAGAGTCCTGATCGGTTAGGAAATTCCGATCGGTTACTAGATTCTAGTCGGTTACGGGATAAAGTTTACATCTTTATCTACCCTATTAACGACTCGGATTACAACTGTATCTTTTATACCTAGATACATATAACTGTCTATAAGATCTGCCCCTTCCATACGGTAGCAGTGCTTGGCGTGGGGCTCATCCTTTGGGCCTTCTACTTGGACCTATCTCCTCCTTAGGCGATACTGGGCCGGTCTTGAAGATACCTGGTTTCATATATTCCACAGTAGCCCCCGAGTGATTCATGATCCGATTGCTATGCCTCAGCTAGGTCTCAACTTGAATCATTGTTCTGAACTCACTGTGCAAACTTCCGACTGGTTTCTTCATTTGATTTGAAGGCTTCTTATTGCAGCGAGTGGATTATGAAGGACTCGAATATAACCCTTGATTTTTGCTTCAACTGAGTACAATCTTCTATCAGACAGGTTTGTTGTGAGCGGCCTCGTGGACCTGACCCATATTTCAGACAAGGATTGAATACTTCTTCCCGCCGGAAGCGAAGCTTTAATATCTTTTCTCTTCATGGATAACCACCGGACAGTCTTCGAGGTCGTCTTGATTTTCTGTGTCAACTCGTTTGCTGAAAAACTCCTTGGCTTCTGAAACTATATTAACTCCAAATCTCTTCGGCTCCTGATGCATTTACTTCATCTTTACTGTATCGGCTATAAAAGGCGAACCAGCGCTTGTAGAATGCATTCCTTCGCGCTCAGTTCTCCATATTTTTGCTCCACGCTTCTATCTTCTTCATGAGGAGGAGGAACGTCAGGAACGTCCGGGACCCCAGGCTCGCCGAAGAATGGGTGCTTTTTGAGGCCGCTGTGGCTGAATTGGTAGAGGATGCTGCCGTTGCCGCCGACCGTACCGCTGTCGATGTCTTCCTCGAGATCTTCTCCGCCCTTCATGAGATCAAGGAGGTTCTCGTGGAAGCGCTTGGGCGTGTTCGCCGCGGAGATGTGTGAAATATCTGTAAATGTAATGTTTTCCTAGGCATAATGCCTACGGAATTTATATATAATATAGAAGTACCTTTTGTAAATGATGTCCATGTTTGTCCTTAGACGTAGCTTAGACTCAGCTTGGGGCGTTTCGAAGCTTGCATGGCTCTTTAATCTGGTGATATCCGCATCCGTCTGCTGTTGGATGTAACTTAGGCTCGACGTGGAGCGCATCGTATTGGGATTTGCGCGGCTCTTGGCGGAGTGGTACCTATATCCGACTGGTGTAGGATATAGCTTAGGCCCGACTTGAGGCATACCAGATTTTTCTTGGCTCATGGCCGAGCGATACCCATATCCAACTGGTGCAGGATACAGCTTTGGTCCATCTTGGGACATATCGAGGTTTTATCCGAGTGGTATCCTTACTCGTTTAATATGACGCACAACTTTTTGACCCTCGTGGGGCATACCATTGGATTTGTGCCTTGTCAAGCTCAACTTGTGATATATGATCCGTCATACGGTAACCAACAGAGACCCAGCGTGGGGCATATCACAAGAAGATATTTTTAATCCACACAGGAGGATATCCACACCCGCTTGTTGCGTTAAGTGATTAAGCATCCCATCGTTGGGTGCAACGTGTCCCGAACTCGACCTGGTCAAGCCATGATTGCCTCTGTCTGTCAGGACGCCACGCGAGTGAGTCATTACGGAACGCTAGGTAGAGACAAGTGTCCTGCGTGCGGTCTTCGGGTAGCTCGTCCTTCATTAGACAATCCAGATAGGGGGCTGTCCAATCGGGGGTTATGACCAAGATTTCTACCTTTTCACTTTTCTCAATTGGGACGTCCGACTTAGGCCGAGTGCTTATTGTGGGTTTGTGAATTTCTTCGACGAATACTCCCACGGGCACTGTGGACCGGCAGGATCCCATCTTGGCTAGTTCGTCGATCGCTTCATTGTCTCGACGGAGCACGTGAACCCGTTCCAGACCGTCAAAATTTCCTTCCAGCTTGCGTACCTTCTGGCAGTAGGCAACCATGTTGTCTTCGATGCAGGACCATTCTATTTGCACTTGATTGACCACGAGCATTGAATCTCTACGGACCGCCAAACATCGGATACCGAGCGAAATGGCGATACGGAGCCCATGGATGAGTGCCTCGTACTCGGCGGCGTTGTTTGATGCAGAAAAAAGTATTTGAAGAACGTATCTCAATCTTTCTCTACTTGGTGATATGAGCACTATGCCAGCCCCCGCGCCGCTGAGCATGAGGGAACCATGGGAGTACATGGTCCAATACTCAAGTTCCTTGACGACCGCCTGGCTCTGAAGTTCTGTCCACTCGACGGTGAAGTCGGTGAGTGCTTGAGACTTAATGGCTGTGCGGGGCTTGAATAGGATATCGAAAGCTCCAAGCTCGACTGCCCATTTTGCAATTCTCCCAATGGCCTCCTGGTTATGAAGTATATCTCCTTAGATTCACTCAGGACCTCGCTGACGAAGTAGACCGGGTGTTGGATCCTCTGCACGTGGCCCGGTTCCTCCCTTTCGACGATGATTGCAGCGTTGACTACATGAGTCATTGCCGCGATGTAAAGTAACAGAGGTTCTTCTGGCATCGGCGAAACCAAGACCGGGGCCGTCGTCAAGAAGGTATTCAAATCTTCAAACGCTTGCTGTGCCTCAGGTGTCCATTGGAACATGTCCTGCTTCTTGAGGAGTTTAAAGAAAGGCATACCTCGTATACCCAGTCGGGAAATAAACCTGTTGAGTGCCGCCATGCATCCCGTAAGCTTCTGGACGTCCTTCTGGCAAGTCGGTGGTTCCATATTTGATATGGCCCTGATCTTTTCTGGGTTGGCCTCAATGCCTCGCTGTGATACGATAAACCCGAGCAATTTTCCCGAAGATACTCCGAAAACACACTTTTCGGGATTGAGCTTCATGCTGAAGTCCTCAAACTCTCGAACGTCTCGGTCAAGTCGGCGATAAGATCCTTCCTTTCCCATGTCTTCACCACGACATTGTCCACGTATGCCTCCACGTTGCTTCCGAACTGGCGTGAAAACACTGCTGAATTGCGCGCTGATACGTTGCACTAGCATTTTTTAATCCGAATGCCATCGTGGTATAGCAAAAGGCTCCGAAAGGCGTGATGAATGAAGTTTTGATGTGATCTTCCGCCTTTAGGCAAATCCGGTGGTACCCTGAGTAGGCATCGAGAAAACTCAGAATTTCGCACTCGGCGGTCGAGTCAACCACCTGATCAATTCGAGGTAGCCCAAAGGAATCCTTCGGACATGCCTTATTGAGATCAGTATAATCAACGCACATGCGCCAAGTTTTATTCTTCTTTTGCACTAGTACAAGGTTTGCCAACCAATCGGGGTGATACACCTCTTTGATGAAACCTGTAGCTAAAAGCTTGGTGATCTCCTGCTTGATGGCGTTAGGTGTGCGAGTGAATCGCGAAGCCTTTGCTTGATTGGCTTTGCCTTTTCGCCGACGTCGCGATGAATGCTCGACCACCTCCCTTGGAACACCCGGCATGTCGGATGGTTTCCAGGCAAAGATGTCCTTGTTAGCCTGGAGAAAGGTGACGAGCGCACCTTCCTATTTTTCATCGAGCCCTAACCTGATCAGAGTCATCTTGGACGAGTCGGATGGGTCGAGGGTGATTCTCTTTGTTCCTTCGCCTGGCTTCATCCCTGACGTGACCTGCTTCTTGAACGGGACGTCGCCTTCTTCCTGCAACGTGGCAGCCTCCGCTTGGATTTTCTTCCCTTCGGCAGTCGCCTCCTGCAGCTCAGCAAGTTCACAACTTTCTTGGTCGCATTCTAGAGATCGCTTGACGTCGCTGCGAACCGTGATGACGCTTCTGGGTCCCGGCATCTTCATTATCATGTAGGTGTAGTGCGGGACAGCCATGAATCTAGCCAGACCGGGCCTTCCCAAGATAGCGTGGTACGCTGTCTCAAAATCGGCCACCTCGAAAATTATGTACTCGGTCCGGTAGTTGTACTTGGTAAAGAAAGTGATGGGCAAAGAAATCTGCCCGAGTGGAAATGAAGAAGCCCCCGGGATCACTCTGTGGAACGGCTGAGTGCTCGGCCTTAGCTCGGAGCAGGGGATGTTCATATCATCGAGGGTTTTGGCGAACAGGACATTGAGTCCACTCCCCCCGTCGATCAGGACATTCCTTAACTTTACGCTACGGATAACAGGGTCAAGCACTAGTGGGAACTTACCCGGATGTACAACCCGGTTGGGATGATCCGAGCGGTCAAAGGTGATCGGTACCTCGGACCACTTTAAATATTTGGGGGCTGCTGATTCCACCGAATTGATCTCCCGAGCAGTAAGCTTTTGCTTCCTCTTGGACTCGTATCCGGTGGAGCCCTCGTAAATGTAGTTCAGCTCGTGCTCAGGCTCCTGAAAATCGTCCTCACCAGGAGGGTCCTTCTTCTTGGCAGCTTCATCCTTCGCTGGAGCTGGTTGCCTATGCTTTTTACGCGCAAAACGCTTCAGAGTGAAGCAGTCCTTGGCTGCGTGCTTTCCCTTTGGGTGGAAAGGGCAGATCGCCTCCATGACAGAATTATAGTCGGGTGCGTCCCTCTGTGGGGTTCGGGACCGGTCGCGTTTGGCTACTGCGACTAGCTCCTCGCCTTTTTGCTTCTTATCTTTGTGCTTGGAGGACTCGGGCTTGTCGCCTTTGTTCTTCTGCTGCAGGCGATCCTCTTGGCGCTCGGCCAGGGCATCCGAGGCCGTGGCGTATCGATCGGCCAGCGTAAACATCTCCTTAATGGAGGTAGGGGGTTTCCTGGATATTTTCTTGATTAGGTCAGGATCACTTACCCCTTTTTGGAAGGCCGCCACCACCACCGCTTCAGATACGTCCCTAACGGTGTTCTTTTTCTGCATGAAACGTCGAATGAAATCTCTCAGCATCTCGTCCTTCTTCTGATGAAGCTGGTATAGGTCCCACGGGGTGCCAGGCCTCTCGTAGGTTCCCTGAAAGTTAGCGATGAATTGATCGCAAAGATCGCTCCTGGAGTCCACCGAATTCGTAGGAAGTCCCGTGGGCCATGCTTGAATCGAGGGGGTGAGATTGACCGGTAGATAGTTTTCCATCACAGTCTGATGGCCCCCGGCCGCCTTAACCGCGAGGGCGTAGACCTGCAGCCAAGCTTTCGAATCTCGTTCCCTGTCGAACTTTATGATGCCTTTGGGATTGAATCCTTCGGGCCATATCACTCGGCGTAGCCGAGGAGTGAACGCTCGGATCCCATCAATAGATCTCTCATCATGATGAGGGGGAGATCGGCGTGGCGAGCCTCTGGCTCGGCGATTGTCTTCAACGTGCTGGGGCAAAGTTCGGCGCGGCGAGTTCATGGCACGACGGTCGTCGTTGTTCCGACCCTGGCGATGATAATCTCTATGGTCGTCGCGGTCGTCGTACCTTTGATCATTTCGTCGATCGTGGCCGGTGCTGAAACGCTCGTAGTCATCGTGGCGCCCGCGTCGCTCTTCCTCGTCCCGCTCCTGCCGTCTGGCGGTGATGTCTTGGTGGAGGTCGTGGTTGAGAATTCGGCGAGCGTCTCCGACTGGTGGTGTATAGCACCGACTGCCGGTATTTCGACTGGTTGCAGTCCGACTGCTGGCGCCACGAGTAGCCGCGTGGGAGCGCCAGTGCGCTTGACCTACTGGCTTTTCCTGATTCTGCTGGATTGCTGCCGCTGTTACCATAGCCTTGATCTGGGCCACGATCGGGGCCGCCGGGCTGTCCGATGCAATCATTGGGTCCAGCGTGTCGAGAAGCGTCTTGGAAGCGAGGACGTTCTGCATCGGCGTGCGAAAGACGGATTGGTCTCCCAACCTGGACTGCAGGATGTCCACACGGACATTGCGGCTGCGTGATAGAAGAGATCGTGCCTGCACCTCCTTACCCTTACGAAGGCGATCTTCCTCCGTAGCCTCTTGGTCTTCTTGATGGAGATCGGTCCTCTGCTCCTCAATCGCGAAGACGCCACGAAAATCGTAGAAGTTCCTCACAATACTGACTGGTTTTCTGAGTGAGTCAGAGCGGCATACCTGAGATGGGTTGGCCTGATCTTCACTAGATTGGATCTGGCTTTGGACCAGGCAGACAAGCTCTCCGCGTGTATATGCGACGAAGTCCAGGCTTCCGAAATGGAAGGCCTGGCCAGAGACGAAGGTGGCGATGAATCCGCCGATTGCTGCCATCGAGTCTGTAGGAAAAGATTATAGCGCTTCCCCTACCTGGCGCGCCAACTGTCGACTTTTGTAGTCAGCAATAATTTTATGGGGTAGGCGCTAGATCTCAAACTCGAAGGTCACACAAGACAAGGGATTAGAAAAGTTCAGGCCCTCGACGATGGAGGTAATACCCTAATCCTGTGTGCTGGGATTATATGGATCTCTTGGATCAAAGGTTGCTCAAGGCGTAATGTGCTCTGGGCGATATGGTGTGTGAGCTCTAGGGCTTGATTGCTCTATGCTTGGATGACTACGTTGTTGCCCGCCTTCTTCCTTATATAGCGGGGGTGGGGCGGCTTACATAGTCCTGATCGGTTAGGAGATTCCGATCGGTTACTAGATTCTAATCGGTTACGGGATAAAGTTTACATCTTTATCTACCCTATTAACGACTCGGATTACAACTGTATCTTTTATACCCAGATACATATAACTGTCTATAAGATGTGCCCCTTCCGTACGGTAGCAGTGCTTGGTGTGGGGCTCATCCTTTAGGCCTTCTGCTTGGACCTATCTCCTTCTTAGGCGATACTGGGCTGGTCTTGAAGATACCTGGTTTCATATATTCCACAGGCTTATTCCAAAGGAATGGCTATCATGGCTATTTTGCAAAAAAGCAGCATTTGTAAATAAATACAATAAGTAGATTGAAAAGATAGTAAAACAAATAACAGTAATAAGTGATTTTCATCATTTCCCAAATAAACATGGCATCTAGCCCTAAGTCATATTCCAGACCCTTCATTGACAACCGGCCATCCCAAACAAGTTTTCATTTTATAAAGTCTAACCATTAACTGTAATTCCAGAGCATTCCTCAATACCGCGAGCACGGCTATCCGAATAGATTTTACACTATGCAGAGGTTATGCGCTTTACCCACACGATATGATCATCTCTATTGGCCTCTAATTTCACACTTCCTTTGGTGATCGGCAAGAGGTCATGACAAAGCCTTTACAATGCTCGGACTTAACTCAGTACCACCGGCAAAGGTTTCAACACCGATGACACTGGTTACCACACATAGGGCCCCCCTCTTGCGCCATGTGGGTTCATCAAAAGGCAAACCTCACACCACCATTGGTAATACCAAAGCTAAGACATTACAAATTAATCAGCTAGGTCCATCCCATTCCGGACATGTGGGTGCACGCTTGACTCAGGTCAAAGGCTTGCAAGGTTATGTCCTTAAGATGACTAGGGCAAGACTTCCACATATCCTCTACCCTTTAGCCCACCTTAGAACACTGCCCCTTTGCACTTGCCCCAATCTAAATGGTTATGACCCCAGTTGATTACCAAGCAACATGTGCCATCAACAGGTCAACATCGTTGCATGACATCGCTCGCCACCACAACTAAATATCATTGTGTGACAACACCTGATACACCAATTCATAATCATGTTCCATATTCCATTAGTCAAGATTAACTTTCGATATATCGTAAGTCATGTGATGTACGTGGCATGGCTAAGCATACTAAACACGGTCTAACCAACCCATGTTGATTTACACGTTAGGGTTTGCGGTTTTCAAAATGGCCGTTGGATCACGATCCAACGACTAGTTTTTGGCCTTATAGAAACTGACTGAGCAGCGGGCCGGACTGGGCCATTTCACAAGCACAGTAATGGGCTTTTCGGCCCAACATCGTTTTAGTGTTTTCTAGGGATTTCTTAATTAAAATAATTCTACTAAATAAACTAATTAGTTTAAGGCACTAAAAATACACAAACAAATCCAAGAAAAATCTCCAAAATAATTTGAGACATTTGGAACTCAAATAAAATATTTTTAGCTAAACTTTATTTTAATTTGATTTATAATTAATTATTTTTTCATAAAGGCCAATATACTTAATTTAAAATAAATGCAAATAAAATGTAGAAAAAATGAATAAATTTAGATAAACCATAAAATGCACAAATAACAAAATAAATAACCAAAAGCAAAATTGGGGATGCTACAACAAGTTATGACATGGAGAGATTAAATGGTTTAATAGTAATCCAAATAATTTTAGCCTCTTGAATTTGTAAATACTCACATACATAAATATAATTTTAGCCTCTAGAATTCGAAAAATAAGAATAACATATCTATCAGAATCAAGGAGTCGTGCCTTAGAATGGGCCCAAAGTTGTCTTACGACCGAATGCTATACATGAACCAAACTGCGAACAAAGGACTAAAGAGTCCATTATGCACAAAACAATAACTACATAACCCTAAAGGCAACCTCAACTCCTTTAGAAGATTTCAATTTGGTTTTACATCTGATTTTTTTGCCCTTAATAAAGATTTGTTTTTTGCTAGTTGCCGTGCTTCTTGTTGAACAACGAGTAGACACTGACGATTCAGGAATCGTTGACGACGACAACACCTACGATTCAGATTACGTACTGGACAACGATCAGCAAGGCAAGCTGAAAGACCATGTGGAGGTCTAACCTTGTTTTTGATGAGTTATTGACTGTGTTTAAGCATGAGGTGCTTGAGTTTGAGTTTGAATTGGATTGGATTCTCAAAGTTAAGTAATTTGGGTTGAGTCTTCACAGAGTGGCACTACCAGCCTCAAGAGGGCGGTATTGTCGGCCAGGGGGTGGCACTATTGGCCTGAGGAGCGGTAGTTATATTCTAGAGACGGTATTCGTTGGTTCCTCAGGGGAGTGACACTACAGGCCATACTGGGGCGGTAGTGCTAGCCGAGCGGCACTACCGGCCTCAGGAGGTGGTAGTGCCAGCCTATAGAGGGAATTTTGAGTTTAAATTTGGAATTGCATGTGATTTATTGCATATCATTTTGGGTAATGCTATGTGAGGTATTTCCTTGTTTTTAATGGTTGCAAGATGACAATGCTAGGTCATGGTGAGGTGGAGGATGACCTAGGCGAGGAGCGCTGGAGGTCCAGATGGCCGAGGATCACCAAAAGATGTTCGGAGATGGAGTTGGTGCGAACCTAGAAGACAAGGAATGGATGAGATGCTAGCTAGGAGCTGCTCGGATCAAGGAGGGCCATCAGATCGTGGTCTAGTTGATAGGATAGCGGGTCTAGTTAGTGTGTTTTGAAAACCGTGCAAGAAAACCTGGTTTGTTTGGTGGGTTTTGGGTTACGCATGGCATGGCTGTGTGAGTGGGTCAATCCTAGTCCTTGATGGAGAGCCCTAGGGTTGAGGGACTCATCCAAGGATGGTAGGTGGCCCAAGAGTAGTATAAATAGAGGGTAGGGGTAACCTTCCCCCTTTTAAAGGTTTTGAGGTTTCTGTGCTCCTTCGAGCTTTGCCCACTTTGTTGTGAATCTTTCTAAACCTCCCTTATAGAAATTAAAACTTCATTTACTCATCTCTGAATTTATTTTACGCATTAACTTTATGTCTTTAAATTTAGCAATTTACATTCTTGCAGTTTACTTTCATGCAAGTTGGATTTGCCTCTCATCCTTCTAAATGCTTTTGGATCTTTTGCTGAGGATGTATGATTGATGGATAAGTCTTCTTTAGACCATATCCCAATCATCTAGGTAAATCTTGTGTTCTTCCTTGCAAGAAACCGATCTTTTGCTCCTTAGATGATCATTCTTGGAATATTGGGTTTTGGGTGTTCTTGTTGTGTGTTCTAGCTTGCTATGACATGTGGGAAGCTATCTAGGATCATCTTGATCACCAAGAACCCACGACTAGCTTAGAGCCAAGATTTCGTTCTTGAACCCGTTCTTGTGCACCCTTCCGTAAATTTGAAAAAGGTCAGAATTTTTACATTGATTCTTGCAATCGATGGTTGGAATAGGTTTGTGACATCCATAGGATGGTGTCCACAATGTTTCATTGAGTTTGGATCAATGGATCAAAAGATTCCTCGATTTTTCTTTTTGAACTCGTGCTTAAATACTGTTCATATGCTTTTTTACTATAGCTAAAGTAACACCGGGAGTACCGCCCCTACATGGGCGGTAGTGCCGGCCTCAGGCTAAAATTTGTGAAAACTGATTCCTTCGCCTCCATTTGATACCTAAGTATTTTGGCTTGTTTATTTAGGTGAGAAAATGCATTTGTGATCATGTTTGGGGGATAAAATTTAAATTGGGATCATTCACCCCCTCTTATCACCATCTTGATCCTTTAATTGGTATCAGAGATGGTTTCGCTCTTCATAGATCTTGACCAGTCTCAAGAGCCATGGCGATGGACAAGTATTCCACCAAGCCTCCTATTTTTTTTGGAGTTGATTTTCCGTTTTGGAAGTCGTGGATGGAGTCATACATCACTACCCAGGGCTTCCTACTATGGCAGAAGGTGAAACTCCCATATGAGGTTCCTGCTGATGAAAACATTGGGGCCAGCAATATGGCTGACATTGAGGCAAACACTAAGGCAAGGAACAGCCTCATACAGGGTCTTAGCTGTAGTGAGTATGATAGTATTTCTCACCTCCTTTCTGCACACCAGATTTGGGTGACCCTCGTTGCTTATAATGAGGGCACTACCCAAATCAAGACGGTGAGACAGGACCAATTTAAGCGTGATTACAACAAGTTTGAACAACATGCTGGTGAGAGTCTTGATGAGTTTTTCAGTCACTTTACTAAGATTTTGAGTGATCTTCGAGCAGTTGATTGCATATACTCTGACTCGGATAATGCTCGTCATTTCTTGACTGCACTCGATCTTAGAGTTTGGGAGATGAAGGTAATCACCACTAAGGACACCACTGACTTGTCGACTCTGACTCTTGATGGCCTTTATTCCTGCCTGAAGATTCATGAGATCGACGTCGTCTCTTAGAAGACGAAATCTCAGTCTATGTCTTTGATCACCGATCCCACTGGATCTTCTTCTTCTGATTCTTATGTTGGTTTTTCCCTCTCCACCCTTTGCGAGCTAAGCGATGACCAATTGGAAAAATTTATAGAAAATGAGCTTACTCTTTTAGCTCACAAATTATGTCATGCATACAAAAGGGTAAGAGAGAGGAATAGAGGTGGCACGATCACTTGCTTCGAATGTGGTGGCCCCAACCACATTCGGGCAAATTGCCCCAAACTGGAGAAGGCCAAGAATGACACTGGCGATTAGGCAAAGAACGACTACATCAATAAAAACCGCAACAGGAATCCTCGAGTTCACGAGTCGACACGTGAGAAGAAGTACCGCAACTTTTTAAAGAACAAGAAGCTCTTCCACCGCGTTCTCGCTGCACTTGATGACATCAACCTCTCCGACACGGAGACATGGAGCGACGAGGGCGAGGATGAACCGCAAGAGAAGTATGGTGGTGATGACTTCACCGGCCTGTGCTTCATGGCAGACGGCAACGGCATCAACGACTCGGATGAGGTGCCCTCCTATGACCTGCTCAATGAAGCTTTCTGCAAATTAGGAAAATTTCACGCTAGGGCTAGAGCTAGGTGTTTGGAGCTAGAGAAGGAAGTAGGTACCTTTAATCGGGAGTTAGATTCTCTTAGACCTTCTCCCTCCCGAGTCACTGATGACTATTCTTTGTGTGATGCCTTGCTTGAGGAGCTAGAGAACCTAAGGACCATACATGATAGTGTGCTTGCTCAACTTGATGGTCTTAGGTTGAAGAATGCTAGCACTAGTTCTATTCATGCTATTCCTGTTGAGGCTAGTTTTCTTCATGCTCCCTCTACTCCCTCATATCAAAATTGCCCTAAATTGCTTGCTAAAATTAATGTCATGAGCGATCACCTTAGGAAGCTTTCTTCTAGAAATGATGAACTTGAAACGCATGCTTCTAAGGACTCAGTCTTCTCATGTGAGGGCTGTAGGCAACTAAAACTTGACAATGAATCTTTAAATGTCAAGTGTGCTAACCTTGATAAGGACTTACTAGCTAAGTCACAAGAAAGTTGTTTGCTATGTGCTGAGATTGAGGGGGACTTGGATAAAATCTAAGTCGAACTTAGGAAGAAGTTTGAGGCCCAAACCATTAGGATTAGAAATGCCCCTTGCGTTTCTTGTGAGGCCCTCAAGATTGAGGTAGCCGTCTTGGGAGAAAATGCACGTCTTTGGTAGTTCTTCTCTTTCTGGTTCTTCTTCCTCTTCTCTTCCCTGTTCTTTATGTGCCTCTTTCTTTCGGGAGTGTGAGTATATCATGAGCACTCTCGAGAAGTTTGTTGGAGGCAAGAAGAATCTCAATCTCATTCTAGACCAATCCAATATTAGTCGATTCAATCAGGGTATAGGATTTGACTACTTGGAGCATGCTAGGACGCATCCTCCCCCCATTGTGTGTGGCTCCAAGAGTGGTGAGATCGTGGTAGCTCTCAGGGTGAGTACCACTGTATTTAGATCTACCGGGGTTGTCCATGGGATCTTTAATTAGAAGGTTGCTCCTGCTACTTCTGCCTCTAGCAAGGCGAAGTATACTTGCACCTTTTGTCAGAAGGATGGATATTTGGTAGATTTCTGCTTCAGGCACGCCAAGATCACAAGGCGTGAGCGTGTGGCTACTCTTAGGAGTATTCAGGGTCATCCCCAGACTCTGAGTGCTCCTAAGACATACATCGCTTCTAGACAGGTTAGACAGTCGCCTATTTTTGGGTAGCATCCAAGACTCAATTTTCAGGCTGTTTAGTCAAGTTTTGTCCAAGAGCTATTCGTGGTCAGTCTTTCCGCCGTCCTCTTGATATTCCTAATTTTTTCTATCGAGGTAGATATCAGTGGAGTGAGGTGTTTTCTGGTAGGAGATTCAGGCAGCCTAACTTGGATGGTCCGGCCTTTGCACCACGGTGGGCCAACCCAGTTTCAGCTTCTAGATCTTCTACAAGTGCTAGTTCTGATCTTGTAAGGGTTGAACGTAAGAGAGATGCTAGAGTCCAGTCTTCTTCCTTGGCTTGCACCTTGAGGCATCGTATGGTTCAGTATTGGGTTTCCAGGTCTTCACTTTATCCCAGTACTGAGTCATTTCTCTCTTCTATGACTTGATCAGGTTCATTGAATGGAGAAGGGAGATGTTTGGATTGTCGACTCTGGTTGTTCTCGTCATATGAGAGGAGACTCTCATTGGTTCTCTTCCCTAGTCCGAGCCCCTGGTGATGAGTTGATCACTTTTGGGGATGCTTCATCAGGTAGAGTCATTGCTAAGGGTACTATTTGCATTTATCAGAATTTCATTCTTAAGGATGTTGCCTTAGTAAGTAAGATGCATTATAATTTGCTTTCTATTTCTCAGCTTATCGATGACTCTTTCGAGGTAAGCTTCAAGAGTAGTGCCTATAGAATCCTCAATTCTTTAGGAGGGTTAGTTTGTAGGATTTCTAGATATAGGAGAATCTTTCGTATTGATTTGTCTGCTTCTTATGGACTCTCTCTGATGTTTGATTGCTTCAGAGTCCCGTGATCTCTCCTTCTCGTATAGGAGACTTGGTTACATTAGATTTGATCATTTGACCCGAGTTAGCAGCCACGACCACATTCGTAGTTTGCCTAAACTCAAGATGGTCAAAGACTTAGTTTGCTCCCCTTGCCGATATGGCAAGATGATTGCTGCTTCTCATCCTCCAGTCATTGTTGTGATGACTAATGCACAAGGACAGCTTTTACATATGGACATTATTGGTCCAGCTAGAGTGTAGTCAGTAGGTGGAAAATGGTATGTTCTTGTCATTGTTGATGATTTTTTGAGATACTTTTGGGTGTTTTTCATGGCCTCGAAGGATGAGTCTTTTACCCATTGTAGGGGTTTGACTCATAGGTTGTCTTTTGAGCTCCATGGTGCTTTACGAGCTATACACAGTGACAATGGCACGGAGTTCAAGAACTCCTATTTTGAGAGTTTCTGTGTGGAGTCTGGTTTAAAGCATCTACTATCCTCTCCCTACGTCCCTCAACAAAATGGCGTAGTACAAAGGAAGGATATGACCCTGGTAGAGATGGCCAGGATGATGCTAGGCGAGTACATAACTCCTTGGAAGTTTTGGGCTGAGGTTATAGCTACTGCTTGCCATGTTTCAAATCGGGTACTCTTGAGAGCACATTTGCACCACACTTCTTACAAGTTGAGGTATGGGCGAAAGTCTAGTGTTTCTCATTTTTGTGTGTTTGGCTGCAAGATTTCATTTTGAAGTCTAGTAACCTGGATAAGTTTGAGTCTAGTTCTTCTGATGGTATCTTTCTGAGTTATTTGACTTCTTCTCGTAGCTATAGGGTCTGGAGTTGCGATGTGCATAGGATCATAGAGACCTACGAGATGACCTTTGATGAGGCTAGCCCAGGAGCTAAACCTGATATTTCAGGTTCTTCTTCCACCTCGGAGACCATCTTTGTAGAGGATGAGGTTGATGGAGATGATGGTGTTCTACCTAATCCAGTCCCCTCTACACCTGAGGTGCCTGAGGGAGACCAGCCCTTGCATTTTGACTCTCATGCAGCTAGTGGCTCTTATCCTACCTCTTCTATGCATGAGATAGAGGCCACTTCTTTTTCTGGACCTCCCCGTCTTATTCAGCATTCTCATCCACCTGATCAGATCATTGGCGATCTTTTTGAGCGGGTCACTCGCTCAAAATCGAGTTTGTCCAGTTTCTGCCTCTACTCTACCTTTGTTGCCTACTTTGAGCCGAAGGATGTTTCTCATGCATTATCCGATTAGTCATGGATTAATGCTACGCATGAGGAACATGAGAACTTTGAGAGGAACAAGGTATGACAGTTTGTCGAGCCCCCATCTGGTCATAATGTCATTGGGACCAAGTGGGTGTTCAAGAACAAGCAGAGTGAGGATGGGGTTATCATTAGAAACAAGGCTAGACTAGTTGCCAAGGGCTTCTCTTAGGTTGAGGGTCTTGATTTTGAGGAGACTATTGCCCCTGTAGCTAGACTAGAGGCTATTAGGATCATGCTTGTATTCTCTGCATCCAAGGGCTTCAAGCTTTATCAAATGAATGTCAAGAGTGCATTCCTCAATGGGTATATTGAGGAAGAGGTGTATATTAGGCAGCCTCTAAGATAAGAGAACCCCAAGTTTTTGAGTCATGAATACAAGCTTTCCAAAGCTTTGTATGGACTCAAGCAGGCTCCCAGAGCATGGTATGAGATATTCAAGTCTTATCTTCTCAGCCATGGCTTCAAGATGGGCGTAGTAGACAAGACTCTATTCATCAGACACCATGAGTCTCATTACCTTCTCTTCCAGATTTATGTGGACAATATTATCTTTGGTGGCTCTTCGCACTCTCTTGTGTCTCAGTTTTCTGAGGTGATGAGCACAGAGTTTGAGATGAGCATGATGGGCAAGTTGAGCTACTTCCTCAACTTCCAAATCAAGCAGACTCGAGAGGGTACCTTCTTGCATTAATGCATGTACACCCGTGACCTCCTGAGGCGCTTCGATATGTCTGACGGGAAGCCAGTGATTACTCCTATGGCAACCACAGCTGTCCTTGAGCCTGATGAGGATGGTGAGCCTGCTAATCAAAAGGAGTTTTGGAGCATGATCGGCTCCCTCTTGTACCTCACTACTTCGAGCCCGGACATACATTTCGCTATGTGTCTATGCGCTCGATTTCAGGCTTCTCCTCGCGTCTCATCGCCAAGCCGTGAAGCGCATCTTCAGGTACCTTCATGCTACCACTGATTATGGTATTTGATACTCTTCTTCTTCTTGTTTGTCCCTTCGACCTTTTCTGATGTAGACTTTGCTAACTCTAGGATAGATAGGAAGAGCACTTCTGGTACTTGCCAATTCATTGGCACTTCTCTTATTTCTTGGTTGGCTAGGAAGCAGTTTGGGGTTGCACAGTCCATCGTAGAGGCCGAGTATGTTGCTACAACGAGTTGGCGTAGTCAAGTCCTTTGGATGCGTTTGACTCTGCGGGAGTTTGGGTTAGCGATAGCGAGTGTTCCACTTTTTTGTGACAACACTTCTGCTATTTGGATTGCTAAGAACCTAGTGCAGCATTCCCGGTTCAAGCATATTGATGTTAGATATCACTTCCTTAGAGACCATGTGGAGAAGGGAGATATTGCGCTTCAGTTTGTAGAGAGTGACCACCAGTTAGCCAATATATTTACGAAGTCTTTGGATAGCTCCAGATTTGTTGCCTTGAGGAGTGAGCTTGGAATCATGAGACCTTATGACTTATTGTGTGGGGGAGGTGGTTTGTATATTATGTATTATATGTTTTATTCCAGCATTTCCTTTCTTTTACTTTTTCTGAGTGATTATGGGATTATTTTCCTGAGTTGAGTTCTCTTCACTTAGACTTCTGACATGCTTTGCATGGACCTCTCATCTTATGCTTTAGGTTGCTATCATGCACAATTAGCTGTTCTCTCTTCTCTCTAGGTTGAGTTCCCTCACAGCTTTATAAGTCTAGCAAGTGTTGGGCCCCTGGGTAGACAAGGTCTATGTGCATTCCTTAGCATGAGATCGAGAGTCAGCTTTCCTATGCCAGTCATTGGGGAAGTTGAAAGCGAGTGTGAGCCGTAGTGTTCTCTACTATCTTTTCTATGCTCTATAGTCACCCAGTTTGTAGTTTCTTGACTTCTTCTCCTCATTCTGTATTTCTCATTTTGATTGAGTTTATTTGGATCTTCCTTGAGCTTAATTCTACTAATAACTCAACTTAAACCAGATTTGTGCTTAAAATTGATTCACTTGTTGAGGGGGAGTTTGAGAATGTGCTTCATGCATTGCATATAGACTTCATTTTCTGTTTTATGAGCTTTGTCTATTATGCAAATGAGCTATTATTCATGCTATACACCATGCTACATCATATGAAGGATATCACTAGCTTAGATATGTTCCATTTATCTTGCTAAGCTTGCTAAAAATTGCAAGTAAGCTTTAGAAGAAAAACTTGATGAAACATGTTGCTTTTACTTGCTAAGTTTCTTCTCTAGGTGTATTGCCATGATTTGTAAAATTTTGGATTTCTCTAGTGTCCCTATAGCAACTTGGGTGAACCTTGCTTGACACATACTTAAGTCCTTCACTTGCTCCTAAATCAATGTTTTAAAGTGAACATTAAGCAAAATTGACTCTATTTGTGCGTATTAGACTCAACACCTTGCATTCACAAGACAGCCTCACATTGCACTTGGGATGAACTTGAAATGCATCGTGTATGACTGAGACCAACCTCTTAAGAGTTTCTTCTTGAGATGGTCGAATGCTTGAATCAATTTCTTTAAAAATTTCAATGAAAATAAAAAAAACATAAGTGGGTAAAGAATGCAAATAATGTCAAACATTTGCACCCCGCTATGTCTTTTGTGATCTTAAAGAAAAATTTTGCATTAAAAGAAAAATGAGCTTGAAGGACATTTTATGCACTTCTAGATTTCCCAAAGTGTTGAGTAGGTTGAACTCTAGGTTTTCCATTTGATCCTTTGAGTGACTTTGCATATAGTTTTGAAACTAATGTTAAGTGTTGCACTTTTCAAATCTTGCTAAAAATGACATATTCAACACTAAGTTTGATAGCAAAACTTGTTATTTGCACTTGGACATGTCTTAGTTTAGTCTAATATGAAATTGACTAGCTTGGTGTCATATCTTGTCATTGTGGTCACTTGGATAATTTTCAAAGCTCTTTTAGGATGCATTTAATGCATACATGGTTAAATGGGGAGAAAATGCCATCTTGATGCCTATATTGCCAAAAGGGGGAGAATTTGTAAAAAAAGCATCATTAAAAGGGGGGAAATATGAATTCATGTTGGTTCTTATGATCTTGGTAAGAAAAACTTCCTAATTCTTAGGAAGATCATAAGTATATTTGTGCTTTTCTTAGAATTTCTAGAGCTTCTGTGGAAAACTTGTTTTTTCTATTGGCTTGCTCTAAAATTCATCTTGCCAACTTGGTCATGTCCTTATTTTCTTTCTCTCTGAACCAAGTTTGGCTTTACATTCAAATTTCTTTCTTCTTTTCTTTCAAACTCAAATTTTTATGCCTGCAAATTTTTATGCCTTTCCGGGTGTTTGTCAATATACTCATTAAGGGGGGAGATTGAAAGACCATGTTGAGGTCTAACCTTGTTGGTGATGAGTTATTGACTGTGTTTAAGTATGAGGTGATTGAGTTTGATTTGAATTGGATTTTCAAAGTGAAGCAATTTGAGTTGAGTCGCTCAGAGCGCACTACCAAACCTCGGGAGGGCTGATCACTGGCCTGTGGGGCGCACCACCGCCTAAGGAGCGGTAGTTATATTCTAGAGAGGGTATTCGTTGGTTCCCAAGGGGAGTGGCACTATTGACCAAGCTGGGGCGTTAGTGCCGGCCTATAGGGTGAATTTTGAGTTTGAATTTTGGAATTGCATGTGATTTATTGCATATCATTTTATGCAATGCTATGTGATGACTTTCCATGTTTTTAATGGTTGTAGGACGACGGTGCTAGGTCATGAGAGGCAGAGGATGACCAGGACTAGGCAAGATGCCCTGGAGGTCTAGACGGTCGAGAATCGCGGGAAGATGATCGGAGACGGAGTTGCTGCGAACCATGAAAGAAAACCCTGTTTGTTTGGTGGGTTTTGGGTTAGGCCTTGCATGGCTGTGTGAGTGGGTCAATCCTAGCCCTTGAGGGAGAGCTCTAGGGTTGAGGGACTCATCCATGGGTGGTAGGTGGCCCAAGAGTAGTATAAATAAATGGTTGGGGTAGCCTTCCCCCTTTTGAAGATTTGAGGTTTTTGTGCTCTTTCGAGCTTTGCCCACTTTGTTGCGAGGCTTTGTAAACCTCCCTTCCAGAAATGAAAACTTCATTTACTCATCTCTGAATTTATTTTACGCATTTACTTTATGTCTTTAAATTCAGCAATTTACATTCTTGCAATTTACTTTCATGCAAGTTAGATTTGCCTCTCATCCTTCTAAATGCTTTTGGATCTTTTGCTGAGGATATATGATTGATGGATGAGTCTTCTTCAGACCATATCCCAATCATCTAGTCAAATCTTGTGTTCTACCTTGCAAGAAACCGATCTTTTGCTCTTTAGATGATCATTCTTGGAGGATTGGGTTTTGGTTTGTTCTTTCCTTGTGTTCTAGCTTTCTATGACATGTGGGAAGCCATTTAGGATCATCTTGATCATCAAGAACCCACGAACTCGCTTAGATACAAGATTTCGTTCTTGAAACCGTTCTTGTGCACCCTTCCGTAAATTTAAAAAAGGTAAAAACTTTGACATCGATTCTTGGAATTAACCGTTGGAATAGGTCCTTGACATCCATACGAAGGTGTCCACAAAATTTCATTAAGTTTGGATTAATGGATCAAAAGATCCCTCGATTTTTCTTTTTGAACTCGTGCTGAAATCACTGATCTTATGCCTATTTTTACTGTAGCTACAGTAAACCGGTAGTACTGCCCCTACATGGGCGGTAGTGCCGGCCTCAGGCTGAAATTTGTGAAAACGGATTCTTTCGCCTCCATTTGATACCTATGTATTTTGTCTTGGTTTCTTTGGGTTAAAAATTGCATTTGTGATCATGTTTGGGGGATAAAATTTAAATTGGGATCATTCACCCTCCTCTGATCGCCATCTCGATCCTTCACAAGCACCTTCCTTTGATCATTTGATCCCACTATTTTACGAAGTTTATGTTGTTTTATCAAAAGGTATATACATGCGTGTATGTTCATACTAAAATTGCTATATTGTGGGTACCGGTAGATACTCCCCATTTGTATGCATTACCGTTACCTTGACACTTGTTTACCTGCTATTGTAACCTTAGTTTTATGATTTAGACATTAGTTAATGTCAATATGGGTTTGATAACGAGATACATCACTTATATGCTTAGCCATGCTTACTTAGAACATCATTCAAATGTTGAGCTACACTGTTGTTTAGACTTGAACAAATTTTAAAAGGTACGGGGCCAAGTTATGGTCTCTAGATAATTCAGGATAAATCTAAACTGGAAACTTATGGTTTAGATGCGGGCGAGATAGTACTTAAACTTGAGGCGTGAGGAGGGGCCTCGCGTGTAGATAGGGCGAGGTCCTCGCCCGGGTCGATTAAGGACCGAACTTGTTGATATCACCTAAGTAATTGAGTGCAACCACAAGTGCTAGTATGTGATAGCCTTGCATTTTGGTAGGCTTGAGTAGTAAGGGCGAATCGGGGTATGGTGTCGTTCGTAGGCACTCCCTTCCGTGAGGTTTCGGGTTAAAGCATTCCAATATAATACTGTATGCCTTTCTATGGGGGAAAGGACGCGATGGGGCATAAACCATCGTTAGTACTGAGTGTATGGGTCTGGATTTTTGGGGCCATAGCAAGGGTTTAACATCACCGGGCTGGTGCAAGGCTAGGTTCTAGCTAGTCGAACGGTTTCGTCGCAATCTAGCAAATCGGGTACCGTTGGTATTGCGAGGCATGGTTGTCATGATTGGTAGAATGTGTTATGTGGGTAAAGTGTACCCTCTCTACAGAGATTTAAATCTAATTAATTAGCCATGCTGACGATCATGAGCAACTCAGGGAAGTAATGTCAAGTATAGTTTTGTCTTTGCAAAGGTTTGGAAAATGTGTTGTGACGGGTTGGTATATTCTTAAGCCATGGTTGGCTGTCATTTACTCTCTGTTCATAGCCATGAGGGCCGTGAAATGATGGAATTGAACTTTAATTATTGTTATTAGTTTCATATGAAGTGCTCATTTCAAATTTTGTTACTGTTTCATGAACTACTCACTTGCAAATAAAATCTGCCTTACGCTGAAAATAAAACTTAGTGTAGTGGCTTGTTTTCCTTGGACTAATCTTGCATGTAATTTATTTCCATATACTAAAGTCTTGTGAGTACATACGTGTACACACCGTTGCTTAATTCATAATATTTAGACAAAGGTACAGAAAAAATCCCCAATCATTCGTACTTCGCCCCAGGGTCTGACGACTACTTGGTTGGATGAGCTAGGGCTCTTCCTAGTGGGTTGCCTTTGGATTATGGATGGGCATACCACTGTACTACTTTTGAATAATGCTTAATTCCTCTACAATTTACTTCTATGTATAATATTTAGCCGGTCGGCCATGGACTTTAATATTAAGTAGATGTAACAGCTTTCTAGTTAATGTTTATGCTATAACAATGTTTAGACATGTATCTATGTGTAATGATGCATATCGAATGCAGGATATGTGGGCGCATGGCCTTGATCTTGGGAACTAGCGCCGGCCACATATCTGGGTACCCAAAATTGTTCTCAACCGTCCGACGCATGGACACGTGTGACCGTCGTTCCTTGTCTATTGTGACGCACACCCCTCGGTGGGTGTGGGCGATACCAAGGTTCTGAGCCGGTCAGCGTGTGTTGCACCCAGAAGGGTTGGTTTCAATCCTGGTAAGGTTATTCAGAAAAGAATCTAAACTCTCTTTGACAGTGCTATCAGGTGGCTCATGTTTGGTTGAGTGCGTGCCATCCGGTTCATACTCCGTTCACGGGACTGTTGGTGGTAGTGAGCATAAACTTGAGTGGAGTATGGGTGTCACCTCTAGTCCAACGCACGAGTGTGGTTTGATTCGTATTTCTGGATGCCCACAAGAGATGGTATCAGAGCCCATATGACTGTAGAAATAGCCTTGGTTTGCTCGATCGATAAAATTAAGGACAAAACTTTCTCTCAAAAGATTATTTTCAGTTAGAAAGGTTTATTTTTGAAAATGTAGGTGCTACTCTTATCCCCTCTATAGTTATTTCTTTCTCATTCTACCCTTCAAATGGTTTTGTGCTCATCTTAATTTCGAAATTTGGCTTCCCGGGAAAACGACACAATTTGAAAAACAATGAATCTTTATCCTACTCATTATGCCATTCAATTGACGAAAACTACGTGTTCAAAGTCATTAAAGCTAATTTTTTAAACTTAAAAATCTGGTAGGACAAGCATAGAGCTTTCTTAATCTCATCTTACTCTGTACCACCTATTAGAGAGGCAAAACTTTTATGGTCTTACCTTATTTCAAAAGCTAGAAATGCAGTAGGTGGGTCTACGGTTAAGGAATTTAGGATCTTGCATGGATGACTTAAATAACTTGAAACAAAATGCCACCAACATACTGGAAGGGACCATACTGAGTCAGAACCAAACCCATAAAATTTTGCAAACTTTCGAGATCGGGAATAGGGGTTAAAAATTTGAGAAAGAGGTTAGTAGTCGTGTGGTAGAATTCTGAACAGCACCACACATATTCAATTTTGTAGGCTTGTCTGGCAGTGTAAATTCCTGAAAATTTTACCACATATACATCACTTCTGCAGGTAGCTACACAAAAGTTGTCATATTTTATCCGCCATGTAGTAGTACCTAAAAATTCTAGGAACCTGCTAGACAGAACCATTAGCTTTTATGATTTCCTGTTTTATCGCCTGTCCTTTACTTAGCTTATTTCATTCCATATAACGTCATGCTAACCTGAACCTTTTCTTCTTTCTTAGATGGCATGCCGCTGGGAACCATGCTACTACACTCGGGCCATAGTCGAGGGCTTCGTGCAACAAACCCTATGGGACATGATGTGTCATGCCGGTTTTACTGAGCAGCCGAAGTATCTTATCTCCCGCTCAGCCATTAGCCCGGTCTCCGAGATGTTCATCACGGAAGTGATCATCCATGGGCACCACGAAGGGGAGCCTACCCGATGTTACTATGGGATGGCACCGAACCCACTTTCGGCTTTGCATGACGGAGCGTATGTTGCCATCGCTCATCTCCCCACGACCTCCCCAAGATGGCAGAGATGTTCCCTTACTATCCCTCGCGTGCGGGGGAAATCATGGAGAACATCTACGCGATAGAGGATGCTACGCTGGACACACCACTTGCCTGGCTCGTGGGTCTAGTGAGGTCCCTTGATAGGTACCTCCTTTGCCTCCACGACGACTTGATCCTCGCACGTCACCTCATCACCGAGCTGGAGACTCACATGGCTCCACTACTCCTTCACAGTTTCTTCTCTACAGAGATAGTGTATGGGGAGCACGAGGTGTATGAGCCTGTGGAGGACCTTCCACATCCCTATGGCTACTACCGGAGAGTCATCTGCCGTGCCCGCATGTCAGTGGGAGGCCATGGACTCCGTGTTTCGACAACCTGTTCTAGTGGTCCCATGAATGCGGTACGTGGGGAGAGCGTCTTCTTCAACGAGCACGAGTATGAGCTAATGATGCCTGTTGCACCTCCTTCACCACCCACTGCCCTCGACACTCCCAGCACTTTCTACGCCGCCAATGATGGTGGCAATGCTTAGGTTGAGGCTAGATGACGTAACCGTTAGAGCTCACTTTTGGTTTGTAGTACGAGCTAACTTGTATTGTACTTTTGTTGTGCAAACTTGTAAAAGACGATAATGGGATGGTCCGTGTTAGTTGGTGATGACCCCATGATGTTTCTCACCTATGTATGATGATCGAACCATGTTAATGTCGTCAAAATTATCGTAATCTATGCAATCTACCCTTGCTGTCCACAATTTTACTTGAGCATTAAAATTGGTCTCCAAGCTCGAATCTGCATGCTTAACCATCCTGCTCTCACTACACTTCTATCTCAAGTTCATACCTTATTCGCCACGCATATATTGCTCAACTTTCATGTGTGCGATAGAATGCCGATGACCCGATCCATGCACGTGCTCATGGCAAGTGGTGCTGCCCACGAGGGCCACATTTCGGAGGGTAAGGTGGCCAATCCGGTGCACCCTAACCCGCTGTACCCGGGGTCTCACACCCACAAGGAACAACACTCCGGCACGCCTGTAAGAGAGCAAGGAAGTGTCCGTATTCATCAAGAAGCTCAAAGCGAGGAGCTGCCCCCTCCACCGTCTATGGCGCAAGTTCTCATGATTCAAACCCGTCTCCTAGAGAGGATGGTGCAAAACACTGAGAACCTCAATGCCGCCATAGCATACGGTGGAATGGCAGCCATGCTGCTTCAATCATGCTTGGATGAGTTCCAACGGACTCGCCGGCCGAGTTTCTCCTCGTTAGCAGATCCATTGGATGCCTATGATTGGCTTCACGACATTGAGGGCAAGCTCGACATCGCGTGATGCAACAATGAGGAGAAAGTGCAGTACACTGCATATTACCTCCAAGGAGCCGCCGCGGCTTGGTGGGATAGGTACAAGGCTATTTGCCCATCCGACCAAGGACGCTTTCCGCACCACGCATAGTTTTACAACCTCAAGCAAGGCTCCATGTCTGTCATGGATTTCTTCCATCGTTTCAATTACCTTGCCCTGTATATCACTGATGAAATAACGAGTGAGGCAAGGAGGGTCACTCTCTTTCAGGAGCGCCTCAACGAAGAAGTGAAGCACTCACTCGCTTCTCATGTGTCCCCAACATGTAAATATTGGTTGACAAGGCCATTCGGGTGGAGGATAGCGCGAAGGACATGTCGAGAGCTGTAATCGCAAGTGGTTGGTGCAAAAATCTTCTAGTAGCAATTCCCCAAAACCGCATACTTGGTAGTCCTCCGATATTTGTTCCTTCGCCCCAACACCTCTAAGACCTCAAGGGCATGATTCTCGCCGCTCTCCACCAGTGGTTCAGCAGTATAACCATGGAGGGAGGCCATTCGGAGGCCAAAACCGGGCCGTTACCATCACATGCTTTGCTTGTAATGAGAAGGGGAACTATGCGAGTAATTGCCCACAACAGAAGCCACCGGCGACTCGTCCTCAACTCCAAAATGCTGCATCTCATCCTCAAGGTCCAAAAAGTCAACGTGGAGGCCCCCAAGGAGGCCGGCCAGCCCCTAAGCCAACACAAGGTTTGGGCATGGCCGTCTCAACCATGTGACCACTAAAGATGCAAGCAACGCACCCGATGTGGTGCTGGTTATGTTTCTTGTGCACTCAGCCCCCACCTTGGTTTTATTTGATTCCGGAGCATCTCATTCATTCATATCCATGAGATTTGTTGAGCAACAAAAGATCAAAGTCAACTATCTAGACAACAACATGTTAATCTATTCACCCGGGTCCATCATGAGAGCAAAACTTATAAGCTTGGGAGTTAGAATTTTGATTAATGGGTTAGAATTCGAGGCTGATCTAATCAACATCAATTTACTGGGCCTTGATGACATCCTCAGCATGGATTCGCCATCCAAGAACAAGGGGCACATTGATTGTGCTAACCAGTTATCTCTTTGGTCAATTCCGAAGGTGTTCATGTCACATACTCCTCCGATCAAGCCTCTACCTTGCAGCAGCCATCCCTCCACACTCTCTCAATTTTGGAGCTACTTCAAGTGCCCGTTGTATGTGATTATCCCGATGTCTTTCTAGAGGAGCTACCAGGCATGCCTATAGACCAGGACATGGAGTTCGTCATTGATCTTCTACTCGGGACAGAACCTACCTCACAATGTCCTTATCGTATGCCCCTAGATGAGTTTGTTGAATTAAAAAAACAACTCAAGGAGCAGCTGGACAAAGGTTTCATTCGCCCTAGCTCATCACCATGGGGAAGTCCGATGTTGTCTGTCAAGAAGTAAGACAATAGTATCCGAATGTGTGTCGACTACCGGTTATTGAACGAAGTCACCATCAAGAACAAGTATCTGCTCCCGTGAATCGATGACTTATCTAATCAAATAAGCAAAGCTCGGGTCTTCTCAAAAATTGACTTGAGCCTTGGCTACTTCCAATTGAAAATCCGACCAGATAACATCCCAAAGACTGCCTTTACCACTCGCTACTGTTTGTATGAGTACAACGTGGTTTCTTTTGGAATTACTAATGCACCTGCCACATTGATGAATCTTATGAATAAGGTGTTCATGGAGTACTTGGACAAATTCATAGTGGTATTCATTGATGACATCTTCATCTATTCTAAAGGCGAAGAGGAGCACAAGCTTCATTTGCTCATGGTGCTCAACAAACTCCATGAGCATCAACTTTATGCGAAGTTTAGCAAATGCGAGTTTTGGCTACAGGAAGTTTGCTTCCTAGGCCATGTCCTTTCCGAAGGAGGCATCGCTTTTGATCCGAGTAAGGTGCAAGATGTGCTCACTTGGGAGCAGCCCCGAACTGTTCCTGAGATCCAAAGTTTTCTCGATCTTGCCGGTTACTATCACCGGTTTATCGAGAACTTCTCTAGAATTGCCAAGCCAATGACTGAATTACTCAAGAAGGAGAAGAAATTTGGGTGGTCATCAGCTTGAGAAGCAAGTTTCCAGGAGCTAAAACAAAGACTCACGACAGCCCTAGTACTCACATTGCCCAACATACACAAGAGCTTCAATGTATATTGCGATGCATCCCATCAATGCCTCTCTTGTGTGTTGATGCAAGAGGGCAAGGTTGTGGCCTATGCTTCGCGCCAACTAAAGCCTCATGAAGCCAATTATCCGACTCATGACATAAAGTTGGCTATCGTCATTTATGCTCTCAAGATATGACGGCGTTACCTTATCGGCAACCGATGTGAAATATACACCGATCACAAAAGTTTGAAATATTTCTTTATCCAACCAGATCTGAACCTTAGGCAACGAAGATGGCTCGAGCTAATCAAGTATTATGATTTGGGCATCCATTATCACCCGAGCAAGGCAAATGTAGTGGCTAATGCGCTCAATCGGAAACTACACATCGTCAATACCACTATTATTGTCAATCAGCCGGAACTACTTGAAGAAATCCGCAAACTCAACTTGGTAATGGTTGAAAAGGGTTACATTGCAGCCCTGACCCTACAACCAACCCTTGAATCGCAAATCAAAGCCACTCAGCTCAAGGACAAGGGAGTGGCTGAATTTAAGAGCATGATGAAAGAGAGCGCGCAATCAGGATTCTTTGAGAATGCTGAAGGGCTGGTCATGCGCGGACAACAAATATGCGTTTTAGATGACCAAGGAATCAAAGAGATGATCCTAAAAGAAGCTCATGAATGTCCTCTTTCAATCCATCCTTGGAGCACCAAAATATACCAGGACCTTCGAGAAAAGTTCTGGTGGCCTGGCATGAAACGGGACGTTACCGTACACATTGCTATTTACGACGTGTGCCAACGCATTAAAGCAGAGCACCAGCGACCAGAAGGGATGCTCCAACCCTTGAGGTTTCCTGAATGGAAATGGGATGAAGTTGGCATGGATTTTATCACCAGCTTACGGAAAACGTCGAACGGGCATGACTCTATATGGGTTATTGTTGACCGTTTGACTATGGTGGCCCGTTTTATTCCAGTACGCATCTCTTATAATCAAACCAAACTCTCCGAACTCTATATGAACAATATTTTTCAACTTCATGGTGTTCCTATGGTCATCATTTTCGACCGTGGGCCGCAATTCACATCTCGGTTCTAGGAAAGCTTACACGAACTCCTTGGAACTAAGCTATTCTTCAGTAAGGCTTTTCATCGTCAAACGGGAGGCCAAACTAAAAGAACAAATTAGATCTTGGAAGATATGTTGAGAGCTTGCGTGATGTCCTATAGCACGAGTTGGGAGAAATGCCTAGCGTTCGCTTAGTTTTCTTACAACAATAGCTTTCGAAGAAGTCTCCAAATGCCACTTTCAAAGCACTTATTGGAAGGAAGTGTAGAACGCCTCTATTTTTGTCTGAAGTAGGCGAAAGACAATTCTTTTGACCAGCCATGATGCAAGAGGTTGAAGACCACGTCAGACTAATAGGAAGTCGCTTGGAGGCGTAGTAACGACAAAAGAGGTACACTGACAATCGCCGCTGTGAGTTGAGCTTTGAGGTGAATGATTTTGTTTACCTCAAGGTCTCACTGCTGCGTGGCAGTTGATGATTTCGAGTCCATGGGAAACTGGCTCCTTGATTTATCGGTCCATATCGGATCCTTACGAAAAGAAGTGAAGTGGCATATAAACTAGAACTTCCTCATCTCTCAGATGTGCACGATGTATTCCATGTTTCTCAGCTAAATAATTTCCTTCGAGCTCTCACCAAACTCACTCATTTAGATACCATCGATCTTCAACCCGATATCTTATATCGCGAACATCCAATTCGCATCCTTGACGAAGCCAAACGTCATACTCGAAATCGTGTTGTCAAGATGCTCAAAGTAAAGTGGAGTAACCACACCAAAGAAGAGGCCACTTGGGAATATAAAGACCGCCTAAGAGCCGAATTGACTTGATACCAGGTGCATCTCTCCCAAACCGGTCTCCATATCGCCAAGTGCAAGAACTACTTGACAAAGGGTACGTATATGAAAGCTTGTGCCCTTGTGCTGTTCCTGTTTTCTTGTTCCTAAGAAGGATGGTTCATGGAGAATGTGTGTTGATTGTCGTGCCATTAACAATATTATTATTCGGTATCATCATCCTATTCTTAGATTAGATGATATGCTTGATAAACTTAGTGGTGCTATCTTATTATCCAAGATTGATCTGCGTAGTGGATACCACCAGATTAGGATGAATCTTGGTGATGAGTGGAAAACTGCTTTTAAAATAAAATTTGGATTGTATGAGCGGTTAGTCATGCCTTTTTGGTTAACTAATGCAACTTGTACATTCATGTGCTTAATGAATCATGTTTTGAGAGCTTTCATTGAAAGATTTATTGTGGTATACTTTGATGATATATTTATCTATAGCCAAACGATGGATGAATTAGACAAGTTATGGACGTGCTTCGACATGAGAAACTGTATGCTAATTTTGAGAAGTGTAGTTTTTGTCAAGATAAAGTGGTGTTCTTAAGATATGTAGTTTCCGAACATGGCATTGAAGTAGATGAATCTAAAATTGAAGCAATTAAGAACTGGTATACTCCTGTGATTGTGTCAAGTTAGAAGCTTTCATAGTCTTGCTGGTTTCTATCGTCGTTTTGTTAAAGATGTTAGTACTATTGCTGCCCCATTGAATGAATTGACTAAAGAATGCTTGTGTTTACTTAGGGTGAAGCACAAGAACATGCTTTCAATGAACTTAAGAAACGCTTAACTGAAGCACCATTGCTTGTTTTTCCAAATTTCACTAAGACTTTTGAATTTGAAGGTGATGCTAGTGGAATTGGTATTGGTATTGGTGGTGTTTTAATGCAAGAGGGGAAACCGGTAGCATACTTTAGTGAAAAATTGGGAGGAGCTCAATTGAATTATCCTGTTTATGATAAAGAAATGTATGCTTTGGTTAGAACGCTTGAAACTTGGCAACATTATCTTTGGTCAAAAGAATTTGTCATTCATTTTGATCATGAATCTTTAAAGTATTTGAAAGGCCAAGCTAATGTGAACTATAGACATGCTAAGTGGGTGGAATTTATTGAAACTTTCCCTTATGTTGTTAAATATAAGAAAGGCAAAGAGAATGTTGTTGCTGATGCTCTTTCTAGCAAATCTGTGTTTTTAACTAAATTAGAAATCAAAGTTCCTGGATTAGAGAATTTGAAAGATTTGTATGCTTGTGATAATGAATTTCAGCACCATACTCTCACTGCCAAGAAGGAAAAGGATGGGATAAGTTTCATATTCATGATAGCTTTTTGTTTCGTGCTAACAAGCTCTGTGTTCCCAATTCGTCCATTCATTTGTTGTTGCTAGAAGAATCTCATGTTGGTGGATTGATGGGACACATTCAGAGAAAAAAGACACTAATGATGCTAAGCTATCACATTTATTGGCCTAAGATGAGGCGTCATATCGAACGGTTTGTACAACGATGTGTTATATGCCACAAAGCTAAATCGAAGTTAAATCGAAATGGTTTGTATACACCTCTTCCTGTTCCTAGTGCTCCATGGATATTATGTCGAGACCCGAATTTGCAAATCCGAACCCTCTGTGTATTCTGCACTAGTCCAGGATCATGCTAGTGCACACAGGCTCAACATAGATTAATACCACAATCACACTCAACGATAACATAAATATAACTTTATCAAATTAAATATAACTTGTTAAATGACCTTATGGTCCACCATACATGTGTACGCCACATAGGGCTAAGACCGAAAAAAAATTGCAGCGGAAATAAACTTATTCGTAGTAACCCTTCAATTTGCCATAGGCAACAGACAAGGTTCACACCCTAATTGTCCGCTTCCTCCTGAAACTCTTCCTCGTAAGCAGGCGTAGCTTCCTCTTCAACTAATGATTTATTGTTGCAAGGGGTTAGTACATAAAGCACTCAACAAGTTGTGCAGGAATGCAAGTATATCATACTGTATGCAAGCCTTATTCCAAAGGAATGGCTAACATGGTTATTTTGCAATAAAACATCATTTATAGAAGAATAGCACGCATAGATTGTAAAGATAATAAAATAAATAATAACAATAAATAAATTTCTCACTAAATTCCCAAATAACAACCTTAATCCAATTTCCATACTTCCATAGGTATACAGCCACCATCCCCACATTTATTTTATTAAACTCTAACCCTTGACTGTAATCACCGAGCAATTCTCAATACCGCGGGCACGACTATTCAAATAATTTTGACACTCTGAAGAGGTTATACACTTTACCCACAAGATAAATCATACACCAGAAAAGAAAGTGATTATAACAAAGCATTTCCAATGCTCTGTTTGAACCCAGTACTGCTTGCTAAGGTTTCAACACTAGTGGGACTGGTTACCACATCCAGGGCCCTCCTCTTGCGCCATGTGAGTTTACCCATACACCCAGAACCCACACGACCACGACAGTACCAAAGCCTATACATAACAACTTAATTAGCTAGGTCTGTTCCATACTATACATGTGGTTGTATGAATGACTCAGTTCAAATGCTTGCAAGGTTAAGTCCTTAATTGACCAAGGCAAGACTAACCAAAAATTTGCCATTACCATTACCATTAGTTACCATTATCAAAAACATTGCGACCGCCCAAATGCCACATTGGGCCACCATAAAACCATAACTCTTGCCACTTGCCTGAGTCTAAATTATTTTACTATCCCAGTTGATTACCATGCACCACGTGCCATCAACAACATTGTGTGACAACACCTGACACACATATTCATAAACATGTTCAATATTCCATTAAGCAAGATTAACCTTTTCACATAAAATGATATCAATAACTCGTTGCATGGCTAAGCAAGCTATTCGCGTTCTAACTAACCCGCATTGGCAATTCATAGCTACCAATTAATAAGAACCATACTAGGGTGAGAAATAAAATATGATATACAAATGAGAAGGTAGGTGTAATTCAATTTGGATGAAGAGCTAACCCCAATTTAATTGAAACAAGAATATATTTTGATGAGGACATCACTCCTTCGGATGTGCGCAACACAACTCCTCAAGATATACAAGGTCCAATTACAAGAGCACGTGCGCGACAATTAAACCATCAGGTGAACTCATTCCTCGTTGTTCATGTTTTCTTGGATGGATTGCTACTAAATTCTTGTGATTTTTTGTTGCTTAGGAATATGAGAGAAGCATCACAAGCTTACCTGGACGTCATCCCTCAAAGCCCAAGTCTACTTGGTCTCAAAGTCGAGCTCAAGTCGGACTCCAACTTCAGTTCAGAGCCTCAGGATAGCACGTCAATAAAATGACCTTATCTGGGACATATGAAGCCCAATTGAGGCGTTCTTGGACTCTACGGAGAAGCCCATGACGAGAGCTTTCCAACGCAAGTAGTTTCACATCCAAATACTTTCTAGATCGACAGGAATCATCAAAACAATATGACGAATAGAATCTGCCGGGTGCTGCGACACCTCCACTTGGGCACAAAGGCCTTGTACGACCTAGGGTTTCACGGCCACCCCCTTGGCCGCCTCCCTTGTCCTCTCCCTCGTACTTATTTAGTAGCCATCACTAGAATAAATAGGTTTTGGTTAGATTACAACTAGACACTTTGTCAGTTCTTCGCCGTTCATCGGTTTCTGGAAGCCCAACTCATGTGCTTAATATTATTCGCAATTTTAGATTGCATCTTCTACGTTCTTGCTTGTGTTCTCAATTAGCATGCAGGGAAAAGCCTTCTTGGTGAGGTCAACCGTGTTTGTGCGTGGTTGATAAACAACAGAGCTGTGGTGTAGCGATTGCAGGGTTCGAATCAGTTCTGATTGGAAGCCGGATCGTCAACGTCGAGTTCTCCACCAATGGATTCATTACTACGTGTCGGAAGATTGGGCCACCATTCCCATCATGTGGTATCAGAACCTCGATTGCCCGATAGGTAATTTTTGTATCCCCACTTTTGTTTTGCCATTGTCCTAGAGTCTAAAAAAGAAAATTGCCCTACAAAAAGGTCTTCATCGTTTCCGCTGTCCTACAACCCCTTGTGCCTTTGCAATTTTCGTTTTTAGTTTTGCTTGTTGAGTTTATGTCCATCGTCATCGTCATGTTGCTGGTTGGAGGTTGTGATCCTAGTTTCTAGTGGTCCTTTTCTGTTGCTCTAGTTCTTGTTTTGCACCGTTAGTCATCCCACCACCGCCAACCCTAGAACCGAACTGAGTCTCACTCGGTGTGCCCTTGCCACCGCTCTACATTATATTTTCTGCTCCGCAATCCCTAGATAGGTTGTGAGCCACCTTGTACCAATTGCCCTGCACCGCTGGCCACCCTTGTTCACCCGCGATCCTATTGCTATTTTAGCCCTAACCGGAAGAAAGAAGTGAAGTCGTAGGCTATTGTGCAATGCTCAGTAAAACTGACATAACTTTTGCATACGAACTCCGATTGGGGCGTATTGTTTTTTGTTTCAAAGAGGACGACGACATGCATCTGAAAAATCCACAGTATTTAGACCTGTGCAATTTTTGACCCTCAAAATTGGCCTCTAAGACCGAGTTCTGGACCCTAGAAGTTTGTTGTCCTGTTTTTACCGTTGTTTCGGTCATCTGTTTAACGTCTTCTCTTGTTCCAAAATGTGAGATTTGTTTTCCCTTTGAGTTAATAGAAAGGAAAGAAAAAGACAAGTACAAAAAAAGAGCCGCACTGAAAAAACATCAGAGAAAAAAAAGAAGCAAAAAGAGGGAAAGAGAAGCTGATAATCAAAATTGCTTGCATCCTTTGAGTCCTATGTGCTTTGATATATCCCTTGCTCGGTTGAACTAGTTCTAGGAACACGTTTAGGCCAGCAACTGTGACAAATACGTTGGACAATTATTCAGCTTGCTAATCTGAGTTCGATATTGCTTATTCCTAGCTACTAAATATTGCCTTCCGAGCTCCACACACTTCTTATCAGTTCAAGTTCTCCTTTGCAATCGCTTCGCTCACGCCCTCACGGTATCACGAACCAGCCACCGGTTGTACCACCTGCTGCTTCGGTAAGAACATTTGTAAGAATGTGGTAAGACGCTTGAGAGTGAGTGTTTCCTCCTTCCACCACCTAGTAGTTGATAGGGATAATAATCTTGCGTTGTCTTTTATCTTCTACTAACCATGACAAGTTCGCAAGCTGAAGCTGAGGATGGATTGGAGTGTGTTACGAAAAATGAGCTAAATAACACGCTAAATGACATTAATGCAAACATCGCAAAGATCGGTCAAGACAATGAGCATAGATTGGAGAGAATAGAATGAAGCATCGCCAATCTTCTTGTAAGGATGGAGAACTATGAGAGACCGCCGCCTCTCAATGGGGCTCGAAGAGTGGAGGAGCATGATGCAGCCCACGATCATGAAGAGTCTGTCGTAGGAGATGATGTGGATGGAGAAAACCGGGACGCCTTCACTGCTCGCGCCGCTGCACAGGATGTATGACAACAACAACGCCTAAATCACAACCGTCATGGTATGGGAGGTAACAATCTTAATCAGCGCAATGATCATGGATACGATGATCTTTTTTCTAAAGTCAAATTTACCATAACATCTTTTTTTGGTGCATATGATGCTGAAATTTATTTAGATTGGGAAATGACTGTTGAACAAAAATTTAACTCCCATCTAGTTCCTGAAGTACATAGAGTCAGACAAGCTACTAGTGAGTTTAAAGATTTTTCTATCATGTGGTAGAATGAAGTAGTTAATTCTAGCTTACAACCTGATACATGGGATAGATTAAAGTGAGCTATGCATAATAGATTCATTCCTCCATCTTATAAACGTGATTTACA
This sequence comes from Otatea glauca, assembly GCA_036346275.1. NCBI lineage: Eukaryota > Viridiplantae > Streptophyta > Magnoliopsida > Poales > Poaceae > Otatea > Otatea glauca. Next base: position 22,500,236 of record CM070719.1, on the reverse strand, counting down.
TAAGAAATTGCAACACTTGAATCAAGGAAATAGATCTGTAGAGGAGTACTATCAAGAGCTACAAATAGGCATGTTGCGTTGTGAGGTATTTGAGGATGAAAAAGATAAATGGCTCATTTTTATGGAGGTTTATGACGAGAAATTCAGGATATAGTTGATTACAAAGAATATAATAATATCAATAGATTGTTTTAGCTTGCTATGTTGGCAGAAAAAAAATTACAGGGAAGATAACAAAGGTCAAGAAGCAACTTCGGCAGTGCATCTACACCACAATCGATGCCGGGGCAAGCCAAATCAACCCCGTCTCCTACTAATCGGCCTGCTGCCCCCTCCATGAGTAGGGCGCGTTCAGCAACACCGCCACCACCGTCACGTGCACCCGAGGTGAGTAAATCTACTGCTGTGCAGGAACCAACAACGAGCTCTTCATCGGTTGCTTCCACGGGTCGTACGAGTGGCATTGTGTGCCATCGTTGCAAGGGAATGGGACATGTCATGAAGGATTGTCCAAGTCAACGAGCATACATCGCCACGGAAGAAGGTGGGTACATTAGTGCTAGTGATGTTGAGGATGAATATGCTCTTGCAGCTAACCTTGCAGATAATGAAGATGATCATGAGACAGACGGTGATGGTGAGGAGATTTTAGGGACCGCTGCCACGGAGAATTACAGGACTATAATTGTGCAGCGAGTGTTGAGCGCTCAAGTGGAGCAAGCGAAGAACCTACAACACCATAATTTGTTTCAGATTTATTTCATCGTCCAAGACCATCGTGTTCGTGTGATAATTTATGGTGGAAGCTGCAGTAACTTGGTGAGTTCAGATCTGGTCAAGAAACTTTGCTTGACCATCCGTGCATTTTCTCATCCATACCATATTCAATGGTTCAACAATAGTGGTAAGGTGAAGGTAACACAAACTGCGAGAGTGCATTTTTCCATTGGAACATACCATGATTTTGCTGATTTTTATGTAGTACCTATGCAAGCATGTTCACTTTTATTAGGCCGTCCATGGGAATTTGATACCGATGCAACTCATCATGGTAGAAGTAATAAATACACTCTTATGCACAAAGGAAAGAAAATCACTTTGCTTCCTATGACACCTGCTGAAATTGTGCAATGTGATAAAGAAAGACCTCAAAATGAGAATAAAAAGAGTGCATCAGAATATGAAAATCAGCAAATACCCACGAACGTTTTCCCACCTAAGAAAGACAAGAAAGCACCTAGTTCTAAGTCCGAGGGAACTACATTGAAACGTAGTGTTATGCTTGCTACAAAATTTGATCTTGCTGCAATTACTGAGAATGAGCTACTATGCTATGCTTTGATATGCAAAGAAGCTTTAGTTTCACTTGAGGATATATCTAGCTCTTTGCCTCCTTCTGTTTCTAACCTTTTGCAGGAGTACACTTTCCAGATGAGATACCCTCGGGATTACCACCTATTCGAGGGATTGAGCGTCAAATTGATTTGATCCTGGGAGCAATCTTGCCAAATCGTGCTGCATATAGAACCAACCCGGAGGAGACTAAGGAAATTCAGCAACAATTCCAAGACCTTGTAGACCGTGGGTACGAACGAGAAAGCCTTAGTCCTTGTGCTGTTCCCGTGATCTTGGTTCCTAAGAAATACGATAATTGGCGTATGTGTGTTGATTGTAGAGCCATCAATAATATTACCGTAAGATATCGTCATCCTATCCCTAGGCTAGATGACATGCTTGATGAGTTGAGTGGTTCTACAATTTTCACTAAAATTGACTTGCGAAGTGGATACCACCAGATTAGAATGAAACTTGGAGATGAATGCAAGACTGCATTTAAAACTAAGTTCGGCTTGTATGAGTAGTTAGTGATGCCTTTTGGGTTAACTAATGCACCTAGTACTTTCATGCGATTGATGAACGAAGTTTTACGTGCGTTCATTGGAAGATTTGTTGTGGTTTATTTTGATGATATCTTGATTTACAGCAAGTCACATGCACTACACTTTGATCATCTACGTGCTGTTTTAAAAGCTTTGAGAGATGCACGTTTGTATGGTAACCTCAAAAAGTGCACCTTTTGCACGGATCGAGTCTCATTTTTTGGCTATGTTGTTACTCCACAGGGAATAGAGGTGGATGGAGCAAAAATTGAAGCCATAAAGAGCTGGTCAACACCTGAGACTGTCACATAGGTGAGAAGCTTTCATGGTCTTGCGGGGTTCTATCGGATTTTTGTGCGGGATTTTAGCACCATTGCTGCCCCGTTGAACGAGTTGACAAAGAAAGGAGTAGCTTTCAAATGGGGACCTGCACAAGAAAAAGCATTCAAGTTGTTGAAAGAAAAGCTCACCCACGCTCCATTGCTCCAACTCTCGGATTTCAATAAGACTTTTGAGCTTTTATGTGATGCTAGCGCGATTGGAATTGGAGGTGTGCTAATTCAAGAAGGTAAACCAGTTGCTTATTTTAGCGAGAAATTAAGTGGGCCAAGTCTCAATTATTCTACCTATGATAAAGAATTGTATGCTTTACTTCGTGTGCTTGAAACTTGGCAACATTATCTATAGCCCAAAGAATTTGTTATACATTCTGATCATGAATCGCTAAAACATATTAGAAGTCAAGCTAAACTGAATAAACGACATGCTAAATGGGTAGAATATATTGAGTCATTTCCATATGTCATAAAACATAAGAAAGGAAAAGTCAATGTGATTGCTGACGCGCTTTCTAGGCGTTATACCATGTTATCTCTACTTGATCATAAGATTTTTGGTTTAGAGACCATTCATGACTTATATGCTGCTGATTTGGACTTTAAAGAAGTGCATGAACACTGTAAAGAAGGGAAAACATGGAATAAATATGTGCTGAATGATGGTTTGCTCTATCGTGCTAACAAGCTATGCATTCCAGCTAGCTCCGTTCGTCTTTTGTTGTTGCAGGAGGCGCATGGAGGAGGTTTGATGGCACATTTTGGAGAAAAGAAGATTGAAGATGTGCTGGCCGCCCATTTCTTTTGGCCAAAGATGAGACTCAACATCGAGCGCTACGTGTTACGCTGCACTACTTGCAATAAAGCTAAGTCCCGCTTAAACCCACTTGGTCTTTGCATGCCTCTTCCTGTTCCTAGTGTACCATGGGAGGATATTCCTATGGATTTTGTTTTAGGGTTGCCTAGGACAAAGAGGGGGAGGGATAGCATATTTGTTGTTGTGGATCGTTTCTCTAAAATAGCATATTTTATACCTTGTCACAAGAGCGATGATGCTACAAACATAGCTGATTTGTTTTTCAGGGAAATCATTCGACTACATGGAGTGCCTAATACTATTGTCTCGGATCGAGATGCAAAGTTTTTGAGTCACTTTTGGAGATCACTTTGGAACAAATTGGGGACGAAGCTGCTGTTTTCTACTACATGTCATCCCAAACTGATGGACAAACAGAGGTCGTTAACTGCACATTATCCACTATGTTGTGAGCTGTTTTAAAGAAGAATTTGAAGATGTGGGAAGAGTGTTTACCTCATATTGAGTTTGCTTACAACAGGTCGAAACACTCCACTACCAAGGTAAGTCCGTTTCAGGTAGTGTATGGTTTTAATCCCCGTGCTCCTATTTTTTACTACCTTTGCCCACTTCTTAAAAACTTAATTTGGATGCTAAGAAGCGTGCTGAATTTATTCTTAAGTTGCATGAAACAACTAAAGAGAATATAGAGCGCATGACCGATAAGTATAGTTTTGCTGGAAGTAAAGGTAGGAAAGAAAGAAAATTTGAACCAGGTGATTTGGTTTGGTTGCATTTGAGAAAGGATAGGTTTTCAGAATTAAGAAAATCAAAGTTGATGCCTAGAGCTGATGGTCCGTTTAAGAAAATCAATGACAATGCATACATATTGGATCTACCTGCAGATTTTGGGGTCAGTCCCACATTTGACATTTCAGATTTGAAGCCATATTTGGGAGAGGAAGATGAGCTTGAGTCGAGGATAACTCCAATTCAAGAGGGGGAGGATGATGAGGACATCACTCCTTCGGATGTGCGCAACACGACTCCTCAAGATATACAAGGTCCAATTACAAGAGCATGCGCGCGACAATTAAACCACCAGGTGAACTCATTCCTCGCGGTTCATGTTTTCTTGGATGGATTACTACTAAATTCTTGTGATGTTTTCTTGCTTAGGAATATAAGAGAAGCATCACAAGCTTACCTGGATGTCATCCCTCAAAGCCCAAGTCTACTTGGTCTCAAAGTCGAGCTCAAGTCGGACTCCAACTTCGGTTCGGACCCTTAGGATAGAACGTCAATAAAATGACCATATCTAGGTCATATGAAGCCCAATTTAGGTGTTCTTGGACTCTACGGAGAAACCCACGCGAGAGCTTTCCAACGGAAGTAGTTTCACATCCAAACTCTTTGTCATCGACCGGAATCATCAAAACAACATGACGAACAGAATCTGCCGGGTGCTGCGACACCTCCACTTGGGCCCAAAGGCCTTGTACGACCTAGGGTTTCACGACCACCCCCTTGGCCGCCTCCCTTGCCCTCTCCCTCATACATATTCAGTAGCCATCGCTAGAATAGATGGGTTTTTTCTTAGACTACAACTAGACACATTGTCATTTCTTCGTCGTTCATCGGTTTGTGGAGCCCCAACTCGTGTGCTTAATATTATTCGCAATTTTAGATTGCATCTTCTACGTTCTTGCTTGTCTTCTCGATTCGCATGCAGGGATAAGCCTTCTTGGCAAGGTCAACCGTGTTTGTGCGTGGTTGATAACCAACGAAGCCGTGGTGTAGCGATTGCAGGGTTCAAATCAGTTCTGATTGGAAGCCGGATCGTCAACATCGAGTTCTCCACCAATCAATTCAATACTACCTGTCGGAAGATCGGGCCACCGTTCCCATCATATTTGAATTAGCATGCATTTGTTTAAAACAATATAACTTTAGGAACATGGGTTCAACATGATTAAAGCACAACTTGGCTTCAAAGAGCTCTGGATCCTGCTTTGGACCTTGATCTTGGGTTGGCTCCTCACTTACGAATACCACGGGCACTTCAACGTCTACGCGAAACAAGCGATAAAGCAATAAATTCTGAAAATTAACAGCAAACCCAACTCCAAAAATTAGATGAAATTCACCATAAAATATAGCTCAATTTTACAAATTTTTAGAAACTGAAATCACCCAAATCGGAGTTCGTAACACCTCGAAACCGATCAGGTTCATGGTGAATCAGGTCCGTAACACCTCGGGTGCTGCTGAAGACATGCGTCGACATGCGACCGGGCGTGATGAGCGGCGAGATCTGGACCACACACCCAAGATCCAACTGCTACAAAAGCATTACAAGTGGAGCAATCAGATGCGTTCGCTCGGAATCGGATGGTGGATGACTACGACCAGCAACAGAGTGTGACGGCAACGCGCAGCACAATCTAAGCCACACAAGACCGATCGGATGGCTACGGATTGCGCGCCACACGAAATGATCTTAACCGCATAGATTAGATAGAACGATCCTATGAGCTCGACCTCGGCTTCATGGCTACGAAGCAGAGATCTTACCGGTGCTGGAGACGATGATGGCGGTACAATGCTTCGGTGACCAAATGGTGGTGCGGGATGGCAGACCAGATAGATCTCAACGCGAGGAGTTTGGATCCAGGATTGAACATGGTGGAAGGACCTCGTCGGTAATGGAAATGGCAGAAAAAACGACGGCCGGCTCTAAAATTCAGCGAGCAAAAGTGGTGGCAAGGGTGTGTCTTGGGTCTCGTGCAATGAGGCGAAACGCGCGGCTTGAGGTGGCGAACCTCGCATGGTATGCGGAGGTATTTATAGCGCCTCGGCATCTGAGTTAGACGCGATTTTCATGGAACAAAACGCTACGGCGGTGGAGTCCGGTGGCGATACGGGTTGACGACGTGGCTCCATACCAGTGTACACGTGGCGGAGATCCAACGGCCGACGGCGTGCAACGACGCGAAGAGATCACAACCGTTGGATCAATATCCAATGGGCCATGATTGCGAGGACTAGGGTTTCGATTAAACGGGCCACACGGGCTGGCAGTGTATGGAAAACGGGCTGAGCAGTTAGGTTTCGGCCCAACAGTGTGCGTAAGCTTTTTAAAACATTTATCAATAAAAATAAACTAGAAAAAAATAAACAAATCAAAACAATTAGGAAAAATACCCGAAAAATTCCAAAAAAATCTAAAAAATATTTTAGAGCATTTGGAACTTAGATAAAATATTTCTAGAAAAACTTTATTTAAACTTTTCATATTTTTATTAACTTTGACAAAAGGCCTTAATTCACATGAATGTAAAATAAATTAAATAAATTCCACAAAAATATGAAATGCATATAAAATCCATAAAATACAAAAATTGGGATGTTACAAACCTCCCCCCTTAACAGAATCTCGTCCTCAAGATTTAGGGCCAATTAAGGAATAGGTTAGGAAATTCTAACTTTAGATCCACTTCATGCTCCCATGTAGCTTCACTCACTGAATGATTGCTCCACTGCACTCTGTAGATACGCAGACTTATTTTTGGTCCTACAACCAGCTATATCCAAATTCTTAATTGGCTACTCCTTGTGAGTCAAATCTTCTTGCAGTTCGATTAACTCTAATGGTGTTTGCTCATTGGCACTCCAAGACACTTCTTTAATTGAGACACATTAAACACATAATGTACTCCTGCAAATGACTGCGGCAATTCTAATTGATAAGCAACCTCTCCTCTACTGCTCAAGATTTTAAATAGATCGACATATCTGGGTGCAAGCTTTCCTTTCACATGAAACCTTTTTACTCCTTTGAGAGGAGTAACTCTGAGATACACAAAATCATCAGACTCAAAGCTTAACTCACGACAACGATTATCAGCATAACTTTTCTGCCTTGACTAGGCAATCTTTAATCTTTCTCTGATCATAGCAATCTGCTCTTCGGCTACCTTAAGAATATCTAGTCCAAAGAACAAATGCTCTCCTGTCTCATTCCAATTTAATAGAGTATGAAAAGATTAACCATATAAATCTTCAAATGGTGACATTTGCAAACTTGGTTGATAATTGTTATTGTAGTTAAACTCAGCATACAACAAACATTTATCCCACGAAGCAGTATAAGCTAGAGCACAAGCTCTTAACATATCTTCCAAGATCTGATTGTCTCTCTCAGTCTTATCATCTGTCTGCGGATGATAAGTTGTACTAAAATTCAAATGTGTTCGCATTGCTTCATGTAACTTGCTCCAAAATATTGACCGATACTATCTTCTTTGGAACTCCATGCAAACACACAATCATTGACATGTATAACTCGACCAAATGATCTCTTGAATATGTGGTCTTTACTGGTATAAAATGAGCGACTTTCGTCAAACGATCAACTATAACCCATGTTGAATCATAACCATTCTGAGTTCTAGGCAAACCGGTAATGAAATCCATTCTGATCTCCTCCCACTTCCATTCAGGCACTTTCAACAGCTGTAGCAATCCTGCTGGCCTCTGATGCATTGCCTTCACTCTCTGGCATATATCACACAAAACAACATGTTCGGCAACTTCACATTTCATATTAGGCCACCAAAATCTTTCTTTTAGATCCTGGTACATTTTTGCACTCCATAGGTGAAAAGAATATTTTGAATCGTGAGTTTCCTCAAGAATCAACTGCTTCAACTCCTTCCTATTTGGTACATAGATTCAACTTTTCACCCACAAAGTACCTTGATCATTCAATGTAAAATCCTTAGCTTTGCCTTCATCCATCTTGGACTTGATTCTCTTGATTTTAGCGTTGTATTTCTGACCTTCTCTGATTTGATCTTCGAAAGTTGGCTTCACCTCTAGTGTAGCTAGAAATCCTTAAGTACCACTTCCCATTTCATCTTCTAAAATTCCTTACATAATCCAGACTGACTCTCCTGAATTAACATGTTAACACTATGGCGTTTTCTACTGAAAGCATCGGCTACCACATTTGCTTTTCTAGGGTGATAATGAATTCCCAAATTATAATCCTTGATTAATTCCAACCATCTTCTCTATCTCATATTAAGATTGGACTGAGTGAAAATATACTTTAAACACTTATGGTGTGTATATATCTCACAGCGATTTCTAATAAGATAGTGACGCCATAATTTTAATACATGTACTACGGCAGCCAATTCCAAATCATGCATCGGATAATTCTTCTTATGCGGTCTCAACTGCCTTAAAGCATAGGCAACAACCTTGCCATTCTGCATTAGCACACATCCAAGTCCTTGACGCGAAGCATCACAATAAATATCAAAACTGTTCTAAATATCTAGCAACACTTGCACCGGTGCTGTCATTAACCTTTTCTTCAACTCTTGAAAACTCTTCTCGCACTCTGGCGTCCATGCAAACTTCTTCTCTTTCTTCAACAACTTTGTAAGTGGTCCAGCAATTGTTGAGAACCATCTATGAACCGACGCTAATACCCTGCCATTCCAAGAAAACTCCGAATCTGGGTTATTAACTTTGGTTGCTCCCAATGCAATACTACCTCGACTTTACTTGGATCAATGGCTATTCCTTTAGATGTCATTACATGACTAAGGAATTCCACTTTCTTTTTCCAAAAGTCATATTTACTGAACTTAGCAGACAATTGCTGCTCTCGAAGCTTCTCAAGATAAGCCTCAAGTGTTCTGCAAGATCTTCTTCTATCTTAGAGTAGACTAGAATGTCATCTATTGATACGACAGCAAACTTATCCAGGTATTCCATGAAAACCTTATTCATCATATTCATGAAATATGCAGGGGCATTAGTCAATCCAAATGACATGACTGTGAACTCATAATGTCCATATCTTGTTGAAAATACTGTCTTGGACACATCTTCTGTGTGAATCTTCAACTGATGATATCCTGATCGAAGATCTATCTTGGAGGAAATCCCAGCTCTTCTCAACTAATCAAACAAATCATCGATCCTGGGCAACGGATACTTTTCTTTATCGTCACTTCATTAAGAGCACGATATTAATACACATCCTTAAACTTCCGTCCTTCTTTCGGACAAACAGAACAGGTGCTCTCCATGGCGATGAACTATTTCTTACAAATCCTTTTTCTAGCAACTCCTCAATCTGCTTTTTCATTTCTAATAGCTCATTAGTAGACATCCGAATGGTCTCTTAGCTGTTGGGGCTGTACTAGGCACTAATTCAATTACAAACTCGATATCTCGGTTTGGTGGCATTCTAGGTAAATCTTCAAGAAAAACATCTAGATATTCACTAACAACTGGTACTTCTTCTAAACTGACAGCTTTAGCACTGTTATCCATCGGTTGACCATTGCGAACTACGGTCGCTTGAATTTCCACTCTTTCACCTCTTGGGCTTTCAATTGACACAACTCATTGACCACAATCAAATACAGCCTTGTGTTTGGATAACTAATCCATTCCAAGAATAACATCAAATTTATGAGTATCCAAAATAATAAGGTTCACTAGGAACTCAATTCCATTCATGAGCATCTTAACTCCTGTAAATCCCAGGTTAGATCAAAGTTCTGATCCAGGGGATTAGACCAAAAGCATGAACTTAAGATTCATAACATCTAACCCATTCCCAACAGCAAAATCATGAGAAATAAAAGAATTCGAATATCCGAAATCAATTAAAACTGTTGCAGGTACTGAGTTAACTTAGAACTTACCCAACACAACGTCTGATGTTTCTTGGGCTTCATCAGTCATGATGTGATTAACAGGACCTCTCACCATGCCCTGGGGCATAGCTCTAGCTTGGACAGCTCCACAGTTCGCTCCTGGTGCAAGTGTCTTGGTAGGTGTAGGGCCAAGGTTGAAGCGAACAGGTGTTACACTCCTTTCTTAGGATAGTTGTTGGCAAAATGTCCCAGCTCATTGGAACTAAAACAAAGTCTAATTGTTGACTGTTGGCTTCCTCCCGGTGCATTATTAGCCTGAACAGGTGTCTAGAAGTTCTAACCACTTGGACATGAACATAGCTTTTGGCTGAAATCTCACGAATTGGTGAGGTGCAACCCTCACTCTCTGCTGTATTTGATGAGCTCCCTGTTGTGCCATTCTGCGTTTGCAGTTATCATCCAGCACCTTGCAATTATCTTCTAGGATGAGGGCCTTATTGACCAGCTCCTGAAAGTCAGGAAAATTATGGGTAATCATTCCAACTCAAAGTCCAAAATTCAGTCCCTTCATGAAGCGAGACTGTCCTGCCTTGTCTGTTGCAACGTCTTCAAGTGCATAATGGGCAAGCTGTGTGAACTTGATCAAATAATCAGCCACAGACTAGTTTCCTTGCTTGATGGCTCTGAATTCTTGCATCTTCAAATCAAAAACACTTTTGGAACATGGTACTAGCGAAAAGCAGTAGAAAATTCTTCCCAGGTAATCTCCTATGGGTTCTCCTATGAAGCACAATAATTCTCCCACCATTCAGCAGCTGTACCTTCCAATAGATGAGAAGCATAAAGAACCTTGTCATTCCTAACACACTGAGTGATATGCAGCTTCCTTTCAATTGTTCTGAGCCAATCATCCGCCTCTATTGGGTTAGCATTCCCAGAGAAAGTAGGCAGATGAGCCCTCATGAAGTCTGACAACTTTGAGTATGGACGATTTCCATTGTTAATAGCTTGATTTGCATTGTTGGTAATTCCTTGATTGGTAAAGTTCTGCATCTGCTGCATCATAGTCTGCATAAGCTGGGTTTGTGTAGTAAGGAAAGCTCCAAAATTCTGCATGTCAATTGGTGGTGCTGGTTGAGGGATTGGCTTCTCATTGTGATTCTCACTTGGTTGAGTTCCACTTCCACCGGCTCCGTTGTTTCTACGAGTCTGAACAATCTGTTGATCACTCCAAGGTTTACAGAAAAGAAGGAAGAAAAGTATAGACAAGTAATATAAGAAACTTATGCAGGGGAAAGTTTTAAATCCAAACTCCAAATACAAAAGACTTCATTAATATCTTGGTATGGTTGCTCACAAGTGACTAAGGGCAATGCAACACATACTGCACACTCAAGATCAATATAAACTCTTATTTAACCTAAGCACACAATACTAACACCTAAAGGATGACACTCCTAACTTAGACTCATATGACTCACACACTTGAGCTACTAACACTAAACTAGGACACTGTCTAATCGTTAATCCAGCCAGGCTGCGGTTCTCCAGGTGACTAGTGCAGTGGATGATGCGGCATCGGTGCGAACTAGTTCCGATGACTAGGTGTCTCATTGGATGATGCAGACTCCTGCCCCTCGAGCTAGGGCTCCACCTCCTCGGGTCCTCCTCAGACTCCTCTTCCTCTATCTCTAGCTCAGCTTCCTCTTCCTTGATGTAGAGAGCCTCCTCCAGCTCAGCAATCCTCTCTGAAGCCATCCTCCTGGTCTCTCGAAGATCCTCCTCAGCCTTCTCCAAAGCTTCGTAGACCTCGTCAAGCTCCTGGGTAGTGGTCTTCATGACATTCTCATGTGTTGTGGCAAAATGAGCGAGGTGAACAACCGTAGCATCTTCCTCGTCCCTGATTCTGGCGTTCGTAGTAGCTCCTCCGTGTGGGTGATATCTGAACACCTGACTCCCACTTGTTAGCATAGTCTTGAGCAATGGGACGGAGTGCTAAGCATGCAGACTCCTGGATCCCTGCCTCGAATGATGATCTCCTCACGGTGATGTTGATGGGGTGGCTTCCTATGGTGTTCTCTTGGGCATAGATTGTAAGCCTATAAAGTGTCCCTCATACTTTTCTATTAACAACCCAACTGGTACCTCGATAGATGGGCATATCAAATCCTCTCAGCAGCTGTAACATCTTCCATAGCTCAGCAGCGAATCCTCCCATGCGTTCACCATAGATGTTCTCCATTTTTTTATCTACGATGATTCTCGTGAAACGTCAACTTAAAACAAGAGAAAAGAAAGAAAAATTTCAGCAAGGGTAGGAAGCAAGAAAGAGGGGTAAGTCAAGAACTTTTTGATCTATTAAGTTAGTTTTGACTTTAGAAAATAGTTTTGGACACTCCTAAGACAACCAGACTAGCTAGGGCTGAACCTACAGTTAGTATGGCTCTGATACAACCTCTGTCATTACCCGAATATGAAAATACGAACCCTATGTATTCTGCACTAGTCCAGGATCACGCTAGTGCACACAGGCTCAACATAGATGAATACCACAATCACACTCAACGATAACATAAATAAAACTTCATCAAATTAAATATAACTTGTTAGACAATCTTATGGTCCACACCTTACATGAGTAGGCCACACAGGGCTAAGACTGAAAAAAAATAAACTGCAGCGGAAATAAACATATTTGTATTAACCCTTCAATTTGCCATAGGCAACTGAGAAGGTTCGCACCTTAGTTGTTCGCTTCCTCCTGAAACTCTTCCTATTAAGCAGGCGTAGCCTCCTCTGCAACTGATGATTTGTTGTTGTAAGGCCTGAGTACATAAAGCACTTACCAAGTTGAGCACAGAATGCAAGTCTATCATAATATATTAAGGGCTTATTCCAAAGGAATGGATAACATAGTTATTTTGCAATAAAACAATATTTATAGAAGAATAGCATAAATAGATTGTAAAGATAGTAAAATAAATAATAAAAATAAATAAATTTCTCAGTAATTTCCCAAATAACAACGTTAAACCAATTTCCGTAATTCCATCGGCATACAGCCTCCATTCCCCATTTATTTTATTAAAATCTAACTCTTGACTGTAATCACTGAGCAATGCTCAATATCGCGAGCACGGCTATTCGAATAGTTTTGACACTCTGCAGAGGTTGTACACTTTACCCACAAAATACAATCATACACCACAAAGGCGAGTGATTATAACAAAGCCTTTCCAATGCTTTGTCTAAACCCAAGAATGCCCACTGAGGTTTCAACACTAGTAGGATAGGTTACACATCCATGGCCTCCCTCTTGCGCCATGTGAGTTTACTCGTACATCCGGAACCCACACCACCACGACAGTACCAAAACCTAGACATAACAAATTAATCAGCTAGGTCTATCTCAAACCAGACATGTGGTTGTATGAATGAGTCAGTTCAAATACTTGCAAGGTTAAGTCCTTAATTGACCAAGGTAAGACTAAGCAAAAATTCACCATTACCATTACCATCAATTACCATTATAAAAAACAATGCGACCGCCCAAATGCCACATTGGCCACCATAAAACCATAACTCTTACCACACGCCTCAGTCTAAATCATTTTACCATCCCAGTTGATTACCATGCACCACGTGCCATCAACAACATTGAGTGACAAACCTTGACACACATTTTCATAAACATGTTCCATATTCCATTAAGCAAGATTAACCTTTTCACATAAAATGATATCAATGACTTATTGCATGGTTAAGCAAACTATTTGTGTTCTAGTTAACCCACATTTGCAATTAATAGCTACCAATTAATTAGAACCAAACTAGGGTGACAAATGAAATATGACACACAAATTACAAGGTAGATATAATTCAATTTGGATGAATACTTAACCCCAATGTCGACTTTTGTAGTCGGAAATAAATTTATGGCGTAGGCGCTAGATCTCAAACTCGAAGGTCACACAAGACAAGGGGTTTAGACAGGTTCAAACTCTCGCGGAGGAGATAATACCCTACTCCTGTGTGCTGGGATTATGCAGAGTCCTGATCGGTTAAGAGATTCCGATCGGTTACAAGATTCTAGTCGGTTACAGGATAGAGTTTACATCTCTATCTACCCTATTAACGACTCGGATTACAACCTTATCTATCTTATCTAAATATAAGTTCAACTTCCTTTAGGATATGTCCCCTTGCGCACGGCAGCGGGGCCAGACATGGGGAGTATCTTCTGGGCCTCCCTCTTGGGCCTGTCATGAGGGTACCCGGGTTCTTATATTCCACAGTAGCCCCCGAGTCCTTTGCGATCGAGTTGCCACCTTCCCGGTTGCAGCCCAACCGAGTCATGCTTCACGCCGAGTGCTTCCATTTGATGCACTTCCGACTAGTTTTCCTTACACCGAGTGCCCTGTTGTAGGCAAAGAGATCGTGAAGGACTCAATAGAGCTCCACGCGCTTAAACTTTCCGAGTGGTTCCTAGCCCCATTATTGGAATTCCGCAATGGCTCATCTTGGGACATATCAGATCCCAAACGATATGCGTAAGTCAAAACGCTTTTCCCGCCAAGGCAAAACTCGCCACTCCCTTTAAATTCATTCGCCGCGGTTTGCCGATGTCATCGCTCGCGCTGGCTCACACACGCCGATCCAAATTTAGTAGCCCCCAAATCATGTATATGCGTAACTTAGGCAATGTAAAAACAATTCACTTGATGTGATGTCCGATCGTTGTATATATAATTTTAGAGTTTTTACTCTTTTTCCTTATTGATTTTGAATTCATCCGAGTGGTTTGACTCTTTTTGTTTAAGCACTCGCCTCGACTAGTCTAGCCCCGAGCGCTGGGAGTCGGCCATGGCTCTTTTCCCAAGCACGTGGTTTGGGTGACTAAAGTTCACCGTTCATGGGGTCAGAGCTTCACAACTCAGAGTTATCGCACTCGGATTCACTTGCAATCGTTAAGCAAAAGAAGAAAAATACAACTCAAAAAAAGATGTGCGCATGCGCACACTATTAGGTGTAGCCCCCGACATACTGCTTAGTTGTGGGTCAACTAAGTAGCAAGTCAGAAAAGTCAACAATTTTATTTATAATGACATAATTGAGTAAAAAGCGACTTAGCTGCTTTATGCTCCATATGTTGTTGACGATCATGCCATCTTTGCTCGTGGCGCAAGCGTAAGCTTGTAGTTGAGCTGTAGGCGGCGCTTGGAGTGCAGGCGTGGCTCGTGGCCGTGCCGAAGGTGGCGCTCGGGGCGCAGGCGTAGGCTGGTGGCCGTACCAAAGGTGGCGCTCGTGGCACGGGCGTGGCTCATGGCCGTGCCGAAGACGGCACTCGGGCGCAGCGTAGGTCGTGGTCGCGGCCGAAGGTGGCACTCGGGCGCCGGCGTGGCTCGTGCCCGTGCCGAAGGTGGCGCCGGGCGCAGCGCGGCTCGTGGTCGCTGAAGGTGGCGCCGGGCGCAAGCGCAGCACCGCCGCGGCCGGCGTAGCGCCGGGCGCGGCGTGGCTCGTGGTAGTGCCGAAGGTGGCGCCGGCGCACGCGTAGGCTCGTGGTCGCGCAAAGATGGCGCTGGGCACCGGCGTGGCTCGTGGCCGTCGGCCAAGGTGGCGCCGGGGAGGCGAGGCTCGTGGCCGTCAGGTATGGGGCGCCGGGCGCAGCGCGAGGCTCGTGGCCGCGCCGAAGGTGGCCCTCGGCGCAGCGAGGCTCGTGGCCGCGTAAGGTGGCGCCGGGCGCAGCGAGGCTTGTGGCCGCGCCGGTGCCGCTGGACCGCCTCAGGCCGATGGCCGTGCGAAGGTGGCGCCGGGCGCGGGCGTGGCCTGCGGATGTGACGAAGGTGGCGCCGGGCGCAAGCGTAGGCTCGTGGTCGCGGCCGAAGGTGGCGCCGGGCGCAGCGTGGCTCGTGGTCGCGCCGCGAAGGTGGCACTCGGGCACGCCGTGGCTCGTGGCCGTGCCGAAGGTGGCGCCGGTGCAAAGCGAGGCTAGTGGCTGCACCAAGGTGGCGCCGACGCAGCGACTCGTGGTTTTAACGGGTGGCGCTGGGCGCACGCGCTGGCTCGTGGTCGCACTGAAGGTGGCGCCGGGCGCAGCGTAGGCCCGTGGCCGCGCCGGCGGTGGCACTCGGGCGCAGCGCGGCTCGTGGTCGCGCCGAAAGTGGCGCCGGGCGCAGCGTGGCTCGTGGCGCGCCGAAGGTGGCGCCGGCACGCGTGGCTCGTGGCCGGCCAAGGTGGCGCCGGGCGCAGCGAGGCCAGTGGTCGCACCGAAGGTGGCGCCGACGCAGCGAGGCTCGTGGTCGTAACAAAGGTGGCGCCGGCGCGCGCGCTGGCTCGTGGTCGCACCGGTGACGCCGCATGCGCGTAGGCCCGCGGTCGCGCCGAAAGGTGGCGCCGGGCGCAGCGCGGCTCGTGGTCGCGCAAATGTTGCGCTTTAGGGCGCAGCGTGGCTCGTGGTCGCGCCGAAGGTGGCGCCGGGCGCAGCGTAGTCTCGTGGCCGTGCCGGCGTGGCCTCGGGCGAGGCGAGGCTCGTGGTCGCGAAGGGGGCGCCGGGCGCAGCGAGGCTCGTGGCCGTGCCGAATGTGGCGCCGGGCGAGGCGAGGCGATGGCCGTGTCGAAGGTGGCGCCGGGCGCACGCGTAGGGTCGTGGCCTCGCCAAGGTGGCGCCGGCGCAGCGTGGCTCGTGGCCGCGCCGGGTGGCGCCGGGCGAGGTGTAGGCTCGTGGCGCGCGAAGGTGGCGCCGACGCAGCGAGGCTCGTGGCTGTGCCAAGGTGGCGCCGGGTGCAGCGAGGCTCGTAGCCGTGGCGGGTGGCGCCGGGCGCAGCGTAGGCTCGTGGCGCGCCGAATGTGGCGCCGGGCGAGGCGAGGCCGATGGCCGTGCGCCGGTGGCGCTGGGCGCACGCGTAGGTCGTGGCCTCGCCAAGGTGGCGCTGGGCGCAGCGCGGCTCGTGGCCGCGCCGGCGGTGGCGCCGGGCGCAGCGAGGCTCGTGGCGCGCCGGCGGTGGCGCCGACGCAGCGTAGGCTCGTGGTCGCCGCCAAGGTGGCGCCGGGTGCAGCGAGGCTCGTGGTCGTGGCGGCGGTGGCGCCGCGCGCAGCGTAGGCTCGTGGCCGCGCCGGGTGGCGCCGGGTGCAGCGTGGCTCGTGGCCTTGCCGGCGGGGGCGCCGGGCGCAGCGTAGGCTTGTGGACGTGCCGAAGGTGGCGGCCGGGCGCAGCGAGGCTCGTGGTGTCGCCGGCGGTGGCACTGGGGCGCAGCGTGGCTCGTGGCCGCGCCCAAGGTGGCGCCGGGCGCAGCCGTAGGCTCGTAGCCGTGCCGGCGGTGGCGGTCGGGCGCGGACGTAGGCTCGTGGCCCCGTGAAGGTGGCGCCGGGCGCAGCCGTTGGATCGTGGCCGCGCCGAAGGTGGCGCCGGGCGGCGCGGATCGTGGCCGCCGGCGGTGGCGCCGGGCGCAGCCGCTGATCGTGGCCGCGCCGAAGGTGGCGCCGGGTGTGTGCGAGGCTCGTGGTCGTGGCGGCGGTGGCGCGCGCGCAGCGTAGGCTCGTGGCCGCGCCGAAGGTGGCGCCGGTGCGGCGTGGCTCGTGGCCTTGCCGGGCGGGGCGCCGGGCGCAGCGTAGGCTTGTGGACGGCCAAGGTGGCGGTCGGGCGCAGCGAGGCTCGTGGTCGCGCCGAAGGTGGCACTGGGGCGCAGCGTGGCTCGTGGCCGCGCCAAGGTGGCGCCGGGCGCAGCCGTAGGCTCGTAGCCGCGCCGAAGGTGGCGGTCGGGCGCGGGCGTAGGCTCGTGGGCCCGGCGAAGGTGGCGCCGGGCGCGGCCGCTGATCGTGGCTGCCGGTGGCGCTTCGGCGGCGTGCCTCGTGGCCTTGCCGAAGCGGGCGCCGGGCGTAGGCGTAGGCTCGTGGATGTGCCGAAGGTGGCGCTCGGGGCGCGGCGTGGCTCGTGGCCGTGCCCTAGGTGGCACTCGGGGGGCGGGCGTAGGCTCGTGGCCGTGCCGAATGTGTTGCTCGGGGCGCCAGTGTAGGCTCGTGGCCGTGCTGAAGGTGGCGCTCGGGGCGCGGGCGTAGGCTCGTGGCCGTGCCGAAGGTGGCGCTCGGGACATTGGCGTAGGCTCGTGGCTGGGCTGAATGTGGCGCTCTTGGCGCAGGCGTAGGCTCGTGGCCGTGCCGAAATTGGCACTCGGGGCGCAGGTGTAGGCTCGTGGCCATGCCGAAGGTGGCACTCGGGGCGCGGGCGTAGGCTCGTGGCCGTGGCAAGGATGGCGCTTGGGGCGTTGGTTCGTGGCCGTGCCGAAGGTGGCGCTCAGGGCGCAGGCGTGGCTCGTGGCCTTGCTGAAGGGGGTGTTCGGGGCGCAGGCGTAGGCTCGTGGCTGTGCCGAAGGTGGCGCTCGAGGCGCAGGCGTAGGCTCGTGGCCATGCCGAAGGTGGCCCTCGGGGAGGAGGCATGTCTCTTGGCTATGCCGAATGTGGCGCTCGGGGCAGAGGCGTTGGCTCTTGGCCGTGCCGAAGGTGGCGCTCGGGGCGCAGGCGTGGCTCGTGGCCGAGCCGAAGATGGCGCTCGTGGCGTGGCTCGTGGCCGTGCCGAACGTGGTGCTCGAGGCGCAGGCATTGGCTCGTGGCCGTGCCGAAAGTGGCGCTCGGGACGCAGTCGTAGGCTCGTGGCCGTGCCGAAGGTGGCGCTCGAGGTGCGGCGTGGCTCGTGACCATGCCGAAGGTGGCACTCGGGGCGCAGGCGTAGGCTCGTGGCCGTGCGGAAGGTGGCGCTCGGGGCGCAGGCGTGGCTCGTGGCCGTGCCGAAGGTGGCGCTCGGGCGTAGGCGTAGGCTCGTGGCCGTGCCGAAAGCCGCGTGGGAGCTCGAGTGCGCTTCACCTACCGGCTTTTCCTGATTTTGCTGAATTGCGGCCGCTGTCACCATGGTCTTGATCTGGGCCACGATCAGGGCCGCCACGCTATCCGATGCAATCATCGGGTCCAATTTGTCGAGAAGCGTCTTGGAGGTGACGATGTTCTGCACTGGCGTGTGGAAGACGGCTTGATCTCCCAACCTGGATTGCAGGATGTCCTCGCGGACATTGCGACCGCGAGATCGAAGCGATCGCACCTATACCTCCTTACCCTTACGAAGACGATCTTCCCCCGCAGCTTCTTGTTCTTCTTGTTGGCATTGGTGGTCGGTCTTCTGCTCTTCTATTGCGAAGACGCCACGAAGATCGCAGCAATTCCTCGCGACGCCGACTGGTTTTCCGGCCAAGTCAATGTGACATACCTGAAATGAGTCGGCCTAATCTTTACCAGATTGGATCTGATTCAAGTCTAGGCGGACAAGTTCTCCGCACGCATCTGCGATGAAGTCCAGGCTCCCGAAGCGAAAAGCCTGGGCGGAGATGAAGGCGGTGGTGATTCCGCCGATCGCTGCCATCGAGTCTGTAGGAAAAGATTATAGCGCTTCCCCTACCTGGCGTGCCAACTGTCGACTTTTGTAGTAGGCAATAAATTTATGGGGTAGGCGCTAGATCTCAAACTCGAAGGTCACACAAGACAAGGGGTTTAGACAGGTTCAGGCTCTCGTAGAGGAGATAATAACCTAGTCCTGTGTGCTGGGATTATGCAGATCTCTTGGATCTAAGATTGCTCAAAGCGCAATATGCTCTGGGCGATATGAGGTGTGCTATGCTCTATGGCTTGATTGCTCTATGCTTGGATGATCGGATCCCTATCTTGTTGCCCACCCTCTCCCTTATATAACGGGGGTGGGGCGGCTTACAGAGTCCTGATCGGTTAAGAGATTCCGATCGGTTACAAGATTCTAGTCGGTTACAGAATAGAGTTTACATCTTTATCTACCCTATTAACGACTCGGATTACAACCGTATCTATCATATCTAAATATAAGTTCAACTTCCTTTAGGATATGTCCCCTTGCGCACGGCAGCGGGGCCTGACGCGGGGAGTATCTTCTGGGCCTCCCTCTTGGGCCTGTCATGAGGGTACCTGGGTTCTTATATTCCACACCCAATTTAATTGAAACAAGATATTTTTGAATTAGCATGCATTAGTTTAAAACAATATAACTTTAGGAACATGGGTTCAACATGATCAAAGCATAACCTACCTTCAAAGTGCTCTGGACCATGATCTTGGGTTGGCTCTTCGCTTACAAATACCTCGGGCACTTCAACGTCTACGCGAAATAAGTGATAAAGCAATAAATACCCAAAACAGAAAACTCAACTCCAAAAATTAAATAAAATTCAACTCAATCAGAGTTTGTATGAGGGAGAACGAGCTAAACAAAGTTTGAAATAAAAAATAAATCAGAAAATTAGAAAATCCAAATTATTGGAATTATTTTTTCTACTAGAAATCAACTTTATGATGTCATGCTGACTTTAGCACCGAATTTAATTTATGACGTCATCTGACATGTGGACCAACCACAGCCCGTCACGTGTCGTTGGCGTATAGACCCGATCCATAACCTCGAGTGTTGCGCGTGACACAAGTCGATATGTGACTGGGCGTGATGTGTTGCGAGATCTGGACTGCCACCCAAGATCCAATGGCTACAAAAGCATGACACTCGGAGCGATCAGATGCGTCCACTCAGAATCGGACGGTGAAGGACTATGACCAGCGGCGGTGTGCGACGGCGATGCGTAGCACGATCTAAGTCGCACAAGTCCGATCGAACGATTACGGATTGTGTGCCACAAGGAACAATCTTAACCGCACAGATCAGATCGGACTGTCCTACGAGCTTGACCCCGACATCATGACTACGATGGCGAAGATCTTCCCAGCACTGGAGATGATGATAGCAGTGCAATGCTCCGGTGACCAAACGGCGATGCAGGACAGCAAACCAGATAGATGTCAACGCGAGGAGTTCGGATCAGGGCTTCAACACGACGGAAGGACCTCGCCGGTAGTGAAAATGGTAGAAAAGTGTGGTGGCTAGCTCTAAACTTTGGCGAGCAAAAGCAGTGGCTAGGGCGCATCTCAAGTCACATGCGATGAGGCGAAAAGGGTGGTTTGTGGCGGTGAACCTCGCACGGTGTGCGGAGGTATTTATAGCGCCTCAGTATCTGAATTAGGCGTGATTTTCTTGGAGCAAAACACAGCGGCAGCGGAGTCTAGTGGTGATATAGGTTGATGATGTGGCTCCATCCCGCGCATACACGCGGCAGAGATCTGACGGACGACGACGTGCAACGACGTGGAGACATCACGGCCTTTGGACCAACATCTCATGGGCCATGATCAGGAGGGCTAGGGTTTCGGTTAAATGGGTTACGCGGGCTAGTAGCGCGAGGAAAACGGGCTGAGCCATTGGGTTTCGGCCCAACACTATGCGCAATCGGTTAAATTTATCAATAAAAATAAACCAAAAAAATAAACAAAGCCAAAACAATTAGTAAAAATACTCTAAAAATTCCAAAAAAATTCTGTAAAATATTTTAGAGCATTTGGAACTTAAATAAAATATTTCCAAAAAAACTTTATTTAAACTTTTCATAGTTTTTATTAACTTTAACAAAATGACTTAATTCACATAAATGTAAAATAAATTAAATAAATTCTAGAAAATTCACAAAAAAATAAAATGCATATAAAATCCATAAAATGCAAAATTGAGATGTTACACATTAGCATGAATTTTATGTTGGGATTACCTAAGACTAAGAGGGGGTGATATTCTGTTTTTGGGGTAATGGATAGGTTTTCTATAATAGCCCATTTTATTCCTTGTTATAAGAGTGATGATGCTTCATATGTAGCTGATTTGTTCTTTGGGGTAATAGTGAGATTGTATGGTGTTCCACTAACCATTGTTTCAGATCGTGACATGAAATTCATCAGTTACTTTTGGAAGACATTATGGTCAAAGCTAGGAACGAAGTTGTTGTTTTCTACAACGTGTCACCCACAAACAGATGGGCAAACTGAAGTGGTGAATCGCACATTGTCTATGCTCTTGAGGACAATGATCAAGAAAAATTGAAAGAGTGGCAGGATTGCTTGCCTCACATGGAGTTTGCATACAATAGGGCAGCACAATCTACTACTCAACTTTGTCCTTTTGAGGTAGTGTATGGTTTCAAATCTATCACACCACTCGATTTGTTACCGCTTCCTTTACAAGAAAGTGCAAATATGGATGCTACTAAACGTGTTGATATTGTTAAGAAACTTCATACAACCACTAAAGAAGTAATTGAAAAGAAGATATGTTCTTATGCTGATAGAGCCAACAAATCTAGAAAGAAAATGCTTTTTGAGCCAGGTGACTTGGTTTGGGTTCAGTTGAGAACGGAACGTTTTCCAGAAAAGACGAAGTCCAAATTGATTCATAGAGGGGATGGTCCATTCAAGGTTCTTGAGAAGATTAATGACAAAGCTTACAAGATTGAACTTCCAGGAGATGACTACACTATAAGTGCTACTTTTAATGTTTTAGATTTATCACCTTTCTTGGGACCACAGGATACAGAGTTGAGGACAACTCTTTTCAAGGAGAGGTTGATGAGGGCATTACTTCGACTACACCGGCATCATCTTCACCATCTTCTTCTAGTATTCATGATGAGGCTCCGAACATGTTTCAAGGGCCTACAACACAATCACATGCAAAGAAATTAGCTCAAAATTTTGCATTGCTTTTAACTTACCATAACATAACTTCCAATGAGAATTGGATGTTTCCTTTTCCAACTACTTTTTGTATACTCAGATATAGAGGTATTGGAACATGTTGTGCCCAGCAAGAGGTGAGGGAGGACGGGCGCCAAAAGGAGACAACACGAATATTACTAACACTAGGAAACCCACAGGATCACTCGGAGGCATGGGCCAAACCAACTCCATGCGGCCCATACAACCAATACATGGCCCATGTGCCCTCCCCTCTATCTGCTTTCATATATACCATCAAAGAAGAAAGGAAAGAAACAAAGAAAGATGGAAGGAGAAGGAAAGAAACCTTCCATATATGCCATCAACAAATAAAGGAAAGAAGGAAGGAGAAAATTCAGCCATCTTCAAAACAAAGGAAGAGATAACCATTAATGTAAGATTGTTCCCGACCTTTCGATGAGAGTGATAACTTCGATTTGGTGGAATAGACTTTGATGATATGACTACAACGTATGATGATGATGTGCCTTAGCAATCGCTAAACCAACTCCGAAGGGTTATTGATCTTGCCGTGGGCATGATCAACCTGAACACGAGGTTTAATTCCTGCAAGAAACTGAGGAACAAGCAAGAACAATAGTAGAAGCAATCTAAAATTACAAATAAGAATTGAGATTCATGAAAATATAGATCAAAGGTGGGATTCTACGAAGAAGTCTCAATAGGCGGTCGTTCGACACGTCTAGATGACAATAGAGTTTGGCCTTAGGCAAAAACTATGCTCAACAAAAACCCAAGTGTCAAAAGCGGTGGCTACTGTGTATATGAGAGGGAGGGACATGAGAGGGTCATCCTAGGGTTGTGTGCAGCCAGAGGGGGCACACACAACTTGGGCTTAGGCCCCCACACGCTTACAAGGCTCGAAAAAGCCTAAAACATTATTGTAGTACATTATTTCGATAATTTCAACTAATCCACGATGAATATAGGGCTGGGACTAGGCCCATTGGAAAGGTCTCATTGTAAGCTTTTAAACAAGTACAAAAACTCTACAATCGAACATCGTATGTGAAAGTTATGCTCGTTTTACTTTAGTCTAGTATCCGGAGGCCGAATTGGATTCCAGAACGTGATGAATTTAATATCTCTCTCTTCTTGGCCCATAGATGATGTGTTCGAGTTGGTTCAAGCAGGTGTGATCATATCCATAGTAGTGATGTCCTCATCATCCTTCCCTTCTTAAGTTTGAGTTGTCCTCAACTCACGCTCAGGTTTTAGCTCGTCCTCAACATAAAACATTCTCATATAGGTCCTACATTTAATTAAATAAAATAGTAGCTCTGCCTCTTTATATATTTTAAAAACAAGAAAGACATTTAGAGGATTCACCTGATAATCATCCACATAGCTCAACACTTCTTTACAGCATATAAAGGCATGACGAAAACTAGCACTCTTGATGCTTCCTCCACTCCTTGAAGGAAAACCATCCTCAGTTTTGGACAAGCTGGAGAAGAAACAAGCAACAAAAAGAACAACGTGTACGCAACATATATGTATTTATCCCATATTTCATTGTTTGTTTGGTTTCGCGTAATGCTATTTAAATAACAGCAAATGAGGAAATCAAATTTAAGCAAAACACCTTTTCTCACAATTTTGCAACTCAATTTGTGATTATAAGTGAAGCATATAACATAAATATTAACATGATTCAGATTGCAACTTTTTTTGCAAATATAAGTAAAGCACATATTATCCCTATCTTTGGATAAAGAATGCTCATGTTTTGTAAGCCTCGTTCAATAACATAGATAGGGAAACTACATGTTTTGGCAACAAGCATAGCTCATTTGTATGATCAGATTGTAAACAAGAAATATCAAACCATTCTGTCGACGATCGAAATCGCCTGACCGCAAGAAGAAGGTGGGGTAATGATGTAGGGGTGGAACCCAAGATCGTGCTTGCCCAAGGGGAGGAACTCTAGTCATCGCTAAGGATGAGAACAAGAGAGCGGTTGACGCGAGGAATTATACCGGAGGCAGAAGGTAGACGATGATACTGTGGTTGAATACAAGAGGTGCTCGAGCTGAGGTCGAGCACTGGTTCTGTGTGTCGTGTCCCTGTGTTGTTTTTTCTCCTTTGTCCCACGTAGGGGAAGGTTTTATACCTCTAATACAGACCGTTACATGAAATGTCTTCATCCAAAAAATTCGGGAGCGTGGTGCCAAACCCGGATCTGGGGCACAGTAAAGTTGGGTGGTAACTGCCCCGAGAATGTAGCCTCCACCCTCGGCTTGACTCCATCTTTAAAGCCTTTTACTTGACTTGGTAACCGCCGATTCCTATAATCTGACCGAGTCCTCTAGGCCCCACCTTAATAGCGAGCTGGGTCTTTGGTCGAGTGAGCCCAGTCCTTGGTCGGGTATGCTCAGTCCTTGGTCGGGTTAGCTCGGGCCTTGGTCGAGTGAGCTTAGTCCTTGGTCAGGTGAGCTCAGTCCTTGGTTGAGTGAGCTCAGTCCTTGGTCGGGTGAGCTCGGGCCTTGGTCGAGTGAGCCTAGGCCCGGCGTTCATTGCCTGTGCAGGGTAACCAGTCCCTGACAGCTAGCCCTTGAGGCTCAAGCGGTGATCCTGAAGCTCGGGATGACCTTGTGTCTGACGACCTGGAGAAGGGGATGATTCCCTAGCTGAGCTCAAAAACGGTCAAGCTCGAACTTGAGTTGGGACCGCGTGAAGATCTATGGCGCGGTCGTGCCCGAAAACGTTCGGACTTCGACGCCGCTGTCTTCGGGTGGAGGAATTGGAGGTCTGACTCACGGCGCTTTGAATCCCGTCGTGGGAAGCTCAAAGCCCCCGTAGGCTGCATGGTCACCATCGCAGGGTGCTTGGAGATGAAAGCTCGTGACCCAGGTATGCGCAACTCTTGTGCCCCTCGGGTTGTAGCGTAGGCTTCTTTTCTTCCTTTGCTTAGTAATTTTCCCCGCCAGAGACCTCAAATGCTCGTTTACGCCCATCGCGTCATCGGGTTGCGGTGGCGGTAGCGTTGTACAACCCAAAATTTTCTTTAATATTATTTTATTGGCTAATAGTGCATTTTATGATTTTTTGGAATTTATTGGATTTTTCTGGATTTATTTGAAATAATTTTAAATTATGTATATTGGTCTTTTGTTGAAAACTATTTAAATTTGTTCAAAGTTGAAATAAAGTTTTGCCAAAAATATTTTATTTGAGTTCAAAATGCACCAAAGTATTTTTGGTAATTTTCATGGATTTTTCCTGATAATTTATTGCCTAAAACAAATCAAACAATTTTCTGTAATTATTTTAAATCAAAAATCGTTTTAAAAATTAAGTGAATAGTAACAGGCCAGCCCATTTACTGTGCGGCCCGAGTCAGCCCGCGCAGCCCGTTTGCCGCTGAAACCCTAACCCTAACCTGCCAACCGTTGGTTTGAGATCCAACGGCTGTGCCTTCACCGCATCGCCGATTGATCGGAGCCGTCGGATTGTCGCCTCGTGGACGCGCAGGATGAGGCCACGTCGTCTCTCCGTGTCGCCGCCGGAGTCCGCTGCCGCCACGAGATCGACTCCGATTTTTGCGCTGCGCACGCCTCCCCGTGCGGCTCTTTAAGGCGTCGTCGCGGGCGCTGAATCCCTCACCTCGCATCACATGTTTGCCGCAACTCCGGAGCCCTGTGCCGCCGCCGTTCTCGCGTAGGAGCTCGTCGGAGTTAGAGATCGGGCCACCTCGGTTTTGCTCTCACCGCCGTCGTCCGAGACCGAACCAGCCCGGATCTGAGACCCCGAACCGCGCCGCGTCAACCTCGCCGTTCCCTATCGTCGGATCGTCACGGAATCGCTGTCGTTGATGTCATCTTCCCCGCTTCAGGTGAGGCTTCGCCACCGCACCACCATCGTCGGGATCGAGCGTCGCCAGCCGTCCGATCTTCGATAAACGCTTCGGATTGTGCCATGTCTTCGTAAGTAGCTCGGGTACCGGTAGCCGTCGGATTCAAATCGTGCGATCGAAGCGTAGCAACGTGCTTCTCTGCCCGGAGCCGTCTAATCGGATCTAGACGCGTCAGATCGCACCGGCGCCGCGGCCAACCGCGTGCCGCCGTGTGTCAGGCGCGGAGCCCGTAGCGCTGTGAGCCATGTCCACCGTGAACCGGTGCGGGCTGGTGGACTTAGTCCATACGCCCGAGACGCGTGGCAGCGTCTGATTGGCCAGCTCAGAGATGACGTTATGCTGACGCAATAAATCGGTTTTTCAATCAAAAAATAATTCAGTTAATTCTGATTTTCCAATTTCTGTATTTTCAGTATTTATTCAAACTTGAAAAAGCTATAACGTTTGCATTTTAATTTCGATTTGAGTGATTCAAATTTCTAAAAATTTTAAAATTGAGATCTATTTAATGGAGGATTTTATTTAATTTTTGGAGTTCATTTGCTCTCTGTTTTGGTATTTATTTACTTTTCTTCTTCAGTACGGGTAGACGTTGAATTGTGCGACGCTTTGGAGGAATATCCGTCGACTCAAGATCAAGTACCAGAACCTATTCCAAGGCAAGTTGTGCTTTGATCATGTTGAACCCATATTTATACAAATGCTATGTTGTTTTACTTTATTGCATAGTATTTCAGGTATACAATTGTTTCAATTTAAATTGGGATCTAGTTAATTTACCAATTTGATCTATATACTCTACCTTGTCATTTATATGCCATGATTTAATTGTCACCCTAGGATGGTTAATTAATAGTTGGTTAATATTGATAATCAACATGGGATGGTTAGACCATTGTAGAATGCTTAGCCAAGCCACGTCATCATATGTACATGAATCATCAATGATTAATCTTGACTAATAGAATATGGAACAATGATGTGAACTTATGTGTCATGTGAGATCACACAATGAGATTGAGTTGTAGTGGCGAGTCATGTCACACAACAATATTGATTTGTTGATAGCATGTGGTGCTTGGTAATCAGCTTGGGTGATAATCACTTAGATTGGGGCAAGTGGCAAGGGACGAGTATGCCAAGGTGGGCCCGATGGGCAGAGGGTATGTGGATGTCTTGCCCTGATCACTCTAAGGACTTAACCTTGCAAGCCTTTGACCTTACACTACTACAGAAAGGCTTATATTAGACGCCTCATCACAGACGGTTCCTCAAAACCGTCTGTGATGATAAACATCACTGACGGTTTTATATTGAAACCGTCAGTGACATTATCACAGACGGTACTCTACAAAATCCGTCAGTGATATACATCAATGTCTCACAAACGGTTTTAGTTAAAAACCATCTGTGAAGATATCACAGGCGGTTTTTGTATAAAACCGTCTGTAATATCAGGTATTGTCCCAGACGGTTTTATAATAAAACCGTCTGTCATATATCACAGACGGCTTTATTATAAAACCGTCTGGAATACTATGTTTATCATTGACGGTTTTTTTATAAAACCATCTGTGATATCTCTTAGCGATATAAAATACAGAGGCCCGAGCCACTTGGTGCATTTTAGGGTTTCGTGATCTATTTTCATTTGGCTGCGGCTGTGCGGTTGTGAGGCGATTTGGTAAAAGAAGACCGTTGATTTTGAAGGGTGATTGAGGATCTATTTGATTTTGTTGATCTATGGTTAGTAATGGTGTCTAATTGCAATATGTTCAAGATCTAGCTTGGTAAGGATAGAATTTGATGATTTTTTAGATTTAGCTTGTAGATTCATGTGTTCTTTCTATATAAGGGTAGTAAAGGGTTTTAATTGTGTTATATTCATGATCTAGCTTGGTAAGGAGATAATTTGAAGAGAGATTAATTGTATATAGATGTAGCTTGTAGATACATTGTACTGTTCTTTTCTATATTTAAGCAGGTTAATTAGTATATAATTTCATAGATTCTAATTAATTGCTTTATATTCAAGATATTACTTAGAAGAGAAATTTTAAAATTGTTTAGATCTAGCTAGCTTTTTAGATCCATGTGTGATCTTGTTGATCTAAGGTTAATTTAGTAATGGGTAATTATATTATATTCAAGATCTAGCTTGGTAAGGAGAGAATTTGAAGATTGTTTAGATCTAGCTAGCTTGTAGGTCCATGCATGTGCAAGTTCTTTGTGATCAAAGGTTAGGAATTGGTTAAATCTAACTGCATTATTATATATATATAAGATTTAGGTAGCTAGTTTGGTAAGGAGAGAATTAATTTAAAGATTGTGTTTAATTAGATAGGTAGCTTGTAGATGCATTTGTTTGTTTTGTTCGAAGGTAGTAATTGGTTATAATTTAGCAATGTGTGCATAAGGACACCTAGTGTACTTTAATATTTAACACTAAATGCTATATGCTTGGCGTAGATGGACCGAAGCTGGATGTACACTAAGAATCGTGTGAGTGCCGAGTACATTAATGGCATCTCCGCTTTTAGAAGAGCTGCAGAAGAGGATATGTTTAATAAGGGGGTGCAATTTATGTCTTGTCCGTGCATTGACTGTGAGAATCTGAAGATGTTTCGAAACTTTTTGCAGATCGAAGCACACTTGATTATGAGGGGTTTCAAAAGGGGGTATACATGTTGGACCAATCACGGTGAAGAGCAGGAGATACAGGAAACAGATAGTATTAACATGGTCGACGAAGTCAATGATATGTCGGATGATCATATCGATTGTGGTTCCGATGAGGATAGGTTGCATGAAGATAATCAATCGATGTCATGTGATGTAGAAGGGAACCGTGATGATAGAGAATATGGTAAATTCTGGGGCTTGATGGAGGACTCGGAGAAACCTTTGTTCCCGGGCTGCAAGTCGAAATACACAAGGTTTTCATCCGTGCTTGAACTGCTGAAATTGAAAGCAAGCAATGGTTGGTCCGACAAGAGTTTCACAGCGTTGTTACGTTTATTGGCGGACATGCTTCACGAGGGAAACGAGTTGCCGACAACCACCTACAAAGCTAAGAAGGTTCTTTGTCCCTTGGGAATGGAAGTAGAAAGAATACATGCATGTCCGAACGATCAGATCTCAGATCGCCAAGAGTACGCGAACTTGCACATATGTCCTGTGCAACACGTCCCCGCAAGCGTAAGAGTCATTCAGATGATGACAGCGAGGGCATCCAGTGATGAAAGGACCTCCGCTAAGGTGGCATGGTATCCGCCTATAATTCCTCGCTTGAAGCGCTTGTTTGCGAACCCAAATGAGGCAAAACTGTTGTGTTGGCACTCTGAGGAGCGTAAGAACGATGGAATGCTAAGGCACTCACGATTTCATCCAATGGATAAACATCGATAGGAGGTTTCAAGAATTCGTGAGGATCCGAGGAATATAAGGTTTGGATTGAGTACACATGGAATGAATCCTTTCAGTAACATGAGCACCAAAGATAGCACTTGGCCCGTGAATCTCAGATCTACAACCTTCCTCCTTGGTTGTGTATGAAGCGAAGTACATTTTATTGTTTGTACTTATCCAAGGACCAAACAACCTGGGAACGATATTGATGTGTACCTAGCACCATTGGTGGAAGATCCAAAACACTATGGGTTCCTGGTATAGGTATGGGATGCGTATAAACGAGAGAACTTCACTTTGCACCGCTTTTGTTCGCACCATAAATGATTACCCCGCCCTTGGTAACCTATCGTGCCAAAGTACAAAGGAACCAAAGCCTACACTCACCGCTTAGACAATACCGAGAGTGTGTGGCTGAATCGCTCGCGCAAATCCGTTTACATGCATCACCGTAGGTTCCTTCGGAGGAATCACCCATACCGCAAAATAAAAAAACAATTCGATGGAACGAACGAAGACGGTTCAACTCCAAAGTCTTTAAGTGGGATAGATGTTCATGATATGGTTAAGAACTTGGATGTTGCGTTTGGAAAGGGGCGTAAATTGAGGTCCTGTGAGAAGAGCACGTGGAAGAAGAGATCAATATTTTGGGACCTACCTTATTGGGAGCTCCTAGAAGTTCGGCACTGCATCGACGTGATGCAAGTGGAGAAGAATGTCTGTGATAGCTTGATTGGTCTCTTATTTAATATTAAAGACAAATCAAAGGACAGTATCAATGCACGGCTTGACTTGGTCGATATGGGCATAAGACCTGAGTTAGCACCGAAAGAGACAGATACATGCCGAACATACTGCGAACCTGCTTGTTACACTTTGTCTAAGGCCGAGAGAACTGAACTGTGCCAGTGTTTGCATGGTGTGAAAGTTCCGTCCGGTTACTCCTGTAACATGAAGAGACTTGTTTTGATGCAAGATTTGAAATTAGTTGGCATGAAGTCCCATGATTGTCATGTGCTGAGGACACAAATGCTCCCTGTGGCAATTAGAAGTATTTTGCCAGTCAAGGTCCGGGAGACAATGACGAGGCTGTGTTATTTCTTTAACACAATTGCTCAGAAGGTCATCGATCCGGAAGCACTAGATGCACTGCAGGCTGATGTGGTGATGACTCTATGTAATCTTGAGATGTATTTCTGTTTGCACCAAAAATAGGCAAGTTTATCGAATCAGGCAATAAACTCAAAGATACGAAAATTAACCGAGGATTGGAAAGAATCCGAGATATTTGGTGATCATGTAGATTTTTAGGGAAACAACTGCTCGAGAGATAAGGCCGATCTGGATCTGGACTTGAAGCATGTTGTAACAGAACACTATCGACCGAGGGTATAAAAGAAGGACCAAAACGAGCTGCGAAAAGGATCCAACACAATACAATCAACCAGCTTTTACTTTTCGTCTTTTTCCTGTCGACTAGGAGTAGTTCTTGTAATTTAGCCTTTGTAATCGATTTTGATCAATAAAGTTGCGCATCGCCGATCGTTGATCTTCGTCAATTACACCCCAGGTTCGATTTATTCTGATTTTGTTGCGCATCGCCTTCTTCGGAATCGATCTACCTTTACCTTCTGATTAGCCTTAATCGGCTAATTAGATTAATCCTGATACTTTAATCTTAATCGGCTTCAGGCTGGTTAAGTTTAAGCCGATTGATATTGACGATCGGCTTGGAGTAAATTTTATTGTTTTACCTTGTCGATTCCAGGTCAAATCGACTGGCACGCTTTGAACCAGGTGTTCGTCTAGTGTGCTGTCGTCAGAAACCCTACCTCAGGTTTTTGACGCTAACACACTTTTGGCACGCCCAGTGGGACACGCAATGTCTTCATCAGGGAAGTCGATTCCACCATCAGATCTCAACTCAGAAGCTATAATCGTCCCAACAATGGACGATTTATCCGCGGAACGGCGCCAAGAAATTGAAGCTCGGAAGGCTGCGCTAGAAGAGATGATGCTAAGTTGCTATCAGAAGACAAGACGTGGCGTCACTCAAAAATCCGCCCAGCCGACGGTCAATGCCCTGGGAGATGCGGGTGTCATCGAACCGTAAGTCGATATCCGCTCGCTCAAGCTGAATTATCGACTATGATTAATCAACTGCTGCACGCTTAATAAATCAATCATCGGCTCTAGTGACAACGCTTAAGCCGATGATAGCGAAATGCGTTAAATCTATAGCCCAAGAGTTAGCCTCACAGGAAGTCTGCTAGATCCATTGCAAGCTCTGCCAAATTACCCTGTTTTCTCAGTATCACAGAACACGCAGAGCACGATAGCCGATCCCAAACCATCGGCTATGACCTCACCTCCCACGATGATGCCCACACAACCTACGGTCATATTGCCTAGGGATCCTCGGTCAAGTGGGGTGAGCCATTACCACGCCTATACCGACGCCGCTAAGTTTGATCCATCCGTCAATCTATCGCCGTCGGCTCTGTTTTACACTTTTCCCCAATCGGTTTCACAGCCGATTGGCTCTGAGAGAGATCCCCAAGGGCCTACCCTGCTTAGAAACCCAGGTCCACACAAGGTAGTAACGTACTCAGAGCCGTTTATCCCGGTGCCGGAACCTCAAACTAGGCATAATCGGCACGATCAATATAATCGAATGCCGACGACACGGCATAATTGGCAACCCGAGCTTGCACTCGGGGGGCAGGATGCAGATTATGACCGACATTATCAAGGGCCTGCTATGCTAGTGGCCGATAATGCCAACTGGACCGATCAGATCTGTACCGTTTTGAGGGAACAATTTGGGATACAACCAAAAGGGAAAGTAGTCGGCTACAGAAAACCGTACCCCGATTACATAGACCGCATGCCTTACCCTCATAATTTCAGAGTCCCGGACTTTGCCAAATTCTCTGGGGATGATTCTGTCACTACCCTGGAGCATGTTGGACGCTTTATCGCACAATGCGGTGAAGCAGCCCAATCCCACGGACTAAAAATTAGGCTATTTCCGTTATCTTTATCTGGGGCAGCATTTACTTGGTTCACCTGTTTGCCTCCGAATTCGGTCCATTTATGGAACGATTTGGAAAACCGATTCCATGAATACTTCTTTTCGGGCAGTTTAGAGCTAAGAATTTCAGATCTAAGTTCTGTCCGCCAAAAGTTTGGGGAATCAGTAACAGATTACATCAAGAGGTTTAGAGAAATCAGGAATCGGTGTTTTAGCGTTACGTTGCCTGACAACCAACTCGCCGATTTAGCATTTCAAGGCTTGATCCCGCCGCTTAGGGAGAAATTTGAGGGCAAGAATTCACCGACCTTAGCCATTTATTGCATCGCGTGACGGCTCAAGAAAGCCGATTTACTGATAACAAAGTGTTTAAAGACAGATTTAAGAATCGCAATGGCAATAATAAAGAAAAAGATAAAGCTAAGGTCAATATGGTTGAATATTGTCCTAATGATTCGTCGGAAGACGAGGAAGCAGAAATAAATATAGCCGAATGGGTAAAAGGATCCTAGAAATCCTTAGTCATTTCTCGCTTGCCGACTAGGAATAAGTCGGAAGTTAAGTATTCTTTGACGTTTCCAAGTGCGATCGTATTTTCGATTTCATCGCTACAAGAAAAGATAATACGATTACGAGGGGCACGGATACCGCCGCTCAAGAGATCAAGAAACGCAGTATTGCAAGTGGCATCATTCTTATTCGCATAACACTAATGACCGCAATATCTTCCCACAACAGCCTAATCGCTATTGAGGATGGTCGGTTGAAATTTGCTGATGAGCCGACTATGCAAGTCGATGTTGATCCGTTCCCCATCAACGTAGTACAATGTTCGGCTAAAGGAAAGGAGCCGAAGCACGATGAGCAGAAAAAGGATCGACAAGTCAACATCCAATCAAGCTCGAACGGTGATCAAACACTGAAGATTACAATCGACTCTTTTCAAATAGAAGCCGATAGTGAAGGAAAAAATTCAAGAACCATCAAACCCAAAGGAAATCCTCAGGTAGGTAAATGGTACAAAGCAGAAAAGTCTCCATTAAGGCAGCCAGCGAAAAGGTCGGGACCAACCTTTTTACAATTAATGGAGAAATACGAAAGGATGAATAGCCGACCACTCAGATAAGGCTCACCGGCCGGATAACTTGTACCGCGACCGAGAATGTGGAAAGGGCACATAGAAGATGTCCTTTGGCGCTTTCTTTGGAAAGAGGAGTAGCGCTGTTATCACCATACACCTGCCCGATGGAACATTATCCCCAAGACGATTGGCCAAGGCAATCGGCCAGAGATAGGCTATCTGGGCCGGTCAGAGAGCAGGGCAGAAGTCACAGAAGGCCGGTCCACGAGAGAATATCTAAACCGAATCAAGAACCAAGCCAAGTCAAGACACACAAGCCCAGTTTTAATCAAGAAGATTTGGCTGGTCAAATACGAAAGCCGGTGGAATCCAAACCCAGGTGGTGTCCATTTGGCCTAAGCCGATCACAACGACGACGGCTTCAGAGACTAAGGACGCAAGAGATTCGTGAGGCCGACACTGAGAGAGAGAGAGACGAAGTGTTTAACGAACTTCGCCCACCAAATGCGCCAAAAAGAATGGAGAAGAAAAGAACAAGTCAAGAAGATTTCGAATCTACGATGACTTGATTCTCCCATGATTCGGGATGACACGCCTCCCATGGATATTAACATGGTGTTCACATTACCAGCCGAATTCAAAGTCAGAACCGAACCGGCCAAAGAGGCGCTTGCTCGCTTGTGCTCGCCGCTCGTAACGCTATCTTTGAGAAGCCCAAAGATGACCATCGCATCCAAACCATTGTATCTAAAAGGGTATATAAATGGCAAGCCAATATCAAGGATGCGGTAGACGGAGGCGCCACGGTGAACCCGATGCCATACACAACATGTAAGAAATTGGGTAAGTCTCGATGAGGATTTGATCAAAACTAACATGGTTCTCAATGACTTCACAAAGCGACCTACAGAGGCAAAAGGTGTCATGGTCACAGAATCGATCGCCGGTAGCAAGACTTTACCGACAAAGATTCTTTGTGATTGACGCCAAAGGAAACTACATGTCTTTGCTCGGTGGGATTGGATCCATGCTAATCGCCAGATCCCATCGACTATGCATCAAGCGCTTGTTCAATGGAACGGAGAAGAAGTTGAGGTCGCTGCGGCCGACACATCGCTCATATCGCCATGGCTAGTTCCGACGCCGAATTGGCAACACGAAGAAGTCGGGCCGCATATCGCAATGCGTTGGATGATTGCGATTTCATATGCGTAAGCAAATCGTGGCTCATGCCGACGCTGTCAAGCCCGCACCTTTGATCGAGCAAGCGAAGTGTTACGACGATGGGGACAGAAAAAACATTGAAAGCGCCGCAGACAAAATGAAAAGTTATCGCAAATAACGGATAGCTGCGAAGCCATAGAAGATTTTGAAGAAATTGAAAAGTTAGGTCAAGGGTTCACATCCACCGATTTGCTTGAAGAAGTCGATATAGGTAGCGGGATAGGAAAAGACCAACTTTTATTAGTGCAAGTTTAGATGTAAAGTACAAGGAAAAGCTAGTAAAATACTTAGAAATTATAAGGATTGTTTCGCTTGGGAGTATCATGAGATGCCCGGATTAAGCCGCCAATCGTGGAACATCGGCTACCTATAAAATCGGGCTATCGGCCGCTTAAACAAGATATCGAGCGTTTTAATCCAGCCTTGTACCAAAGTTATAAAAGAAGAGATAGAACGATTGTTGAAGCAAAGTTTATCGTGCCTTGCCGATACGTGGAGTGGGTTTCAAACATCGCTCCACCATGAAGAAGAATGGAAAACTTCGAGTATGCGCCGACTTTAGAGATTTGAACAAGGCGACGCTAAAAGATGAATACCGATGCCTATAGCCGACATGCTTATCGATGCTGCATCAGGGAATAAAATCATAAGTTTTCTAGAAGGTAACGCCGGGTATAACCAGATACTCATGGCGGAAGCCGATATACCAAAAACAGCTTTAAGATGTCCTCGTGCAATAGGACTGTTCGAGTGGACAATAATGACTTTCGCTTGAAAACGCTGGAGCAACGTATCAGCGGGCAATGAATATGATCTTTCACGATTTAATCGGCCACATTGTCGAAATTTATATTGATGATGTAGTGGTAAAATCTGCAGCAGATTTCCAACATCTGGCCGACTTAGAGAGGGTGTTTAAAAACATAAGATCGCACGGTTTGAAGATGAATCCTTACAAGTGTGCGTTCGGCGTGTTGGCTGGGCAGTTTTTAGGCTTTATGGTACATGAAAGAGGAATCAAGTCACCAAACGAGGGTCAAGGCCATAGCCAACACCGAACCACCGACGCAAAAATGAATTACAAAAGTTGATCGGCAAAATTAACTATCTCCGCCGGTTCATCTCGAACCTCTCTCGTAGAATTCGTGCCTTTACTCCATTACTGGGTTGAAGGACAATGAAGAATTTATATGGGGAGCCGATCGTAAAGCTTTCAACGAAGTCAAAAGGTATTTGTCCAACCCTCCGCTTTGGCTGCACCGCAAAAAGGGATTCCTTCGATTATATGTCTCGCCAAGAAGATACTATTGAGCCGTTTGGCACAAGAAGTGCATGGTAAAGAGAGGGTTATCTTTATTTAAGCCGACGGTTGCCGGACGCAGTCGTCGTACCCTTTTATTGAAAAACTATGTTTATCCTTGTACTTCTCGTGCACAAAGCTAAGGCACTACATATTAGCATCGGCTTGTAAGGTCATCCGCAAACCGATGTTATAAAATATATATTGTCGGCCAATTCGCGAGGTCGACTTGGCAAATGGGCTTACGCCTTAGTCGAGTTCGACTTATCATACGAATCGGCCAGCACCAAAGGACAAGTCCTAGCCGATTTTATAACAGACATGACACAAGAAGAACCTAGTCTTGGTAGCACCATGGCAATCAGATTTTGACGGATCAAGATGTGGGGAAGGTGATGGTATCGGTATTGTACTCACTTCACCCAAAGGGCATAGCTTTGAATTTGCATTCGGCTAAATAGCGATGCTCCAACAACCAGCCGAGCACGGCTGCTACTCAAAGGCTTACTTTTGTTAGAAAATATTGGAGTGAGAGCTGTTGAGGCATATGGTGATTCACTATTGATAGTACAGCAAATAAAGAGAGAATACCAATGTCGGGATGAAATACTACTAAAATATTTAGAACAATGTTTAGAGATTATCAGCTCTTTTACTTCATTTTCTATCGGTCATATTCCTTGTGAATTGAACGATAGAGCTAATGCTTTAGCTCAAGAAGCATCGATATAAAGATTTTGACCAAAGTCGAGACCGAACTAGTGAGCAAAGGCCATGTGCGCAAATATTGCTGATTGGAGAACGCAAATAAAAGATTATCTAGTCGATCCATCCAAGCCGATGAACTAAAGATAAGACAACAAGCGCTGAAATACGTTGTTTTGGACGATATACTATATTATCTGACTATGGAAGGTTTGTTGTTGAGATGTCTTGAAACCAAGAAGCGCGAGTGGCAATGGGCGAAGTACACGAAGGGATTTGTGGTTCTCATCAATCGCACATAAGATGAAATGGATGCTCGACGACAAAGTTATTTTTGGCCGACGATGTTAGAAGATTGTTTCAAGTACTATAAAGGATGTCGCATGTCAAAAGTTCGAACGCATAATTGGCACAAAGATCGGCTTTACATCCAATTATTAAACCTTGGCCGCTTAGGGGTTGGGGAATAGATATAATCGCCAAATATTTCCTACTTGAGTAAAGGCCACAAATTTATTTTGGCGCAACCGACACTTTTCAAAGTGGGTTGAAGCTATCCCACTTAAGAAGGTGACTAGTGTTGAGGCGATTAGTTTTGTGAATGAACATATCGTCCATCGGTTTGGAATACCACAAACAATCACGACTGATCAAGGTACGGTATTCATGTCTAACGAATTTCAAGGTTACGCCACAAGTCTAGGAATCAAGTTGTTAAACTCGTCACCATATTACGCTCAGGATAATGGACAGGCCGAGTCGTCTAATAAAACACTAATCAAGTTGATCAAAAGGAAAATTGATGAGAAGCCAAGGAAGTGGCATTCGACTCTATCGGAGTCACTTTGGGCCTATCGGTTATCTTATCACGGAGTGACAAAACTTTCACCTTACCAATTGGTGTATGGACAAGAAGCCGTTTTACCTGTGGAAATCAACATTGAGTCGATACGAATAGCCAGACAGAATGGTTTGTCGGCTCAAGATTACAATGACTTAATGATCGACAGCTTGGATGAGTTAGCGGAGTTACGTTTGTCTACGCTTGATCGGCTTAAAAAGAACAAGATCAGAGTTGCAAGGGCATACAATAAAAGGGTCATGCCTAAAACTTTCGGTCAAGCCGATTTTGTATGGAAAACAATATTGCCTGTTGGTTCTAAGGATAACCGATTTGGAAAATGGTCGCCTACGTGGGAAGGGCCATACAAAATTAATCGGCTAGTCGGCGGAAACTCATACTTGCTGGAAACGCTTGAAGGGTATGTATTGCCGAAAGCTATTAACGGGAAATACTTAAAGAAATACTATCCTAGCGTTTGGATCGGAACCTAGCCGACTAAAAATCTCGTTCAGAGCCAAGATTAACACGATGCTGTTAATCGGCTGAAAGAGTAGCAAACTCTAGATATAAGAAAAATATGAATCGGCAAACTCTAGATATAAGAAAAATATGAATCGGTTTAAACAGCCGATTGTAAACATAGCAAAATTACAAGCATTCATGAGACATTCGAGTATTTAGAAGTTTTGGAACGACTAATCAAGTTTTACATCCGAACTCGAGTCGTGCTCCTAAAGCCGACGATGCTCGGTACTTTGGCAATTGTTTCTTGTACCTCATCCAAGATTTTGTCATCTTCACGCATTGCCCGATAGGTACAAGTTTAGCCGATCGCTCCTTGAAGGTCGCCACTACGATGCTATTTCTATCTTTTGCTCCTTGGCGGCCGATGATGTTTTTTCAAAGGAATCTTGGCCTTCAACAATGAGCTTTATCGCCCTCGCCAACTCACCGTCAAGAAATTTTTAGTGGTTTCTAACTTTGAAGAGAAGATTTGTTAGCCTTCGAGATTCTATGGTTGCATCAAATTTTTCTTCTTTGCCTTTGTTTCGCAACCATTTTGTCAAGGATTTTCCGATCGCCTCTTGGGCCATTCTCTTTGCTTTCCTCTCCGGGCCGCTTCCATGAAGCCTTCTTCTCATCTAGGTGACACACTTCGAGCAAATGCACCATGGCCTCCGTGGCAAATCGCGGTTTCAACTACGGCCATAGCATCTTGAATCGGCCGATTATTATTCGTGAATCTCGATTGAGGCCTTGACACCAAATCAAAGAGTCCGTTGAGGCGATCTTGCATTCCGGGAGCCGATGAGACAGCAGCCGACGCGTCTTTGGAAACAGCGATGATATTTTGGATTGCAGAGATATAGTCATCGGCTGCAAATATCTCTGGATCATCCAAATCAGATAAGTTGAAGCCAAGGATGTTGGATGGATCGGATGTCTCGAGCAAGAAGGGTTGTTGGCGCTGCATCGGCTTAGGAGGCAACGCTCTTTGGTCGATATATCCGCAAGCTTGCCGTGATGTTGGCCACTTGTGCCGGCGCGTAGGTCGGAAGAAGATGGAATATAATGAAACCGATGGACTAAATCGAGATCCTTACATTTTGAGATAGAAAATACCCGAGCAAGAGCCGATCCGTGCGGTGAACTTTCGCCGCTTTGTTCCTCGTGGCTTGGAGTGTTTTTTCTGGCAAGAACTTTAGTGGACTTCGCTTCTTCTTCTCAAGGTCCATCGGCTAGAAAGTTAGTTTATGAAGAAACTAAAAGAAACAAGAGTTGGTTAAACGTAACTTACTTGGTTGTTGTTGTCTTTCCAAATCGGACAATGATGGGCTTTGATGCCCAAGGAGCCGTAAGTATAGCGATAAGTGCGCTTGCCTTGTATGGTCGTTTTCTTTACTAACCGCAGGACGCCGATCGGCTTCTTACCAAAGAGCTTTAGTACGCAAAGAAAAGAGGATAAAGCCAATGAGACATTCATATAGGCTACGATAAAGAAAAGTTAAAATCGACTAATACCTCGCCAAGAATATCTACAAGACTCAGATATCATATCCGAGCTCGATTCGTCACTTGAATCATATCGTAAGATACCATCGGCTCAGAACGCTCGGGAAAAGGGCATTAATAATGGCCGATGGGGTACGATCTAAGAGAAGTGCATTTGCAATTGAAGACCGCCATCTGAGAGAAGAATCGGCCGATCGACGATTATTCAAGACAAAATGTGTCAAAGACTTGATCCGCAAGTCATCGGCTATCTCCAAGACCATATTGGCGTAGCTAAAGATCTCACTCTAGTCCTAGGTTGAACCAAGTCGAGAAGTGGGAGATCGGGATCACTTGGCCAAAACCGCTTGTCCGCAAAATGGAAGGATGATAAAATTCATAGGAAGGCCGAAAGGTACGATTTCTTGTATTAAAGCCGACATGTAAGATGCTGGGAGAAATAAAAACTTTGAAGAAATCTAGAGTCGATTAGTGCATCTCTCGAAGTATCGAGAATCCAGATGAAGAAATGATGGCCATTCAAAATCGGCTGCATTGGTATAACTGAAGAAATCTTGTTGGCTAAAATCATTACTATCCAAGTTCAGGAAGAAAGTTAAATATTTTTTCAGGCCGACTGGAGATATCTTCTTGCTACCAGAGCACATTATGAATCTTTCGCCATAAGATCGGCTGGCTCTGAATTCTGGTGCTACATTTTCTGGTGTATCTTCACGAGGGAATGCCGAGTCCTCAGATGGATCCAATTTGAAGGATCGGCTAAATAAACAAGACAACCACATCTCAGATAAACCGGAGAGGACCTCCTACGCTGTCGACGCAAAATTTGGCAAAACCAAAAAAGCCGACTCTAATTACATGCATCATTTGACAAACCGCTCCAAGGAACATCTTTCCCAATGCTAGCCGACGACCCTCTACCAACCGCTCGCCATCAATCGATACACTTGTGTTGGTCCTAAAGAAGCACCACAAAACAAAAATCGGTCTAACCATAAGTTCGAAAGCAACATGTTCTTCATCCGACATCGCCCGCTCACTTTATTATTGTTATTAATGTACTTGCGCCACCTTTCCTTTGGATTGAATGAACTTGTATTTCGGTTTGCCACTAAAAGTCGATATCCGCCACCATCCGCCTAAGGCAACACAATTGGGCTATGTCCATGAGGGTTGGGCCGATGGGACCAAAGATGGAACAAAAGGCATTGAAGGTCTCCGACCGTAAATAATGTGCCGTGGCCACCAAGGGCTCATTGGCTTCGGATCGGCTAGAGAGAGGGATACACTCAGCTATACCCATGTTTTCCCATTCCTCACTTTTTTGAGCAGCCACTCGAATATACCAAGATCTCCACCCCTTAAGCGCTGTCGGCCATGCCCTGAAGCTTTTTTCCCAGCTCTCTATGTTGAATGCAGTAGCCGATAGAGGAAGACGAGGAATATCCCGACTAATAACCGTCTTTGGCATCTAGGTTCCTATCGGACCAAGGAAGTACTCGATCTTTATTGTTAGGGATCGGAATGAGTACCTGACTCGCCCATTTCAGCCGATCGTAGCAAGCCGATTGGAGAAGAGGTGCAAGCCGATTGATGGAAATTGAGCAAAGGGTAAGCAAAAGCTGATTGTTTGGAGAGCTTGTGCGTGCGAGGAATGACCGAGGTGGGGGCCCCGTTTTAAAGCATGGTAAAAATTTGAAACGGCGGGAAGTGAATCTCAAAGGACGCGAGCAGTTAAAACGCACTACCAGCATGTCAGGAAATTATGGCGCAAATAAAGCGGCAATTAATGGGTGAAGATCAAACGTTAGCCGATTGAACAAGCCGGTAATTGTGATTTTTGACAGATGACAAGTCATCTCTCAAAAATGGGGGGCATATGTTTGCACCAAAAATAGGCAAGTTTATCGAATCAGGCAATAAACTCAAAGATACGAAAATTAACCGAGGATTGTAAAGAATCCGAGATATTTGGTGATCGCGTAGATTTTTAGGAAACAACCGCTCGAGATAAGGCCGATACGGATACGGACTTGAAGCGTGTTGTAACAGAACACTATCGACCGAGGGTATAAAAGAAGGACCAAAACGAGCTGCGAAAAGGATCCAACACAATACAATCAACCAGCTTTTACTTTTCGTCTTTTTCCTGTCGACTAGGAGTAGTTCTTGTAATTTAGCCATTGTAATCGATTTTGATCCATAAAGTTGCGCATCGCCGATCGTCGATCTTCGCCAATTACACCCTGTGTTCGATGATCACGATTTTGTTGCGCATCGCCTTCTTCGTAATCGATCTACCTTTACTTTTCCGATTAGCCTTAATCGCTAATTAGATTAATCCGATACTTTAATCTTAATCGGCTTCAGGCTGGTTAAGTTTAAGCCGATTGATATTGACGATCGGCTTGGAGTAAATTTTATTGTTTTACCTTGTCGATTCCAGGTCAAATCGACTGGCACGCTTTGAACCAGGTGTTCGTCTAGTGTGCTGTCGTCAGAAACCCTACCTCAAGTTTTTGACGC
Organism: Otatea glauca; assembly: GCA_036346275.1. NCBI lineage: Eukaryota > Viridiplantae > Streptophyta > Magnoliopsida > Poales > Poaceae > Otatea > Otatea glauca. The sequence goes on along the minus strand of CM070719.1, from coordinate 22,457,870 downwards.
TAACAATTTCCCTCCGTCGATTTTCGATATCATGGTCCATCTCGTTGTTCACCTTGTGATGGAGATAAAGACATGCGGGCCCGTGTTCCTACGTAGCATGTACCCATTCGAGAGGTATATGGGAATTCTCAAGTCCTACGTACGGAATCGATCTGGGCCGGAAGGTAGCATTGTCGAAGGTTATGCAACCAAAGAAGTCGTAGAGTTTTGCGTCGATTACATGGCTCCAGGGCATCGGGACCATCGGAAGGAAAGCAATCACGCCTGATCCGGCTTCCTATGCTCAAGCTCATTTCACGGTTTTGCAACACATGGCTGTAGTGTCCCCGTACATCGACAAGCATAAGCACTGGCAACGGCAAGAGAATCTCACGCGGCAAGAGTGTTGGATCATGAGACAGCATAACCTTTAGTTTAACAGATGGCTGAATGAGCAACCCATCACTGGGACCTCGTCAGGTGATACGCTCACATGGTTGGCAAAAGGGCCAACATTTACAGTCGTAACATGGAAAGGATACGACTTAAATGGGTACACATTTTACACGAGAGATCAGGACATGAGGAGCACAAATCAGAACAGCGGTGTACGCATAGATGCGTTCAACACCGTTGGGTCAACGAGGAGCTCCTACTATGGGTTCATAGAGGAGATTTGGGAGCTCGATTATGTACTATTCAAGATCCCCTTATTTCGGTGTCGTTGGGTCCACCTCCAGCACGAGAAGTTTGACAAGTACGGTGTCACTACTGTCGACCTTGCACGCATCAGATACCAAGATGAACCATTCATACTCGCTAACCAAGTTGTTCAAGTATTCTATGTAATCGACCCATCCAACAAGAAGAGACATGTAATTCTTCAGGGAAAAAGGAGGGTTGTCGGAGTAGAGAATGTAGTAGATGAGGAAGAATACAATCAATTTGAAGAGTTGCCTCCTATCGGAAAGAGCATCACAGTCCAAGAAGAACAACCAGAAGAAGCTAGCTACACACACGTCGATCATCATGAAGGGCTAATTTTTATACAAAAGAATAAGCAAGTGGAGTTATGATTTTAAGTGTAATCTAGAAGATTATAGAGTTGTTTGTAATGAGATGCTCGAAATTAAAAACAACTTTGTGTATATATGCATCTGATTTATTTAATATAATTTCCTTTCCTTTACTGATATTACTTCATCTACAATTCCATATACATAATAGAACCGTCTGGTATATTTTATATCACAGACGGTTCTAATACATAACCGTCTATGATAAAATATTATCGCAGACGGTTCTAATATAGAACCATCTGTGGTAAAATACTGTCACAGACGGTTTTATTTAAGAACCGTCTGTCATGTTGTTATAACAGACGGTTCTAAACTAGAACCGTCTGTGATATGGGAGACCTATAAAAAGGCCACTCTTGCAGATCATTAATCATTGTCCACTCACGCGCTCAAAACCCTAGCTTCGTCTCCTATTCCGACGCCGCCCCCTCGCCGACGCCACCCCCTCTTGGACCCATCTCGTCCTCGTCGAGTTGCCGACCGCCTCATCCCCGTTGCTGAGCCGAGGTATGGCTCCCCTCTACTCCCTCTCTCCCAAAACCCCGGCCCTCTCTTCATCTATATTGGACTGATTCGTTTGGTTAGATCTCTTGCTGAAAAAATATATTGAACCCATTCTAAATTTCAGAGTATTGTGTGATTGTGCGGTTGTGTGTGAGAATTTTTATATTTGGGCATTTAGGGTTAGATCTATTGGTGCCAGAGTATGCTAAACTGAAGCTACTAGTGATGTGCTCAAGCTGCAGATGAACTCGCTCAAGCATTAGTGGTAGTAGCACTGCTCCATGTTGCATCTCGACCATTTTTGTGTTGGTGATGTTGAGATTGGGCATAAAGTGCTCACTATCCTAATCACATGTTGCACAGCTCATTTGCGAGTTGTTTACTATAATTGTAAGTAGTAGAACAAAAAAATATATAGCAGATTAATTGGGTGGAATGGCAGATTTCCAGGAGAACCTGCATGTGGTCTTTGCCTTCCTGTTTTTATGAACCATGTACCAATTACTTTAACTAAATAGTTCGGCAACAAAATATGATAACGTTTCTTTCGTAGATTTGTATTTCCCTAGTACTTTTAGGTTGCTTTGTAGCTTCGTTCCTTCATAGGCTTCAGTCGCATTTTGAAAATTAGAAACCTAGAAGATTTGCAATGCACTCGTACCGTTGTCTAATAGTACCGCCCTTTCTTTCTTTTTCCCTAACTGCTAATTCTTATCAATAGATGTCGTTGGTAGCATTTTAAGCTAGCTCATTTGGGGATAGGGTGTAAATAACTAATATGCATAATTTTTAAGCTAGCTCATTTGGTGATAGGGTGTAAATAACTATAACTGTCGTACCCATTAAATAAAAGCAGCCATCAATTGGTAGCCTTCCATGTTTGTTTACTTTTCTTTCCTGTTGAGCCGTGACAACCAGCCTAGATTGCAAGATGGTGTCCTCATTCGTCGTCTGAAGGATGTGATGAGTCATCGAAAAGAAAACCTCCTCGAGGTCCAAGAGGAGCAAATAAAAGGCCCACGGAACGATATACCATCACGGCGGTTGATCGAAAGGATGGGGACCCCACCGAACCAAGAAAGGCGGTGAATGCATTTAGGACATTGTGCGGGATAGTCGCACGGGAACGGGTCCCCATCACCTCTCCATCCTGGAAGTCGCTGACTGATGAGAGCCGCAATGACTTGGTGACAGAAATTATGTCTTCGTTTGATATCCCAGAAGACTTTGTGAGCTTAGTGCGATGGTATGCACTGCTAGTGGTAGGAAAGGCGTGGAAGAATTTCAAGAGCACGCTTGTCAAGGAATATGTCAATAAGGACAGGACTCCCTTCTCTAAGTACGGGTTCATTGCTGAGGACGTATGGCAAAATTTTGTTGAGGCGAAGACGATTTAACTAATCCGCAAGGCCAAAGTGAAGCCCACAAGGCCCTGCAGGCAAGGAGCACCCACCCCCACAGACTTGGCACCGTTGGGTACGCGGGGAAGAGGGACCAATGGGAGAGGGAGGACGAGGAGGCCTATGTGCCATTTGCATGTATTGTTGACCGACGCGCTAGAGACTAACTGAGAGCAAGGTCAAGTGCCACGTCTTCCAGCACCGTCTCCTTTACAATCCCCGTGGACGAGGAAGTCTGCCAACGCTTGGTAAGATATCGGACTTCTAATTTTGTACGTAATTAGTCCGTAATTTCGTAAGTGAATTAACTTTTCGGGATCTTGCAGGTAGCGTTGAGTACACAATCTTCCGAGGGCACTTTTTTGCCATACAGGGAGAAAGATGTACTGTCCATAGCCTTGGGAAACAAGGAACACTCTGGTCGCACGCAAGGCATTGGAGTTTTTGTTCCCTAGAAGTCAGGATTTCAAGACGACTCAGACAAATACCGGAGTAGGAAGAGAACCAAAGCATAGCGAGAGGAACGACTGGTGCAAAGGATTGAGGAAAGACTAAGAGAAGAATTCAACAATAAGATAAGAAGCCTGGAGGAAAGGCTCAATAATCAGCATGCGCAAGTCCCAGATGTATGGGGGAAAATCAGCCACACTACCAAAAAGAGCAGTTGTGCGTCCGCCACTCCCACAAATGAACATGGCAAATTTAGTATGCTAAACTGAAGCTACAAAAAAGAGCAGTTGTGCGTCCGCCAAGAACAAGTCTATCCGCTTTTGTAGAGTTCAGTGGAGCAATCATTCCGAAAGTGAAGCAACTTGGGAGCGTGAGAAGAGGATTTGAAGTCAGAATTCCCAAACCTATTCTTTAGTTAGCCCTGAATCTTGGGGTCGAGATTCTATTAAGGAGGGAGGTTTGTAACATCCTAAAATTTGTTTTAATATTATTTTATTGGCTAATTGTGCATTTTATGATTTTTTCGAATTTATTGGATTTTTTTGGATTTATTTGAATTAATTTTAAATAAGTATATTGGTCTTTTGTTGAAAACTTTTTAAATTTATGCAAAGTTGAAATAAAGTTTTGCCAAAAATATTTTATTTGAGTTCAAAATGCCCCCAAAGTATTTTTGGTAATTTTCTTTGATTTTTCCTGATACTTTTATTGCCTAAAACAAATCAAACAATTTTCTGTAATTATTTTAAATCAAAATCCTTTTAAAAATCAGGTGAACAGTAACGGGCCGGCCCATTTACTGTGCGGCCCGAGTCAGCCCGCGCAGCCCGTTTGCCGTCGAAACCCTAACCCTAGCCTACCAACCATTTGATTGACATCCAACGGCTGTACCTTAGCTGCGTCGCCGATTGATCGGAGCCGTTGGATTGTCGCCTCGTGGACGCGCAGGATGAGGCCACGTCGTCTCTCCGTGTCACCGTCAGAGTCCGCCGTCGCCACGAGATCGACTCGATTTTCGTCGCGCGACGCCCCTCAGGCGGCTATTTAAGGCACCGCCGCGGCGCCAATCCTCAACTCGGCCAGATGTTTGCCGCAACACCGGAGCCCTGAGCCGCCGCTGTTCTGCGTAGGAGCTCGCCGTAGTTAGAGATCGGGTCGCCTCGCTTTTGCTCTCACCATCGTCGTCCGAGACCGAACCAGCCCGGATCTGAGACCCCGAACCGCGCCGCGTCAACCTCGCCGTTCCCTGTCGCCGGGTCGTCGCGGAATCGCTGTCGCCGACGTCGTCTTCCCCGATTCCGGTGAGGCTGCGCCATCGCACCGCCATCATCAGGATCGAGCGTCCCCAGCTGTCTGATATTCGATAAACACTTCGGATTGAGCCACGTCTTGGTAAGCAGCTCGGGTAACGATAGCCGTCAGATTCAAATCGTGCGATCGAAGCGTAGCCACGTGCTTCTCTGCCCATAGCCGTCCGATCGGATCTAGGCGCGTCAGATCGCACCGGCACCGCGGCCAACCGCGTGTCAGGCGCGGAGCCCGTAGCGCCGTGAGCCGTGTCCACCGTGAGCCGGTGCGGGCTGGTGGACTTAGTCCTTACGCCCGAGACACGTGGCAGCGTCTAATTGGCCGGCTCAGAGATGACGTCATGCTGACGCAATAAATCGGTTTTTCAATCTAAAAATAATTCAGTTAATTATGATTTTCCAATTTCTCTATTTTCAGTATTTATTAAAACTTGAAAAGGCTATAACTTTTGCATTTTAACTCGGATTTGAGTGATTAAAATTTCTAAAAATTTGTAAAATTGAGATCTATTTAATGGTTTGTTTTATTTAATTTTTTAAGTTCATTTTCTCTCTGTTTTGGTATTTATTTACTTTTCTTCTTCGGTACGCATAGACGTTGAATTGTGCGACGCTTCGGAGGAAGATCCGTCGACTCAAGATCAAGTACCAGAGCAAGATCAAAACCTATTCCAAAGCAAGTTGTGCTTTGATCATGTTGAACCCATGTTTATATAAATGCTATATTGTTTTACTTTATTGCATAGTATTTCAAGTATACAATTGTTTCAATTTAAATTGGGATCTAGTTAATCTACCAATTTGATCTATATACCCTACCTTGTCATTTATATGCCATGATTTAATTGTCACCCTAGGATGGTTAATTAATAGTTGGTTAATATTGATAATCAACATGGGATGGTTAGACCATCGAAGAATGCTTAGCCATGCCACGTCATCATATGTACATGAATCATCAATGATTAATCTTGACTAATGGAATATGGAACAATGATGTGAACTTGTGTGTGATGTGAGATCACACAATGAGATTGAGTTGTAGTGGCGAGTCAAGTCACGCAACGATATTGATTTGTTAACAGCATGTGGTGCTTGGTAATCAACTTGGGTGATAATCACTTAGATTGGGGCAAGTGGCAAGGGGCGAGTATGCCAAGGTGGGCCCGATGGGTAGAGGGTATGTGGATGTTTTGCCCTGATCACTCTAAGGACTTAACCTTGCAAGCCTTTGACCTGAGTCAATCATGCAACCACATGTCTGGTATGGGACGGCCTAGCTGATTAATTTGCACTGTTTTAACTTTGGTACTATCTTGGTCGGTGTGAGTTCCCGAGTTATGGAGTAATTCACATGGCGCAAGAGGGGGCCTGGACGTGGTAACCAGTCCCACCAGTGCTGAAACCTTAGCGGGTGGTACTGGATTAAGCCAGAGCATTGTAAAGGCTTTGTTATAATCACTCGCCTTTGTGGTGTATGGTTGTATCATGTGGGTAAAGTGCGTAACCTCTGCAGAGTGTAAAACTATTCGTATAGCCGTGCTCGCGGTATTGAGCAATGCTCGGGAATTATAGTTAAGGGTTAGCTTAATTAATATGGAGAACTTGGTTGGGATGGCAGAATGCCATATGAAAGGTTGGAACTTGACATAGGATTGGAAACTTGGTTTACCTGAGAAATACTGAATCTAATTATTACTGTTATTTGTTTTACAAGTCTTTACAATTTACTTATTGTATTTATCCTTAAATGCTGCTTATTGCAAAAGAGCCATAATAGCCTTTTCCTTTGGAATAAGCCTTGCATATAGATACATAGAAATGCATTTTGTGCACAACTTGTCGAGTGCTTTAGGTACTCACCCTTGCCAACAACAATAATCAACAGTTGAAGAATCTGCACCTTTGTTGGAGGAGGAGTTCCAGGAGGACATGAGTCTTTAGGGTCCGAGCCTTGTCAGTTGCGTGTGGTGAACTGATGAGTTATCTACGTCTTCTACTTTCCACTGCTTATTTCTTAGTTTATATTTCAAGTCTTGCCCTGCGTGGCTTAATAATGTAAGTTGGTCATAAGATCATACACTTAGCTATATCAATAAATGAAGTATTATTCTATTATCGTTGAGTATGATGTGATATGTACCAATGTTAAGCTGTGTGCACTAGCGTTGATCCTGGGACTAGTGCGGTAAACACAGTGGGTTCGAATCAGTGGATTCGGATCCTTATCGAGGTGGTATCAGAGCATACTGACTGTAGGTCTTGGCCCTAGATAGCATGGTGGTGTCCTGGGGGTCTTGGCCCTAAATAGGCAGATAGAAGCATTGGGTATCAGGTTGAGGGCCAACTTTAAGCTTCTGAAGCTTAGTTTTGAGGCTTGCGATCTCATCTTGAGCCTTGCCCTTGCCCTTGCTCTTTCCTGCTCCCCAGCCTTAGCCTTCCTCTTTTGAATGCGTTGTTTTCAACCATCATCACATGATTGGGTTTTTTCTTAATGCTTTCCTCGGCAGCCTTGAGCATCCCATGTAGCTCGATTAGGCTCTTCTCCATGCTATTCATATGAAAATTCATAATGAATGGCTTAAAGCTCTGTAGCAGAGACTGGAGAATAACATCTGTGGCCAAACCGAGGCTAAGGGGAAACTCAAGTTTTTCAAATCTCCCGATGTAACCAATCATCTTGATCAAATGAGGGATGACCGGACTGCCTTCAGCCAGCTTACAAGCAAATAAAAGCTTTGAGATACCATACCTCTCAGCTCTTGCTTGATTCCCAAACATGCCCTTCAAGCCCACAATCATATTGTAAGCATCGTGGTCCTCATATTGCTTTTGGAGCTCAGAGTCCATGGTGACAAGCATGAGACAAATTGACCTCTGTAAGCATTAACATGTTTTTGTATTCAACCTTCAAATTCATGAGGAGCATTTTCAATGGTTAATCAGAATTGGATTCTCTAGAACATAGTCCTTCTTTTCATGCTTGAGAACAATTCTCAAAGTTGCGATACCAATCAACAAAATTAGTTCCATTAAGTTTTCCTTTCCAAACCGATCTCAAAGCAAAACCAGTGTAGCAGAGTAGGAGAAGGTGCCATTGAACTACAATGAAAACATGCAAAGATTCTAAGCACTATGTTTATGTAAAAAAATTTATTAAACATTTTAATAAAAGACACTCCTATTTTATGTCCCTTTTATAGACACATAGTGAGTATTCAAGATCCATATTCATCAAACACAAGTGAGCTTTGGCATCACTGCTAGAAATTTAATGACATAGGTAAGCAACACCTTTGCTAATTACATCTTATGTAACTCTTGTTTGTCGAGTATGAAAACAGTAATGAATGCCTTCGTCATCTTGACTCATGGCCAGGTCAACCTGCCCCAAGGGCTCACATGAGGGAGGGAGCACTTCTCGTATTCGGGTGCCAATTAAGAAACCTGCCACATGTGTGTTTTCCTAGACACCAATTGTCTTGTATAGGTTCCTTCATTACTGAAATCAAATCCCAACCACTTATGTCCTCAAGCCCAAGACCGTTTTGATAGCTTGATTAAATCTACCATTGTTATGCGTGATGTGTCCAACACATCCCTATCATCTATTAAGATAGTCATTGATATACTACTTTGGCAGTCATATCAATAACGATCTAAATTCTTGATAGGTGCAACAATTGGATGGACATTTTGATTTAAAAATTTAACTATAGGGATGAACAAAATCTACTAAGAACATGGCATCACATGCAATGAGCATAAAGAAAATAGCAAGGATTAAACACACATCCACGTAAAATCAAAATAAGTCGTGAAATAGCATGGCCCTTAGCATTAAGATCTCCATCATCATGCTTGTTTGTTCACCTTGCCACCTTGCTTGATTTGTTCACCTAGCCACCTTGCTTGATACCATCGTCTTCATCATTATGGATGCAACACCTTACAACTTTTGATAATGAAATTTACATGAGGGTTTGAAGTATCACAAGTCGACACGCAGGTCGTTATACAATTTAAATAGCCTTATGGCTTGACATGGCACGCAGGCCATGTGGAAATTACATGCATCACATACACATAGGCCATACTATTTCACATAATTCCCTGCAAAAACGAGTTAAACAAAAGCAACCCTATGACTCCGGGGTTCGAGGAGCAGCGCCCGTGGCGGGGTCCAAGGGGCAGAGCCCTTGGAAAATTTTTTTTAGAGGCATGTCTTCTGTCATGGGAAAACACCCTCAAAATTTCCACGGATCAACCAGATTGACCCAATCCGATCTAATATGATTGGCTTGGTCCCATATGGTTACGTTTCAGAAACCCTGATGGCGGTAACCCGACCGGTAAGGGTAACGTCATACCATGAACGGACTCACCCAAATCAATATTGAATCATTTTGCGCTTTCCATGGATCAACTAGATTGACCCAATCCAACTCAATCTGATTGGCTTGGTCCCATATGGATACGTTTCAGAAACCCTGATGGAGGTAACCTGACCGGTAAGGGTAACGTCATACCATGAACGGACTCACCCAAATCAAGATTGAGTCGGTTTGCACTTTCCTCAAACCCTAAACCGATAGATCTCATCGATGGCTGCCGTCACCAATTCATCACACGAACCGGCTGAACATATAATAGATCCAATCTACTAACCTCACACATCATATGTGCAACATCCAGATCACAAAACTATACGAGATGGCTCTAATACCACTGAAGAGGAACGCGGTATGCTACACTACCACAAAAAAAAACTACCGCATAACCAGAAAGCTACTCGCAAGAAGGGGATCACAGATTAGATTACCACTAGACGCGCAGTTGCGGAATCCTTCGCGCATCGATGTATCGATCGCCCTCGCGCAGCCGTAAGCGCCGATGGAGTGGATCGCCTCGCCGCCGTGGATCGCCCTCCCACGCCGCAGCCGCAGCAAAGATCACCGAGCAGTCCACAAGTCTAGGGATGGAACGTCGTGCGTCGGTGTGCAAGCACCTGGTCGCTCGATAGGGGCAGCGAGAGGAGGTGGCTAGGGTTTCGGGTGAATCACTTCTTAACCGTGGAGAAGCACACCCTGCGCCCACCCTCCTCCCCTCCTTATATAGCCACGAGATGAAACTGACGAATACTCATACCAGGGGTACCCCAACAGCCCAGGGTGACAAGCGGGCTGCCTCAAGCCCAGCTCTGACCTAGCGAGCTTCACCAGGCCCTCTACCGACCAAAGTACCTGTGGGGACACTAAGGACGCCTGTCCCCGACCGATCGGGACAAGTGTTCCCGACCAAGTAGGGCTCTCGACCCCCGTGGCAGGTCGGGATCCCCCAATCCCGACCAAGCTAAGGCAACCTCCGCCAAAAAAGCCGCACGACGAGCCTCCACCACCATTGGCCACGTGCCCTACTAAGGGATCGATCAAGGATCAGACGAGAGCAGTGGCTCTTTCCCGAGATGGTATAATGGCTGCTTTGAAGTCAAGCTTCGTCCCGTAAACTACCACGCATAATACGAAGGCACATTCCTCCCGAGGCAAGACCAACATCATACATCGCAACGCCAACTATCGCCGTGCTCACGTAAGGTGCGCCATTTCCGACGCAGCTAGCCTAATCGCTTCGCCCACCAGACTACCGACCGGCGTGGCAAACCGGCGACGCACCAATCACCAAGCGAAGGACTAATGCTCCCAAGATAGCTTTTCTCATCCTTCCTCTCCCAACTTCCCGTGTAACCTGCCCCTCCAATCAGATAAAGGGAGGCAGGGCCTCATGAGAAGAAAGGCCGAGTGCAAAGAAGAGTGTGAGAGTATAGCGCGACGCCTTTGAGATCTCTCTCTCGCTAGGTCTTTACAAACACTTTTGTGTTCAAGCCTCAACCCTCACTTGTAAACGCTGTGCACCATCCGCACTTAAGGCAATACAACACCACCGAACGAATCGAGTAGGGACTTTCGCCCGAACCAAGATACACCTTGGGCTCTCGAGTCTAACCATTCAGTGACAGAAACGCGTGGCCCATCCGACTTACAAATTTACTTGCCGGTGCTCAAACGCCAACATTGGCACGCTGTAGGGGCTTCGCTGCCTTCATCGACATCTCCGATTCCCATTCATCTCCTCGATGGCTTTTTCACCGCGACGGCGTGTTCACGCTTGGGGCCAACCGCCGGCCCTCGACCATCGCCACTCCAACGGGTGAGATCGCGCCACGATCCGCCGCCATCAGAGACCGTGGTTCACCGAAGCCGTGGCTCCATCTCCGACAACCTCGGCAGCCTCCGCTTGAGGCCCCCGCAGACCCCTGTGCCGAGCCCAACGAGCGCCCGCCGCCTTTGGCGGTAGCACTCGAGGGCTCTGGAGGACGACCACATCGCCTCCCACGAGCTCACAGCCAGGCTATGGCCGCTATATGCCGGCCTCGCTCACGAGCCGGAAGATTCTTCCACCACGACTCCAGCTCCGACACGGAGCAATCGCTCGCAGACGGCACTCGTGAGTGCAACATGGCGGCACGGCCAACTCGACCGTAACCCCACGGCCACGGGGCTCCCATCCAGCCGCACTAAGGCGCAGGAGGAGGAATACCAGCAGCGAAAAGCGCCGAGCGCTCAAGCTCGCCGCTAGCCGAAGTTTCACCATGTGTAAAGAGTCGAGGACCAAGGGCCGAAGCTCGATAAGCTCCAGCCGACCGAGCAGATGAGCCCGAGCCCCCACCGTGCTTGGCGGCGACACGGCACGCACGCCAAAGCGCCACAAGCCGGTGGAGGAATCGATGGCCTCGCCTTCCTCACGCGAAGTCGTAACATGGTCGCACCGCGATGTCGCCCAAGGCCTTCCCGAGCCGGACGACCCGAGGCCAAAGCCACGCACTGTAATCTCTCAAGCAGGGAGCGTCTGTGCAGGCAAGACATGCAAGCCTCCGCCCTCACCATTCTCGTGCCACCGTCGCTGACCGCACCACCCTCGGCCCTACTGGTCCAAAGAAAGGTGGTGGCACATCAAGAACAACCCTAGGCCTCGCGACACTCGGTGCGCCAGCGCACTCGGCGACGACTACGACGTCCCGCCACCTTCGAGGCGCCGAAGAAAAGCGGTGGACGGCCGCCACTGCAGTTGCGTGACAATGGACGCCGCCACAATCGCAGCCCAAGCCCCGATGGTTCGGGACCACGAAGTTTTCATTAAGGGATCCGCCATGCGGATTTTCCCGCTAGATTCGTGGCACCGACCAACATAGCCAAATACACCGGGCCACGAACCCCGCAGATGGCTCAAGACTACCTACCAAGGCGTGTGGGCAAGTGAAGAGCGCGATAACCTCTTCATCATCCAATACCTCCCTATCTACTCGCGGACTCGGCCGAGCTCGCTCGAGTACTTGCCTCGCAAAGACCATCAGAACCGGGCCGACCAAGACCCTTTTTTGTCGGTAACTTCCGTGGCACTTATAAGCGCCTCGAAACTCCCGGGACTCAAGAGTCGCAAGCAGCAGCCAGAGAAACTCTCCGGATTACATCCGCGCTTCTCCCACAATGCAACGAGCTCCTCGACATCTCCGACGCCGACGCTGTGGGGCGTTTCATCTACGGCACCTCTTGCAAGGCCTTGGTGCACAAATTGGGTTGCGTTAAGCCCAGAACCACCAAGGAGCTTCTGGACATCGCCACCAACCACGCGACCGGCGAGGAGGCTGTGGGGGCCATCTTCGAAGATGGCAAGACTACGCAAGAACCCGGGGTCCGAGCTAGGTCCCCTTCCGACCGCTCCGACAAGCGGAGGCGGAACAGAAAACAGGTTCGCGAGGTCCAAGTGGTCGCGACCGTCGACCGCCCTGCCAAGCAAGCAGCGCGACCGCCGCCGCTCCGACCACTTCAAAAGTTGATGGACAGCCCGTGCTCACACCACGGATTTCCACAAACACAAGTACCGGATCGCGAGTTCTAAGGCGCTTCTCTCCCAAGACTCCCACGACGCCGCGGGGCAAAGGAAAGAAGCCGGCCCCGGCCCCACGGGCCGCAGAGAAAATGGCGAATGACGAGTTCCCAGAACCCGACGGCTGCCTCATGATCTTTGGCGGACCGACATGCTACGCCGACAAGCGTCGGCTCAAGCTCGCCTACCGCGAGGTCCATATCGCCACACCAGCTGTCCCCCAATATCTTCAGTGGTCGGAGTCCCGGATCACCTTCGATCGGACTGACCACCCCGACCACGTCCCGCAGCCGGGGAGATACCCGCTTGCGATCGACCCCATTGTGGGGAAGAAGCGCCTCACAAAGGGGCTAATGGACGGTGGCAGCGGTCTAAACATCCTTTATGTTGAGACGCTCGACGCCATGGGGGTCCCCCGCTCGAGTCTCCGACCGAGCAAGGCGCCTTCCACGGCATCATCCCTGGCCAGCAAGCCCAACCGCTCGGGCAGGTCGACCTGCCCGTCACCTTTGGAGGACCGGAAAATTTCCGCACCAAGACCCTCACTTTCGAGGTCGTGGATTTTCCCGGATCCTACCACGCCATCCTGGGGAGGCTGTGCTATGCCAAGTTCATGGCGGTCCCCAGTTACACCTATCTCAAGCTAAAGATGCCCGGGCCACGAGGAGTCATCACCGTGGCTTCGTCCTTCCAGCTTGCTTACAACTGCGAGCGAAGCGCAGTGAAGCTAGCCTCGGCGGTCATCGCGGCCCGCCGAAGTTCGCCAACCTCCGAGGGAAGTTTTCAGTCCGCCCGAGTCTAGCAAGTCAGGGGCGGGATCCTTCAAGTCCGCTGAGGACACGAAGAAGGTTGCGGTCGATCCCGGCGATCTGACCAAGACCGTGCGGGTCGGAGCCACGTTCCCCGCAAAATAGGAAAGCGCGCTCGTTGACTTCCTCCGTGCCAACAACGACGTCTTTGCATGGAAGTCCTCCGACATGCCAGGAATTCCAAGGGAAGTCGCCGAGTATTCCTTAGGCATCCGACCAGGTTCAAGGCCGGTCGTCCAACACCTGCGTCGCTTCGACGAAGAGAAGCGCAGGATCATAGGGGAGGAGATCGCCAAGCTTTCGGCTGCAGGGTTTGTAAAAGAGGTGCGCCACCCCGAGTGGCTCGCCAACCTCAGACTTATGAAAAAGAAGAATGGGCAATGGAGAATGTGCATTGATTATACGAATCAACAAGGCATGTCCGGCGACCTGCCTCTTGCCCCGCATCGACCAAGTCATCGACTCCACCGCGGGTGCGAGTTCCTTTCCTTTCGGATGCCTACGGGCTATCACCAGATATCGCTAAAGGAGTCCGACCAGCTCGCGACTCCTTCATCACCCGCTTTGCCTGTTCGCACGTGACAATGCCGCTCGGTCTAAAAACGGGCGCTACATACCGCCGATGTATGCAAACGTGTTTCAACAACCAGATCGGCCGCAACATTGAGGCGCACGCCGACGACATCGTCAGAAGACCAAGAAGGTCGACGACCTCATCACCGACCTAGGAGAGACTTTCGCAAATCTTCGACGGTTCCAAGATAAAGCTCAACCCCGAGAAGTGCGCTCGGGTCCCTAAGGAAAGCTCCTCGGTTTCATCATCTCGAGCGTGGCATCGAGGCCAATCAGAGAAGATCTCAGCCGATCACAAGGATAGGCCCGGCCGGCAACCCGAAGGGGTCCAAAGGCTAACCGATGCCTTGCAGCCTTGAGCTGCTTTGTGTCTCGCCTTGGCGAGCGTGGATGCCGCTTCACAGTCGCTTAAGAAGTCCGACCGCTTCACTGTACCTAGGAGGCTCAGAGGCCCTCACCCGCTTGAAGGCCTTCTGCCCTCACCCTCAGCCCCGCCGCCCCAAGACGGCGAACCGCCGCTTCCTCTACATCGCCGCCACGACCCAAGTTGTTAGTGCGGCCCTCGTGGTGGAACGAGCGGAAGAAGGCTGTGAGCTCAAGATACAACGGCCGGTCTACTTCATCAGCGAGGTGCTTTCCGAGTCCAAGGCTCTGCACCGCAGTGCGTAAGCCGCCTACGCAAAGACTCATCACAAAGAGAAAGTTGGTCCACTACTTCGACCAACACCCCGCCACCGTGGTGACCACGCCGCCACTCGGCGAGATCATCCACAATCGCGACGCCCAGAAGGATAGCCAAGGGCACTCGAGCTCGCTGGTCACGCATATCATACGCCTCGAACGGCGATCAAGTCGAGGTCTCGCCGACTTCGCCGCCGAGTGGACCGCCCGTGCACCACCCGCCAAGACCCCGAGTACTGGACGATGTACTTCGATGGATCCTATACCAAGAACGGCGCGGGCGCAGGAGTTGTTATTGTTTCCCACCGGGAACGCACTTCAATACATGATCGCCGCTTCGATGCGCATAACAACATCGCCGAGCACGAGGCTCGCCAACGGTCTCGGATCGCTGCCGACCTCGGCGCCGCCGACTTACGCCCATGGGGACTCCAAGCTTGTCGCCGACCAGGTCGCGAAGGTCGCGAGCCCCGAGACAACCGGATGGCCGCATCGTTGAGAAGTGCGCAAGCTCGAGGAACGGTTCAAGGGTTTCGAGCTCCACCATAGCTACAGACGCTACAACGGTGAGGCCGACACCTAGCCAATCTTGCCTCCACCGAGCCAGCCCCGGGATCTTCGTCGCGACCTTCACGCGCCTCGTCCGGATGGACCCCTGGCCTAGCGGGCTCCGACCACGCCGTGCGCGCGCATCTCGATCGCCGTGCGGTCGGCGCGAGATCCACCGGTCGATCGCAGCGTGTTAATGGTCGAATCCGACCGAGGAAGCCCTTCATCGATTGTCGATGGATGTGTCGCTTCCTCCAACCCGATCGAGGCGGCGGCTACCGCCTGTCAGCGAATCCTTCGCCCGGTCGGGCCGCACTTTACAAAAGGAGTCCTCCGAGTCCTCCAAAGGTGCATCCCGCCGACTAAGGGAAATACCGCCGCCGATATCCATGGCGGGTCCGCGGTCACCATGTTGCGCCCGTCCTCGGTAGGAAAAGCCTTTCGACAAGGTTTCACCGCCGATCGCCGTGTCCGACGCCGAAAGCAGATTGTACGCACTCGCGAAGGATGCCAATTCTTCGCCCGACACCCGATTCGCCAACTCAAGTTTTGCGCACGCATCCCCATCACATGGCCATTTGCGCTTGGGGACTCGATCTGGTCGGGCCCTTCAAGAAGGCGCCCGGGGGCTTTACTCACCTCCTTGTCGTGGTGGACAAATTCACCAAGTGGATAGAGGCCAAGCCGGTTGTGAGCGTCACATCGGTGCAGGCAGCCACCTTCTTTCGCGACATCGTCTTCCGGTTCGGAGTCCCTAACTCTATCATCACCGACAACGGGACGCAGTTCACGGAGAAGGAATTCCTCAAGTTCTGCGACGACTTCAACATCCGTGTCGATTGGGCAGCCGTGGCCCATCCGCGGACTAACGGCCAGGTCGAATGCGCGAACGGCATGATCCTCCAAGGGCTCAAGCCACGGATCTTCAGTCGACCGAAGCATTTTGCGGGGCGATAGGTCGCCGAGCTACCCTCCGTCCTCTGGAGCCTGCGGACCACGCCAACTCGGGCGATCGGGTTTACGCCATTCTTCATGGTGTTCGTGCAAGTCGCCTTGCCAACCGACCGGAATACAAAGACCCCAAGATCACAAGCCTTCGACGAGGCTCGGGGCTCATCTCACAACAAGACGCTGCCGACCACTTCGGCGAGGCGGCGATGTGGCCATTCTACGATCGCCAAATATCAACAAGCTCTATGACGTTACCACAACCGCTGTGTTCGAGGGCGATCCTTCAACGCGGGCGACTGGTCCTATGCCGGTCTGCACAAAGCAAAGACAGCATAAGCTCGCCACTCTGGAAGGCCCTTCACCGTCATGGAGGTTCTAGACCCAAAGACTTTCACTCAAGGACGCGGATGGTCACGTCTTCTCTAACGCATGGAACATAGAAAAGTTAAGGCGATTGTATCCCTAAGTTCCATCCTTATTCCTTGCATCGTCTTTACCTTTCCTTCCGAGCACCTGGTCGCCGTGCGACGCTCGGGGGCTGCCCTTTGGCACCCACATTCAGGCTAATTCTGGTCGGCGCTCATCGGGTAGGTGACCCGGCCAGTTGAAGAGGAACACGGTATGCTACGCTAGCATAAAAAAAATCTACCGCGTAACCAGAAAGCTACTCGCAAGAAGGGGATCATAGATAAGATTACCACTAGATGCACAGCCATAAATCCTTCGCGCCGATGTAGTGGATCGCCCTCGCCGCAGCCGTTAGTCGATGTAGTGGATCGCCCTCACCTTGCCGTGGATCGCCCTCCCACGCCGCAGAGTCGCAGCAGCCGACACCGCAGACTCCACACGCCCAGAGATGGAACGCTGCGGCGCCGGTGTGCAAGCACTGGTCGCCGGCAGGACAGCGAGAGGCGAGGCTAGGGTTTCGAGTGAATCACTCCTAAACCGTGGGAAAGCACACCGCGCCTCCCTCCTCCCTCCTTATATAGCCTAAAGATGGAACCCTAAACTAGGGCCCATCGTGCTAAGCCCACGAGGTTCATTAATTACGATCCAATCCAAATTAATGCGCCCCACCCCATTAAGTGTGTGACCTGCAGTTCACGACGCTTGGACATGGATTCGAAAACTCCTTTTCAATCCAATAGTTGGTAGCGGCTTCATAAGTATGCCAACTCCCAAACATACTATGATCAAATCGATGTAACCTATCAAAAGTACTCATGCAATAATCCTTTGCCAAGTATATGAAGATTGATCTCAAGGCGAAGCATGTCATCCTTTAATGATTCAATCCATCTCTCGATCCGTGATATATTAATAAGTTGTGATTGACTCTCAATCACGGCATGGCCATGCACTTCCTTAATCATATCACACGAGTGGCCTTGTCATATATCTCCGTTTCATTGAGTGGCAAATTCCATCTTGATCGCTTCACTTCCTCTCGCACGCTTCGTAGTAAACATGAAATCTACCTTTATAACTATCCGTTAGGAAGTAGTGCTTGATAGCCCCAAGGAAAACTATTACACATTTAGGAATATGACAATCTCAAGTCTAAGGATCATACATCTACTAGGTATGAGATACACTGATGACACATAAGAATGAAACATTCTCGCAGTGTCCCATTGCGGGTCTATCTAACCCATGTCCTTCAACATGCGTCCACAATGTATAGATGATATCTCCATATCCCATGATCTATGATGCATGATCATCGATCACTACATGTGCTGATCTATTCATCGTTGTCCTATACGATGAAATCCGATCAGAGATATTTATTGAATTACATCATTAAGTAAAGAGCTTCATAAGCAAGTCACATACTTGTTGATCGATACAATGATATACATTCATTGGACCAATAATCATAATATATTCATAAACATAGTCATGTTACAATCATCTAAATGATTGCCTCAAGGGCATAACACTAACACCAGTCACTAGGTCCTTCCCGAGCGGTAACCCTCTCGACCCGAGTGCTACGGCCTACGCCCCAGCGGCTATGCTTGCGAAGTAGCACTTAGCAAAAGAAGGAAGTGAAGAGGAACGCGGTATGCTATGCTAGCACAAAAAAAAATTCAACCGCGAAACCAGAAAGCTACTCGCAAGAAGGGGATCATAGATAAGATTACCACTAGACGCGCGAGCAGCGGAATCCTTCAAGCGCCGATGTAGTGGATCGCTCGCCGCAATCGTTGCGCCGATGTAGTGGATCGTCCTCGCCTTGCCGTGGATCGCCCTCCCACGCCCAGCCGCAGCAGCGCCACCGCAGAGTCCACACGCCCAGAGATGGAACGCTGCAGGCGTCGTGTGCAAGCACTGTCGCTTCGGCAGGGGCGAGAGAAGTAGGCTAGGTTTCGAGTGAATCACTCCTAAACCGTGGGAAAGCACACCGCACCCTCCTCCTCCTCCTTATATAGCCACGAGATGAAACCCTAAACTAGGGCCCATCGTGCTAAGCCCACGAGGTTCATTAATTACGGATCCAATCCAAATTAATGCGCCCCACCATTAAGTGTGTGACCTGCATGTTCACATACGCTTGGACATGGATTCGAAAACTCCTTTTCAATCCAATAGTTGGTAGTGGCTTCTTGCAAAGTATGCCAACTCCCAAACATACTATGATCAAATCGATGTAACCTATCAAAAGTACTCATGTAATAATCCCTTTGCCAAGTATATGAAGATTGATCTCAAGGCAGAAGCATGTCATCCTTTGATGATTCAATCCATCTCTCGTATCCGTGATATATTAATAAGTTGTGATTGACTCTCAATCACGGCATGGCCATGCACTTCCTTAATCATATCACACGAGTGGCCTTGTCATATATCTCCGCTTCATTGGAGTGGCAAATTCCATCTTGATCGCCATTTCCTCTCTGCACGCTTCATAGTAAACATGAAAGCTACCTTTATAACTATCCGGTTAGGAAGTAGTGTTTGATAGCCCCAAGGAAAACTATTACACATGTAGGAATATGACAATCTCGTGTCTAAGGATCATACATCTACTAGGTATGAGATACATCGATGACACATAAGAATGAAACATTCTCGCAGTGTCTCATTGCGGGTCTATCTAACCCATGTTCTTCAACATGCGCCCACAATGTATAGATGATATCTCCATATCCCATGATCTATGAAGCATGATCATCGATCACTACATGTGCCGATCTATTCATCGTTGTCCTATACGATGATATCCGATCGTAGATATTTATCGAATTACATCATTAAGTAAAGAGCTTCATAAGCAAGTCACATACTTGTTGATCAATACAATGATATACATTCATTGGACCAATAATCATATTATTATTCATAAACATAGTCATGTTACAATCATCTAAATGATTGCCTCAAGGGCATAACACTAACAATCTCCCACTTGCACTTGAGTCAATCAATTAAGTATCTAATACCAATAGACCTTGTGTGCGCCTCATGCTTAGGTGTGGCGTGGCTTTGTCAACGGATCGCCACATTGGCTTCGTATGTACTTTGCATATTCTCACGCCACCTCTATCCACAATCTCGCGAATAAGGTGAAAGCGACGGAGTATGTGTTTAGACTTTGATGTGATCTAGGCTCTTTAGCTTGTGCAATGGCACCACTATTATCACAATAGATGTCCATTGACTAGAGGCACTAGCAACCACACCAAGCTCGTGATAAACTTCTTAATCCACACAGCTTCCTTTGCGGCCTCCGGCCGCAATGTACTCCGCTTCATCGTCAGAGAGTCGGCCACCGTGTTTTGCTTGGAACTCTTCCACCATCGCTTCCTCCATTAAGTGTAAACACAAACCCGGATTGCGATCGAAATCATCTTTGTCGGCTTGGAAGCTTGCATCGTGTAACCCTTTGCACCAGATCTTCCTTACCTCCAAAAACAAGGAACATACCCTTAGTTCTTCTCAAGTACTTCAGATATTTTTACGGCTATCCAATGACCATCACCAGATCCGCTTGGTATCCGCCGTGACACTTAGAGCATATGAGACATCTAGGCGCATGCAGATCATGGCATACATAATAGACCCAATAGTCAAGCATATGGAATCTTGCTCATCCTGTCTCGCCATCGATGTCGAAGGACACCGATTCTTGCAGAGATCGATGCCATGTGACATTGGCATGAAACCTCTCTTGGATTCATGCATATTGAACCTTTTCAATATCTTGTCAATGTACGCTTTCGACTTAATCCAATTAACCTTTTGATCTATCTCTATAGATTTTATGCCCAAGATATAGCATGCTTCTCCCAAGTCCTTCATTGAGAAACTCTTTTCAATGAAGTCTTAACATCTTCAAGCATAGGAATGTCATTCCCTATCAATAATATGTCATCCACATACAAAATCGTAAATACAAGTGCGCTCCCACTAGCCTTCTTGTAAACACAAGGCTCTTCTTCATTTTTGATAAAGTCAAAACCTTTGACTACTTCATCAAAACGAATGTTCCAACTCCGAGATGCTTGCTTTAACCCATAAATGGATCTTTGAAGCTTGCATACCCTTTTAGCATATTTAGGATCAACAAAACCTTCAAAGTTGTATCATGTATACATCCTCGTAAAGATTCCCATTAAGGAATGCTATTTTGACATCCATCCGCCATATTTCATAATCAAAATATGCAGCAATAGCTAAAATGATCCGAATGACTTGAGCATGGCTACCGTGAGAAAGTTTCATCATAGTCAACTCCTTGAACTTGTTTGAAACCCTTTGCCACCAACCGTGCCTTATAGATCTGAACATTTCCATCTACGTCTATCTTTTTCTTGAAAATCCATTTGCACTCAATGGTTTTTACACCATCAGGAGAGTCGACCAAGTTCCAAACTTGATTGTCATGCATGGATTGAATTTCGGATCTCATGGCTTCAAGCCATTTTTTGAGTTTGGGTCCATCATTGCTTCTTCATAAGTCGTGGGCTCATCATTGTCCAACAATAATATGTCACTCCCATATCTTATAGGTACATGACGTGGCCTCCCGACCTACGTAATGGAGTCTCTTCCACAAAGTTGTACAACACTTTGTACATCTTGTGAAGGTTCAGTGGTAGCTTGGAACATATTCATGTGATTCTCGAACTTCATCAAGATACACATCACTCCTACTGATTTCTTTTGAAAGAAACTCTTTCTCCAAAAAGACACCATTTCGAGCAACAAAAACTTTGTTCTCGTTTCTTTTGTAAAAGTAATATCCTTTTGTTTCTTTAGGATACCCCACAAAAAAGCATTTTTCTGATTTAGGTGCGAGTTTATCTGATTGTAAACGTTTTACATAAGCCTCACATCCCCATATCTTGAGAAATGACAACATGGGTCTTCTCCATCCATATCTCATATGGCGCCTTCTCAACGGATTTTGATGGGACCCTATTCAAAGTGAACGCAATTGTCTCTAGAGCGAAACCCCGAAGGATAATGGCAGATCTGCTTGGTGATCATTGACCGAACCATATCTAATAAAGTTCGTTACGCTGCTCGACACGCCATTCCATTGAGGCATTCTGGCGGAGTAAGTTGCGAACGATTCCACATTGCTTTAGATGATCACCAAACTCTTGGCTCAAGTATTCGCCACCACGATCGGATCGTAAGTGTTTTATTGTTTTGCCAAGTTGATTTTGTACTTGCTCAAACTCTTTGAACCTTTCAAAAGTTTCAGATTTATGCCTCATTAAATAGATATATCCATATCTACCAAGTCATCGATAAAAGTTACAAAGCATCAAACCCACCCCTAGCAGTCGAGCTCATTGGTCCACATACATCTGTATGTACTAGGGCCAATAATTCACTTGCTCTCTCACTAAAACCTGTGAAAGGGGCTTTTGTCATCTTGCCAAGTAAACAAGATTCACATGTTTCAAATGATTCAAAATCAAATGAGGTTAGAAGTCCATCACCATGGAGCTTCTTCATGCGCTTCTCATTTATATGACCTAAGCGACAATGCCACAAAAAGGTAGGGTTCAAATCATTAGGCCGATGCCTTTTTACATTAATATTATAGACAGGTTTTTCTTCGAGTTCAAGGACGTACAACCCATCCACCATGGGGCAACGACCATAATACATATCATTCAAAAATATCGAACAAACAAAGTTCTTTATTCTGAAATCATAACCTTCATGTTCCAAACAAGAAGATGAAATAATGTTTCTACTCAAAGATGGAACAAAATAACAATTATTAAGTTCTAAAACTAATCTTGAAGGCAAATGCAATGGGTATGTGCCAACGGCAAGACCAGCAACTCTTGCTTTATTCCCCACGCCAAGATCCACTTCTCCTTTGCCAAGTCTCTACTTTATCACCGCAACGAATTGCAAATGTGAGCAACCGAACCGGTATCATATACCCATGAGCTGAGTGAAGAAGTAGCAAGATTAATTTCTATAACATTAATACCAAGTGGAAACCACATTTCCATTCTTCTTATCTGCTGTACTTTTCGCAGCCCGCTTCCAATGCCCCGATTTCTTGCAATAGAAGCATTGGGTATCGTGTTGAGGGCCAACTTTAAGCTTCAAGCTTAGTTTTGAGGCTTGCGATCTCATCTTGAGCCTTGCCCTTGCCTTTGCCCTTGCTCTTTCCCGTTCCCCCAGCCTTAGCCTTCCTCTTTTTGAAAGCAGTTGTTTTCAACCATCATCACATGATTGGGTTTTTCTTAATGCTTTCTCAGCAGACCTTGAGCATCCCATGTAGCTCGGTTAGGCTCTTCTCCATGCTATTCATATGAAAATTCATAATGAATGGCTCAAAGCTCTGAGGCCGAGACTTGAGAATAACATCTGTGGCCAAACCGAGGCTAAGGGGAAACTCAAGTTTTTCCAATCTCCCAATGTAACCAATCATCTTGATCACATGAGGATCGACTGACCGCTTTCACCCGACTTACAAGCAAATAAAAGCTTTGAGATACCATACCTCTCAGCTCTTGCTTGATTCCCAAACATGCCCTTCAAGCCTACAATCATATTGTAAGCATCCTGGTCCTCATATTGCTTTTGGAGCTCGAGTCCATGGTGACTAGCATGAGACAGTGACTCTCTGTAGCATTAACATGCTTTTCATATTCAACCTTCAAATTGCGAGCAAAGATTTTCGGCCGGTTCATCAGAATTGGATTCTCTAGAACATAGTCCTTCTTTTCATGCTTGAGAACAATTCTCGGTTGCGATACCAATCAACAAAATTAGTTCCATTCAGTTTTTCCCTTTCCAAACCGATCTCAAAGCAAAACCTGTGTAGCAGAGTAGGAGAAGGTGCCATTGAACTACAACAAAAACATGCAAAGATTCTAAGCACTATGTTTATGTAAAACTTTATTAAACTTTTAATTAAAGACACTTCTATTTTATGTCCCTTTATAGACACATAGTGAGTATTCAAGATCCATATTCATCAAACACTAGTGAGCTTTGGCATCACCGCTAGAAATTTAATGACATAGGTAAGCAACACCTTTGCTAATTACATCATATGTAACTCTTGTTTGTTGAGTATGAAAACAAGTAATGAATGCCTCCATCAACTTGACTCATGGCCAGTCAACCTCGCCCCAAGGGCTCACATGAGGGAGGGAGCACTTCCGTGATCTGGGTGCCAATTAAGAAACCTGCCTCATGTGTGTTTTCCTAGACACCACTTGTCTTGTATAGGTTCCTTCATTACTGAAATCAAATCCCAACCACTTATGTCCTCAAGCCCAAAACCGTTTTGATAGCTTGATTAAATCTACCATTGTTATGCGTGATGTGTCCAACACATCCCTATCATCTATTGAGATAGCCATTGATATACTACTTTGGTAGTCATATCAATAACGATCTAAATTCTTGATAGGTGCAACAATTGGATGGACAATTTGATTTAAAATTTTAACTATAGGGATGAACAAAGATTACTATGAACATGGCATCACATGCAATGAGCATAAAGAAAATAGCAAGGATTAAACACACATCCACAGAAAATCAAAATAAGCTGTGAAATAGCATGGCCCTTAGCATTAAGATCTCCATCATCATGCTTGTTTGTTCACCTAGCCACCTTGCTTGATTTGTTCACCTAGCCATCTTGCTTGATACCATCGTCTTCATCATTATGGATGCAACTCCTTACAACTTTTGATAATGAATTTTACATGAGGGTTTGAAGCATCACAAGTCGACATGCAGGTCGTTATACAATTTAAATAGCCTTATGGCTTGACACGGCACGCAGGCCATGTGGAAATTACATGCATCACATACACATAGGCCATATCATTTCACATAATTCCCTGCAAAAACGAGTTAAACAAAAGCAACCCTACGACTCCGGGGTCCGAGGGGCATGTCTTCTGACATTGGAAAACAACCTCAAAATTTCCACGGATCAACCAGATTGACCCAATCCGATCTAATATGATTGGCTTGGTCCCATATGGATACGTTTCAGAAACCCTGATGGCGGTAACCCGACCGGTAAGGGTAACGTCGTATCATGAACGGACTCACCCAAATCAATATTGAATCTGTTTGCGCTTACCATGGATCAACCAGATTGACCCAATCCAACTCAATCTGATTGGCTTGGTCCCATATCGATACGTTTGAAACCCCGATGGCGGTAACCCGACCGTAAGGGTAACGCCGCATCATGAACGGACTCACCCAAATCAAGATTGAGTCGGTTTACACTTTCCTCAAACCCCAAACCGATCGATCTCATCGATGGCTGCCGTCACCAATTCATCACATGAACCGGCTGAACATGTAATAGATTCAATCTACTAACCTTACACATCATATGTGCAACATCCAGATCACAAAACTATACGAGATGGCTCGATACCATCAAGAGGAACGCGTATGCTACGCTAGCACAAAAAAATTCTACCGCGAAACCGTAAAGCTACTCGCAAGAAGGGATCATAGATAAGATTACCACTAGACGCGCAGCTGCGGAATCCTTCGCCGATGTAGTGGATCGCTCGCCGCGATCGTTGCGCCGATGTAGTGGATCGCCCTCCCACAACGCAGCCGCAGCAGCCGCCACCGCAGAGTCCACACGCCCGAGGAGATGGAACGTCGTGCGCGGTGTGCAAGCACCGTCGCTCGGCAGGGGCAGCGAGAGAAGTAGGCTAGGGTTTCGAGTGAATCACTCCTAAACCGTGGGAAAGCACACCGCACCCTCCTCCTCCTCCTTATATAGCCACGAGATGAAACCCTAAACTAGGGCCCATCAGCGTGCTAAGCCCACGAGGTTCATTAATTACGGATCCAATCCAAATTAATGCGCCCCACCCATTAAGTGTGTGACCCGCATGTTCACATACATTTGGACATGGATTCGAAAACTCCTTTTCAATCCAATAGTTGGTAGTGGCTTCTTGCAAAGTATGCCAACTCCCAAACATACTATGATCAAATCGATGTAACCTATCAAAAGTACTCATGTAATAATCCATTTGCCAAGTATATGAAGATTGATCTCAAGGCAGAAGCATGTCATCCTTTGATGATTCAATCCATCTCTCGATCCGTGATATATTAATAAGTTGTGATTGACTCTCAATCACGGCATGGCCATGCACTTCCTTAATCATATCACACGAGTGGCCTTGTCATATATCTCCGTTTCATTGGAGTGGCAAATTCCATCTTGATCGCCATTTCTCTCGCACGTTTCATAGTAAACATGAAAGCTACCTTTATAACTATCCGGTTAGGAAGTAGTGTTTGATAGCCCCAAGGAAAACTATTACACATGTAGGGAATATGACAATCTCAGGTCTAAGGATCATACATCTACTAGGTATGAGATACACTAATGACACATAAGAATGTTCTCGCAGTGTCCCATTGCGGGTCTATCTAACCAATGTTCTTCAACATGCGTCCACAATGTATAGATGATATCTCCATATCCCATGATCTATGAAGCATGATCATCAATCACTACATGTGCTGATCTATTCATCATTGTCCTATACGATGATATCCGATCAGAGATATTTATCGAATTACATCATTAAGTAAAGAGCTTCATAAGCAAGTCACATACTTGTTGATCAATACAATGATATACATTCATTGGACCAATAATCATATTATTATTCATAAACATAGTCATGTTACAATCATCTAAATGATTGCCTCAAGGGCATAACACTAACAGGAAGTGCCTGAGCAGAGCAACCTTTGGTCGGTCGGGAACACTCCTATCCCTCACAAGTGCGTGTGAATGCTGCGTAGCCAAAGTTCCTATCCTCTTCGCCCTTCCCGGAGTGACCCGATTTCCACGCATAAGTTTAATTCTAACGGTCCTTAATGCTATGGTCTGGTCAAGCGCCACCACAACATAAAAGAGGGCAAGAGGCATACCGAACTTGCTAAGTTTTAAGATTATTTACATACAATAGTCTTTACAATAAAGGGGACGATCTAACTTCTCCCTATTCTTTTGGAGGGCACTCGCGGCGAGATGTGGCTGGTGATCTCCCAAGCCGCTTTGCGCTCGACTTGGAGCTCGAGCCTGTCTATCTCACATCGGTCCGATTCTAAGCAACACCGCTGCCACCACCGCGAGGTCGATGCCATCGTAATGGGGATGGTGTTGACCAACGCCGAGGAGGCTCCAAGCGTGGCACCCATAGCCATCGCGACTTCTCGACGCGTTCCCTAAGACTGAGACAAAGACGGTGGCAGTGCGCCGGGCCCGCCACGGTTCCCGAGCACCCTGTCATGACATTCTCGCCGACCTTCAAGGGCCTCCACCGCGGTTAACTCGGTCCGCCACCTCGGTGTCCTTCGGGCCACGCCGCACAGTGTCTCACGCCGTGACCTCCGCGTCACGAGCCTGCAGGGTGTCCTTCCACGCCTCCACGACGTCACCAAGGCTCTTCCGCAACTCTGCGGGTCGGGGTCGTGTCAGAGAACGCGCCCCACAAACTACTGATGCAGAGTCAACATAAAGATCAGAGCTCTTACCACCCGCGCAGCTCTCCAAATCGCGAAGATCGGCCACTGACTTGGCAGCCTCCCGGACCTGGGCCATCTCGCCCCGAAGGTCGGCCGCCTCCGACCGCGCAGTCACCTCCCCGGCCACGGCCAGATCCTTGGCATCGCTCGCCCCCGCCAAGAGGGATTCGAGCTCTGCCACCCACGCAGCCAAAGACTGGCTCGCCTGGGGCTCCTCGAGTAGGACCTGGGCGGACTGAGCCAGCTCCTGGCGAGCCTCCTCCGCTGCCTTTTGCTCATGGCCCAGGGCCTCCGGAGCGTCGCGCAGCTCAGGGCGTAGCCGGTCGCATGCCTCCTCGGCGGCTAGCCTCTAGCCGTGCACACCCTTGATGAACCGCGACTTGTCCCCCGAGCGGGCACGCAAGCGCTGCAAAGCGCAATATCCCATTAGCTCACGACGAACCTGTCAAAAGTCACAAGAGACAAGTCTCGACGACTTACCAGGCTAATTGGAAGAATCTTGTCAGAATCGGCCCGCCTCATTGAACTCTCGAGGGCGAGCCAGTCCTCCCGGTTCCGCTTAGTGTCGCCGCGCGCTTGATACCATCTCGGCGACGCCCACTCATGCTCCTCCGCCAGTCGCCCATCGAGATGGTCGGCTCGCCGAGTTGGCCGCCCACCGCCAAGCTAGCGAGGCGGGCGGCAGTCGAGCCGCCTGGCCGACTTCGGCGGCTTGCGCCGAGGGAGGTCACTCGCACCTCCCGCGATTTTGGAAGGATCGACCGACTCGGATCGCCTCCACTGGCCCTCGGGCGGCGGGTCACCACCGCTGGGAGCTGCATCGCATCCGCTATGGGCTCCGGCGGGCGGCGGCAGTAATTCCTCCCGACCTCCTCGACTAAAGGAGGGAGACCGCTCGCCGAGGACGATCGGGTTGCCGCTCCGCCTCGACCACCGACCCGAACCGTCGTCGCTTCCACCGACAGCCCGACGCTGCCGTGCGAACTTCGACCTGGTCGAGCGCGCCGCCTTCTCCGACCCGTGTTCGCTCTCCTCGACGGTCGCACCGATACTAAGCTTGGGGTCACAGCTTCATCGCCTCGAGTAAACATCGCGCACCACGGCGATCGCGAATATTGCCTGACTACCCTATCGTCACCAAAGTCGAAGAAAGGACACTTACTGCGCCGACCGGACGCGCGGCAGTCGCGCCCTCTTCGTTGGTCCTCCTTGCAGGGGCGAGTCGGCCTTCTGCTTCCCCGAGGACGATCCGACCGGGGACATCTCCGCTTGGGGTACGGCGTTGGCGGCACTTGTGCGCCGCTTCCTCTGACTTCGACCGATCCTCACGGTCGGCGACGGACAGATACCCGTGGTACGGATCTCCGCCCCGGTTTCCACTGCTGTCGGTGGAGGTCGACCCCGCAGCAGTGGTCTCCGATACATCCTCGCTGCACGCGGCTCTTGCCGCACGCTCCTTCTCCCGCTGCCTCCTCTTCTCCTCTTTGCGCTTCTTGCGCTCCGCCTCAATCACAAGAAACTTTGTGCGGGCCTCGCCCTCGGCTCCTTCTCCTCGGGCAAGAAGGTTCGGAGACCATCCCGCCGAGCCCCTAGGGAGCGTAAAAACCTCGATCAGGCAAAAAACGCCAACACTGAGGGGGAGAAGAAAAAAGGAGAAAGAAAGCTACACTCAAATTACTAGGTTCGGCAGATTCCGAGCCGAAAACGGCTCGGGTTGGCCGGCCACCACCTCGGTCGCGCTTCCGCCCATAACGGCGGATACCCACGCCCTGACCTCCGATGAGGGGAGCTCCTCCGCCATCATCCTTGCCGGGTCGATCGGTCCCTCAAATTTGAACATTGGGAACGGCCGATCCATGAGAGGCTCCACGGGCATATTCATGAATGCGCGCACAACGACGTCACCAGTAAGACCCCGCTTCTTCTGGGCCTTGATCTGGTCTGTTATCACCTCCACTCGGTTCCTTTCCTTCCGTTCGGCCCCCCAACCCCATGAGGGCTTCATCTCCGGAGCCGACCGTGTAGCCGGAGCGCTGCCCCCAAGTTCTTG
The DNA here is from genome assembly GCA_036346275.1 of Otatea glauca. Taxonomy (NCBI): domain Eukaryota; kingdom Viridiplantae; phylum Streptophyta; class Magnoliopsida; order Poales; family Poaceae; genus Otatea; species Otatea glauca. Next base: position 22,428,572 of record CM070719.1, on the reverse strand, counting down.
GCGAAGTTACTCGAGTGCCACCCTGCTGGACGATGGCAGCTTCACGTCAATATAATCGGCTGCGCACCCCGTGCGCAGCTAGAAAGCCACACCTCCGATAGGCACCGATACATCCGAGGATTTGTCTTTCCTCAGTCGGGCCTAGAAGAAATGCCTCCACAGCGCCCAGTGGGGCTGGATCCCTTGGAAGGCTTCACAGAGTGTGATGAAGATGGTGATATGAAGGACCCTGTTGGGGTTGAGATGATGCACCTCCGCCTCGTAATGGTGCAGAAGCCCGCGCACGAACAAGTGCAGCGGGAGCCCGAATCCACGCTCAAAGAAAGAGGCGGGCACCACGACCTCGCCGTCCCCCGGAGCGGGGGCGGCGGCCCCGGTTTGCACTCTCCACCCCGAGATATCCTGCGGAGGCAGGAACCCCTTCTTTACTAGCCCGAGCGCGCGGCTGGCCTGGATGGAGCACGCTGGCCACGACATCTCCGAGAGAAGTGGTGAGAAGATGAGAGGAGGAAGTTGGAGGTTCCCTCCCTTTTTTCTCTCTTTTGCTCTTGCGGTCTTTCTTCTTGATTCAGGCAAATGCGGGAAGACGGGGAAGGCAAGGGCAAGGGGTTTGCTCAAATGCCCCCGCACCCTATCTATAGGAGTCGGGCGACGCTTAGCCAAACAGACGCTCGCCAAGCTGGCGACGATACCAATAAGACGCTCACATGAAGCGTCACAGACGCCTCGCTCGCAAGCCACCACCGAAGGAAGGCCGACCCGAAGCGGGCGCCAATCAAGCGCATACCTCTCGCTGAGGCATCGCGACGCCTCGCTCGTCTGCGTGCTAGGTAACGCCCGTTTCCAATTCCTCTCTGCATTTAATCCTAACAAGACCGCAAGAAACGTAAAGACACCGCTTCGGGCCGTGCATCCTGAGACCTCTCGGTCTCCGCCTTTGGCCAGGACGGTTGCCGCGGGGCGCGTGCGAGAAGCCCCTTGGGTTGCTGAGGCCCCAAAATGGCAAGAGCTCAATGGCTCACGCCAGGGGCCCAGCCGAAAGCTGTGGGTTCTAAAGGCTGATCCCACCAAATGGGCATAAGGCCGCCCCAGCGAAAATTGAGCAAGGGGCGAAAAGCAGGCGAGCCCCCCCTGGCCTCCGCTGGGCTGGTTGACGGCCCAATCGCCAAAACTCGCGTCCGAGACCAGACTTCACACTCTCCCGGGAGCCCATCGATGGGCGACAGCCAGCTGTGCTCTGGGTCGGCGATGACCCAGGGTCCGATACGGGATCGAGTAAAGAAAGGTTTTTATGGGTCGCCCAACAAGGCCCGACACCCTACTCGGGACCGTCCGCCGGAAGGGTTCTGGGCGGACCTCCCAGACCCACTCGCACCACCCGTTATTTAGCTCCACGAGCACGGCGTTTAAACCAACGCGGGTAAACGCGCGTCGCTCACCCCCTCCTGGTCCCACACCTGCGGACGGGGCTTATACGGGTGGGATAGACGGCGGGCACTCCTCTCGCAGCTACCTCGCCGGACGAGGACTCGGATGGATGCCCCACGCCCGCCTATGACGAAAAAGAGCGCCATCCAGCCTACGACAAGAACGAGCACTCTGACACCGAACCTCACGGAGAGGCATCCGTCGCCCTGCCAACCAAGGCACGGTCTAGCTACGACATTAAATAAGCACTGCGACACCGAACCTCACGGAGAGGCATCCGTCGCCCCCGCCGACCAAGGCACGGTCTAGCTACGACATTAAACGAGCACTCGGACACCCGAACCTCACGGAGAGGCATCTGGTCGTCCCTGCCGACCAAGGCATGGTCTAGCTACGATATTAAATGAGCACTCGAACACAAGAACCCCACGGAGAGGCATCTGGTCATCCCTGCCGACCAAGGCACGGTCTAGCTACGACATGAAACGAGCACTCGAACACCCGAACCTCACGCAGAGGCATCTGGTTGTCCCTACCGACCAAGGCACGGTCTATCTACGACATTAAACGAGCACTCGGACACCCGAGCCTCACGGAGAGGCATCTGATCGTCCCTGCCGACCAAGGCACGGTCTAGCTACGACATTAAACGAGCACTCGGACACCCGAACATCACGAAGAGGCATCTGGTCGTCCCTGTCGACCAAGGCACGGCCTAGCTACGAGGTTAAACGAGCACTCGGACACCCGAACCTCACGAAGAGGCATCTGGTCGTCCCTACCGACCAAGGCACAGTCTAGCTACGACTTTACACGAGCACTCGGACACACGAACCTCACGGAGAGGCATCTCGTCGTCCCTGCCGACCAAGGCATGGTCTAGCTACGACATTAAACGAGCACTCGCATACCCGAACCTCACGGAGAGGCATCTGGTCGTCCCTGCCGACCAAGGCACGGTCTAGCTATGACATTAAACGAGCACTCGGACACCTGAACCTCACGGAGGGGCATCTGGTCGTCTGCTGACCAAGGCACGGTCTAGCTACAACGTTAAACGAGCACTCGGACACCCGAACCTCACGGAGAGGCATCTGGTCGTCCCTGCCGACCAAGGCACGGTCTGGCTACGACGTTCTGGTCGTCACCCAGGAAAGAGCGATCACTTATTGATTGCCCGTTCTCTAGGGCCGGGTTAGTCGAAAAGAGCGCCTGAGACAAACTCATCGCAAAGACATTCATAAAGGAAAAGGAGATTTCATTATTCGCCAACAGGCTCGAACTTTACAATATTACATAAGTCGCACTGACGGCTACTAACCTCGAGTCCGCCGCGCCGCCGCCCGCCAAGACTAACAGCGATCGACGTGTCGCCTCGCCGCACAAGACCGGGCGGCGGCTGCGTACATCGCCTAAGAGGGCCCTCCTTACCACCTTGATCCTTGAATGGCCTCGAGTAGCTGGCCGACGGCGGCGATACTCTGCTACGGTTTCTTCCTCCTCCCGAGCTCGGTCATCGCCGGTCGATTTCAAATTTAGAGCTCGCCATGGATCTTCTTCCTCCACCTCGACATCATTACCAAAGTCAAGATCGCGGATGCCTCAAGCCATTTCGAGGATTACGAAAGAGGACTTTGGTTTGAGGGACAATTGTTCTAGTAAGCGGTGGCACCCTTATATATATACCCAAACAAAGGGAGATCGAACGCTCCAAAATAAATGCGAGCACAGAAAACGGCGCCCTTCACCGTAACCCGAGGCGCCAAGAAGACGACGGCCAAAGCGCGACAAGCCATACGCGCGCGCCGGCGATTAAAAGCTTCCGGCGGTTCGAATGCCTCGCCAACCTCCGGCAGCCGCCGGATGCGTTGGGGCACACTGTGGAAACTCGGCGATCCATCGGCCGGACCGACTACCGGGCCCGGCCACCGTCGCAATCAGTTCAACCCCGACCGATCCGATTTAACTCGCCGGGGTTCGGGGCTACCGACGAATACTCATACCAGTGGGTACCCTAACGCCCAGGTGACAAGCGGGCTGCCTCAAGCCCAGCTCCGACCTAGCGAGCTTCACTGTGCCCCCATCGACCAAAGTACCCACGGGCCACTAAGGACGCCTGTCCCCGACCGATTGGGACAAGCGTTCCCGACCAAGTAGGGCTCTCGACCCCCGCGGCAGGTCGGGATCCCCCAATCCCAACCAAGCTAAGGCAACCTCCGCCAAAAAGCCGCACGACGAGCCTCCACCAGCCATTGGCCACGTGCCCCACGGAAGGGATCGATCAAAGTGACTGTACGAGAGCAGGTGGCTCTTTCCCGAGATGGTATAATGGCTGCTGAAGTCAAGCTTCTGGTCCCATCAACCAGCCACGCATAATACGAAGGCACGCTCCTCCCGAGGCAAGACTAACGCTATACATCGCAACGCCAACTATCGCCAGCTCACGTATGTGTGCGCCATTTCCGACGCAGCAGCCTAATCGCCTCGCCCACTGTGACTACCGACCGGCGTGGGCAAACCGGCGACGACCAATCACCGGCGAAGGGCTAATGCTCCCGCATAGGTTTTCTCATCCTTCCTCTCCCAACTTCCGTGTAACCTGCCTCCAATCAGATAAAGGGAGGCGTGGACCTCTGGAGAAGAAAGGGCGAAAGTAAGAAGAGTGTGAGAGTATAGCGCGCGCACGCCTTTGAGATCTCCTCTTCGCTAGGTCTTTACGAACACTTTTGTGTTCAAGCCTCAACCTCACTTGTAAACGCTGTGCACTATCCGCACTCTAAGGCAATACAACACCACCGAACGAATCGAGTAGGGACTTTCGACGAACCAAGATACACCTTGGGCTCTCGAGTCTAACCATTCAGGGACAGGGAACGCGTGGCCCTTCTGACTTACAAATTTACTTGCCGGTGCTCGAAACGCCGACAGAAACCCTAAACCAGGGCCCATCAGCGTGCTAAGCCCACGAGGTCTATTAATTACAGATCCAATCAAAATTAATGCGTCCCAACCCATTAAGTGTGTGACCCTGCAGGTTCACTCCTTTTCAATCCAATAGTTGGTAGCGGCTCCTTGCAAAGTATGCCAACTCCCAAACATACTATGATCAAATCGGACAGAACCTATCAAAAGTACTCATGTAATAATCCCTTTGCCAAGCATATGAAGATTGAACTCAAGGTCAAGTAGAAGCATGTCATCCTTTGATGATTCAATCCATCTCGTGATCCGTGATATATTAATAAGTTGTGATTGACTCTCAACCACGGCATGGCCATGCACTTCCTTAATCATATCACACGAGTGGCCTTATCATATATCTCCGTTTCATTGGAGTGGCAAATTCCATCTTGATCGCCACTTCCTCTCGCACGCTTTATAGTAAACATGAAAGCTACCTTTATAACTATTCGGTTAGGAAGAAGTGTTTGATAGCCCCAAGGGAAACTATTACACATGTAGGGAATATGACAATCTGAGGTCTAAGGATCACACATCTACTATGTATGAGATACACTAATGACACATAAGAATGAAACGTTCTCGCAGTGTCCCATTGCGGGTCTATCTAACTCATGTTCTTCAACATGCGTCCACAATGTATAGATGATATCTCCATATCCCATGATCTATGAAGCATGATCATCGATCACTACATGTGCTGATCTATTCATCGTTGTCCTATACGATGATATCCGATCAGAGATATTTATCGAATTACATCAATAAGTAAAGAGCTTCATAAGCAAGTCACATACTTGTTAATCAATACAATGATATACATTCGTTGGACCAATAATCATATTATTATTCATAAACATAGTCATGTTACAATCATCTAAATGATTTCCTCAAGGGCATAACACTAACACTTACTTCTTCCGCTAGGGCAAGGTCTAGAGACTGCTCTTGCTCGAAGTCGACTTGGTCGACCAAGCTGACCCTAGCGGAGCCCAGCGTGACCTCAGAGGGCAGGACGACCTTAGCACTGAACACGAGCTGGAAAGGGGTTGCCCCTGTTGCTCGGCCGATCGTGGTGCGAACGGACCAAAGGACGGTAGGAAGCTCATCCACCCAGTCCTGGCCGTGCTGTTCAAGCTCATCGAAGACTTGCCTCTTAACGCGTTGGACAATCTGTCTGTTGGCGCGCTCGACCTCTCCGTTGCTTTGTGGGTGAGACACAGAGGTGTAGCAGACTCTGGTGCCCATGTCTTCACAGTATTCTTGCAATAGCTCACTGGTAAACTGCGATCCATTATCGGTGATGATCCTGCACGGGACCCCATACCTTGTTACCACAAATGAGTGAAAAAACCTTACTGCAGCTCGGCCAGTGATGATCGAGACTGGTTCGGCCTCAATCCACTTGGTGAAGGTATCAATGGCGATGAACAGGAACTTCTTCACCCCGACCGCTTGAGGGAAAGGGCCGAGGATGTCAAGGCCCTAAGTCGAGAATGGCCACGTGAGTGGGATGGTCTGGAGGGCGTATGCCAGTTGATGCGTCTTTCAAGCATGGAACTGGCAGGCTCGATAGGTGTGGACGATGTACCGAGCATCCTGGACCGTCGTTGGTCAATAGAATCACATGCAAAATGCTTTCCCGACCATAGTCCTGTGCACTGCAAAGACTTGAATGGATATCATTGAGCAGGTACTTACCTTCCTCCGGGGTAACACACTTCGACAGAACACCCAGGGTGCCCTGGCGATAGAGTCGCCCATTAACGAGTTTGTATTAGCTCACTCAGAGCCTGATCCTGATCCTATCAGTCGGGTCATCTGGGAGCTCGCCCCGATCGAGGAACTTGGTAATTGGCTCGATCCACGAGGGAACACTCTCGAGGAGGGCGATCGAATCTTCTTGGTCGGTTACAAAGGGTGCCGCCAAGGTCTCGAGAATGACATCTGATGGAATTTCATCACATGATGTCCCGAGTTTGGATAGGAGGTCGGCGCTGGAGTTGTCCATCCTAGGCACATGCTTGATTTTCAAGTTTCGGAACCACTTCTCCATCTTGCGCACCTCGGCGAGGTACCTGGCCATCGAGCCCTCCAAGCAGTGGTAGTCTTTGTTGTAATGGTTGACGATGAGCTAGGAGTCACCCCTAACGACTAGCTAGCGCACGCCCAGCGACTTGCAGGCTCGAAGACCCGCCAAAAGGGCCTCATACTCTCAACGTTATTAGTTGCGGGAAAACCGAAGTGAACCACATACCTCAGTTTGTCTCCCCGGGGTGTGATAATGAGGATACCAGCCCCCGAGCGCTCGAATGACCTAGAGCAGTCGAAGTACATCCTCCAGGGCTTCTCTTCCTCGACCTCAAGCTCGGGGGTCGGTTATGACATCTGTTCGACCGCAAAATCGGCTGGTGCTTGCGACTTGATTGCGGTACGCACCACGAACTGAATGTCGAATTCTGCCAACTCCATGGCCCATTTGGCGATGCAACCTCCGGCCTATGGGTTGCTCAGGATCTCATCGAGCGGGAACCCGCTAGGGACAACCACTGTGTGAGCTAGAAAGTAGTGTTAGAGTTTGCGAGAAGCCATGAAGAGGGCATAGAGCAACTTCTGGACCTCGGGGTGGCGCTCCTTTGGTCCATGGAGTACCTCGCTGACATAGTAGATCGGCTGCTGTTGACCATTACGCTCGGTTGCTAGGACGATGCTAACGGCCTGGGATGTGGCCGCGAGGTGAAGCAGTAGCGTCTCACCCTACCGTGAAGTCGTGAGCAGTGATGGGCTGGAAAGGTATGCTTTCAGCTCGTCGAAGGATCGTTGAGCCTCGGGTGTCCATTCGAAGCCCCCATGCTTACGCAGCGTCTTGAAGAATGGTAACCCGCGTTCACCGAGCCTTGAGATGAACCGGCTGAGGGAAGCCATGTGGCCGGTGAGGCATTGGACCTGTTTTTTCGAGGTTAGACGAGCCATCTTCTAATTTGCCTCAATCTTCTCCCGGTTCGGGCCTTGTTGAGCTTTTAAGCGAGAGCCCGACCGAAGAAAGCCGAACTCGCCCAGGTAGGATCGGCCATAACCCAAGCAATGGCTCACAGGTGCTCCCAGTTGGTGAAGGCGCCTAGGCGGGCAAGGTTAAGCTGCCCAGACGAAGTGCAGATCTCCCCATGCTCCTCTCGTCAGAGAGTGGTGATAGCCTGGCCGATAGCGGCCCAAGCCAACCGACGTGCTTCCTCCGGGGTGTTCGGGTCACGATCCTCCGCTCCCTCGCTCACCCCACGGCTGTCAGCCATGAAGACAAGGCGTCCGCGCAGTGTTGGTGAGGGTGAGAACATAGAGGTGGAGCTCCTGCACTCGGGAACTGCATCCGAGTCCGAGCTCGCCAAATGCGACATGTTCACATTTGAAGGAAAAAGCATTGGTGACGTTGAAGCGACGGAGTTCCTTCGAACAAGTGAAACTCTTGAGCCCCACGGTGAGCACCAGCCGTCAACGATCGGAATCGCCTGACCGCAAGAAGAAGGGGGGTAATGATGTAGGAGTGGAACCCAAGATCATGCTCGCCCGAGGGGAGGAACTCTGGTCGTCGCTAAGGATGAGAACAAGAGAGCGGTTGATGCGAGGAATAATACTGGTTTGAGCCCCCAACACGAGTAACAGCTGTACTCTAGTCTTGCCTGGAGGCAGAAGGTAGACGATGATATGCTGTGGTTGAATACAAGAGGTACTCGAGCCGAGGTCGAGCACTGGTTCTATGTGTCGTGTCCCTGTGTTGTTTTTTCTCCTTTGTCCCACGCAGGGGAAGGTTTCATACCTCTAATACAGACCGTTACAAGAAATGGCTTTGTCCGAAAAATTCGGGAGTGTGGCGTCAAACCCGGATCTGCGGTGCAGTAAAGTCGGGTGGTAACTGCCCCAAGAATGTAGCCTCCATGCTCAGCTTGACTCCGTCTTTAAAGCCTTTTACTTGACTTGGTAACCGCTGGTTCTTGCAATCTGACCGAGTCCTCCGGACTTGACCTTAATAGCAAGCTGGGTCTTCGGTCGAGTGAGCCCAGTCCTTGGTCGGGTGAGCTCAGTCCTTGGTCGAGTGAGCTCAGTCCTTGGTTGAGTGAGCTGAGTCCTTGGTTGGGTGCTGATTTGTAATACAAGTCAATGTACTAAAATTCAAACAATGAGCACTACACTAGAAAAGGTCATCAGTGGCGGTTCATAACTGCCATCAGTGACGGTTATTGAACCACCACAGATATAGTGCCACTAATAATCGAGGATTATCAGTGGCGGTTTTCTAACCGCCACAGATAAGTGTTATCTATGACGGTTCTACACACTAACCGCCACAGATAACAATACTATCTGTGGCGGTTCTATCCACCAACCGCCACAGATAACTACACTACCTGTGACGGTTCTTTCCTACAACCGCCACAGATAACTATATTATCTGTGGCGGTTCTATACACCAACCACCACAGATAACTATATTATCTGTGGCGGTTCTATACACCAACCGCCACAGATAACTATATTATCTGTGGCGGTTCTATCCACCAACCGCCACGATAGTACCGATCAAAAAATAAAAATCTGCATTTTGGGCTAGCCTCGTGTGCCGCTAGCCATGCCCTCTAAAACATATAATACATCAATCACAGATTTTGCATATACATAGCTATAATGTACAACAATCACAGATTTCGATATACACAACTAAATATAATACATCAATCACAATTGCAATTTTGCATATACACAATTATAATGTACAACAATCACAGATTTTGCATATACACAACTACAATATAATACATCAATCACAATTACATATAATACATCAATCACAATTACAATCACAGATTTTGCATATACACAATTACAATGTACAATTAAAGTGTCTCATGCATGAGGCGCCGATCATGGTGATGGTGTAGGGCATGCCTCCCACTGGACCTCGCTTCCTTCTCCAGCTCAAGATCTTTGCATCAATATTTCTCGAGTATGTAAATGAAGTCATTATATATCATACTATGGAAAGCTAAATAGATCACTTTAGTTGTATCACAAATCTAGCCGATCCATTGCCGCCTTATTCCATGTGAATGCCGTGGCATCCTCCGATGTTGTACATGCATTAGCTAGTTTATACGCCTCTATTTTTGAATATGTGACATTCTATTTTTCAATTTTTATTCCTAAATACATATCATTCTACAATTTTGATCCTACTTTTACTATTTTTCCTTCTATAATCTCCATTTAGCTATTTTTAATGGCATTTACTATCATACATTAGAGTAAAACACACCATCTAAAAATATAAGGACCATGTAATCAAATCTCTTATGAATGGACGGTAAAGATGCAAAAGGAAACTTCGGCAACTAAATCAAGCAATCAAATAAACCTCTTTGTAATAGTGCAGTTTTAAATGAGCTCTTCCGTATTCATCCATCACCCACGCCTATAAAAAGCTCTACTAGCCATCATGAAAGGGCACGGAGAAAAGCAATAGAGGGAGAGCTCCTCGTCTAGAGCGCACGCACACACACACACCACCCATCAACACACACACACGCACGGGAGAAGGGCAACAACACAAGCGCAGATCAATCACAACTTCTTAAATGAAATGACAGAAATTAGAACATGTGCAAGCCATGCCATCCAATACTAAAATTGACATTCAATGAAACATCAATTTACACCACCGTAAGAAAAAAATTAACTAGTTTTGTGAACTATAAGCCTCACGAGTCTTCACTGCTGGTAGGGGCCTCGGGAGGTGGCGGATGAGTATGGAAGACTTCATCGTTATTATCTGGGTCATGAAACTCGCCGTTCTTGTTGAGTACTTCCTTCATGATGAAGTAGGCGAGCTGTCCCTGAATGCCTTGAATTTCATTTGGAACCAGTCCTCCCGTAGGCAACTTCAAACGCTATAGATAGAAAAAGTTTGTCTTAAGAGCTTATATAGAGAATGAGATGTGCAAATCAATGTGTGATGTTAGCGTGACAAACCTCTACGTCATTGTTTACTATTGTAGAGCCTAAGATTTCGTGCATGTATTAGCACAAGAAGTACCCACATAAATTTGTTCCTGGCGGCTGCTTGTGGCACTGCAAAAAATTGAATAAACTTATACGACATTGAAGGAGTTATTGACTACGAGGTGCGATATAGGAAAATTGTTTTTGTGCGTACCGGAAATTTAGTACGGATTGTCAGTGATTTATGGAAAGGACGGTGTCTCGAGCACTTTTTACAATATGCTTTGAAGGCCCTATTCACTAGACTTGTCATATCTTTGTAGTCTTTTGGATCTTTGTCCTGCGGGTCCAAGATCAGCATCTTGCTTTTATCTTGAGTAATTACTACGAGAATCCAGTGGAAACTACATACACATGTATGATGCCGTAGTCATTAGTCCTAACCTGAGCAAAGAACGAGATCAACAAGTAGTTGAACTAGCTAGTGAGCCACTTACTTGAAATTGTATGGTAAAAGTATGAACTCCTTGTCTTGGAGTTTGATGAGAGCATTATATACGTAGTCCTCGACCTCCTTTGGTACTCTTTTGATTTCCTACCGCAAACCGCTCCTGATCGAGGAACGCCATCGCCCTTTGGTTCTTTTTAGTTCGATCAACTCAGATCTACATAACAAATGATTTAGACATCACATTTATCGGTATTACATGAATTTAGACAATGATTTTTATATTGACACTTACAAAGGACCAAAGATCTCATAAGAGACACGCCGAGGGCATCTTGATAGTACATGTTGTGCAACTCATTGAATTCTATCATGAAGCACCAATCCCTCATGGTGGAAATGTTCCTCTCTGAAAATGGCGGTGATCACCTTCGGAGTACATGTTGGTTCGACGCTCCATATACCATTCATGTAATCGCCTTAGCTGCATCGTTAGACAATCAAGCTTTGAAGGTGACAAACGGCTTCCCATTTCAGATTTCGATCTTTCTTCACAGCTTGTCCTTGGAGACCGCTTTACCCTTACTTTTCTAGCACACAACATCATACTGCTCGCTTCGCCGACTCGCCGATATGGCTTGTCTATTTCGCCATGCCTTTAGAGGATGGTTTTAAGTCGGTCAACTGAAGTTGTCGCACTAACTTTTGTACGCTGATGTGTTGGTGACGATCGTGCGAGGTTTATCAGAGACAGTGGCGTGTTCACCGCAGAGAGGCCGCAGGTTCACCGAGGAGAGGCCGCGTGGTCACCTCGAGAGGGGTCGGGCAGTTCACCTCGTGAGGAACAGCACTTCATGATGGTCCAAGTTGATGTCACGCTTGCGCTACCGATGAATGAGTGGACGGCACTTCCTAGAGTTGTAACCTCGTAGTTCGGGGCATTTCTAGCCCGAGGTTGGCAAACCGGGATTAACCGTGTCCACCGAACCTTTGCATATCCCGCGCTTATCGCAGAGTTGTGCAATACACCTCCTTCTTGGCATGGGTACGCTATGCCCGCATCACCAATGAATATGTTCATGACGGGCAAAGTGAGATGGCACGGTGTGGGGTCATGTATGTCGTCCACGTGATAATGACCCATGTCCCGTTTCTACAAGTGGGCGGATGCACAACCGCTACGACGATTCGGAGGGCTGGTCGTAATAATGTTCTCGGCCATGATCGCTCATGGCTTGTTGTACTTGTTGTTCTATTGTGCCTTGTAATTCTCAAGCATCTTTTCCTTCATCATTTCTATTTCGCAAACGCTTTCTAGCTCTCTTCGACTCTTGTAAGTGTGAAGGTGCTCGGGAATCTCGCCTTCCACGGAACCTTAACCCCGACACTCGTGTCCGTCCAGATGCTCCTTGTTTCCTGTGGCACGTGTTAGTTCGCTGCTCTCCTATCCGTTGGAATGTTCCATGGGAAGACTCGACGCACAACTCTCGGACCCTTTGCGATATTGCTTCGTCATCGCTATTTTCAAGGATAAGCCCCACCAGACGTGACACTTGCCCTCGCTAGCACATAGTGCTTGACTCGGTCCGTAGTCCCGCCAATTGACTTGTACCACCGATCGTAATGATTCTCGCTCCGCTCTCCCATTGAGGGATTTTACCAAGCGCACCCATCCGTACTCAAGTCCGTGTGGATGGATGTTCCTTCTTCCGATGTTTATGTGATCCTCGCCGACTTCTTTGTCGCTTCACTTTGCTTCATCGACACGAAATCATCCCAATATGGTTCTAAGTTTGGGTAGTCCCGATGGCCGATCGGTTTTTCTTCACATAAGTTTTATTCAGCCTGGCCTTGAAGTTCCTCCATGCCGCATCCATGGTCATCAACGCATCCCGACGCACACGGTGTTCATCTTCTTCGGGAATTCAAGGTTTGTTTGAGCTCCGTCCATAGATCCGTTTTGATGGTCTCGCACTTTGTGCCAATCCAAAAGGTGATTGGCACTCTCCCTTGCGATATACCCGCAGTTGTTCTCAGACTTTGCTACGAACTTTGGCGGTGCAATAGGGCCCCACTTCCGAGACCTCCGAGATGGTATACCGCCTTCGGGCTTCTTATTTCTTCCTCGCCACGAGGTCTTGCCACGGTATGTCAAGATCGGCGCAACAATGGTGGTTGGGTGGAGGTTGAGGAACCCGCTAGGGCTAGGCTAGGGCTCGTGCTCGGGTGGATTGCTCCTCCATATCGCCTTGGATGTGCGAATCGAAAGAGGTAAAGTATGGAACCATTAGAATTTGGCGGTCATTTGGGTTATGCTAAAGTTTAACTCAAAAGCGAAAGAGGTAAAGTATGGAAATCTATTTTTCATTTCATATTTCTGTAAATTCTTACATGCCATGTTTAGATACGCTGGGATGTGCGAACTATGTTGGTGGAAAAGTTGTGCACATGCACCTTTACGACGATGTTCTTCCTAGATAACGTTGGAAAAAAGCCTAGCACTGACCTTTTTCTATCTAACACAAGAATTTTCCCTTATATCGATAGCCAATTAGTATTTGTAAGTATGCAAAACCGTAATATATATGATGATACTCCTCCACCACAAATATATAATGATACCAATTGATGATCGCTTTATTTGATGGGTACAAATAATTAAGTACTTGTGTTTGCTGATCCGATGGATGGATGCTTAACTTAATTTGGATTTCATAGCATTTTGTGTGTTGTGTTTGAGGTAATGAACTAAGAGAGAGAATAAAGATGGCTAACAAAAGATCCTCTATCGATAGCCAATTAGTATTGGTAAGTATGCAAACCGTAATAAGTAATCCGAATATAAATTACCACTTAATGTAGTAGATTTATTCCTAAGCAAAGACTAAGTCAAATTTGTTGCTAAGTATGCAAAATAGTAAGCAATTTATTCTTAAGCAACACAAAGTCAAATGTAGCACAAGCAACAAGATAATCGCACAACTATCACATTACTATTTCTAATTTGATACTTGTTTATTGATAGATTATGCGGATGAATATGATATGGTTTTCCAAGATTTTAATGGTCTAAAGAAGACACTAGTCAACATAAGAAAATTTAGGACCTTGATTATATTAAATTACCCATCTGGATGTTTAACTACAACGAACCTGATGTTAAAAGGAAATCAAGGTAGTCAACTTAAAAGTCAGATGGAATTAATATGAAGGCAGTCAACTTAAAAGTAAATAGTGGCAATGAAAATGTTTTAACCTTGGAGCAACAAGCCAACAATCAGATTCCTAATCTCTCGCTACTAACACAAATAGTGTTCTCACTACTCTTATAAATTTTCAGAATATTAAGCTTATCAAGAAAAATGCATATGTATAATTACAACAAAAGATTAGAAAGTTGAGTAAACAACTACAGTTATACTTTCTGAATGAATGGATTTTGCTGATGTGCATACATGAGAAAATTAAAGACTGCACTGAATGCAGCAATACATAGCATTTCCCTTTTCTTTCTAGCTAACCTATTTAAAAATTAACCTATTTAAAAATTAAAGACTGCACTGAATGCAGCAATACACAAATATTTATTGTAGTGGAACAATAATTCAGATCAAGATAAGCATATAAGTCTCATTGTTAGCAGGACCTTGTAAAGTGCAATTCAAGTATCAGATCCATTTCATTGCCTCTCGAAAATAACAAGTAATGCAGTCAGTAGTTGTAACACCTAAAGGCTAGCCTATAGGAATATTGCTATGAATATTGCCATTTCAGAGCCCTCTTTGTTTGGCAAAAGCAAATGAATCATTCATGCACTCACTCGGCTGTCATGAATCATATGTTCGTAGTTCTATACAAAAATGGCAAAAGCAAAAGAAGTTAAACTGAGATTGACCACATTTCGTTGGCCCGCTACAAGCTACAATAGCTATTGCAAGATGAGCACTAGCAAAACCCAATCAACATGGCCAAATATTGGCCAACATCTCGCAAGTTACGGCTACAAACCAAACAAGCGGCGGGGTCGGGCGTAGGCGCGCCCCGGCGGATCGGGGCGGCGTCCGGGGCGGAGTAGGGGCCGACGTCGGGGGTGGCGTCCGGGGCGGAGTAGGGAACGGCGTCGCGGGCGGGCGTCGGGCGGCGTCGGACTCGGTGAGAAGAGTGAAGCGGCGGGAGTTTGTGAGAAGAGTGAAGCGGCGGGAGTCTAAGGGTTTAGGGCAACAGTGCGAAAAGCGACATTTCATATGTGGGTTATCTATGGCGGTTTTTAACAATAACCGCCACTGATACTATCTGTGGCGGTTCTTTATACGAACCGACATTGATACATTAATCTGTGGCGGTTCTTAATAAGAACCGCCACTGATACATATATTATCTGTGGCGGTTCTTTATACGAACCGCCACTGATAAATGTATCTGTGGCGGTTCTTTACAAGAACCGCCATCAAACATATATTATCTGTGGCGGTTCTTTGTACTAACCGCCATCGAGCAGATATCGCTGGCGGTTCTTTTGAAGAACCGCCACCGATAAAATTATCCTAACATAATTCTAATACAAGAATATACCCTACATAATCCTAATATATTAATGACCTTATATAATCCTAATAAATTTTATATACCCTATGTAATCCTGCTAAATATTACATACCCTATATAATCCTAATATAGTAATGACCCTACATAATCCTAAAGTATTAATGACCTTATATAATCCTAATAAATATTATATACCCTATATAATCCTAATATATTAATGACCCTATATAATCCTAACATATTAATGACCCTATAATCCTAATACAGTAATGACAATATATAATTCTAATATAGTACTATACCCTATGTAATCCAAATATATTAATGACCCACATTTCCATTACTCCACACAAATGCATAATACCATATTTCCATTACTCCATACAAATGCATATTGTTTACATCACATTGCCATTACTCGATATAGCTAATTATTTTCTTTCACAATTTGCCCTTCTTCATGATCGTCGCGATGATAGGTAGCTTCTGAGTGGTTTCTTCCTCGAGCCCGATGTTGCCATCTACGAAAGGAGGCAACTCGTCAAACTGGTTGTACTCATCCTCATCCACGACATTCTCAACTCCGACGATCCTTCTTTTCCTCAAGAACTACATGCCGCTTCTTATCCGCCGGTCGATTACATAGAAGACTTGTGCTACTTGCTTCGCAAGTACGATGGTTCGCCTCAGATCCGACATGTTCGATGTCCAAAGTAGTGAACCCGCATTTGTCCACCTTGACACCCTTTGGGAGTTGTACCCAACGACACCAAACATCGGATCTTAAAAATACAATAGTCGAGCTCCCAAATCTCTTCTATGAACCCATAGAAGCTAGTCTTCTTCACTGTGTTGTCATAGGCATCTATGCGACACCACTATTTTGGTAAGTGCTTTTCCTATCCCGAGATCTCGTAAAAGGTATATCCATTTATGTCGATCCTTGCCATGTCAAGATTGTACCGATGGCCCTTTTGCCAACCACCTCAACATAACACTCGCTTCTTTCCAGTCATATGCTCTTTGAACCAATGATTGAACAAACGGTTATGCTCTTTTGTTACCCAAGCCTCGATCGTCCACGATTTTCCTCTCGTAGCTTATCCTTGTGCATGTCCATATACGAGGACACCTCAACCGATCAAGTTGCAAGATCGTGAAATGAGCTTTTCGAACAATCCATGATCGTAAGAATTTGTTGATTTCCTTCCAATCGTCCCTTTCCCAGCTAGCCTACCCTCATGGCGAGATGCAGGCACCCTACCGGTTCCACCCCCTCCCTGTAATCCACGCAAAACTCGATAAACTCCTCAGTTGCATAACCTTCCACAATGCAGCCCTCCGACCGAGATCGATTGCGTACATACTTCTTCAGGATACCCATCTACCTTTCGAACGGGTACATCTGATTCAGGAATACGGGGCCACATACATTTATCTCATTCACAAGGTGAACAATGAGATGAACATTATATCGAAAAATGATGGAGGGAAATACATCTCTAGTCGGCATAGTGTCTTCACCACATCATTCTCGCATTCGTAAAGTCCTATGGGATCGATGACCTCTCGTGAAATCGTGTTGAAGAAGAAACACAACCTCGTGATTGCCTCTCGGACCTTTTTAGGCAAAATACCTCTAATTGCAATAGGAAGCATTTGTGTCATCATCACATGACAATCATGAGACTTCATGCCGCTTAACTTCAAATCTTTCATCGACACCGCTTGATGCTTATGAGTAATCGGATGGAACTTTCACACCATGTAAGCATTTGCAGAGGTATGTTCTCTCTTTCTTGGATAGAGTGTAGCAAGTCGGGAAGGTAAAGTCGGCCTTTCCGTTGTCTCGAGGATGTAGCTCACTCGATTTTCATATCTTCCAGTCCCTTCATGCCTTTAGTCCGTCCTTAGTTTTGCTAGGAATATTCAAAGAAAATACCAATCAAGTCATCACATACATTTTCTCTACATGCATGACGCCTATGCAAAGGTCGAACTTCTAAGTCCTTCCAATAGGTAAGTTCCAAAATATCGATCTCTTCTTCCACGTGATCTTCTCAAGACGAGACCTCGATTTATTATTACTCTCTCCTTTCCAAGTACAACATTAATATCCTTAACCATATCATATACCTCTTCCCACGAGGAGGCCTTGAGCTATACCATCCTCTTTTGTCCCGTCGAATTGTTTCTTCATATTGCGGTAGGGGTGATTCTGTGAAGGAACTGCGGTGATGCATGTACACGCTTTCCTCGAGTTATTGAGCCACACACTTGCGGTTTCATCCATGCAATGGGGCATGCTTTGGCCCCTTTACAAGACGACCGGATAGGTTACCAAGGGCGGGAAATCATTGATGGTGCAAAACAACAATGCGCGTGAGGGTGAAGTACTCGCTTGTACTCATCCCATACCTGTACACCTTCGCTCCACAAGATCACAACATCTTCCACCAATGGTTGTAGGTATACATCAATATCATTGCCAAAGTTGTCTCGGCCCTTGATAAGCAATGACATCATAATGTACTTTCGTTTCATACACAACCAAGGAGGAAGGTTATAGATACAGAGAGTCACGGGCCAAGTGCTATGAATACTACTCATGTTACCGAAAGGATTCATTCCATCCGTACTCAACCCAAACCTTACATTCCTCGGTTCATTCCCAAGTCCATCCTAAAGAGCCTATCGATGGTTCTCATCGCGTAATCGCAGGTGTCTCGACTTTCCATCCTTTTACGCTCTTCCGAGTGCCATCGCATCGCTTGGGCATGCTTTTGTTTCCAAATAAACGCTTCAATCGAGGTATTACCGTAAATACCACACCACTTTAGCGGAGCTCCTTCCTTCACCACGGTGCCCTCATTGTCATGGCCTTTACGCTTGTATCGCGATGATTTGCACACGGACATACATGCATGTCTCAGATACTCTTTGCGATAGAGTATACAATCGCTTGGACATGCATGTATTCTTTCTCGCTTCAATCTCAATGGACATACAACCTTCTTAGCTAAATAAGTGGTTATCGCAATACGCTTCCATCCGGAAGGATGTCCGCTAAGAGATGTAATAGCGCCGTGAAACTTTTATCTGACCAACCATTGCTTGCCTTCAATTTTAGAAGTGAAAGCACGGTGTGCAACTTTGTGTATTCCTCCTTGCAACCCGAACAAAGGTGTGTCCGAAGTCGCCCAACAAACCCTTGAATTGATTAAACTCTCTCGACTAGTGTAGTTCCTCTCGCATCGCGCAACATCCGAGCAAGATTATTATCGTCATCAATGTCCAACCTATCCTCATCGATCCATAATCGATGTCACCGCCATAATGCCTTCTCCATCATCCAATACGTTATCACCTTCATGTATGTTTTCCTCTTCACCGTGACTTGTCCAACGTGTATAGCCAAGTACAAAACCTCTTCAATCAAGTGCAAGTGGATGTGCTCTTTGTCCAAAACATTTTCTCATTCTTGCAATCAATGCATGGACAATGTATGTACTCCGTCTTCTTGTGCAACTTGTTCTCCTCAGCGGCTCTTAGAAAAGCAGATACCCCATCGATGTAATCTCGGCTGTAACGGTTCGCATTTTACATCCATCTCCGGTCCATCTAAAATTAATTAACATATAAAAATTGATTAAAAACTAATCTAATTACTTATCATCTAAATGAGCTAGATAATAAATTCATCATCTAAAAATGATGAGCACCCACTTACCAAATTAACTAAAATTTCATTTATATTAATACCCAATAATCTTAATTAAATAAATTTATTATATGCAAGATGTATATGTCCGTACACTAATGGAACCAAATTAATAGTAATTAAAAAACTAATCTAATTACTTATCATCTAAAGGAGCTAGATAATAAATTCATATATATGCAAGATGTATATGTCCGTACACTAATAAAACCCAATTAATAGTAATTAAAAAACCAATCTAATTACTTATCATCTAAAGGAGCTAGATAATAAATTCATCATGTATCAAATTAACTTAAAATGCAATTAAATTAAATATATGCTTAATCATAATTCATCATCTATAAAAGGAACACAACATCATCTAATGAACCTAGCTAGGAAATAAATTCATCAACTACAAAATGGTAGCTAAATAAAAATAAACAAAATCTAAACTTTTCATCTCATCTACATATAAACCCTAATTAAACTTGGGTTAAAAATTAAATTGCAACAAGATTAACACAAATCAAGAGAGGAGAAAAAATAACTCACCAAGGAACAACTAGAGGAAGTACAAGCACAAGAATTGGAGAAAACGAAATCAAATTTAGAAGTTTTGGTTTGCTCTCGGGAGGAAAAAGACCGGTCTTTGCATCGACCACCTATTTATAGGCAATATTATCGATGGCGTTTTTAACTAGAACCGCCATCGATAACATTATCTCGTGGCGTTCTATCCTCGAACCGCCATCGATAATTATTATCGCTGGCGGTTCGAGGATAGAACCGCCACGATAATCAATAGAATCGATGGCGGTTGGAGGATAGCACCGCCATCGATAACTAGTTATCGCGACGGTTCTAGCCTCCAACCGCCATCGATAATGTATTGTTATCGATGGCGGTTCTATCCTCGAACCGCCATCGATATTCATTATCAGTGGCGGTTCGAGGATAGAACCGCCACTGATATTTTTCCCGCCATTTTTGAAATAGAACCGCCACTGATAATTATCTTTGTGGCGGTTCGAAAAAAACCGCCACAAATAGACCGTCACCTATTGCAGGTTTTGGCGTAGTGGAGGTAGCAAGCTATGGGTATCATACATATGAGAAAAATTTGATAGTGCCGCAAATGAAACAAGTTGTTGCATACAACTAGGATTGTTTAAAACATCAAGCTTCAATTCAGCAAGTTTATCACAAGTTATTCATATTCCGTAAACAAGAAACTTACCATCTATGCCATAATCTCCAAATAAATTGAATTCAAAACAGTAGGCATAAGTGCTAGATAAAGACTTAAGAGATGAAATTTCAGAAATCTTATCCATAACACAATTCAAGCTAACAGACTCATTCAACATGATATAGCACAAAAGAGTGGTAGGGAATATTTTAGCTATCACTTCCTTATGAGTAATTAGGACAACATGATCAAAATTATAAGTATGCAATTCATCACATTGTTCTACAATTGTGGCACATGGTGGTAACATACTAGAATTAAGTACAGTAGGAATATACTCACAAATTTGATCCCTTTCTTGTTGTAAAATCAGATCTGTACCATGGTCATTAGCGTCCAACTCAAAAGAAGTAGGTACCACAAATCTTTAACTTGATGACGCAGGTTTTTTAGCTTGTAGCTCCCATTCTTCTTAAGTAACCTGCATATTACATGGAATAGCAACAACAGAAGTAACAGAAGTAGGTTGGATTATGTTAGTAGAATCATCCTCACGTGTGCTATCCTCTACTTCACTCAAAATTTTTGGTGTTTCTTTCGCATACTCGGGGTGTATGTTCTCATTAAGGTTTGGTGCAATGCATGCAATAAGAGTAGCATTTATCTCTGTAGGAACTTAAACTGTGGTTGATTGTCTTCTCTTTATTTTTCTTTCAGCTTCCAATGAAAGATTAAGCAAACATGACATAGAATTGAATTCTTTACAACATATCATGATCTAAATATCAAAATCAAGTCCATAATAAAAATTGTTCATCAGAGTGTTTTTGGTCTCTTCTAACCCACAATGCAAAGATCTACTCTGATATTCTTGGTAGTACTCATTCACAATTTTACTACCTTGTTCTAGACATTGCAAATCATTCCGTAATGAGCGAGCAACATATGAAGGAACAAATCTACTCTCATAATTTTCTTCAATTGAATCCATGTGCTAGGGATATTCTGGTTTTTACTCATATAATCAGTCCACCAAAGAGCAGCAAAATTAGTAAATCCACTAGCAACAACACTAACCTTATCAAGCTCAGGAATTCCATATTTATCAAATGATTGTTCTACAGCTAATTCCCAAGTAAGATAACCTTCAGGATCATACTTACCACTAAAAATGGGTACGGTGAACTTATTGTTATTACATGTGCTATGTCGTTCTACCTCCTTTGTTGATAAAGCTGTGCTCGTATGTGCTTCATATCTTGTAGTGTAAACTACCTCTTCTCCTAGGATGTTGTTAGCCCAAGCACTACGACGTTGAGAACCTACCATTGTTAGTGAAGACAAGAAACAAATCACAACTATATATGTCCCTACCAACTACAAGTTCTTACAGTGCAGCAGGTGTTGTCGGCCGTTGGCGGTGTCAAAAGTTCTCCCAAGCTTGGATAAAGTGATTGTCAAGGGACCGAAAAAACATACAAGCGTAGAATATGTGGAGCTAGGTAGGATATTCTTATTTCCTATTAAATCTGATAATTATAGTTATTGTAATGACAAGTAATGACCCAAATAGAATTCACAAGTCCTAGTTACCGATCTCAAAGATATAAGCGAATTTCAAGACAACTCACGCGCAAAGATGATGGAACTTAATGCAACCAATGGATGAGCTAAATAAGAATAATTTCAGCACAAAGCTCGTGTTGCATAAGTTATGGAGAGACGCTAGCTAATTGCTTCAGAAAAGGTAAAAGGGCACAAGATTGCTCCCTACATAAAACAATTGCACAATCTTCGAAAATAATAAACACAAATTAGGGTTTTGCTCAATGTAGTGCTGCCGACCACTATTCTATTTTCTTTTCTTTTTCTTTTTTTTGCCATTTGGCTCTTTCTTTCCCTTTTCTTTCTTTTGGTGACTTTCGGCCAACACTAGTATGAACAAAGTTTTGAAATCTCTAACTCGATATCATAAGATAGTATGATATGATAATTCAAGATTATGCAATGTATCAAGTAGAGCAGCCCTAAGCAATATCAACAAGCTAGTCTCAAATAGGATCAAAGTATTCACAAAGGATGAATTGATTCCCAAATGTATGTGTACTGATATTTTTGGGATTTTATGGTTTGTAGATGCTACTCGACTCAACCAATTCAAAGGAACAAAGCTAGAATACAAATTGAAGCAAGAAACCCAAATTCGGTCAGAACAGTGCAGCAAAATTGTCACCACAATTAAAGTATGAAATTGACCCAATCTAGTTTGCTCACGATTTAATATATTGAAGGTAATGTTCTATGCTTTAAATCAAGTATACAAACATACAATTCGGAGCTCGAATTGACCTAAATTTAGCTGATCTGATCAAATCTGAATCCGAAACAAATCGGTTTGAAAGATTCCGAATCACAAAGGACACCCAAAAACATTTTTGTAGAGGAATCTTCAAAGATTCAGGAAAGTATAAAAACTTCTCAGTCGGAGTTCGGATGTGAGAATTATGATCAAAATACCGAACCGATCTCGATTGGAAGTACAACTTGCTTCACCAACTTTGACATCCAGATTAAACTAACTTGGTTACGGAATTAGAGTCTGTGCCTAACTAGGTTTTTGTAGAGCGCATTACAAAGATTAAAGAAAGTTCAAGTACTCTATAATCTTAGCTCATATATGAAAGTTATGAATAAAACAATGTACTGGACAGATTAAAATAAAAGCTACGCGAAGGAGAAACGATCAACAACTAAAAAAAGTACTCTAATGAATCAAAACCTAACAAAACTCACTAAAATATCAGATTGAATCTAAAGGTTGAATTTTTGTGGAGTAATTTTCAATTTAGGACAGAAAACAGAAACTAATCTAAGGTACTGAATCTCTCACGGAGCAACCTGCCGCTCTAATACCACTTGATGTAAGATTGTTCCCGATCTTTCGATGAGAGTGATAACTTTGATCCGATGGAACTGGCTTTGAAGATCCGACTACAACATATGACGATGATGCGTCTTAGCAATCGCTAAACCAACTCTGGAGGGTTATTGATCTTGCTGTGGGCATGATCAATCTGAACACAAGTTCAATTCCTGCAAGCAACCGAAGAACAAGCAAGACCAATAGTAGAAGCAATCTAAAATTGCAAAGAAGAATTGAGATTCATGAAAATATTGATCAAAGGTGGGGTTCTGGGAAGAAGTCTCAACAGACGGTCGTTCGACACGTTTAGAGGACAATGTAATTTGGCCCTAGGCAAAAACTATGCTCAACAAAAATCCAAGTGTCAAAAGTGGTGGCTACTGAGTATATGAGACTGAGGAACATGAGAGGGTCACCCTAGGGTTGTGTGCAGCCAGAGGGGGCACACACAACTTGGGCTTGGGCCCCCAAACGCTTACATGACCCGAAACAGCCCAAAACAGTATTGTAGTACATTTTTTCGATACTTTAGACTAATCTATGATGAATCTAGGGCTGCGACTAGACCCATTAGAAAGGTCTCGTTGTAAGCTTTCAAACAAGTACAAGAACTCTACAATCGGATATCGTATGCGAAAGTTATGCTCGTTTTACTTAAGGCTGGTATCCGGAGGCCGAATTGGATTCCAAAACGTGATGGATTTGATATCTCTTTTTTCTTGGCCCATGGAACCAGGTGTGATTGTGTCCCTAGTAGTGATGTCCTTATCAGCCATAGCATGGAAGCATGAATAATTCACATGGAAACATCCCACGAGGCTACTGTAGCACACGCATTGTTCATGTCTGAATCAGTGTCCATACCAGAGTACTGTTCATGCCAAATACTATTTATGCCCCCTCTCATATGTATATATACGTGTACTCCCTCCATTGTAAAGAGAACCATGAATTTTTGGATTAAAGATATACTCTTGATTCTATGGCTTGTGTTACATTGCTCCCTTTAGAATAGGGAGTTCCAATATGAAATTATCACCATTGTTCTTGCAATTTCTTCGGAGTGATTAGAAGGAAACATGCTTCTACTTTCGCGTGGTCAAGTAGGCGAGGATCGAAACATATTCTTGAGCGAATTCACGTGTCGTAGGTTGCCGTATCGAGACAGTGGTTGGCGCCAGTATTCGTCAGAGTTCACAGATCCAAGTTATCATATTCGTTATTGCAAGATTGGGCCACCCCTATCACATTCTATCATACCAGTTATTGGAATGGACTGCCAGAGGCTTACGTGCGTAATACAAAATGGCTGTTGGTTCAAAGTTGAACCTGAAGAATTAAAAACATAATTAAGGAAAGATAGAGTGAATCGATCCCTTCTGGATGATCTAAAGGGGGAGAACTAGCACCCGGACATCCTATCTCAACATGTTACGTCGGACGCTCGGTGCAATATTTTTTTCCAACGTGTACAACATTTTTTTCAACATGTGCAACATTTTTTTCTCCGCGCATATTTCTATTGTCACTACTAGAGATATCACTATCGGATTATGGTACAACCCTGCAGTGATAGTTCGATATCACTGCCGGTTTTATGTATAACCGGCACTGATAATGATCATCACTGCTGGATTTTGGTTTGATCTGGCAGTGATAGTTCAATATCACTGCCGGTTGTAGGTAGAACCGGCAGTGCTAATCCTTATCACTGCCGGATTTTGGTTTGATCTGGCAGTGATAGTTGTAAGGCCCCCATTTTTGATAAATAAATACCAAAAATGGATACCATGTGCATACTGTACTAGTCCCATGATCAGTAGCTAGTACGCACAAATACAGATTGATATCACAGTCATACACAAACTTTATTACACAGCGGAAGTAAGATTACATATTATTTTTACAATACCAAAAGTAAAACTGCAGTGGAGACAACTTCTTGTAGTATGCCTTTTAACCCATTGTTCCACAGCAACCGACAAGGAAAATCCTTAGATAAATTCATCGTTAAATTTCAGATCTCGCATCAACGTAAGAATCGTCGGGGAAATCTGTTTCTTCACCTAAAAACATCAACGTTGGCAAGTTGAGTACTTACGTACTCGCAAGACTTATGCAAATCCTAAAATACATGCAGGCCATTTCAATGAAAGGCTAATAAGGTTAATTTGCATAAAGCTGGTTTGAAATGTAAATACAGAATAATAGATTGCAAAATGGAATTTAAATAAAAGCAATTTAATATTGAGAGTGATAGAATGTAAACATCAATAAATCACGAATGTTTGGGTATGCTGATCATACTCAAAACCATTTCCTTTCGCACACAGCGGAAATGACCAACACGTGGTAGAAACCACTTTTTATGAAAATAAGCAAAACTGCTAACTATGTGATGACTTTACCAAGTGTCCATGATCATGACGCGCTAATCGATTAGTTTTACACTCTGCAGAGGTATACACTTTTCCCACAAGACATGACTGACTCTTTGAGCAATCGATATTTGCACACTGCCTTTGGTGTGCCGCAGAGAGTCATGTTATAACTGTTACATTATTTAAACCTAACTTTGCACCAGCACGGTGACGATAAACCCATTCTGTGGTGTAAGAACATAGAGCATAGAAATGATGGAACTACCCACAGTATGGTGTACACCGTTATATTGGTAGACGTTTAATCCATGATCACCTCGGTGTGGACGTCCCGTCGAGCAATTCATTAAGAAACAGCTGTACTACTCCGCCTTCCAAGTGCAAAGCTAGTTTTAAACAACTTAATAAGTTAGAGCTGTCCCATACCAGCACTTGTGGTTGTATGAATGTTCTTGGCCTGAAAACAACCCATAGTTCGGTCCTTAATTCGACATGGGCAATAATCTCCACCCTACACTACGTGCAAAGACATGCACAACCGGCTATTGCCAATAATTGTCCACATCTAAACCATAGTTTTATTTTCATTTTCCATCCAAATACCAACCATAAAAATGGTCATACCCATTTAAATTTTATAACCAACATTTTTGATCATGTCATGGTTGTATGTTCATTTGAGCATGGCTAAGCAAGTTACTAAATGTGAGTAACCTAGATTGACATTAAATAATGTCTAAGCTATTCTAGGGTTTTCAAGGTTCTCAATTTCCTACTTATCAAGGAAGTTCTGTGTGACAATAGGTACAACTACCAATACCCAAAATATAGCAGACTTTAATCAAAGTAAAGTATGCAGTAAAACATTTAATGAAAATATTTATAAAACTGGGATCAACATGATCAAAGGGGGTTTGCTTGCCTTGTTGAGTGTCCTCGACTTCGAACTCCTGTTCGTCGAACACACCGTTTTCGTCGGATTCTACAAGTCGTATGGCGACATATAACAAATACCAAATTTCGATAAGGCCAAAAAGAAATCAGATGGAAATATTCAAATAAAATGTTTTCACAATTCAGGAATGATTTCATGAGTTATTTGTTTTCTTTTGCAATTTAAAGATTTGATCTATTTAAACCATTATTGCATTATTTTCTACTCGTTTTATAACCTAGATTTTTCTTACAACACACCCTAGGTATTTTTATAGATTCGGGTTCCTGAGATTACAAGGATTCTAATAAAATTTATTTTACTAAATTTGGAGGTTATTTGCAAAATTTTCATGAATGGCATATTTCTAACCTTTGTTTTGAATTTGAATTCGAATTTCAAATAAAATTCAATTATGAAATATTTTTACATATTTTGAATCTACCAGATTTTATATGAATTTAGAAATTTATTTCATCAAATTTGGTTAAATGATTCAAAAGATGTGGCTATTTGAATATCAAGGTTTTGAATAAATACTAAAAATCAGAAAACTGCCGAAAATGGAAAGTACGCCGCTGAAAACGCGCTTTCCTTTTCAGCGGAATCGCGCGAGACGCCGACAGACGGGTCCACGTGTCCGCGTCCAGTATTGCGCGCGGGCCGACGCGCTGGGCTCATGAGGGCTATTGCTGCGAGGTCGACAAGTGGGGACCAGACGGCAGTGACTTGCGCATGCGCAAGTGACTGACCGACGGGGCCCACTGGTCAGTGACGCGGCTCAGTTCTTTGGTGCGAGCGACTGACAGGGGTGGCCCGCACGGCAGAGACCCGAGACAGGGCACGACTTGCGCGGTTCGCCGGCGGCGAGGCACGGCCGGAATCACGGAATGGGTTCCGGATTCACACTCAGCACACTCGTGCGCATCTTTGGGTGGTAGCGCTTCGGCCGGAGATGGCCGGAGGCGGCCTGCCACCGGAGAGGGGCGGCGGAGCCCACGGCTCACCGGCGATTTCGCAAAACGAGACCTCCCCGAGCTTGAAGATCACCACCAAAAGCATCAGTGGACCTCAAGGACCCCATTTCTGGGTTTATCTCCAAGAATGAATGGCGGAAGAGGGTCCTCACCGTGCGCGGTGGTGGCGGAAGAAAAACACGGCGGAGGAGCTCGTCGGGGAAGAAAGGGCTTCGGCTGGAGCTTGGGATGGGTTCCTGGAGGCTCAAGGAAGACTCAGGTCGAAGGAATTTGGTTGGAATGGGTTGAGGCGGTGGATTGCGAGTTTTGACCTCTTTGCGGTTTTTGTCGTCGCCGGAGAAGACGACCAAAGCAGTGGCAGAATGGGTTTACAGGGGCACGGCTAGGGTCCGCGAACGCACGAGAGGGGTTTATATAGGAGAGAAAGGCGGTTTGGGCGCGGCGCGAGAAAACCGAGAAGCTACGTCGCGCGGAGAGAGGCGAGAGAGGGGAAGAAGAAGGCGCGCTGGTCGCTGACGCTGGGGCGAAGTGGCAGCGGTGTCGGTGAGGTGTCTCACCGACAGCCCGGCCCACATGTCGTGAGCAAAAAGAAGTCCGCGAAGACTCAAGACGGAACGGGATAAAAACGGGGATTTCGAGGCTCAAACCGACTCTAAATTTTATAAAAATTTTAGCAGCAGTCGGCAAGATAATTACCATACTCCAGTAAAATTTTCGATATTTTATGATGCATGCAGATTTTTATAAAATTCTGACATTACTGTATTCCAAATTATTTATTCACTGTTCTTGAATTTTTAAAATTATAAAATTAATTATTAAATTCTTGATATTTTTACTGAAGGTTGATACTGTTTTGATGTCAGCAAGATAAAAATGTTGGGTCAGGATGACTTATAGATATTTTTACCAAATTGTTTTACCATTTTACCCTGAGATATTTACTCATGATTATCTTTGATTAATTAATATTTTTACTAATTCAGCTTACCCACCGACTTAAGCAAGCTGAGGAGAGCCCTCAGATATTTTTGGAAACTTTGGTAAATTTTTGTTGAATTAACATTTTTACTTTTTACCATTTTCCATTTATTATATTCTTTATTTCACCTTCTTGCATTAAAGAAAAGCCAAAAGAATATTTAGAAAATCTAGAAAATTCAGAAATTTCGAAAATAATACACAAAATATTTTTATTTCATTTTTCTTTATTTTATGATTTTTTAGGCTGTTACAGATCTACCCCCCTTACAAAAATCTCGTCCTCGAGATTTGGAGATGATTAGAAGAAATCGGGGAACTCTTGTCGAAGATGATCTTCTCTTTCCCATGTAGCTTCGTCTTCAGTATGATGCTCCATTGCACCTTCAACATCTTGATGGTCTTGTTTCTTGTTTGGCGTTCGGCTTCTTCCAAAATACGAACTGGATGCTCTCGATAAGATAAATCGGTCAAGATCTATCCTTCCAAATCGCGAGGTCGAGGAACACGAAGGCATTTCTTAAGTCGAGATACATGGAAGACGTTAGAACGCGGATAGTTGAGGTGGCAATTCTAATTGATATGCCATCTCACCCATCTTTCCAATGATCTGAAACGGTCCAATGAATCGAGGAGCCAATTTCCCACGGATTTGAAATCGACGAACTCCACGGAGAGGCGAGACTTTGAGATAGACATGGTCACCAACTTCGAATCGAGTTCACGATTTACGATTATCGGCGTAACTCTTCTGACGAGATTGAGCTTCTTTCATCGGCTTCGATCATGTCCACTTGCTCTTGAGCTTCTTGAATAAGATCTGGGCGAAAAATTTTCTTTCTCCAACTTCGCACTGTAAAAGAGGGTTCGACATTTCCTTCCATACACGCTCAAAAGGTGACACTTGCAGACTAGATTGGAAACTGTTATTATAAGAGAATTCGGCGAAAGCCAAACTTTTCTCCCAATTAGTGCCGTATGACAGCACACAGGCTCTTAACATGTCTTCCAAAATTTGATTGGTCCTTTCCGTTTGTCCATCAGTCTGAGGATGATAAGCTGTACTGAAATTCAACTTAGTACCCAGAAGACGGTGCAAACTTTCCCTAAACGAGAAGTAAACTGGGAACCTCGGTCAGAAACAATTGTCTTCGGTATGCCATGAAGACGGACAATATTCTCCAGATACAACTCGGCAAGCTTATCTCCAGAATGAGTAGTCTTGACCGGAATAAAGTGAGCCACTTTAGTCAGACGATCAACGATTACCCAAATGGAATCATGCCCTTTCACGGTTCTTGGCAAACCAAGAATAAAATCCATGCCGATGTCTTCCCATTTCCACTGGTATCTTCAAAGGTTGCGAAGTTCTGCGGGCGTTGATGTTCGGCTTTGACACGGCATACATCATGAACGCGACATATGCGCGACATCCTTTTTCAAACCGGGCCACCAATATTCCCGCTCGGAGATCTTGATACATCTTTGTACTTCCGTGGTGAATTGAGAGGAGACTCATGGGCTTCTTTGAGAATTAACTCTTTTAATTCCGGATCATCAGGAACATATATTCGATTTTCGAACATAAGCACTTCATCTGAACTTTCACGGAATTTGGATTCCTTTCCTTGCTTCAACTCTTCACGGATTTTGATAATTGCTTCATCTTTGAGCTGAGCAGATTTAATCTGGGACTTAAGGGTTGGTTGCACCACTAGGGTGGCCAAATAACCTTTTTCGACAACTCCCAAATTAAGCTTTTGGAAATCTTTTACCAGATCGGATTGATCGGTCAAAGATGAAACAGAAAGACAATGAAGCTTTCGACTTAGAGCATCTGCTACGACATTGGCTTTACCAGGATGGTATTGAATGCTAAGGTCGTAATCTTTTATCAACTCTAGCCATCTTCGTTGTCTTAAATTTAGATCAGGCTGGGTGAAGAAATATTTCAGACTCTTATGATCTGTGAATACACTGCATTTGTTTCCAATCAGGTAATGATGCCAAATTTTCAGAGCGTGCACTATCGCAGCTAGTTCCAGATCATGAGTCGGATAATTGAGCTCATGAGGTCGCAACTGACGGGAGGCGTAAGCTACGACTTTTCCTTCTTGCATAAGCACACACCCAAGCCCATTCTTGGAAGCATCACAATAAACATCAAAGCTTTTATTGACATCAGGTAACACTAGCACAGGAGCAGATGTTAGCCTTTTCTTTAATTCCTGAAAACTTTCTTCGCATTCAGGTGTCCATTCAAACTTCTTTTCTTTCTTGAGAAGCTGGGTCAAAGGACGAGCGATTTTAGAGAAGTTCTCGATAAAGCGGCGATAATATCCCGCTAGTCCGAGAAAACTTCGAATTTTCGGAACAGACTGAGGGGCTTCCCAGTCTAAAACAGCTTTGACTTTACTGGGATCAACGGAAATACCTCCTTTCGAAAGAATATGACCAAGGAAAGCAACTTCTTTTAGCCAAAATTCACATTTTTCAAATTTGGCATAAAGCTTATGCTCTCGAAGCTTTTCAAGAACCTTACGCAAATGATGCGCATGATCTTCTTCGGATTTGGAATAGACGAGAATATCATCAATGAATACAACTACGAACTTATCTAAATACTCCATGAAAACTTTATTCATGAGGCACATAAAATTAGCAGGAGCATTTGTAAGTCCGAAAGACATTACGGTATATTCATATAGACCGTAACGAGTGGTAAAAGCGGTTTTAGGAATATCTTCTGGTCTGATCTTCAATTGATAGTACCCATGTCTTAAATCAATTTTTGAAAAGATTTGAGCACCAGTCAATTGATCGAACAGATCATCGATACGAGGCAAAGGATATTTATTCTTAATTGTGACATCATTCAATGCACGATAGTCCACGCACATGCGTATTCCACCGCCCTTTTAGGCACAAAAGAATGGACTACCCCAAGGAGAAGAGCTAGGTCGAATAAAGCCTTTTCTTAATCGCTCTTGAATTTGATTCTTTAGTTCAACTATCTCATCCGGGGCATTCGATAGGGCGCTTGGATATAGGCGCTGCTCAGAACAAGGTTTATAACAAACTCTATATCCCTATCTGGAGGCAGGCCTGGCAACTCATCTGGAAAAACATCAGAGAACTCGGAGACAATTGGAATCTGGCTAAGATCTTTTACTATAGCTGAACAAAGGGAAGCTTGAGAATTTGAAGAACTTTGGATGGAAGAGAAATGAACTGGAATTCCTTCAGGGCTAACCAAGGAAATGGATCGATTGGCACAGTCTATGCATCCTTTAAACTTAGACAACCAATCCATACCAAGGATTACTTCTAACCCTGAGGTTTCTATAAGGATAAGATCAGCATGAAACATAACTCCATTAATTTCAATGCTAACCTTAGGACAAAACTTAATTGAATTCATGGTGAACCAGGAATAGATTATCATTTTGGCGAGAGGAGATCAATTTCTAAATTATTCGATCAAGAAATTTCTTTGAAATAAACGAGTGCGATGCTCGTAATCAAACAATACCAAAGTAGATACCGAGTGCACGTGAAACATACCCAGCACTACATCCGGCGCCGTTTGCTTCTTCGGTCACATGATGAAGACGACCGCTACTCGCCTTTGTGATTAAGAGCTACAAAGAGCTTGACAACCCGAGAATTCCCGGCTCTGAAGGTCGACTGGGGTCTCTGAACTCCTCGCGACGATCGCTGCCTCGACGCTGACCTCTTTTAGGCGGCATTTGCATAATGCCCACGCTCTTTGCAATGATAGCGGTCACACCACCGCTTGATTCTCAACTCCGTAAGTCCTTCCTTCATTATTGCTCGAGGGACGAGCGAAGAGATCGCTGGGCCGGGTGCTCGACCTTGACGCTTTTGCCGCCGCCGACGAGGCAGGAGAGGACGAACATTGGTCGGCTGACCAACGCGCGGCCTCGGCAAATTCGGACTGGACTGGCAGCTTTCCGCGCCATCCACTTCCTCTTTCGACTTTCCATAACATCACGCGAACTATGCTCGGCGATTATAGCCTTGTCCACGAGTGTTTGGAAGTCGTGGAAGTCGTGAATGGCGAGAAGATGCTTAACTTCATTATTCGATTGTCCCGAAGTGCTCAATTCTTCGCTTCGAATCGACTTCGATGACGATAACGAGCAAGGTAATTGAAACGGTGAAGATACTCCATTACGGACATATTTCCTTGACGCAGGTCAAGAAATTCCCGTCTTTTTAAATTCACCAGGCTCGAAGGAATATGCGTCTTCCTGAAGACTTCGACGAAAACATCCCAAGTAACTTCTTGACCTTGGGGCCTTGCCGCTTGGAAATTTTCCCACCAGACTGCAGCGGCTCCCTGGAGTTGGTTCGACGCATAAAGGACCTTCTCATGATCATTGCATTGGGCAATGGTCAACTTGCTTCCAATAGTCAGAACCAATCATCGGCCTCGTGGATCGATGAAGATGAAAAGGTTGGAGGCCGGGTCTTCAAAAATTCTCCCAATTTGGACTGATGGGAGGCTTCACCAACACCAGGCCTAGAACTTGCAGCACCAAGGTTAGTCGTATTTTGGACCAACTGTTGGAGCAACAGGGTATTCGTCTGGCGACCCTGTTCTATCATCGCAAGCACTTGGGCCTTGTTTGGCGGCCCTGGCAACTGCTCCTCCGGAACTTCTTCTTCTTGGACTTGAGGAGGCGGCGAATCTCGACGGCTTGGACGACGCGACGAAGATCCTCGAACTACTGATGGATGGACTGGATTAGGCTGGGCTGGAGTGGCCGAAGTCACTCGCCGAGGGTGAGTTTCCGGGGTTTCCTCACTCCCCAGAATCTCATCCAAGGACCGGGTTGCAGGCATCTGGAACAAAATTATTAATGAATTAACAGATAAGATCAGATTTAATTTTAATCTTGGTTGTTACCAATTGTTTTAAAAGCATGACTTGATTATTATTATTATTACGGATCACAACGTCGTAAAAATATTAACTGAAAGTTAAATATTTACGAGTAGGAACCAAAAGCACACAAACAATATAAGGCAAAAACTTTATTTCAACTTTATAATATTCACACAAAACATAACATTTATTTTTGACGTTACTACATAAAAGGGCAACACCAAAAACCTCTTCTAACACTACTCATCATCTGACAAACTCACAGACTATTATTATCTCTACGACTAGAACTCTCGGCATCAGGAGGATAAGGGTTCTCTCGACAATGATGCTCTGCAGATCCGAGGACTCGCGGAGGAAAACTACGAGGATCTACCGGATGCTCGGCAACCTAGGGCGACTCCTATCATCGACATCCTTGCTGGCGACACCGGGTGGTACTGGGTGTCGTCAGCACAGTGCCCGAGGAATTGCCCAGAACCGAGCGAGGAACAATACCGCAACGCAGGAGCGATGGCATTCTCTAGGAATGCTACACGCGCGACGCCTCCTCAGATTCGATTCTTGCCGACGGCACATCGGTCGAGGCATTTATGAATTCCACTAGGTTACGAGAGTAGGATTTTGTAACCCGATGGCATCCATATAATTATTCTCCCCACCGGTGGTTTAGAGGGAATCCTCCTATATACCACCGCCGATTCTGTAAGGTGTGGCGAATCGACAATAGCCATATAGGCGGCTTCATTCATGGCCATCATGAGGAAGATCCAGACCCTCAAAAGACAAAAACTCTTCACTATCTTCATCTCGGTAGGGATATCCACTTAGCTATGTATTCCATGAGACGAACTAATGCAGCGTGGAATACTATATATCGTGGATTTTCGGAAAATGGGCGAATTCTAGCAAACGAGTAAGAATTCCGCCATGCGAATTCTCCTATTAGTGGAAGTATAACATGGGGTGTATCCGCCATCGCACATTTAACAAGGAATTAGTATTCTGATTAAATGTAAGACAGTAAAGTAATTTTTGGAAGAAAAGATTCTAGCAGAAATTCAAAAATAGGAAAGAGTTATTAACAAGTATACGCATAACCAAAAGAGGAGTTTCATGCATATAAAGAATAGACAGGAAAGATGTCTTAATTCAAAATTTTAGTTCACTTGGATCCTAATATCAAGTTTTAAGTTTTTATTACTCCCATACTACCTAAGGTTTCCTACAACAAGATGGCTCGATACCAACTTTAAGGCCCCATTTTTGATAAATAAATACCAAAATGGATACCATGTGCATCTTGTACTAGTCCCATGATCGTAGCTAATACGCACAAATACTGATTGATATCACAATCATACACAAACTTTATTACACAAATGAAGTAAGATTACATATTATTTTTACAATACCAAAAGTAAAACTGCAGTGGAGACAACTTCTTGTAGTATGCCTTTTTAACCCATTGTTCCACGAGCAACCGACAAGGGAAAATCCTTAGATAAATTCATCGTTAAATTCCCCGTATCCTGCATCAACGTAAGAATCGTCGGGGAAATCTGCTTCTTCACCTAAAAACATCAACGTTGGCAAGTTGAGTACTTACGTACTCGCAAGACTTATGCAAATCCTAAAATACATGCGGCCATTTCAATGAAAGGCTAATAAGGTTAATTTGCATAAAGTGGTTTGAAATGTAAATACGAGAATAATAGATCGCAAAATGGAATTTAAATAAAAGCAATTTAATATTGAAAGTGATAGAATGTAAACATCAATAAATCACGAATGTTTGGGTATCTTGATCATACTAAAACCATTTCCTTCCGCACACAATGAAATGACCAACACGTGGTTGAAACCACTTTTTATGAAAATAAGTAAAGCGCTAACTATGTGATGACTTTACAAGTGTCCATGATCATGACGCGCTAATCGATTAGTTTTACACTCGCAGAGGTATCTGACTTTCCCCACAAGACATGACCGACTCTTTGAGCAATCGATATTTGCACACTGCCTTTGGTGTGCCGCAGAGAGTCATGTTATAACTGTTACATTATTTAAACCTAACTTTGCACCGGCACGGTGATGATAAACCCATTCTGTGGTGTAAGAACACAGAGCATAGAAATGATGGAACTACCCACAGTATAGTGTACACCGTTATATTGGTAGACGTTTAATCCATGATCACCTCGGTGTGGACGTCCCGTCGAGCAATTCATTAAGAAACAGCTCGTACTACTCCGGCCTTCCAAGTGCAAAGCTAGTTTTAAACAACTTAATAAGTTAGAGCTGTCCCATACCAGCACTTGTGGTTGTATGAATGTTCTTGGCCTGAAAACAACCCATAGTTCGGTCCTTAATTCGACATGGGCAATAATCTCCACCCTACACTACGTGCAAAGACATGCACAACCGGCTATTGCCAATAATTGCCCACATCTAAACCATAGTTTTATTTTCATTTTCCAACCAAATACCAACCATAAAAATGGTCATACCCATTTAAATTTTATAACCAACATTTTTGATCATGTCATGGTTGTATGTTCATTTGAGCATGGCTAAGCAAGTTACTAAATGTGAGTAACCTAGATTGACATTAAATAATGTCTAAGCTATTCTAGCGTTTTCAAGGTTCTCAATTTCCTACTTATCAAGGAAGTTCTATGTGACAATAGGTACAACTACCAATACCCAAAATATAGCAGACTTTAATCAAAGTAAAGTATGCAGTAAAACATTTAATGAAATCATTTATAAAACTGGGATCAATATGATCAAAGGGGGTTTGCTTGCCTTGTTGAGTGTCCTCGACTTCGAACTCCTATTCGTCGAACACACCGTTTTCGTCGGATTCTACACGTCGTATGGCGACATATAACAAATACCAAATTTTGATAAGGCTAAAAAGAAATCAGATGGAAATATTCAAATAAAATGTTTTCACAATTCAGGAATCATTTCATGACTTATTTGTTTTCTTTTGCAATTTAAAGATTTGATCTATTTAAACCATTATTGCATTATTTTCTACTCATTTTATAACTTAGATTTTTCTTACAACACACCCTAAGTATTTTTATAGATTATGGTTCCTGAGGTTACAAGGATTCTAATAAAATTTATTTTACTAAATTTGGAGGTTATTTGCAAAATTTTCATGAATGGCATATTTCTAACCTTTCTTTTGAATTTGAATTCGAATTTCAAATAAAATTAAATTATGAAATATTTTTACATATTTTGAATCTACCAGATTTTATATGAATTTAGAAATTTATTTCATCAAATTTGGTTAAATGATTCAAAAGATAAGGCTATTTGAATATCTAGGTTTTGAATAAATACTAAAAATCAGAAAACTGCCGAAAATGGAAAGTACGCTTTTGCGCGGAAAACGCGCTTTCCCTTTTCAGCGGAACGCAGCCGAGACATCGACAGACGGGTCCACCGTCGGCGTCAGCCAGTGCTGCATTGGCGCGACGGCCGACGCTGGGCTCTCATGGGATCGCACGCGAGATCGACAAGTGGGGATCAGACGGCCGTGACTTGCGCAAGCGCAAGTGATCGACCGACGGGCGCGACCGGTCGATGACGCGGCTCGATTCTTTGGTGCGAGCGATCGACAGGTGGCCCGCACGCAGAGACCCGAGAGACAGGCACGACTTGCGCGGTTGGCCGGTGGCGAGGCACGGCCGGAATCACGGAATGGGTTCCGGATTCACACTCAGCACACTCGTGCGCATCTTTGGCTGGTAGCGCTTCGGCCGGAGATGGCCGGAGGCGGCCTGCCACCGGAGAGGGGCGGCGGAGCCCACGGCTCACCGGCGATTTCGCAAAACGAGACCTCCCCGAGCTTGAAGATCACCACCAAAAGCATCAGTGGACCTCAAGGACCCCATTTCTGGGTTTATCTCAAAGAATGAACGGCGGAAGAGGGTCCTCACCGTGCGCGGTGGTGGCGGAAGAAAAACACGGCGGAGGAGCTCGCCGGGGAAGAAAGGGCTTCGGCTGGAGCTTGGGATGGGTTCCTGGAGGCTCAAGGAAGACTCGGGTCGAAGGAATTTGGTTGGAATGGGTTGAGGCGGTGGATTGCGAGTTTTGACCTCTTTGCGATTTTTGCCGTCGCCGGAGAAGACGACCAAAGCAGCGGCGGAATGGGTTTGCAGGGGCACGGCTAGGTCGGCTGCAAACGCACGAGAGGGGCTTATATAGGGAGAGAAAGGCGGTTTGGGCGCGGGCGCGAGAAAAACCGAGAAGCGACGTCGGCGCGGGAGAGAGGCAGAGAGAGGGGAAGAAGAAGGCGTGGCCGGGTCACTGACGCGTGGGGGCGAGCTGGCAGCGGCTGTCGGCTGAGGTGTCTCACTGACAGCCCGGGCCCACATGTCAGCGAGAGCGAAAAAGAAGTCTGGCGAAGACTCAAGACGGAACGGGATAAAAACGGGGATTTCGAGGCTCAAACCGACTCTAAATTTTATAAAAATTTTAGCAGTAGTCGGCAAGATAATTACCATACTCCAGTAAAATTTTCGATATTTTATGATGCATGCAGATTTTTATAAAATTCTGACAGTGCAACAGTTGCTGCATTGCCCATTCGGTTTTTCTTTTAATTTGCGATATAAACGAAGTTATTATTTTACAAAACTTTTTATGATAGTTTGAAATGATATTATACACCTTATTTAAAAATTACAGACTTTAATTATTATTATTTAATTTTTAAAAATTCTGACATTACTGTTTTCCAGATTATTTATTCACTGTTCTCGAATTTTTAAAATTATAAAATTAATTATTCAATTCTTGATATTTTTACTGAAGGTTGATACTGTTTTGTTATCGGCAAGATAAAAATGTTGGGTCAGGATGACTTATAGATATTTTTACCAAATTGTTTTACCATTTTACCCTGAGATATTTACTCATGATTATCTTTGATTAATTAATATTTTTACTAATTCAGCTTACCCACCGACTTAAGCAAGCTGAGGAGAGCCCTCAGATATTTTTGGAAACTTTGGTAAATTTTTGTTGAATTAACATTTTTACTTTTCACCATTTTCCATTTATTATATTCTTTGTTTCACCTTCTTGCATTAAAGAAAAGCCAAAAGAATATTCAGAAAATCTAGAAAATTCGGAAATTTCGAAAATAATACACAAAAGACTTTTATTTCATTTTTCTTTATTTTATGATTTTTGAGGCTGTTACAATAGTTCAATATCACTGCCGGTTGTTGGTAGAACCGGCAGTGATAATCCTTATCACTGCCGGTTCCTGAGCTGGCAGTGATAATCCCCGAGTATCACTGCCGATCAATTACTACCGGCGCCAATGACCGGCAGTGATGGGGTTTTGGAACCGGCAGTGATGTGCTGTTCTGTAGTAGTGTGTTATCGAAGGAAAATGTTTCACGCGTCGGAAAAAAATGTTTCACATGTTGAAAAAAATGTTGCAGCGATCTGGATCGACATTTATACTATTACTGAAGGAAAGAATTTCACGCGGAAGAAAAAAATATTTCACGAGTAGGAAAAAAATGTTGCAGCGTCCGAAAAAATCAGACGTCCGGCTGGTAGCAATACCGTAATCTAAAAGATATGAGCATTATCTTTTCTGCTATTGTTTAATGTGTAGTAAGTAAGCATATATAGAAGATTACCAACTTTAGGTGTATAAAAGAATCAATTTGATTGGTAACTAAGAAATTAATATGAGCTGCATTCCGCACCAGATGCGTACACGAGTGGCTCTGCATCTATTTGATTGGTAAGTACGTAATTAATTAATTATTAGGGGACCTGATGCAATGCTCTTAATTGATTCGAAGATGCCATAGAAGATACCAGAACAAATCGATCCATAGCTCTGCACACAAATAGGCACAGAAAAAAGTAATAAAAATACAACGTGAGTAAATGCATGTGCATTTCACTTCGAAAATAAGATTATTCGTGATGATTTCATGCATTGCGGTACATCAGTCATGTTTTTAGTGCAAAATTGCAACGGTAACTGAACAGATTAGTCCGACCATTACTACGTGGCATATTTCACATAGCAGAAAGTGCCAAACATCTCCATGAAGATACATGCATGCATTTAAATGGAAGTAAATTGCTAGCTAGCTAGGACGGCTTTGCAAAATTAGATACAAATAATGGATACATTAATTTGGCTTCAACTATTTGATGTTGCTCTCCTTAGTAATATAAAAAATTCAATTAGATGTGCTAGCTATGCCCTGTTTGTATGCCTTTGCGAAAGGTCGTCCTATTTGCTTTATGTGACCCACCCATTCCATGTTTCTCTACACAGCAAAGGTAAAAGTGATCTCCTTGTAGGACTAGCCAAAATTTTAGTTGTATGTGCGCCTGTGCGCGTATGTGCACAACTTGCAACAAATCTTGGAGTGTTTGTAAAATGTATTTACCTTCTCTTTTGTGAAATGTTTGAGCAGAAACAAAAAAACATCTACCTGCATATCAATTAATTTCGTTGTCTTTGTTGCAGGAACCTACTTTGATTGGAACAGCAGTTTCTTTGAAATGGAAGACGAAGATTTGCTATATCATGATACTCTTTAAGCATTAGTCAGTTTCTGGTTGACGTATATGCTAGCTAGAGATTTTTAACCTGCGCTCCCTGACACTACTGATGGCGAAGAGATACTTTAATTTTCTTATGATTTGGGTGTAAGATATTCTTTTTCCTCTAACTAGACTGGCATGTTGGTTCTTTTAAAATCTTTTGTTCAATTTTAAGTGGTTCTGTAAAACTCTGATTCCTATTTCTCCTCTCACATGGACAGCCTAAATCATGGCTCTTGTAATTGGGATGACAGAAAATATATATTAATTAATTCTCTTTTCTGTCCATGAAAATATACTGTCATTTGTCTGGACTGTCCTTTATCTTTTTTTTTGTTGCTATTACAAAATATTTATCGATCTTTCTCTCTAGGTGCCATCTGTACAACTTAAATAATATTTTTTAGGGCCTGTGTTGATGTTACAACATCTAGAAACCACAGTATTTGAAAACCACAACTTTCAATACACCACTCACAAGATGCTACGATTTCTGAATACTACAGTTTGTTTTTATGGAGCTTTGAGAAATACAATGCTGTGTTTGGTAATCGTTGTATTTAGTATAGTATTTTTCTTTAAAAAGTACTTGCAGTGCTACACAGACATATACTACCACATGAAATTTATCATTAGAACCTCTATTTTTATACATCAAAAGATCTTATTTGGTTAGGTGCGTATCTCTATAATTTTAACGTTGCAATTTATGGAGGAAAATAAAGATGGCATCTATAGCAGCAGTCACCATTTCATTTCTCAGTTTAAGGAAAAAATATAGGTTTTAATTGGATTTTTAAGAACTAAAAAAATACCATGTTATTCAGGAAACTATAGTTCTTAAAACCATAGTTTTTGTTCCACCTGAACAATACACAATTTTCAATACTATAGTACTTTTGAGAAAAAATGGTGTTTTTTTAAATCT
Organism: Otatea glauca; assembly: GCA_036346275.1. NCBI lineage: Eukaryota > Viridiplantae > Streptophyta > Magnoliopsida > Poales > Poaceae > Otatea > Otatea glauca. The sequence continues at coordinate 22,387,665 of CM070719.1, read as the reverse complement.
CCAAAAAGTACTGCGTTATTTTGTTTGTATGTTTGAGAAAAAGTGAGATTTCTTAATTGGCTTCTGTCGGTTCTGATTAATTCCTGACCGTACAACTGATATTTCCTCGTGTCTTTTAATTTCCAGGTAAAAAGTACTGAAGTCTTTCAAGAGAGGCTTTTAAGATTCAGTTTACCCTCTGTGGCATAAAGGACAAGGAGTGTAATTAAGTTACGCAAGACATGCAACACAGCACCACACTGTTTCAAGTATAAATCCACTCTTAGTAATTAAAGAACATCCAACCCTACCTATGGACAAGGGAAGTGATGCAAAACAAGACTCCAGTGGAGAGATGTTCGTCCGTAGGGTCGCAAGGTGCGGCGTAGTTCTGAAGTTTAAAGTCAGCAAGTATGGAGGACTTCCCAATGAAGCTCCCAAATCGTCACAGGAGCTGAGCTTGAGTGACAGCGAGAGTGGAAGTGATAATATGGAAAATGTATCTGTTAGCATCGCTGAGAACACAATCCCTTTATGGGAAAAGTCTGAGATCGGCAACAATGACTCTGAGAATGGAATCCCTTTGTTTAAGAACACAGAGTTAGAGGTCCTTGAAAAAGGAATCCATGGAGTTACTGAGGTAAACAATGTTGTCATGGAAATTAACGGAATTGCATCATTGGAAAATGTCACAATGGATAATACTGTGATTAGGATAAATGAAATTGATTCATCAAAAAATCCTATGGCCGACAATGCTGAGGGCGTAATCAATGGAATTGGGTCAATGACAAATGCTGAGGCAGACGGTGTCTGTGGTAGCGAGGCCTGGGTGTGCCATCAGTGTGGCAAGAGCTTCCAGACGATCAACGCACTGAACGGACACATGGCGAGTCACCGGCGGAAGGGGTACAAGAGCCTGCGCATAAAGCCAGAACCGCCATTATCACTTGCGACAGAGAAGCATGAGTGTAAGACGATCTGGGAGGCCTCATTTACCCTAGTGAATATATCCATGTCTTCTGAGTGGCAGCCAGAGAATGTTGCCAATGCGATCGAGGTCACCAGCTCTGATGAGGAGGGCAGCTGGGACATGAAGCAGATGAGGGAAGTCGCGGAGATGTTGATAACATTGCCTCAAACAATTAGCGAGGACACCGTGCAGGAGGCACCGCCGGTGTTGGAAGGGGGTTTCATGTGCACGACATGCCACAAGAGTTTCCCTACATACCTGGCCCTGGGACACCACAAGTCTAACCACAACAAGGCCAAGCACAGCCGGCTTGATGGTGGTCCCAGCAGTTCCAATGGAAGAGGTGACCTGCGCTCCTGCAAGTACGTGTGTAACAGGTGTGGGCTGTGGTTCCCAACGGGGCAGGCGCTTGGCGGGCATAAGCGTCGGCACTGGCTGGAGCAATACAGGATGATGCCACTCACTGAAGAAAACTTACAGCCATCGGCGACGCTGGCAGATGACACGTTGAAGCCACCAGGGCCGGTGGTGTTGCCGAGAGATCTGAACATGCAGCCGTCAATGCCGGTGGCTGGTGACACCGTGCAGTCGACAAGGCTGGGGCTGCTACCGGCTGATGACATTGAGCATCTGCCTGTGCCGATAACTGATGAGGCTCTGCAGCCACCACAGCGGGTAAACCGGCTGCATGATTATATTGTGCAGCTGCCAAAGCCTTTTGGGATCCTTGTAGGTGCCGCAGAGGAGTTGCCAGCGCCGGTGATCACACCTGAGATTCAACGGCACTAGGGACCGTGGCTTCGACCTGAATGATCTGCCGCCAAGCGAGGATACGGAGCCCTAAACTGGGTATTAGTTTGTTTTGAAAGGCATGCCAGGGATGCTATGGGCTTGGACATGTGTTTTCACAGGAAATAGTTTTTCTTTAGGATTTTTATATTGCCTGGTACTCTGGTTTGTTTGCTGTGTTTTGATGTGGTATTTCATATTATCTACTAATTGTTGGCTTTCAAACAGACCCATGAAATGCAAACTTGAATTAGAATCGAATATTCTTGGTGCTGGTTAATTATGTTTACAAATGGTTTGCTATTTACTATAATGTTGTGGATATTGTTTAAATTCCTTTGTTGATTTTGCATGGCTTCATTAACTATCTTTTATAACATTTGATTAACTGGGTTCCTCTCTCACATGTTCTTTTATGTTTGTAATATCAGATATTCAGATGTATGCATTGGGTGTGATAAAATGCATGCACAGTCTTGTGTTGCTTTTAATACTTCGATGTGTTCTAATAGAGAGGGCTAGCTACCATTCATTAGTTTATACGTAGTATTTTATCATGAGAAAAATGGTCGTGGTTCTGCATGCATGAACTGTTTTACGTAGAGACCTTGGTAGAGTTACAATTTTCTAGGTTGAAGTGATTTATTCTTTGCTATAAAGTGCAAAGTTAGTCCACTACTACAGAACAGCACATGACTGTTGGTTCCAAAACGCCATCACTGCCGATCATTGGTGCCAGCAGTGATTGGTCGGCAGTGATACTCAAGAATTATCACTGCCGGTTCTACCTACAACCAGCAGTGATATTGAACTATCACTGTCGGGTCAAATTAACCAAAATCCGACAGTGATGATAATTATCACTACCGGTTATATATAAAATCGGCAGTGATATCGAACTATCACTGCCGGGTTATACCACAATCCGACAGTGATATGTACATATCACTGCCGGTTTTCTCCAAGAACCGGCAGTGACAAGCCGTACACCAAATATTTTTATTGCATATTTTTCGTGCAATATATATATTTTTATACAATTGTTTATACAGTGTCGATATATAGTATATAAAGCATCGTTCAAATCATAATTCAAATATATCCATATATATATAAAGCATCCTTAAAATCATAATTCAAATATATTAAATTAAGTATCACAATATTTTGTTTTTACAATGATTTGTTTACAAATGTAGTTCGACTACATCCCATCTCATCTCATTCACTTTGATTTTGCACCGGCTACAGTAGGAGTCTAAGTAGGCATGTCACGGGTCTAGATCGAAGGAATGAGGGCGATGAGGCTACTCGTGGAACTTGCCATTTGGATTGATGACATCATCATGAATGAATCCGGTGATCTGTTCTTGAATTGCTATAATTTCTGTCAGTAATAACTTATTGGTTCTTAGTTTGGAGCGCTGTTATTGAAGAAAAGAGAAAGTTAATTAATGATGATATATGTTAAATGAGAAAAAAGTAGTCATCAATGTGTAATTATGTACCATGTCTTCGTTATAGCCCACAGTCTCCGTGACAATTGAATATAAATTTGTACATACATAGTATGCACATAAATTGTTTCCCGGGTCCAGCCTCATACATGGAAAGTCGGTTACTATTTCAAAATGTTTCCTGTAGGATGATGCCGAACACTTTTCTTGCAGTATCGTGCGAATGCCCTATGAATGATTTTGAATAGTAAGTAAACTTAAATGCAGTAGAATGGAATATTGCTAGAGCAATAACGCAACGATCGAGTTTACCTGTTCAGCATGTCCCAAAAGTCTTGATATAGATTAGTTGGTTTTCTCCTAGAGTCCAAGACAAAAATCCTGCTAGCATCTAACTAGATGACAAGGAGGACCCAATGAAACCTGCACATATATGTCAACGTAGTTAATTACTCCAACATCGTACGTGTTACGCAAAAATAGTAAAACGATATTATAAGTAGGGAAATGCATACTTAAAGTTATAGGGTAAAAGTATGGAGGTTTTGTATTGCAGCTTCAAAAAAGTATTAAATAAATAGTCTTTATTGTACTGTGGATTGTCCCTCAGAAGCTTCTCGTTGACAAGCTTCGGGTCTAGGAATGCTAGATTGTCATTGCCATTTCTTCTACATGTCTGTATCTCCATTCTACATAAGAAAGAAGTCAGACATGCAATTAAACAGTACAAGAATGCACAATAATATACGTAGAGACCTACAAAGTCCACAGTCTATGTATATTCATGTCCAAGCCATCTTGCTGGTACAACATATACAACTCCTCGAAATTCACCAAGAATATGTTATCCCCATTGTGAAAATATTACTCCATGTATCTGACTACGAACGCCTCCATACCATCGTTGGACTGCTGCATGTACCACTGATGGACGCGCCGCAGTTGTGTTGTTAGGTGGTCGAAATGAGCTGGTTCAACCAGCGGTTTCCCCATAAAGAACTTGCACCTTAGAGCTTGCTCCTGAGCATCTCGTTGAGCAGCATCTGCTTGAGCATCCAACCTCAACATGTTGGCACTAGCCGCCTTCAAGTATTTCTTTCTGGATATGTACTCGTAATCCGACATTTTGCAAGGTTCAGAAGCCTGCTCGGTCTTTTGCACTTTTGCCATACTCAAGAAAAACTTTTGCGCGTTAGCATCAACTTTAGTCTTCTCAGGTGATGGCACCTTTTTAAAGTGAGATGTTATGCTGGCGCTTTCATGTTTTTTGCGTTCTTCTTCAGTCATCTCAGCTAGTAATTTCTTCTGGGATTATCCTTGCTTCACAGATGATTGAGATTTCTTTGAGGACGGTGCTGACTTCCGAGATGGTGCTGGTGTTCGATTCTTTTCGGATTTCGGTAGAGGAGTCGGACTTTTTCTGGTTAGTGCCGACGGAGGAGTTGGACTTTGTCTGTGTGGTGGCGACCAGGGCGGGAGGTCTCTGTGTGGAGAGTGTGGCTGATCATCATCTTCATCGTCCTCATCATCGGAGCCAAACATAATCAAGCTCTTGCGTCACGCGAGGAAGCTATGCACGTTTTCTCCTAGTTTTTTTTCGTCCTCACCAGGGATCTTTACCTCTATTTTATGGTATTGGTGGACTACACTGTCAACTTCGACAATGGTGAATCCCTGCGGTATCGAGCGATAGTGCAAAACCTGCGACTCCTAGCATGGCCAAGCCCTGCCCTCAATCACCTTGATGGTAATGCCATGTGCAGACAAATGTAGCTTGCACGGTGTCGGTTCTTTGATGTCATCCATAGGAAAATGGAGTCCATGCTCTTCGGGAATCCCTATGGATGCGCAGCTGCTCTTACGAGAACCAGGACTGATGAGCTCAGGGCTTTCACCGGGTGGCGGTCGTGAGCCGAGAGCTTTCTGTACTGCTTGCTCCACAGCCTTATCTAGTTTCGTTCTCTTTTCCTCTAACGCTCTCGCCACAACATCTTTTATTTGACGGTCAAGTTGATCTTCTCTTAATCTCTTTGGACGCTTGTACAACCATGCGTCTGCTGGGAAGGCTTCTCTCCATAGTACCAAACCAACTCCTCGGGTGCGACCTGGATGCTCCTGTTACCCAGGGCTACGGTTAGCTTGTCATTCTCCCTTCATGGCCTGAAAGATCCTTGGGAAGACTGCATGTGAGCATTTATGATTCTGTGCGACACTTCTTGCGCTCTATCGCTTCTGAAGCTTAAGCTGCCATCATCCGAGATAGAAGCACCCCTCCCAAGCAACTAGTACTTCGATCGTTCGCTCAAGGCGGTTGTCGCAGGAATGACACCCTTGCGAGTTAGTTCTTGTTCAGACCGATCGCATGCTGGTATTTTCTTCGCGTACCCTCCTGTTCCTAGTGTGTGAGGGTGAATATTCTTATCTGCGTTTGCCTTGTTCCTTTGACTTACTATCTGCGCTTCTTCAGACCTCTTGTACGCCACAAAGTCCTCGCAAAACTTTCTTAACTTTGGGTACGTGTCAAAATTCGGCGTTTCATTCTTCTTCACATAGTTCTTATTTAGTGTCGTCTTCCAATTCTTCCACGCTGTGCACATGATGCATAGTGCACGTTTTTTTGCAACCAGCTCGGTCCCTTGGGGGAATTGGAACACTTGTTTTAGCTTGTCCCACAACGAGTTCTTCAGGTCATTGGGAACCACCCATGGGTCACCTTGGCGGCCAATCCATGATCTGTAGCTGGTGGGCACATCATCCCTAGCATGAACACCCGCATGCTGTCCTGTACAGCCCCAATGATGACTCGGGTAGAGTAGGTTCCCCGATTGTCGAGAGCTCCACTATGTTAAGAAGTCCCTTGGCATCTTGTTCGGACCACGACTTACACGCTGCCTTCGTTGATCAGACGTTTGAGCCTGCAATTTGATCTTCTTATTAGTCGTCTGGGCCTACAATGTTTTGGGAACCACAGTGTACTACTAATACTTTACCTCGTCTACGTTAGTGACGTCAGGTTGGTCCTTGGCAGGATGTTGCAAGTTCAGGTAGGACGTTGGGCTGTGGTTCGGGCTACCCGTTCCTCCTTCGTCCATATTTGAGGGCCTAGCTCCCCTCCGGCATTTGTCCCTGGTCAGAGGCCATTCCTAAAGTTTATCGGAAATTTCAAATTAACAAGGTCATTTTTGAAAGACAAGTACAAATGAAGATAGACATAACGAATGAACATATATAGATGTAAAAGCATATGAGCCTACGTTCATACACTAAGGTTTGGATTGATAAGAGGAAAACAGTAAGGTTTGGATTGATAGAGGAAAACATTCATAGGAGCAATTTAGGGTGTTTGCGTTAACATATTTTATATGATAAGGAAGTTGTAATTTGGATATTTTTCTATAATTTGGTTGTCTATATACTAAAGTGTGTTTCTGACTCAACTTCCTCAAAGTTTAAGTTTAGACGAGTTGTTTTACGAGCTTCCGAAAAGGCTTAAGTGATATCAAATCTGTGTAGTTTGTGAACATTTAGGGTTTTTGTTGTGATTGGATTCAGTTTCAAAGCAAGTTCTAATTATGATTTTTTCCCAGATTATGGTAGTATATATATCAAATAATGTTTTTGGGCTATTCCCTCATTATTTTGTATTAATACAGGATATTTTACGGGCTGCCAAAAAGGCTTAAATGACCATGTTGTTTGCACGTTTGCGGTCTAGTTTTCTTTTTATGATTGCGGCTACACCGAATAAGATATTCTAACCATTTTTCGGGCATAAGTAGGGGATATCCATAAGAGTGTTTTAAAGTTAGTCCCGTGATATTTTTCACTTATTCGAGATTGTTTTCATATAGATTATCGTCAAGGCTTAATATAAACTTAACTCAAAATTGTTCAAATTGATATTATTTTTGCTTAAACTTAGAGGCAATAGCAGTTCGACCTAAGTCATTTTCTCTTCTGTCTTTCTCAATTTCAATTTCAATTTCACCGCAACTTGTAAAATTAAAATACAGCTAATATTTATTAATAGAGGTAGTACTCAATAATAATGTACAGACATTTCGTGATGTCAACTCAACGACAAATACATAACAATTGCCGAACTTATCAATTCAAAGAAATAAAATTAATACACATATTTGAAAGACAAATACACATCTTTCAAGAACATGTACACATATTTTTTTTTCTTTATACACATACATCTTTGAAGGACACATGAACACAAATATACACAGGAGATCTACACATACATATACATATTTTTTTTCTAAATTTGCATCTGTTACATATATACACATGATATATACACATACACAGGAGATCTACACATACATCTAAGACAACAAAAGTAAGATCTAACTAAGTGCCAACACTCTGCAATACAAGTTGAACACTCAACCTCCAATTAGCCAATAACATCTAAGACAACAAAATAACTACAAATACTGGAAGATCTAACTAAGTGCCAATTAATACTGTCAGCACTTAGCACACAACATGGCCTGCAAATATCAAAAGTAAGCAAATAAGCAACCACCCAAACACTTTGTGTTGGGAATTATCTAAGCACATTCCATTCGAACCAACACAAGGAATAAACCCACTGGAACTCGCCCTCCTGTAGTACGAACTGATCTTCAAACGAGGAAGCAAACTCCAATACTAATAGTATGTAGTAATTAAGCAGGAGTACTGGGTAAGTGCGTATTAGACAAAAAAGAATCAAGGGCAAAGAAAAGGAACAGAGAATTCTGTACTTTTATCGCAGATGCTGGCGGGGCCACCTTCTCCGACGGAGTGGGGAGAGGAGGCAGCGCCAGTGGCGGAGTGGGGTGGGGATGCAATGGCGGCGACTGCTGGGAGGACGAAGCGATGACGGGGAGGCCCGAGGCGGCGGTGGGGAGGCCTAATGCGGTCGAAGGCGCGGAGGTAGGCGAGGTTGGCAGAGAGGTAAGTGCCAGGAGAGGGCATGGCTTTTGCTATTTATAGGGTCAACTATCATTAATGGTTATGAACAATAATGCGCGTAGGATAAAGTTCTCTCTTTTGTACTCATCCCATACCCGTACTCCATTGTTCCACAATATTAGAAGATCTTTAACCAACGGTTTGAGGTACACATCGATATCGTTGCCAGGCTGCTTGGGCTCTTGGATCAGTAGTGGCATTATAATGTACTTCCGCTTCATACAAAGCCAAGGAGGAAGGTTGTAGATACATAGAGTCACCGGTCAAGTACTGTGACAACTACTCATGTTGCCGAAAGGATTCATCCCATCCGTACTCAACTCGAACATTATATTCCTCACATCATATGCAAAGTGCTTCTTATATTTTCTGTCGATGTTCCTCCATTGCACAGAATCAGCAGGGTGTCTGAGCATTCCATCCTTCTTATGCTCTTTGGCGTGCCATCGTAGCAATTGGGCATGCCTTTTGTTCTCAAACAATTGTTTCAGACGGGGGATTATAGGGAAATACCACACCACCTTACGGGAGATCTCTTCTTCTTATGCTCCAACCTGACATCATCGTTGCCCTTATACCGCTTTGCTTTGCAAACAGCACATGCATCCAAGTCTACAAACTCATTGCGATACAACATGCAATCGTTTGGACATGCGTGTATTCTTTGTACTTCCAGTCCCAACGGGCAGACAACTTGCTTGGCCTGGTACGTAGTTGTAGGAAACACGTTACCCTCTGGAAGCAAGTCCCCCAAGAGACATAACAGCTCAGTGAAGCTCTTATCGGACCAACCATTGCTTGCCTTCAAGTGAAGTAGTGTAAGCACGGTATGCAGTTTTTTTGCTCCTCATTTCAGCCTGGGTACAATGGTGTTGTGGAGTCCTCTACCATACGTTGGAACTTTTGAAACTCTCATTCACTCGTGAAGTCCCCCTCCCAATCACGCAACATTTGATCCAGAACATCGTCGTGGCTATCGACAAACGTATCTTCGACCGTCATCATATTGTTGTCTCCGTCATCTTCAGCAATGTGTTGCCCTTCATGTACAATCTCATCTTCACTGTGCTCGGTCCAACAGGTATAGCCAAGCTTGAAACCCCTTCGAAGCAAGTTTGCATATATCGCTACCGGTTTTAGGTATAAACCGGTAGTGATATCTGGTTATCACTATCAGGTGGTTCCACGAACCGGCAGTGATACAGGTATAGCCAGACTTGAAACCCCTTCGAAGCAAGTTTGCATATATCGCTACCAGTTTTAGGTATAAACCGGCAGTGATATCTAGTTATCACTATCGGTTGGTTCCACGAACAGGCAGTGATAAGTTCTCCCCCCCTGGCTTAACTTTCAAACCGATAATGATATGTTATCACTGCTGGCTCCATCCAAACCGGAAGTGATATGCCGGCAAGGATTGCCTGTTCTGTAGTAGTGGCTATAGTTAATTTTCTACAGTACTATTTATGTAGGATATGAACCACATTACAATAAATACTATATCATTCGTGCATGCACCATTCGTGGTAAGAATCAGCAACTACTCGCTTCATTCAAACTCATAGGGCCTATTTTTTAAATAGTTTCGTTCATAAATATATGGTGTATTTAATGTTTGAATGCAAATTAGTATGACGTTCTCTTTATGCCATTAATAAATATATAGATTTACTTGATACTATATACATGCAAGTATTCACGGGCGGAGCTAGCCTAGCACAAAGCCTTGGGCTAGGAAAACTAGTTTTGGAACGATTTGTAGTATTTCAAGAGATTTTAGTGTTCTTGAGCTAGGCTTTTGATGCTAGGCCTCGAGCCATGGCCTGGCTGGCCTGAGACCTGTTCCCCCACTGCATGTGTTGAATATAATACTTAGAGATAATAATCATACGTAGTATATAGTCATTTTGATAAGGGGTGGCCCGATCTTGCGATGACGAATATGATAACGTGGACCCATAAACCCCGACGAATACTGGCACCAACCACCGTCTCGATACAACAACCCGCGACACGTGAATTCGCCCAAGAACACGCTTCGATCCTCGCCTACTTGACCACGCAAAAGTAGATGCACGTTTCCTTGCAATCACCCCGAAGAAGTTACAAGAACAACGGTGGAAATTTCAGATTGGAACTCCCTATTCTAATGGGGGCATTGGAACACAAGCCATAGAATCAAGAGTATATGTTTAATCTGAAAATTCGTGGTTTTTTTTACAATAGAGGGTGTACACATATATATACATATGAGAGAGGACATGAATAGTATGTGTGATGAGCATTACCCGGATATGAATCCGTGAACAGTGCTCGTGCTACAGTACTTGGAAAAAACTTGCCATGCGAAACGCACTTCTTTCTCTGTTATGGTGATCACCTTCTTTTCTAGGAGATTGCTGAAATTCTTTCTTGCCAAGACATGGTGATCCCTTTCCTTACATGAATATTGCCCATATCTCTTGCCTTGTCATGCTGATCTCTTTCCTTACTTGAAGCTTGCTAATATCTCTCTTTCTTTTTTTCTTCTTTTCCTTCCTTCTTCCTTTCTTCTTTCCTTTCTTCTCTGCTGGTATATATGGAAGGATATGGAGTACATGAACAGTGCATGTGAATAGTGTCTCCATGTGGCTCCCGCCCTCTCTCGCCTTCCACTGTTGATATTTGATGCGGCTTAGTAATGCTTTCCAGTTAATTAAAATGTTAAATTGAAAAGTACTGGTTGTGTGCATATCCGCATCACATTTTCAGTATATGCTTGGTCTATGTGTCAAAAAAAACATCTTATTAACTTGAATAGAGGAAGTATTATTGTACCAATCATCGGGTTCCGCATTATATTAATTGTTCTTTTGAAATTATTTTTGTACCACATTGTGGAGTCCACTATTTTGTTGCAATGATATTAAAACTGTAACCTCGCTTTTTTCATATATAAATGTCTGGCTTGTTCTAAGTTACCTATTCCCTCTTGTCCTAAATACATGTCATTCTAGCTTTCAAATTTTGTTTCTAAATACATGTCATTCTACAATTTCGAGACAATTTTTTGTTTCTAAATACATGTCATTCTACAATTTCGAGACAATTTTTAACTGTTATTCCTTTATATACCCCTACCATTCATTATTCTCAATGTTATTTATTAATGTGAAATAGATCATAGCACACACCATCCAAGAGCAAAAAGTGAGCTAATGAAGGAGAGCAATTTGGTTATTTCTACATGTGGCTTGGTTGAAATGTAAAATCCTAAAATGTCATCAATAAGGAACAGAGGTAGGTATTAGCTCTCTCACACTCCTCTCCCATCCATCCACTGTCCTTAACTTGCAACTGTTGGTACTCCTCTGCTGCCAACACGCACTCTCCCTCCACAACATAGAGCCTAAGGCCATGGCATTATGGCATTTTGCCTTCATCTTCTACTAAGGCTCTGGATGGTATGGATCTAACTCCTAGATTCTTGTTTGAAGCAGTGGAGCCACACCAAACGGTCTACGTAACACCGCGAAAAATGCAAAAATAAATAAATTGTAAAATTTATTGGGAATTATGAATTTATTCTAAATTTCCATCTTTTCCTTTTTTTTTATTTTGGTCTTTAAGAAAATCATTTATATTGTTGAATCTATACTTTCCAAACCATTTATACTAAATCATGTAAGAAAAAATCTAAAGAAAATTTATTTAAATCCAAAGACAGCTACAGATCATCCCCAAAAAAAGTTTGATGGAAATGTGAAAGCATTTAATGCTATTAGAAAATAAAAAACAATACAATGTAAAACAACAATAAAACTTTCAGATTTTTATAAAAATGTACAGGTTTGTTCATCATCTGAAAATTTCATGGTGTCATATATAATCCTATAGGATTGTACAAAAGAATTTTCAAATCAATTGAACCTAATTTGGAACCTCAGAAAAATGAAAAACATAAAACACTTATTTGAGTTAGCAGCATTGTAAGAATTTTATAAAATTTCTCCCATTTGATCATGATCTAAAATTTTTATAGAAACTTTAGAACTTCTTCAAGATCATATATAAGAAGTTTTAGAAATTCTAGGCCTCATTTGGTAGCTCAATTATATTGAAAACCCTTATCTTCCCAAAAGAATGAATTTCAGTTTTCTTTCTTCCTCTTTTGACTTCACTGATGTGTGTGCCTCTTTTCTTCTCGGTCCCACCTAGCAGTGCCCCTCCTACCCTATGTGTTTGCCTTGGACCGAACGCCCTAGCTTCTTCTACGCAAAACAGCACCGCCTCTCCCGTGTCACATGTCGGGACCGGATTTCGGAATCCGAACCCTCTGTGTATAACCTGTGCTAGTCCAGGAAAAGCTAGCACACACAGTGGAAACAGTGATGACAACACATCCATATCACGAATCAAATAATATTAATTAAGCAAAATAGTATTAGCCTTATGGCCAATTATTACAAATAAGCAGCATCATGGCTTGAGTTCAATAAGAAACAGCGGACACAAAATAACAAGAGCAGGATAAGCCCATCAATTTGCCCAATAGGCAATCGAGTGAGATTCGGGTCCTAGCATTCCGGATCGCCTTCATCATAACCACAAGCATAGAAATCACAGTCGCCTTCAGCTTCTGCGAACTCCTCTGTGGAAAGTTGGGGATGATGCAAGGGTGAGCACAAAATGTACTCCGTAAGTCTTGGAAACATAACGCATGATAACTATTTGCAAGGCTAAACAATTGAAGGCATAATATGGCTCTTTTAGCATAAAGCAAAGTTTAACTGTAAATACCAATAGTAATTTCATAAAGCATCATTTGATCAAAATGTAATTGAATAGTAATTGAATTTGATATGACAATTAAAGTAGGTTCTAGATACCTCACTGGCTCCATCTGCCAAACCATAACCGAGAGTTCCATCTGCTCACGGATTCCCAAACCACATGTTCATTTAAAACAAAACCATGAAATCTACAATGTGCAAGCGTACCTCGCCTGCCCTTGACCGTGGGGACTGCTACTTAAGTAGTTTTAACTCTACAGAGTGTATACACTTTACCCACAATAAATGATCGACTCTTGTTGCCATGCAATTAACACACTTCCTTTGGTGTGTCGGCAGAGAGATCATGACAAGGCCTTTACAATGTACAACCCCATTATTAACATCGCCCGCTAAGCTTTCACCACTGTTAGGGTTCTAGCTGCCCAGTACAGAAGCCCCCTCTTGCGCCTGCCATCATCTGGCACTCACCAACTGGCGAATATAATAATGAGACGCACAAATTATTTAGCCAGGTCGTACCCATATAGACTTGTGGTTGTACGGTAGTGCTTGGTCCATGATAACACATGCTTCGGTCCTTAATTGACTAGGGTAGAACATTCACATACCAAGGTCTCGTGCTTTCTGCACCCGCCAAACATCCATTCGCCCTGGTCTAAACCATATTTTCCACTTTATTTCATTTAAATAATAGCAGCAACACCAATTTCCACGACTTCACAAATAAGATTCAACAATGTTCGAAATGATTCCCATCATGGCATAATACCGAAACGTTTAAGTTCGACTAAGCAATTCTATCGTACCATGCTAATCTACTGGTTATCATCAAATAAAATATCTATTATCACCTAGGGTGTCAAAGGTTTGTCACGATTAATGTCAATGAGGGTGTAACAAAGCTGGCATTTAACTAAAACCATAAAGCTATATTTAAAGTACATTGCATAAAGTAAGCATGCATAATTTAAAAACAACATAAGCTTTTCATAAAATTTGGGATCAATATGTTCAAGGAAGACTTGCCTTCGATGCCTCTTGCTGGTTCTATCTCCGACTGTTGATTCGCTTGAACTTCGGTTGCGTCGTCTACACGCGAAACGAGGCAAATAAATAAAACAAATTCAAATAAAATTCAAAAAATGAAAATAATGGTACTTGAAGATAGATCATGAATTTAGATGAATTTAAAAATTTGAATCACAGGAATCGGAGCTCAAACGAAGGAGAACGGGCTCCTGGAAGATTCCCAGATCAGAAATTTAGAAAAAATCAGAAAGGCTGACACGTGGCAGACTGCGATTGGCTGGAATTTCAGGATTTTCCGAAAAAGAATAAAAAGAAAAATAATTTTGGCTAACAAGCGGGACCCACGAGTCAGAGACTCGGTCCACGGTGAACTGCGTCCACCAAGAGGAGCAAGAGCGACGTGGCAAACCTGCCGACGTGGAATGCCACACGGCGGCTAGGCCGGACATGGCAGCCATGCGACAGTTGATGCGACGCGGCGCTGGGAACGAGGTGATGCTGACACAGACGGGGCACGCGTCGCGCATCCAACAGGCCGAGGCAGATCGGACGGTGGGGAGCCAGCGCGCGGGCGACAGCGACGTGGCGCGATCTGGGGCGTTGGCGCAAGATCGGACGGCCACGAACCGGCGGACCAAATCGACGGTGAGGCGGCGATGATATTCCACCGGAGCTGAGGAAGATGACGCGCTCGATGGCGGTTTTGTACCGGATCGAGCACGGGGAGTAGGGCAAAAGGGAGAGGGAGTCACGGGGATCTTGATGTGACCAAAAGAAGCGGCGGAGGCTCACCGACGAGGGAGAAAACGACGGAGAAGCACTTGGGACGGCAGCAAAACTTCGGCGAGCTCGCGAGAGAAGATGGCGGCGCCTCGGGCAGCAAGGGCTATGTCAAAAGGGGCGGCGCGGAGCGGAGAACCTCGAGATGGGGGTCCTCGGGGCTTTAAATAGCCTCGGGACGTGGGCGAGGCACGAACGCCGAAATTGGCGCGAAATCTGCGGCGGCTAGGGTTTTGGTTCTGGGCGGCGGCGGTGTGGGTGACGCGGCTGCATCTGGACCGCACACGCAGTGAGGATCGAGATAAGCTCACTGCGCGGCCACGCCACGACGCTAGGGTTTTGTGTGTGGGTGGGCCAACGCGAAGCGGCCGAGCGAAGGAAAACAATTTGGGCGCGAGTGGCGAAGCAGTGGGACGCGGAATAGAGATGGGTCGGTGGAAGGATTCGGCCCGAAAAGGGTTTTAGAAATTAAAATATTTTCCGAATTAATAAAATCCCAGAAATTCAAATATAAGCAAATGAATTCAAAAAAATGTCAAATAAATTATGAAAAATCTCCAAAAATACAGAAAAATTCCTTGAGGCATAATGAACCTAACTAAAATTGAAAATCTTTTATTTCTTGAATATATTAGCCCAATTAAATCTTTTCATTATTTAAAATTCAAATTAAGCTTTTATTAATTCAAAGAAATTGCAAATGGTTAATTTTCAAATTTAAAAATTCTAAAAATCAAATTTTGGGATGTTACAAACCTTCCCTCCATAAAAGAAATCTCAACCCCGAGATTTGGACGGACTAGGGAAAAAGGTTAGGGTACTCCGCTCTAAGATCTTCTCGCTCCGAAGTTGCTTCCTTTTCTGAGTGGTTGCTCCACTGAACCTTGCAAAACTTGATCGTCCAGTTTCTTGTTCTGCGTTCTGCCTCATCCAAAATTCTGATCGGATATTTTGGGTAGGTGAGATCATCCTGTAACTCAACATTCTTAATCTGCATCTGCTCTTCTGGTACCCTAAGACACTTTTTCAACTGCGATACATGAAACACATTGTGCATATTTGACAACTGCGGTGGCAGCTCCAACTGATAAACCACTTGTCCACTTTTAGTTAGGATTGGAAACGGTCCAATAAACCTTAGTGCTAACTTTCCACGAACTTGAAATCGACGCATCCCTCTAAACGGGGAGACTTTCAAGTACACATAGTCACCAGGAGCAAAGGTTAACTCTCTCTAAAGATTATCAGCGTAGCTCTTTTGCCTAGACTGCGCTGTTCTCAATCTCTCTTGAATCATTTTTACTTGTTCTTTAGCCTTTTGCAAAATATCAGGACCAAAGACTTGGCGATCTCCTGTTTCATTCCAACAAAGGGGTGTCCTGCATTTTCTTCCATATAACGCTTCAAATGGCGACATTTGCAAACTTGCTTGATAACTGTTGTTATATGAGAACTCTGCATAGGGTAAACTTTGATCCCAACTTGCCGCATTGGACAATGCACAAGACCTTAACATATCTTCAAGGATTTGGTTTACTCACTCAGTTTGTCCATTAGTCTGAGGATGATAAGCTGTGCTAAAATTCAGTTTGGTACCCAATGCTTCTTGCAACTTTTGCCAGAATCTTGAAGTGAATTGAGTGCCTCGATCTGATACAATTCTTTTTGGCACGCCATGCAAACACACAATTCTTGACATATACAACTCTACATGTTGATCTCCCTGGTAAGTTGTTCTCACAGGAATGAAATGTGCAACTTTTGTTAATCGATCCACTACAACCCATACTGAATCATAACCTGATATGGTTCTCGGAAGTCCTGTAATGAAATCCATTCCAATTTCTTCCCACTTCTATTCAGGTACTTTTAACGGCTGTAGCAATCCTGCGGATATTTGATGTTTAGCTTTAACTCGCCGGCATACATCACACATAGCTATGTACTCTGCGATTTCCTTTCTCATCCTTGGTCACCAATATATACCACGAAGATCTTGATACATCTTAGTATTACCTGGATGAATTGAGTACGCTGACTCATGCGCCTCCTTTAATATCAACTACTTGATCTCTTTTTGATTCGGCACATATATACTTTTTCCAAGCCAAACGGTTCCTTCTTCATCCTCTGAAAATCCTCAGGCTTTACCTTCCTTTATTCTATCCTTGATCTTAGTAGCTTCTTTATCTGACTTTTGCATATTTTTGATCTGATCCACCAAGGTTGGTTAAATTTCTAATGCAGCGATGAAACCTTCATCCACTAATTCCAAATTCAAACGCTGAAACTCCTCGTGAAGAGCAGGTTGACCTTCTTGAATCATCAAGTTGTTGCAGTAGCTCTTTCGGCTTAAGGCATCAGCAACTACATTAGCCTTGCTAGGATGATAATGTATTCCCACATCATAATCCTTTATTAACTCTAACCATGTTCTTTGTCTTAGGTTGAGGTCTGCTTGAGTGAAGATATACTTCAAACTCTTATGATCTGTGAAAATTTCGCATCGATTCCCGATGAGATAATGCCTCCACAACTTTAATGCATGCACAACTGCAGCCATTTCCAAGTCATGGGTTGGATAGTTTTCCTCATGTGGTCGCAATTGCCGTGAGGCGTATGCAACTACTTTACTTCTTGCATCAAGACACATCCAAGTCCCTGTCTTGAAGCATCACAAAAAATCTCAAAGTTCTTCCAAATATCTGGTAAAATGAGCACTAGGGCTGAGGTCAATCGTTTCTTTAATTCCTGAAAACTTTGCTCACAAGCTTCAGACCATTCAAACTTCTTTTCCTTCTTCAACAAATGGATAAGTGGTCTTGCAATCTTTGAAAATCCTTCTATGAATCTTCGGTAGTATCCCGCTAAACCAAGAAAACTTCTGATATCAGGCATTGACTTGGGTTGCCACCAATCCAGTACAGCTTTCACCTTTTCAGGGTCTACTAAGACACCTCCAGCAGAAATTATATGACCTAAGAAATCAACTTCCTTCAACCAAAACTCACACTTACTGTACTTAGCATACAACTGATGATTTCTGAGCTTTTCTAACACCATCCTCAAATGACCTTCATGTTCTGCTTCATCTTTAGAATAGATAAGAATGTCATCTATGAATACCACCACAAACTTGTCTAGGTATTTCATAAACACTTTATTCATCAAGTTCATAAATTAGTTAGACCAAATGACATAACTGTGAACTCATATAGTCCATATCGGGTAGCAAAAGCTGTGTTCGGAATATCTTGTGACCTTATTTTCAACTGATGGTATCCAGATCGAAGATCGATCTTGGAGAAAATACATGCTCCTTTTAACTTGTCAAACAAGTCATCAATCCTGGGAAATGGATACTTGTTCTTGATTGTGACTTCATTCAGGGCTCTATAGTCTACGCACAAACGCAAACTATTATCCTTCTTCTTTACAAAAAGAACTGGCGCTCCCCATGGTGACGAACTTGGACGAACGTATCCTTTTTCTTGCAACTCCTCAATCTGTTTCTTCATCTCGGCGAGTTCATTAGCTGGCATGCGGTAGGGTCTCTTAGAAATAGGAGTCGTACCAGGGACTAGCTCTGTGATGAACTCTACATCTCGATCAGGCGGCATACCTGGCAATTCTTCAGGAAATACATCTGGATATTCTTGCACCACAGGCATACTTTCCAAAGTTGTTTCCTTCAAACTATTCAAAGTGCACTTCTTACTTGCGGACTCATCAGGCATATACTCCACTCGAATGCCTTCTGAATTGGTAAGGGTGATGGCTCTACTGGCACAATCTATTTGACCTTTATATTTGGTTAACCAATCCATCTCTAGGATGACATCTATTCCTTTAGAATCCAAGATGATAAGATTCGCTAGGAATTCTACCCCATTGATTTTTATGGTTGCACTTGGGTATACTGAACTAGTTCTCAATTCTTTGCCCGGTGATTGAACTACCATAGGGCTCTTAAGGGTAAAGGTTTCCCAACCAAATTGTTCAACAAAATTCTTCGATATAAAAGAATGCGATGCTCTAGAATCAAATAATGCTGAGGCAGGTATTAAGTTAACAAGGAACTTACCCAAAACCACATCTGATGCCTCCTGAGCTTCTTCGGCGGTCACATGGTTGACACGTCCTCTTCCAAAAGATTGCGGAGCTCTTGGCGTCCGGGGTCACTTGCGTAGGAGCTCTAGCGGAATTGGATCCCAAGTTGAACGGCACTGGGGTCACTTGCTGACGCTTCTGAGGACAGTTACTGGCATAATGTCCCATCTGGTGACAATGGAAACACTGAATTCCTGCAGCATTTGAATTCCCTTTCTGAGGTTGACCACTGGCGCTGTTTTGCTGGGGTCCTTGTACGATTGGGCGCGGTCTAGAATTAGGAGTACGGGGTGCTCCTTGAACGGGTGTCCTGTTGGCCTGCTGAGATTGAAAGCACTGATGAGAACCACTCGCTCCATGTTGAGCCTGGAATGCCATCCTTCTCTTGCGGGACTCCTGCTGTTAGCGTTGGGCATCCTCTTGCACTAGTGCTTTGTTCACCATATGTTGAAAGTTCGGAAAATCCAAAGCAACTAGCTGCACCTTGATGTCAGGGTCAAGTCCTTCCATGAACCTCCAGATCTTGGCACTTTCAGTAGCCACATCTTCTGGTGCATACCTCGACAACTGGGTGAACCTATGGAGATATTCAGAAACACTCTGGTTTCCCTGATGCAACTTGCAAAATTCTCTTTTCTTCATTTCAATAATGCCTGCAGGCACATGCGCAGTACGGAAGGCTTCAGAGAATTCCTCCCAAGTGATAGCTTGAGCATTCTGATGGGCAGCACAGAAATGATCCCACCAAGTAGCAGCTACTCCTTTTAACTGATGACTCACGTAGAGAACCTTCTCATGGTCATCACACTGAGCTAACTGGAGCTTTTTCTCCACATCCCTCAACCAATCATCTGCCTCCAAGGGTTCACCTGCTCCTGGAAGGTAGGTGGTCTAGTTCTCATAAACTCCCCAAGCTTTGACTGGAGCGGCATCACTGGTACTGCGGCTAGGGCTGGCTGAGGATTTTTACCATATTTTGAGCATGGGCCTGCAACAACTGAAGCTGCATTGCCATCATCTACTGGATATCTGTGACTGGGGGTTGGAATGGTGGCGGCGGTGGTACTTGCTGCTCTTGCTGATCTTGAACATCCTGCTGCTCTTGGCCTCTGCCTGGGCACGACCACGACCTCCTCTGCGACCAGCTCCACGACCTCTTCCTTGACCTTCCATCTGAAGCAACGGCTAGGGATAGGTTAGCAATAGATGAGAGGGAAAGAGCAAAAGATGAGAAGACTAGGGAGGTAGCCATTCCAAGACCAAACAAGCAATAAAACTTCAAAAGAAAGGTGGCTGCAACACAATGCTAGGGCAAGTGTACATCACACCCAACAAACAAGCAACCAAAAATCCTAATACACTCGGACTATACGTAGCTAAATTAAAAAGGGTGATATGCTCCAACACTGCTGAGCACTATAAACCTATCTTATATGGTAGTCTTCTCGGATATACTCTTTGAGGGCTTGATCATCTTCTTTAATTTGGATTCTTGCAGAAGACTCGAGGCTTTGAGAAGTTTCAAGGGATAAGATTAAATTAAAATTTTAAAATAATATTTTAGCAAAGGAAAGGAGTAAGAACCTAAGAATAAGATGAGATGAGATAATTTATTTCACAACAATTCGATGGTTTGATTTAGAAAATAATTTTGAAGTTCTTGCTAAGAAGGCCAGACTAACTAGGGATGCGACCTACAGTCAATATGGCTCTGATACCACCTCTGTCGGGACAGGATTTCCGAATCCGAACCCTCTGTGTATAACATGTGCTAGTCTAGGAAATGCTAGCACACATAGTGGAAGCAGTGATGACAACGAAAAGAAGGTAATTTTAGCATAGCTACCCTGCCTCGACTCGAAGGACTGGAAGATTGGCATCTATTCAAAACAAATTTTGAATAAGATCTCCACTCGAAACGGCAACGAAAAGAAGGTAATTTTAGCAAGGATGAGAGTAGAAGAATGAGATAAGCCAAGAGTTTCTTATTAGTCAAATTTACCTTTTTCTTTAGAAAATAATTTTGGACACTCCTAAGAGATACCAACTACCAAGGGCCAAGACCTATAGTCAGTATGGCTCTGATACCACCTCTGTCGGGACCCGAATTTGCAAATTCGGACCCTCTGTGTATATCGCACTAGTCTAGGATCACGCTCGTGCACACAGACTCAACATAGATGCTATCACAGTCATACACAGCGGAATATAGCATAACTTCAATAATTAATAATAACTGTTGTCTTACATGATTATTACCACACAGGGCTTATAAAAGAAATAGCAAATAAGCAGCAGCGGAAAATAAATAAGCGTAGCGACTCCCGATTCACCACCGCAGTAACCGCGAGGCTCGGACCCTAAGCATTCGCATCCATATAATCAACCTCCACGAAAGGCGTAGATTCTTCCTCTTCTGAAGTTGTTGTTGTTGGGGTGAATACATAAAGCACTCAACAAGTTGTGCACAGTAATGCAAGTCTAATATTCTATATGCTTGGCTTAACCCAAGGGA
Source organism: Otatea glauca (assembly GCA_036346275.1). Classification (NCBI taxonomy): domain Eukaryota; kingdom Viridiplantae; phylum Streptophyta; class Magnoliopsida; order Poales; family Poaceae; genus Otatea; species Otatea glauca. The sequence goes on along the minus strand of CM070719.1, from coordinate 22,366,287 downwards.
ATGGCTAATATGGTTATTTTGCAGTAGAGCGGCATTTAACAAGAATACAGTAAATAGATTGAAGACAGTAAAACAAATAATAGTAATTAATAGATTCAGCATTTTTCAAGTAAACCAAGTTTCCAATCCTAAATCAATTTCCATTCTCCATGGCACCCTGCCATCCCAATAGGTTTTTGTTTAACAAAATTGTAACCCTTAACTGTAATTCCCGAGCATTGCCCAATACCGTGAGCACGGCTACTCGAATAGATTGTACACTCTGCAGAGGTTATGCACTTTACACACACGATACAACCAACACCACCAAGGCGAGTGATCATAACAAAGCCTTTACAATACTACACCTAGACCCAGTACTGCTCGCTAAGGTTTCAACACTGCAGGGTTAAACCACCACAACCTCCTCGCCACGACAACTTGATATCACTGTGTGACAACACAAGACACACTAATTCTTAAACATTGTTCCATATTCCATTAGTCAAGATTAAGTATCAACATTCGGACACAGGTGATGATGTGGCATGGCTAAGCAATCTATGATGGTCTAACTAGCCCTTGTTGATTATCAATATTAACCAACTATTAATTAACCATCTTATGGTGACAATTAGATCATGGCCTGTAATTGACAAAGTATGATTTAATTCAAATAGGCATATTATCTAATTCCCAGATTAATTGAAATCATTTATTCACATAAAGTATCGTGCATAAAGTTTAAGAGACAAAATAGCAATTTTGTGAAATCAGGTGCAATATGGTCAAAGCACAACTTGCCTTAGAGTAGGTGCTGGTCTTGCTCAGAGCTTGGGTCTTAAAGCGAATAATCTTCGTCCGGATCACCGAGCAGTTCAACGTCTACGCGAAACGATGCCAAAATAGCAAATAAACAACAAAACAGAGAGCAACCAAACACCAAAAAAAAATTCACTAATAAATAGATCTTGATTTTACAAATTTTTAGAAATTTGAATCACTCAAATCCGAGTTAAAATGCAAAAGATATAGCCTTTTGAAGTTTGAATAAATACTGAAAATACAGAAAATATAAATTCCGATTTTCCCGAATTATTTTTCTATTGGAAAAGATTTTTATTGCGCAACGCTGACGTCAGCCCTGGCCCAGACCAATCGGGTGGCGACACGTCAGCCCTGGTCCATGGACTTGGTCCACGGAACCGCCTTTGGTCCACCGTGGACGCGGCCCACGGTGCCCTGCGCCACACGCTGACATGCGGCGCACATCTGCGAGGGAATCCGACGGCTACCGTTCTATACTTACGTGGCTCAATCTTGAATGCTCATCGCACATCTAACGGCCAAGGCTTTCCCGAGCAGAACATTGTTGAATGCGGAGATGTGGCTCGATCTGGAAGGTCCGGCGAAGATCCAACGGCTGCGCGAAGCTCCAAAGCACGGCGGCGGGCTTGCACCGGAGCGGAGGAAGACGACCACCCGAACGGCGTTTCGGTGCCACTCCGGCTAGATGAAGTGGCGGCCTCGACGCGGCTTGACGCGACGAGTCTGGATCTGGAACCCGAGCGGCGGATGGATGCTTGACAGTGACGGAACGGCGAGAAAACGATCGTTGGCGCTACGGAAAACTTCGGCGAGCTCTTGGGGCTAAACGACGGTGACTCGACGGCGAAGTCTTGACCGATTGAAAGCACAAGGCGGTGAGGAACCTCGGGGTGCGGCTACGGCTTTTATAGCCTCAACATGCGCCCACAAATGGCAACCCTAGCACTCTGCGGCGGAGACGGCGTGCGGCAACGGGTTTGGAAACCCGAATCGGAGATGAAGACGCCCAGCCGTCCGATTCGCGGTCAATGGCCATGATTAGATCTCGGCCGATCCGTTCCAATCCGCACTTTCCAAAATCAACGGATGTGATCAATTCTTTCCAAAATAACGCCGCACGATCTCAACCGAACAATCTCGATCCAACGGCCGATCGCATTAGGGTTTCGCGAAAGAAACGGCCGTCCGATCTGGATCCAACGGTCCACACGCGTGGCAGCGGCGAAGCGGCTGATGGGCCGCCAATACTGGGCAGCAGCGCATCAATCTGGTCTTCTACGAGCATCATTTCTGATTTTCAAAAGATTTTTTAATTAAAAATAATTCCTGAAATTAGATTAATTTATTTAAGGCAATTACAATTTCAAGAAAAATCCAAGAAAATTCTCATAAATACTTTGAGACATTTTGAGTTTAAATAAAATATTTTTGGCAAAATTTTATTTTGACTATGCAGATATTTAATTGGTTTTCTCAAGGAGGCTAATTACTTAATTTTCAAAATAAATTCCAATAAATCCAGAAAAATCCCAATAAATCTCAAATTGCATAAATGACAATAAAATAACACTTAAAGAAAAAATTGAGGTGTTACAAACCTCCCCCTTTAACAGAATCTCGACCCCGAGATTCAAGGCTGACTAGGGAATAGGTTTGGAAATTCTGACTTCAAGTCTTCTTCACGCTCCCAGGTTGCCTCATTCTCAGAATGGTTGTTCCACTGAACTCTGCAAAAGCGAACTGATTTGTTCTTGGTATTGCGCTCCACAACATCCAAGATTTTTATCGGTTGCTCCTTGTAGGTCAAATCTTTCTGCAACTCAATCTCTTCCAATGGCGTCTACTCCGCTGGCACCCGAAGACACTTCTTGAGCTGCGACACATAGAACACATCATGCACGCCTGCCAGTGACTGTGGCAATTCCAACTGATAAGCATCCTCCCCTCGACGGCTCAAAATCTTGAATGGTCCAACATATCTTGGGGCAAGTTTTCCTTTAGCGTGGAACCTTTTAACTCCTTTCAGAGGGGTAACTCTAAGATACACAAAATCGTCTGGCTCAAAACTCAAATCACGGCATCGATTATTGCGTAAATCTTTTATCTTGATTGCGCGATTTTCAACCTCTCTCTTATCATGGCAACTTGCTCTTCAGCTTCCTTGAGAATATTAGGGCCAAATATCATACGCTCTCCTGTCTCATTCCAATTCAGCGGGGTACGACAGGCACGACCATATAAAGCTTCAAATGGTGACATGTGCAAACTAGCTTGGTAACTGTTGTTATAGCTGAACTCTGCATATGGTAAACATTTGTTCCATGAAGTAGTCTAGGCTAAAGCGAAAGCACTCAACATATCTTCCAAAATCTGATTTACTCTTTCCGTCAGACCATCGGTCTGTGGGTGATATGTTGTACTGAAGTTCAATCGCGTTCCCATAGCTTCATGTAATTTATCCCAGAATCTCGAGGTGAACTGAGTACCTCTGTCTGACACTATTTTCTTAGGCACACCATGCAAACACACAATTCGCCAAGTCTAATTTTGCTAACCCGTCTCTTGAGTAAAAGTTGTCTTAACCGGAATGAAGTGAGCAACTTTGGTCAATCGATCCACAATGACCCATATAGAATCATACCCACTTTGAGTTCTTGGCAACCCAGTGATAAAATCCATGCCAATTTCTTCCTATTTCCATTCTGGGATTTTTAATGGCTGTAGTAAACCTGCTTGTCTTTGGTGTATTGCCTTAACTCTCTGGCATATATCACACAAGGCCACATGCTCAGCGACTTCACGCATCATATTCGGCGACCAAAACCTCTCCCTTAAGTCCTGGTACATCTTGGCACTTCCTGGATGGATTGAATACTTGGAATCGTGAGCCTCTTCCAAAATCAACTGCTTAAGCTCACAGTGCATGTGGCACACAGATTCGACCCTTGAACCACATGGTACCCTGGTCATCCATAATAAAATCTGTCGCTAATCCTTCATCCTTTTTAGCTTTGATTCGGTTGATTTCCTCATCATCCTACGCCCTTCGAATCGATCCTCAAGCGTCGGTTTTACTTCCAATCTGACTATGAATCATTCTGGAATCATTTCTAATTTTAACTTCTGAAACTCCTTACACAGCTCCGATTGATCTTCTTGTACCATCATATTTGCAACGTGGCTTTTACGACTCAAGGCATCAGCCACTACATTAACCTTTCCTGGATGGTAGTGGATTCCCATATTATAATCCTTGATCAGTTCCAACCACCTCCTTTGTCTCATGTTAAGATCTGACTGAGTAAAAATATATTTCAAACTTCTGTGGTTCGTATATATCTCACATCTATTTCCAATGAGATAATGACGCCATAATTTCAAGGCATGCACCACGGCAGCACTTTCCAAATCATGCGTAGGATAATTTCCTTCATGCGGTCTTAACTGCCTTCACGCATATGCGACCACTTTACCCTCTTGCATCAATACGCATCCAAGACCCTGTCTTAACGCATCACAGTATATATCAAAACCATTCTGAACATCAGGCAATACCAACACTAGGGCTGTCGTCAGACGCTTCTTTAACTCCTCAAAGCTCTTCTCACACTCTGGCGTCCATACAAACTTCTTTTCCTTTTTCAGCAATTGCGTGAGAGGTCTCGCGATTGTTGAGAATCCTTCTATAAACCGTCAGTAGTAACCTGTCATTCCCAGAAAACTACGCACCTGCGTAACAGACTTCGACTGCTCCCAGTGCAGGACTGTCTCCACCTTGCTCGGGTCTACTGCCACTCCTTTCGCAGTCATCACATGACTAAGAAATTCAACCCTTTCCTTCCATAAATCACACTTGCTGAACTTAGCGTACAATTGCTGTTCTCGTAACCTTTCTAAAACCAACCTCAATTGTTCAGCATGCTCTTCTTCTGTCTTCGAGTAAACCAGGATATCGTCTATAAAGACAACAACAAACTTATCCAGATACTCCATGAAAACCTTATTCATCATATTCATGAAATATGCCGGCGCATTCGTCAATCCGAACGACATAACTGTAAACTCGTACTGTCCGTATCTCGTCGAGAATGCGGTCTTCGGAACATCTTCTGCTCGAATCCTCAGTTGATGATATCCTGAATGAAGGTCTATCTTGGAAAAGACTCCTGCTGCCCTCAACTGATCAAATAAGTTATCGATTCTTGGCAATGGGTACTTGTTCTTAATTGTTACTTCATTAAGTGCTCGATAATTGATACACATCCTTAGACTTCCATCCTTTTTCCTTACAAACAAAACTAGCGCTTTCCATGGCGATGAGCTTGGTCTTACGAAGCCTTTCTCCAACAGCTCTTTAATCTGCTTCTTCATTTCTACTAGTTCATCAGTAGGCATCCGATAGGGTCTTTTTGCTATCGGTGCTGTTCTAGATACTAACTCAATGACAAACTCGATGTCACGGTCTGGCGGCATCCCCTACAGATCCTCTGGAAATATATCTGGGTATTCCCTTACCACTGGCACTTCTTATATGCTGATGGCTTTTACGCTATTAACCATTAGTTGACCATCACGAACTGCTGTCGCATGGAATTCCACTTTCTCTCCTCCAGGGCTCTCAATGGATACAACCCTTCGACCACAATCCAATATTGTCTTATGCTTGGTCAACCAGTCCATACCGAGGATAACATCTAAAACTTGGGTATCTAACATGATCAAGTTTGCTAGGAACTCTACCCCATTAATTAGCAGCTTAACTCCCAAGCACCCAAGGCTAGATCTTAACTCAGAATCCTCCAAAATCAAAGCTTTGTTTACCAATTCTTGAAAATCCAAAAAAGTGTGGGTAATTAGCCCAACCTGCAGCCCTGAGTTTAGTCCTTTCATGAAGCGGGACTGCCTGGCCTTGTCCGTCGCTACGTCTTCAAGAGCATAGCGAGCTAACTGCGTGAATTTATTCAAGTAATCGGCCACCGGTTGGCCTCCTTGCTTAAGTGCCCTAAACTCTTCCTTTTTCAGGTCCATCATCCCTTCTGGTACATGATACTGGCGGAAGGCGGTTGCAAACTCTTCCCATGTGATTTCCATGGGTGCCTCATGAGCGGCACAATAGTTCTCCCACCATTCTGCAGCTGTTCCCTCTAGCTGATGGGATGCGTAAAGAACCTTCTCATGGCCTTCACATTGAGTGATGTACAGCTTCCTCTCAATGGTTCTTAGCCAATCATCTGGTTCCAAGGGGTTGACATTGCCTGAGAATGTTGGCGGTCGGGTCCTCATAAAATCTGACAACTTGGAGTAAGGTCGAGGCCCGCCATTGTTGTTCTGGGCAGCAAGGTTGTTGACTGCAACCATATTGGTCATCTACTGCATCATTGTCTGCATCAACTGAGTTTGCGCAGCGAGAAAAGCTCCCAAGTTCTGCATATCCACTGGCGGTGCTTGCTGCGGTGGTGCTCCTTCATTGGGATTGTTGCCTGGGCGCAGACCACTTCTTGAAGCTCCGTTGTTACTGCGGGTGCTCACCATCTGCTTGATTGCTTCTTGGGTTAGGAAAGATAGATGTAGCATAGATAAGATGCAAGAATTTCTAAGGCGAGAAAACAGGTTAAACCCAACTTAAATAATCTTTATTAATACTTGGTATGGTTGCTTACAATGCCTAAGGGCTTTGCAACACATACTGCACACCCAGCAGACAATTAAGAACCAAACTAAACATGCAACCTTAACGTCTACTAAAAGGGTAAAGACTAACTTAAGGACGCGACCCAACACTCGAGTCTCAACAAAACTCTAAAACACTCACTCATCCAGCCACCCTGGCTGAGACTGATCCGGCGCATGCACCAGTGGGTGGGCTGGCATGGGTGCAAACCTATCCAGATGACCCTCTGCTGGCTCCTCAGGCTTCCACTCACGCTCCTCGGGGTCTTCTTCTTCTTCTTCCTCGGCGACCCCATCTGGCTCCTGAACGACCTGGTTCGCCACCTCCTCGGCTACCTGCAAGGCCTCCTCCAGCTCGCTGATGACTCTGGCTGCTGCGTCACGGGTCTTCTGAAGCTCTCACTCGGTCACCCTCAGCGCCTCGTACACTGTTTCCGGCTCTGAGCGGTGTCCTCAGTGATCCTCACGGCGGTGGTGAACTTCGGCAAGGTGTCTTCGCAGAGCACTCCCCTCCACGATCCGTCGACTGCCGCACGCCTTTGTCGGGTGAAGCCGAAACACGGTGTCGCAAAGCTCGTAGGCGTAGTTGTGGCAAATCCGTCGTAGAGCAAGTCTGGCAGCATCCTGAATTCCTGCCTCGTACGTGAACCTCCGGGTATTGATGTGGATCGGTCTGGTGGTCTCGTCGCACTCTCGAGCGAAGATGGTCAGTTTGCAGAAGAACCCTCGAAGCACACCGTTGACGTTCCAGTTGCTTCCTCGGTAGAGCGGTCGATCGAAGCTTCCAATCACTTGAAGAACTCTCCAGAGCTCCATGGCATAGCCACCCTACCTCGACTCGAAGGACCGGAAGATTGGCATCTATTCAAAACAAAATTTGAATAAGATCTCCACTCGAAACGGCAACGAAAAGAAGGTAATTTTAGCAAGGATGAGAGTAGAAGAATGAGATAAGCCAAGAGTTTCTTATTAGTCAAATTTACCTTTTTCTTTAGAAAATAATTTTGGACACTCCTAAGAGATACCAACTACCTAGGGCCAAGACCTATAGTCAGTATGGCTCTGATACCACCTCTGTCGAGACCCGAATTTGCAAATCCGGACCCTCTGTGTATATCGCACTAGTCCAGGATCACGCTAGTGCACACAGAATAAACATAGATGCTATCACAGTCATACAAAGCGGAATATAGCATAACTTCAATAATTAATAATAACTATTGTCTTACATGATTATTGCCACACCGGACTTATAAAGGAAATAGCAAATAAGCAGCAGCGAAAAATAAATAAGCGTAGCATCTCCCCAGTTCACCGCAGGCAACTGACGAGGCTCAGACCCTATGCATTCGCATCCATATAATCAACCTCCACGAAAGGCGTAGATTCTTCCTCTTCTGAAGTTGTTGTTGTTGGGGTGAGTACGTAAAGCACTCAACAAGTTGTGCACAGTAATGCAAGTCTAATATTCTATATGCTTGGATTAATCCAAGGGAATGGCTAATATGGCTATTTTGCAATAGTGCGGCATTTAACAAGAATACAGTAAATAGATTGAAAATAGTAAAACAAATAATAGTAATTAATAGATTCAGCATTTCTGAAGTAAACCAAGTTTCCAATCCTAAATCAATTTCCATTCTCCATGGCACCCTACCATCCCAATAGGTTTTTGTTTAACAAAAGTCTAACCCTTAACTGTAATTCCCGAGCATTGCCCAATACCGTGAGCATGGCTACTCGAATAGATTGTACACTCTGCAGAGGTTATGCACTTTACCCACACGATACAACCAACACCACCAAGGCGAGTGATCATAACAAAGCCTTTACAATGCTACACCTAGACCCAGTACTGCTCGCTAAGGTTTCAACACTGAAGGGTTAAACCACCACAACAGGGCCCCCCTCTTGTGCCATGTGCGTTTAACCGTAAACCGGGACTCACTATTCACCACGACAGTACCGAAATCTAGGCTTCACTAATTATTCAGCTAGGCTGTCCCATTTCAGAAATGTGGTTGCAAGAAAGACTCAGGTCAAAGGCTTGCAAGGTTAAGTCCTTAAAGTGATTAATGCAAGACTTCCACGTACCCCTGCCAATCCTGGCCCACCTCGGCACACTGCCCCTTTCCACTTGCCCCAATCTAAATCATTACCACCCCAGTTGATTTCCAAGCACCACGTGCCACCAACATTTCAATCTAGTTGTGTGACCTCCTCGCCATGACAACTTGATATCACTGTGTGACAACACATGACACACCAATTCTTAAACATTGTTCCATATTCCATTAGTCAAGATTAAGTATCAACATTCGGACACATGTGATGACATGGCATGGCTAAGCAATCTATGACGGTCTAACTAGCCTTGTTGATTATCAATATTAACCAACTATTAATCAACCATCTTAGGGTGACAATTAGATCATGGCATGTAATTGACATGGTATGATTTAATTCAAATAGGCATATTATCTAATTCCCAGATTAATTGAAATCATTTATACGCATAAAGTATCGTGCATAAAGTTTAAGAGACAAAATAGCAATTTTGTGAAATCAGGTGCAACATGGTCAAAGGACAACTTGCCTTGGATTAGGTGCTGGTCTTGCTCTGGGCTTGGGTCTTGAAGCGACGAATCTTCCTCCGGATCACCGAGCAGTTCAATGTCTACGCGAAACGATGCCAATATAGCAAATAAACACCAAAACAGAGAGCAACCAAACTCCAAAAAATAAAATAAAATTCACCAATAAATAGATCTTGATTTTACAAATTTCTAGAAATTTGAATCAATCAAATCCGAGTTAAAATGCAAAAGATATAGCCTTGTGAAGTTTGAATAAATACTAAAAATACAGAAAATATAATTTATGAATTTCCCGAATTATTTTTCTATTGGAAAAGATTTTTATTGCACAACGCTGACGTCAGCCCTGGCCCAGACCAATCGGGTGTCGACACATCAGCCCTAGTCCATGGACTTGGTCCACGGAACCGTCATTGGTCCACCGTGGACGCGGTCGACGGCGCCCTGCGCCACATGCTGACATGCGGCGCACATCCGCGAGGGAATTCGACGGCTACCGTTCTATACTTACATGGCTCAATCTTTAACGCTCATCGCACATCTAACGGCCAATTCTTACCCGAGCGGAACACTGTTGAATGCGGAGACGTGGCTCGATCTGGACGTTCAGGCGAAGATCCAACGGCTGCGCGAAGCTCTGAAGCACGGCGGCGGGCTTGCACTGGAGCAAAGGAAGACGACCACCCGAACGGCGTTTCGCTGCGACTCCAGCTAGATGAAGTGGCGGCCTCGACGCGGCTTGATGCGACGAGTCTGGATCTGGAACACGAGCGGCGGATGGATGCTTGACAGTGACGTAACGGCGAGAAAACGATCGGTGGCACTACGGAAAACTTCGGCGAGACCTTGGGGCTAAACGACGGCGACTCGACGGCGAAGACTTGAACGACAAAAAGCGCAAGGCGGTGAGGAACCTCGGGGTGCGGCTACGTCTTTTATAGCCTCGGCATGTACCCACAAATGGCAACCCTAGCACTCCGTGGCGGAGACGGCGTGCGGCGGCGGGTTTGGTAACCCGAATCGGAGACGAAGAAGCCCAGCCGTCCGATTCGCGGTCAATGGCCACGATTAGATCTCGGCCGATCCGATCCAATCTGCACTTTCCAAAATCAACAGATGTGATCAATTCTTTCCAAAACAACGCCGCACGATCTCGACCAAACGATCTTGATCCAACAGCCGATCGCATTAGGGTTTAGTGAAAGAAACAGCCGTCCGATCTGGATCCAACGGTCCACACGCGAAGCCGATCGCATTAGGGTTTAGTGGCTCTGGCGGTGACGGGCGCGACAATATTTGGAGCGCACGCGCGCCAATGTTGGGCTTCGACCGAGAAATCTTGTTCACGATTTTGAAAAACTTTTTGATTTAAAAAGAATTCCCAAAATTAGATTAATTTATTTAAGGCAATTAAAATAGCAGGAAAAATCCAAGAAAATTCTCAAAAATACTTTGAGACATTTTGAGTTCAAATAAAATATTTTTGGCAAAACTTTATTTTAATTATGTAGATATTTAATTGGTTTTCTCAAGGAGGCTAATTACTTAATTTTCAAAATAAATTCCAAAAAATCCCAATAAATCTCAAATTGCATAAATGACAATAAAATAACACTTAAAGAAAAAATTTGGGTGTTACAATTTTTTAGCCAGGTTGTACTCATATAGACTTGTGGTTGTACGGTAGTGCTTGGTCCATGATAACACATGCTTCGGTCCTTAATTGACCCGGGCGGAACATTCACATACCAAGGTCTCGTGCTTTCTGCACCTGCCAAACATCCATCCGCCCTGGTCTAAACAATATTTTCCACTTTATTTCATTTAAATAACAGCAGCAACACCAATTGCCGCGACTTCACAAATAGGATTCAACAATGTTTGAAATGTTTCCCATCATGGCATAATACCGAAACGTTTAAGATGGACTAAGCAATTCTACCGTACCATGATAATCTACTAGTTATCACCAAATAAAATATCTAGTATCACCTAGGGTGTCAAAGTTTTGTCACGATTAATGTTAATGAGGGTATAACAAAGCTGGCATTTAACTAAAACCCTAAAACTATATTTAAAGTACATTGCATAAAGTAAGCATGCATAATTTGAAAACAACATAAGCTTTTCATAAAATTTGGGATCAATATGTTCAAGGAAGACTTGCCTTCGATGCCTCTTGCTGGTTCTATCTCCGACTGTTGATTCGCTTGAAATTCGACTGTGTCGTCTACACGCGAAACGAGGCAAATAGATAAAAAAATTCAAATAAAATTCAAAAATTTAAAATAATGGTAATGGAAGATATATCATGAATTTAGATGAATTTAGAAATTTTAATCACTGGAATCAGAGCTCGAACGAAGGAGAACAGGCTATAGGAAGATTCCCGTATCAGAAATTCAGAAAAAATTAGAAAGGCTGACACGTGGCAGACTGCGATTGGCTGGAATTTCTAGATTTTCCAGAAAAGAATAAAAAAAAAGAATTTTGGCTAACAAGCGGGACCCACGAGTCAGAGACTCGATCCACGGTGAACTGCGTCCACCGAGAGGAGCAAGAGCGACGTGGCAAACCTGCCGACATGGAATGCCACGCGGCGGCTAGGGCGGACGTGGCAGCTACACGACTGCCACGCGGCGGCTGACGCGGTGCGGCCCTGGGAACAAGGCGACGCTGACGCGGACAAAGCACGCGTCGCGCATCCATCGGACCGAGGCGGATCGGACGGCGGGGAGGCAGCGCGTGGGCGACGGCAACGTGGCGCGATCTGGGGCGTTGGCGCAAGATCGGATGACCACGAACCGGCGGACCAAATCGACGGCGAGGCGGCGGTGATATTCCGCCTGAGCCGATGAAGATGACGTGCTCGATGGTGGTTTTGTACCGGATCGAGCATGGGGAGTAGGGCAAAAGGGAGAGGGAGTCGCGGGGATCTTGATGCGACCAAAAGAAGCGGCGGAGGCTCACCGGCGAGGGAGAAAACGGAGGAGAAGCGCTCGGGATGGCGGCGGAACTTCGGCGAGCTCGCGAGAGAAGACGGCGGTGCCTCGGGCAGCAAGGGCTAGGTCAAAAGGGGCGGCGCGGAGCGGGGAACCTTGGGATGGGGGTCCTCGGGGCTTTAAATAGCCTTGGGAGGCGGGCGAGGCACGAACACCAAAATTGGCGCGAAATCTGCCGTGGCTAGGGTTTCGGTTCCGGGCGGCGGCGACGCAGGCGACGCGGCTGCATCTGGACCGCACACACGGCGAGGATCGGACGGCTCACACACGCGAGGCCACGTGGGCGAGTCTCGACCGCCGGATCAAGATCTAACGCCCACGACGCTAGGGATTACAGCGGCGGGCTGGGCCAACGTGTGAAGCTGGCCGAGCGAAGGGAAAACGGGCCAGGCCGCGAGCGGGTGAAGTGGGCTGGACACGGAATAGAGATGGGCCGGCGGAAGGATTTGGCCCGAAAAGGGTTTTAGAAATTAAAACATTTTTTCGAATTAATAAAATACCAAAAATTCAAATATAAGCAAATAAATTCAAAAAAATCTCCAAAAATACAGAAAAATTCCTTGAGGCAGAATGAACCCAACTAAAACTAAAAATCTTTTATTTCATGAATAGATTAGCCAAATTAAATATTTTCATTATATAAAATTCAAATTAAGCTTTGATTAATTCAAAGAAATTGCAAATGGTTCATTTTCAAATTTAAACATTCTAGAACTCAAATTTTGGGATGTTACATCACATTGGTCATATGATCTTCCCCGAGCCTTCCAACACCACATTGACCGAGCCAAGCCGTCGTATATGACACTGAGGCCCCATACCTTGCCACGGCTGAGCCCCCATGACCTGCCTGGCCATGGACACGGAAATCCAGCACTGTCGTCTCCACTGTCCTCAGTCAAAGTTGCAGCGCCATACTAAGTTGGCCCCCTCCCTCACCTATTTATCCACATCCTTGCCGCCCTTAGCTTAACAAGCCTGAGATTGTACCACCTGCATCACCAAGAAGCCTCCATACCTGAGGTAAAAGCTCAAAAGGGAAAATGCAATTGATCTCCTTCAGTTTCCAATTTTTCGATCCAACTAGCATGGAGCTTCGCCCAAACCTCCTTAGCTTACCCCTTTCTTGTTAGCAGCCCAATGTGCCCGTAGCTCCACAGCGGCTACACCTTTCTTCTCCAAGTCCGATGCATGGTGGCAAGCCACCTCGGCCAACCTCTGTTGCAAGCAAGTGCTAAAATGGAACGCTTATAGCACCCTATGCTTATTCCACACTTTCTCGAACTTAAGCACCATCTAAAACCTTTCTTCTCTGATCAACTGTGCTCGTCGCAGCACCCCACCATCGGCAGCCTACTTCGGTGATCATCATTTGCCGTTGACTAGTGCATGTCCTTCTCGGTAACTCCCTCTAGCTCACCCAACCCTTGCCCGAGCCCGATCGGCATTCTTCCGTCGTCAGCGAGCTCAGCCAATGCCTCCTTTGCTCGGTGAGTATGGCAAGTGGGCCCGAGTTCTCAGCCCCTCTCTCCCTTGAGCTGAGATGGTGACCAATGGACCCCCACTATCATTCTCTGCGTCTCTAAACCTCTGATCGGTCGAACCCACGTGCCAGCGAGGTTATTAAAACCGGTTTATACCTTGTGAGTATGACATGTAGGCCAACTTATGAAATTTAACCGGGTTAAGTAAGAGTCACTAACGTGCGGGACCCATGTGTTAGTGACCGGATCTAAGTGGGAAATCAGAGAAAAATCCAGAAAAATGTAAAATACGTCTTCTCTTTAAGAAAGCACATTTTTATATTTCCTATTTTTTTAGAACATTTAAAATTTCAAATGTTAATAAGTTTTGCATCTAAATTCATATAAAATTATGAGATTCTAGAATATGTCAAAATATTTAATTTTTGAAGTATTTTTAAAAAAATTAAATTTAAATTTTTATATAACCTAGTATAGTCACTATTCGTAACTATTAAACATTGAGTCCAAAAATTTGTTCTGCAACAATATTTAAGTTTGAATTTAGTTCGTATTAAATTCATAAATAGATTGCTTTCCAATACATTCAAAATTCAAATAGCTATAACTAATGCAAATAAATTGTAAATTTAATGAAACCAGTTCCTATGCTCTGTAAATGTGATAATCTCTCTATTTATGCAAAAATATTCATGTTCTAGGCTCTGTTGATATATAAATTCACCATAAGATAAGTCCTCATTTTGGAAAATTTTAATAACCAAAGCCATTGCATCTAACCCGCACATTTCATGAAATTAGTTTCTATAAATTTGTAAAATGTTGAAATATCTGTTGGTATAGAAATATGTAAAACTTACCCTCTGTTGAGATTAAAATTTGATTCGAGAAAATGGCTATTAGCATCTAAGACTATTAATAGTTAGGTCTTTAGCCAATAGGATTCATGCATGTAAAAGAACCAATTTCTATAGGGATAAAATTTAAATAAAATAATTTCTAAAATCTTGAAAATGAATGAAATCATGGCCCTGTAAATATATTAAAATTTGGGCCCTTTATGAAGTAAACCTATATTAATAATGACTAATAGCACATTTAAAACTTAAAAAAATAAGAAATCAGCATTTAAAATCTCTTTTATCACCAAAACCTTCTTTTTAAGTTATATTTGGATTTGGTGTTATTTGTTTCATTTGCTTCTTATTGATACTTTATGATAATCACGTGTAGATACCGACGTAACTGAACCCGCCACTGCCTACTTTGACTCCATTCCAGGATTCACTGAGCAAGGCAAGCAACCCCTTTGATCATGTTGATCCTAGTATTTCAATTAACTTTTATTGTTTTGTGAAATCTATTTATGCATACGTTCATTTGGTAAACATGCTATATTGTGGTATCGGTAGCTATAACCTTATCTCATGAAACTTCCTTAATAAATATTGACATGACAACCTTGATAACCCTAGGATAAGGTTAAGCAATACATAATGTTAGCTTGGGTACACACGATTATTTAATGATCATGCTTAGCCATGCTTAGAAAAGAGATAATATAAAGTCAGACATGTTCTTATAACCGAAAGTGTTAAATATAGTTAAAGATTGCTGAGATTTTGTTAAAAAAGGAAAATAAAACTATAATTTGATGCGGGTGAGTTATGGCAATAGCCAGATGTGCATGAGACTTGCAAGTAGATATGAGGAGTGTTCTTGCCCGTGTAGGATTAAGGACCGAACTAAGTGTTGTATAATCCAAGAATAACAATACAACCACAAGTGTTAGTATGGGATGGTCTTAACCTATTAAGTTACTTAGATTTAGCTTTGCACATTGGAAGACTATAGTAGTATAGGGTTTTTGGGATGGATTTCTAGAAGGGGTACCCTCACCGATGTGTTGGGAATAATCCCTACTGATACAACAGTGGACGCCTCACTATGGGGAAAAGTGGGACAATGGGGTGTATAACCATTAATCATACAGTGATTGTAAAAATATCTTCTGCCACCATAGTGAGGGTTTGTCGTACTGGACGGGTGTAATGTTAGGTCTAGTTTGTGTAACCGTTGTGTTATGATTTCTCTGCCGCACACCAAAGGAAGTGTGATAATAGCTTGGCAAAAAGAATTGGTAATGTCTTATTGGTAAAGTTGTACATCTCTGCAGAGTTTAAAACATTTCGAAAAGCCATTCCCATGGTTATGGGAAACTTTGTGCACTAACACTAGTTAGAAGATCTGGTATTTTCAAAAAGGATGGAATTGGAAATATTTGTTGCAAAGACATTATTCTAGATTTTATGCCAAGGATTGGCAAATGATGGTATGATATTCATAATCATGGCGGATCGTGACTCATGATATGTTATGCTACTCTTATTTATTTACATATCTAATAAACTTGCTCTATAAATACAACTTACAATTTCATACTTGATATTCATGTTAAATGTTGCTTTATGCAAAATAACCTTAGTAGACTTTCAATTGACATAGCGTGCATTTATTATATATTTATGATATACTACAAGTCTTGCTAAGTACAAAAGTACTCAACCTTACTTAAATTGTTGATTTTGTAGGTGAAGAGAGCGAAGTTCTAGATGACACCTATTTTGTCGCAAGTTATAGGGAATATAATAATGAGTTATTCAAGGGTCTACTCCTTGTTAGTTTCTTGAGGGTCGTGTGGGCATACTACAGGACTTTTATATTTCTGTTGCAGTTTATTTTGGCTTGTATTATTTTTGTATAATTATCTTACATTATCATATGTATAATATTGTGTATGGATGTACTATTAATGTTGGAAATTTTAGTACTAGTATTCGAGTTACACTTTGTAACAATCCAAAATTTGCAAAATAATATTTTATTTATTATTTTTAATTTTCTAAGATTTTTGCTGATTGTTTTGAAATTTATGAAACTGTTTTTCTATTTTCACTTTTACGAAAAAAATTTACTGTAGAAACATTATAACTCGAAAATTTATGAAAATTTTGAATTAAGTTGGAAATATTTCAAAGTATTTTTGAGTTTTTTCTAGAATTTTTGACCTTATTTGATATTGTTTCAAAGCCTTTTTATTTTATAAAAGGGCCCACATGTCATATGTTGTCTTCAACCTTCAGCCAGCAGCTAGCATGCCTATCTTCTGTATCCTCCACCATTGCCATGATTTTGGAAGCTTCAATCCAACACATTTTACCTCCGAATTCATGTCCAATACGTGTGCCACCTTATTCTCAGCCAATCACCGTAATTCTCTAGTCCTAATCCCCTCTATTTCGGGAGAAATTTGAGTTTTATCCGGTTCTTAGTCTTCTTTAAACCAACCGTATCTATCTCTATGAGCCACCTCGAGCCTATTTAAGGAGAGCACCGGGATCCTCTTTCATTACTCAACCCGTTCCTCTACTTGTTCCAATCTCTTGTACCTCCGTTTGGCCGGAACGCCACGACACCCGGAGCGTGAACCGAACACCACCAACGTGCCCTTGCAAGCTTCCCGAAGCTCTGAAGCGTCTTTTCCAAAATCTTTCACATCACGTCATGCCACCGGTCATCGTGAAGGTAACCCCTCAATCAATTTCAAGATTGGTCACAATGGGCGATGAATTTTATATTTTCCTGAATTAGGTTCATAATTGTTCATCGTGTCGTTGCATCGCCCCTTCTTTGTCATCGTTGCCTCCATTTAGTTCGCCTCGTCACGAACTTCATGGTGCTATTCTTAGTTGTGCCTTCTTTGCCCTTGCCTTGCTCTCCCTTGCCCCTGTGTTTATTTTACAGCGATTTGGATTTTTATTTTTATTTTGAAAAATAATTTTAAAAATTCAAAAATCCTTTCTTTTGTTTATGTGATTTAACCTTTCAAAAATCGGTTCACCTTCACACAAACTTCGATTGAGGCAATTCAAATTTCTAAAATTTTCTAAAATCAAGCTCTATATTCCAGAGCTATTTATTTTCAATTTTTAGTTCGTTTGTGTCTCTATTTATTATTTATTTGTATTTGATGCTTTCTTTTCTGGTAGACGCTAATCCCGAGAGAGCGAACAGAGAATTTGAAGATCAAGACTCAGCAGTAGATCAATAGGGCAAGTCGTAACCTTTGATCATATCGAACATATGTTAGAAAAAGTACTTTGTTTTATACAATTGCATGCTATTTGTGTATCAATGATTAATTGCTGGGAATAACTATATACCTAGTTGACATTATGCCACCTTTATTATTGCAATACGAAGTATCCATTGTTAACCCTAGGTTGGGACATCACTAGTTGGACATGATCATATTACCAGCATTGGGTTATCGTAGCGATGCTTAAACATGCTTAGTTGTACGATAGGATTCTTTCACATGTTGAATAAAGTTAATCTTGACTTAATGAGATATTGAATTGTGACCGATAACCACTGTTGTAAAATTTGTTGTACCATGGCAGGGTTTGCCATTGGTCTTGGTTGAACAAAGTTGTTTTTCCTCGGGTAAGTGAAGGGGGGTGCTGTTAGAACATTTAGGATATGGATGTCTTGCCTGAGACAACTTAAGGACTTAATCTTGTGTACCATTGAACTAGGCCTAACCGTACAACCATATGTGTGGTATGGGACAGACCTAGTTGATTAATTTGCAATGTCTAAAGTTGAGTACTACCAATTGATGGTATGGGTATCGGGATGAACGGGTAGATTCACAAGGCTCAAAAGGGGGCCCTATGTGGCGAAATCTTAATGGGCAATACCGAGTTTAGACAGGGCATTGTAAAGGCTTTGTTGTGATCTCTCTGCCGATACACCAAAGGAAGTGTGTTAATAGATTGGCAACAAGGGATGATCATGTCTTGTGGGTAAAGCGGTACAACCTCTGTAGAGTGTAAAACTACTCGAATAGCGCTGCCCGCGACCATGGACATATCCGGGAATTTCACATGAGGTATACAGTGTTTCAAAAGTGTTGGAAGATGGAATTGTTGAGATGTGAATGGGGAGTTCACTATTGTTTCGTTGTCTAAAGTTAACACTATTAAATTTAGTTGTTTGATGATTGTTTTATATAGTGTTGGGTGAAGCCTCACCATTCTATTCATGTTGTCTACCATTGATTTACCAATTATTTATTATCTTTTTATAATTATGCTTTCAATCTATTTATTGTATTCAAATTCAAGTTATTGCTTTTTACAAAAGAACCATATGACTATTCTTTGGTAAGCCTTGCTTGAATATATTGCATCATTTCCCTACGACTTGCTAAGTGCTTTTTTGTACTCACCGCTATACGCCTTTGTTGATCAGTTACTGAGGAAGGACCAAGAAGCACAGAATTCTATGAGGAGGAGTATTATGAAGACTACTTGGATTAGGGAGGCGTTCTCCAGACAATTGCCTGTGGCATGTCGAATGGTCTAAGATATTTTATTTATGCTGCAATAGTTTATTTTCTTCTCAAGCCCTTAAGGCATAGTGATGTAAACATTGACCATAAGGTTCGTTGCTTTATTTAATAATAACTTGTTGTTTTCTTAGTTAATTCATTGTATGGAATGATATTTCATCTATGTTGACACTGTGTGCACTAGTGTGATCCTGGACTAGCGCAATATACACAGAGGGTTTCGGATTCGTAAATCTGAGTCCCGACAGAGATACTTAGCTTACAAATTCCATGATGAAGAACATGAACAACATGATGAATCAGTATAATCAGATTGATGTTACCCTGGCTAACCAATTGAATCAGCAAAACAAAGCTACTTCGCACCTCCTCAAGCTCGTCCATATTCAAGCTAGCTGAATTCATGAGGACTGGCCCACCCACTTTCTCCAACTCTTCAGAACCCTTGGAGGAAGATGATTGGATTCGCTCCATTGAGAAGAAGCTCGCAATTGCTCAGTGCACAGATCGTGAGAAGGTTCATTGAGAAGAACCCTGGCTAACCTATTGAATCAGTTGGAAGGCACCACTGCTGAATGGTGAGAGAACTACAGTGCTGCCCATGATGACCCCCAGACTATCACTTGGATAGAGTTTTCTGCTGCTTTCCGCCACTCCCATATCCCAGATAGCAAAGTAGATATGAAGAAGAATGAGTTTCATGAGCTCAAGCAAGAAGGGATGTCAGTGAGTGAATACCTCAATAAGTTCACTCAACTTGCTCGCTACGCTCCAAAAGATGTTGCTATAGATGATGCATGCCAGAAGGAATTCAAGCGTGCGCTTAATCCAAGACTAAAGGTAAGTCATTGGCAATCACTATGCAGATTTTCAGCATCTTATAGACAAAGCCACACTTATTAAGGAATCTCCCATGACTTGGAGGAATCCCGCAAGAGAAAGGTAATACAGCATGGAGCTCATCAGAATCACCCACAGAGAGCTAGAACCAATGCACAACAGCTTGCTTGTTTTACTCCTCCGACTGCATTCAAGACCCCTGCTCGACACCTCGCCCAGCTGCTTTAGGCAATCGCAACTTCAACACCAACAACAATCAACCTCAGAGGACCAATAATCCAGCTACAGGAGTCACTTGTTTCAACTGCCATGAATTGGGGCACATGCCAGCAGTTGCCCAAGGAAGTAAGCTTTGATGCTAGTCTGTTTGCTACACCCGCCAAGACCCCCGCACTAGGAGCACTACGTGGAGCACCCCGGACTCCCAATCTAGCCACTAAGACTCCACTGCCTATTGAAAGAGGCCGTGTGAACTACGTCACCACTGAAGATGCCCAGTCTGCACCAAACATCACACTAGGTAAGCTCCTAGTTAACTCACCATTTGCCAAGGTTTTGTTTGATTTTGGAGCTACGCATTCATTTATTTCTTAGAGTGTTGTGGCAAATCATCAATTAAAGACAAAGCTTCTTAAAACCATTTTATTGGCGCAATCACCTGGTTTTGATTTGAATATGAACCAAGACTGCCTCGAAGTTAAAATATTAATTGTAGGGGTAGAATTTCTAGCCAACCTTATTGTCCTAGACACCAAGTCCCTAAATGTGATACTAGGAATGGATTGGCTCTCCAAGGACCAAGCAGTTTTGGATAGTGGGAATAGAGTGATCACCTTAACTAGTCCAGATGGAGTTAAGTTAAAGTTTCAAGCTGCTACAGACAAGTCTGAAGGGATCACTACTACATAAAGGCTTATATTAGACGACTTATCACAAACGGTTCCTCAAAACCGTCTACGACGATTAACATCACTGACGGTTTTATACAGAAACAATCAGTGACATCATCACAAAAGGTACTCTTAAAAAACCGTCAGTGATATACATCAATTTCACAGAAGGTTTATTATAAAACCGTCTGTGATAATATCTCAGACGGTTTTATAAAAACACCGTCTGTGATAGTAGGTTTTATCTCAGACGATTTTATAGTAAAAACCGTCTGTGATAGATCACTGATGGTTTTATCATAAAGTCGTCTGAGATACTATGTTTATCATTGACGGTTTTTTATAAAACCGTCTATGATATCTCTCAGCGATATATAATACAGAGGCCCGAGCCACTTGATGCATTTTAGAGTTTCGGGATCTATTTTTCATTTGGCTGCTGCTGTGCAGCTATGAGGCGGTTTGGTAAAAGAAGACCGTTGATTTTGAAGGGTGATTGAGGATCCATTTGATTTTGGTGATCTAAGGTTAGTAATGGTGTCTAATTGTAGTATGTTCAAGATCTAGATAGGTAAAGAGAGAATTTGATGATTTTTAAGATCTAGCTTATAGATTCACGTGTTCTTTTCTATATAAGGGTAGTAATGGGTTTTAATTGCATTATATTCATGATCTAGCTTGGTAAGGAGACAATTTGAAGAGAGGTTGTATATAGATCATGTGTAGCTTGTAGATCCATATACTGTTCTTTTCTATATTTAAGCAGGTTAGTATATAATTTCTTGGATTCTAATTAATTGCTTTATATTCAAGATATTACTTAGAAGAGAAATTTGAAGATTGTTTAGATCTAGCTAGCTTGTAGATCCATGTGTGATCTTGTTGACCTAAGGTTTAGTAAAATGGGTAATTACATTATATTCAAGATCTAGCTTGGTAAGGAGAGATTTTGAAGTTTGTTTAGATCTAGCTTGTAGGTTCATGCATGTGCAAGTTCTTTGTGATCAAAGGTTAGTAATTGGTTAAATCTAACTGTATTATTATATATATAAGATTTAGGTAGCTAGTTTGGTGAAGATAGAATTAATTTAAAGATTGTGTTTAGATATCTAGATTGTAGATCCATTTGTTTGTTTTGTTCGAAGGTAGTAATTGGTTATAATTTAGCAATGTGTGCGTACGGACACCTAGTGTACTTTAATATTTAACACTAAATGCATGCTATATGCTTGGCATAGATGGACTGAAGTTGGATGTATATTTAGATACATGATCTATGAAGCGAGATAGAACAAACAACCGATGGGTTTCTTGGACCCACAGATAGTCTCCAAGCAAACAATGGACAAAGATTTAGTATTTGTCGATAAATACGTCGGAGAGGCCTTGGCGGCTCAAAAAGATAAAGAGTTCAACTTTTACCCCACAACCCAAAGTAAGTGCTACTTTGATTTCACTATTCTCGCAACTCTGTTATGTTAATTGACCATGCCGACATACCTATATAGTTTTCACTGGGTTCTCATTGTAATTCATCCATCGACGAATCGGGTTATTTACCTTCATTCCATGCAGAGTGGCAGCCATTACTTAACACCTATCACAAAATTAATCACCAGGTAATTAATCACGTTTCCTCCAAAGATAACATGGTCATGTAGGTTGTTCAACGTGTATGTTTCTCTTGGAATAGCTGAGGCTAACCTTTTGCAATCACGTAGGGTGTTCAAAGTGTAAAAAGCTTATGGAGTGCCTTCTAGCAAGGACAGGGCGAAGCTAAATCACAATTTTAAGTTTCTGGTATCCGCTATACACAATAATCCTATATAAACTATGTAATAATAATTCTGGAACTAACCAAATCTATATTTGAAGTGCCACTAGCAAGGAAAGGGAAATAACCGTTGTGGATTTTAAGTTTGCCACAACATGGAACTCCTTGTCACTAAGAAAACGTCCAATCAGGTAACAACTACGTTGGAAGAGGCCGATCTGGAGCGAATTTGAGGACAGCTTTGTGCCTTCTTGTTCAGTCAAGTCTTAAATGAAAAAGGTGAGTTCCACGCTGCCATATAACTTCAGGAGTTGTATTTTTTCTGAATTACCATTTGGGTTAATTGTCAAATTAACTTGTTCTGTGGATTTGTGAATTGTAGTTGTGCATTCAATTGATTGGTTAATGGTATTGAGTTCCATTTGGTTAATATATCTGAGTTCATTTTTGAAAGAGATGTGCCATGCAATATTAATCTATACGTAATCTACTTCACGATGTGATGTAATCTGAGTTGATTGATGAAATGGATGTAATGCCTGTAATCTGAAATGGTTGTAATGTGAGTTTAGTTATTCTGTAATCTGCTTTTTCGAGAGGGCATGGCTAGCATTTCCTAAGGCTAGCCAATAAATAGAAAAATGATTGTCCGTTGGAAGTCTTATCATAGACCATTTTTAATTAAAAACCGTCTATGATAAGACTTCCAACGGACAATCATTTTTCTATTTATTGGCTAGCCTCAGGAAATGCTAGCCATGCCCTCTCGAAAAAGCAGATTACAGAATAACTAAACTCACATTACAACCATTTCAGATTACAGGCATTACATCCATTTCATCAATCAACTCAGATTACATCACATCGTGAAGTAGATTACGTATAGATTAATATTGCATGGCACATCTCGTAACAGACGGTTTCAAACTAAAATCGTCTATGATATCATAACACAGACAGGTTTTTAATCAAAAACCGTCTGTGATATTATGATATCACAGACGATTTTACTTTGAAACCGTATGTGATATCTTCTATCATAGACGGTTTCTAAACTGTCTGCGATATGCCGTAACATTACTGAAAATCGCAGCGGATAGCCCAGCAGCCCCGATTGTGGCCCAGATCAAGGCCATGGTGACGGCGGCAGCAATCCAGCAGAACTAGGAAAAGCCGGTGGGAGAAGCACACTCGCACTCCCATACGGCAACCCGAGTCGCCAAAGGCGGACCGCAACGGTCGAAATACCAAGCGATCGGTGTCACACACCACCGCTGGGGCCTTCGCGGATTCTCAACCGCGACCTCCGCCAGGACATCACAGCCAGGCGACAGGAGTGGGACGAGGAAGAAAGGCGCGGACGCCGCGACGACTACGGGCGTTTTGGCACCGGCCGCGATCGACGAAGCGATCAAAGATGTGATAACCGCGATGACCACCGCCGCCGAGGTGAGAGCGATGACGAACGCCGAGTCTTATGGGGTAGGCACTGGACCTCAAACTCGATGGTAACACAAGACAGGGATTTTAGAAATGTTCAGGCCCTCAGCAATGGAGGTAATACCCTAATCATGTGTGCTGGAATTATGCTGATCTCTTGGATCTAGGGTCGCTCAAAGCGCAATATGCTCTGGGCGATATGAGGTGTGCTATGCTCTATGGCTTGATTGCTCTATGCTTGGATGATCGAGTCCCTAT
Source organism: Otatea glauca (assembly GCA_036346275.1). Taxonomy (NCBI): domain Eukaryota; kingdom Viridiplantae; phylum Streptophyta; class Magnoliopsida; order Poales; family Poaceae; genus Otatea; species Otatea glauca. Next base: position 22,342,109 of record CM070719.1, on the reverse strand, counting down.
GTTGTTGCCCGCCCTCTCCCTTATATAGCGGGGGTGGGGCGGCTTACAGAGTCCTGATCGGTTTAGAGATTCTGATCGGTTACAAGATTCTAGTCGGTTAATAGGATAGAGTTTACATCTTTATCTACCCTATTAACGACTCGGATTACAACCGTATCTATCATATCTAAATATATGCTCAACTATCTATGGAATGTACCCCCTTGCGCACGGCAGTGGGGCCTGACGTAGGAAATATCTTCTGGGCTTCTCTTTCGGACGTCTCTGGGCTGATCGTGAGGGTACCCGGATTCTTATATTCCAAAGTAGCCCCCAAGTGCTTCATGATCCGATCGCTATGTTTCCAATTAAACTTCTACTTGAGTTGCTGTCCTGGTCTTTTTGTTTGAGCTTCCGACTAGTTCCTCCATTCGGTTGAGAGGTTTTTTCTCACAGCGAATGAATTATGAAGGACTCGAATATAATCCTTAACTTTTACTTCAAATGAGCATAATCTTCTATCGGGCATGCCTGTTGCGAGTAGCCTTACGGACCTTTGCTCGTATTTCAATTGTAAATTGGATATTTCATCCGCCCAAAATTTTACCTCTCTTCGTGGATAATCACCAGACAGTCTTCGAGGTCGCCTTGATTTTCTGTATCAACTTGTTTTACTGAAACACTCTTCGTCTTCTGAAGTTGCATTTACTCCAAACCTCTTCGGCTTCCGATGCTTAATATCTTCACACTTACTTCAATTTCACCAAATCGGCTATAAAAGGTGTACCAATACTTCAAAATGTATCTCTTCACTTTCTGCCCTCCATTCTTTTGCTTCAAGCTTTTGTCCTCCTCATGCCTCGGTGGTATCATCATGCAAAGGTGGACCCTAGGCTAGTCAAGCGCTGGGAAGGGTTTGACCGGGCCTTTGAAGAACAGCTGGAGGAGTTGGCGAAGAAGCTCGACCGCGAGGCCGCCGACGCACTCCTCGAGGTCGTCCCTGCCCTTTATAGGGCCAGGGATCCCCTCACCGAGGCGTTCGGCCGAGCGCGCCGCGGGGAGGCGTAGTTCTCCTGCAACATATAGTTTCCTAGGCGTAATGCCTGGGGAATTTTTGTACATAATAAAGAAATACCTTTTGTAGAAGAATATCTTGTCTGTCTCTTGACTATGTATTAGTCCCGTTCTAGGGCGTCTCGGACCTCGTGTGTAGCTTGAACCTGAAAGGAGGCGTCCATCTACCGCTAGACATGGCTTAGGCTCGACTTGGAGCGCATCGTGGCACTTGGCCAAGCGACCCCCATATCCGACTGTTGCGAGATATAGTTCTTAGTCCAACTTGGGACGTAACGAGGTTATCCTGGCTCATGGCTGAATGATACCCATGTCCTTTAGGACACGGCTCAGCTCTCTTGGAGCGTATCAAGATTTATGGGACCCTTGGCTGAGTGATACCTGTTCCCGATTGGTGTAGGTCACAGCTTAGGCTCTCTTGGAGCGTATCATGTTTACGTGGCTCTTGGCCGAGTTATACCCTTTCCCGACTGATGTCGGATACGGCTTAGACTCTCTTGGAGCGTATCACGTTTTTATTCGAAGGTGTCCGTACTCGTTTAATACGATGCACAGTTCTCACGACCCTCATGGGGCACACCCTTGGATCCGTGCCTGTTTAGGCTCGACTCGCGGTACATGATTCCGTCATGCGACAAACACCTTGTGACCCAACATGGGGCGTACCGCGAGAAGATAGTTATCGCCCACGCCACGCTTAGAGCGGAAATTGGAGTAAATGCCCCACTGCACAAAGTGACGTGCCCCAATTTTACTCGGTCAAACTCTGTCAAACTCTGTGAGTTGAAACGACAGGCCTGCAAATCATTTAAGGGGAATCCGGAGAGACGTGACGCTTCTCAATCTTTTCTCTGCCAATTCGTCGAAGACCCAATTTCCCCTTTTAAAAGTTTTAGGCCGTACGGCGCCCGACGGTTCATTCCCTTGCTGTGCCATTGCTCCTTCTTTTCCCTTGCCTTTCCGACTTCTCTTTCAAAGATGTCCTCCTCTTCCTTGCCGCCTTCGCCGCAAGATTGGACGACCTCGACGACGACGGAGGATAGGCTGCAGTCCACGGTGGAAGATGGGATCCTCCCAGACTTGGTCTTGGTCTCTGTCCGCTCGGCCGCTGGCGAATCTGTCCCCACTCCTCGCCCTGAAGAGGTAGTGGTCTTTGAATCCTTCCTCCAGCACGGGTTGGGCCTTCCCGCTTGCGCTTTCCTTCGTGGCCTCCTCTTTTTCTATGAGATCGAATTGGTGAATCTGAATCCCAACTCAATCCTGCAGATTTCCCTTTTCGTTCATCTTTGTGAGGCCTTCCTAGGCATTTGCCCTCATTTTGATATCTTTTGCCATTTTTACCTCCTGAAACCTTACCCCTCCAAGAGCGACCCCAAGGTCGTTGGGGGGGCCAGATTCCAGCTGTGCGAAGGGATGAAGAAAAATTACTTCGCAATTCCTTCCAAAACCTCCAATAAGGGTTGGCATCATGAGTGGTTCTACTGCGCCAACCCTGATCCTGCCCTTCCTTCCTTTGGCGGACGTAGTCCTAAGGCATCTCTTTCCTGGACATCCACCCCTAAATCTACCGATATGGATCAGGTTCATGACCTTCTGGCACTGATTGAAAAGCTGAAGGAGAGTGGTCTCACAGGGGTGGGTCTCGCCCGCGCCGTTGTTCACGGATTCAAATTTCAAAAAGCGAGTTCACCTGGGATTCGCGTACGAGGGGAAAGACGACCCGACCCGGTAGCTGCCCGATGAGCTTTCTAGGGAGCAAATATACGCTCGGGTCAGCGAATTCTTCATCCCGAGTGTTGACGTTTCCTCCGTAAGATGCCCGAAGTCCTTTACTGCTTCACACCCCCCTCCTGAGGTGAGCTAATTCGAGAGATTTTTATCTTCGTCTTGGGGTGTCTTTTAACCCTCAGTCTTTCTTAACAGGACCGCATTGCCTTCTTGACGCGCCTCTTAGGAGATGTCCACTTGCGTGGGTGGTTCCCGAGCGTGAAGCGAGCTCTCGCATGAGAGATCGGCGCAAAAGGGAAAAAGGCGCGACCAAAGACCCGTGAAGCCCCGCCACGGTGGCGATCCCAAGATCCGGGACCCTTCGGCGCGAGCCCCAGCTCCTTCGGCTTCCCCTTCGTGCAAGTCTGCGTCTCTGCCAAGTCCACTGCCAAAGTACTCAAGCGTTCGGAAGGAGCCCTGGGCGCCGAGTGGTTCTTTTGGGAGCGGCTCGGCCGCTTGGAAGAAGCCTCCGATGAAAATGAAGAAGTCCGACAGGTTGGTTACCCCACCGATTTCTATTTGACTTGCTCCGATGGCTTGCTAACAATTCTTCTCGTAGGGATCCTTCGCTTGAAGTTCCTGTTGGGACGTCGTCTACTGCCCCTGCGGTCGCTGAGCCCCCGGGAGCTTGTTCTCCGGTCGTGGGGACCGCACTCGGGGATACCGAATTACCTTCCCATCCTCTGGCGCTGTCTCCTACTCCTCCCACTCCGGTGCCGGACCCTGCTGCTCAAGAGCCAATTTCCTGCCCGGCCCGTGAGGTCGAAGAGATCAACCGAGTCCCGCCGGCCCCTGCTCACCCCGTCTCATAACGGAGGCTGCATGGATTGATGAAGAGGAGGGCTTGAAGATCCTTGATGACCCGGAGGAGGAGGAAAATGAGAGGAACGATTTCTATATCCACGCCGCGGCTTGTGCGCGTGCGGCCCAGGTAAGCACTTCTCCACAATTGCTGCATTCCTGATTCCGTCGTTCATCATGCGGTTACCTTTTGCCGTGATAATTGTAGAAAATGGGGGAGCGCTTTGAGCAGAAAACCGAATACTTCCAGAAGATGCTCCCTGAAATCCGGACGCGCCAAGAATACTCGGCCGACTTGGAACGCGTCAAGGCAGGTCATGCGGCCGAGCTGCGATCCCTCCGGTCCGAGGTTCAGGCGTAACGGGAGGAGCAAAATGCTTTATGCCAGGAGAAGCTGGACGTCATTGGCTCCCTTCGAGGTAGCTATTCCAGGAACCCCTTCACGCTTCCATCTGATCATCCTGCTTCTTGATCCTCCTTTATTCATGTCGGCTCGGGATTCCGCCGTCGCGAGGCTCCAAGGGCAGCTCAAAGCTGCAGAAGACTCCAGAGCGAAAGCGGAGAAGGAGCTTGAAGGTGACTCCTACAACTCGGCCTTACCCTGTCTTCGTTTGTCGCTTTTCTAATGCCCTGTTCCGCAGATTATAAGTTCAAGATGCAGGCGCAGTACGCCGTCTTCAACGAGAAGGTCGAAGCCCTTGAGGCCTTTTGCGCTAAGCTCCAGGATGCCTCCGAGTCGTTGCTGAGTTCGCTTCATCCTGAGGGTGAGAGGCCAATCAGCAAGGACCAGGTCATCTCTCGGCTGAGGGAAGCTCCCGAGACGCTCAAGAATCTCTTGAAGGAAATGGCGTCCAATGGTGCCAGCCAGGCTTTGGCGATCACCAAGTCGCTCTATCCCCGAGTGGATCTTGAGGCCGTTAAGGAAGGGTTCGCCCGCAACGTAGATGAGGATCGAGCCGCCGAGCTCTGGGAGGAGGTCTAGGACACCTCTTCGTCTATTGTAGAGACTTTAGACCTGTAAGTTTCAAATGTATAAAGGTGTTTTTTGCTCGATTATTTTGGGTCTGGGGTCGCTCAAAGCGCAATATGCTCTGGGCGATATGAGGTGTGCTATGCTCTATGGCTTGATTGCTCTATGCTTGGATGATCGGGTCCCTATGTTGTTGCCCGCCCTCTCCCTTATATAGCGGGGGTGGGGCGGCTTACAGAGTCCTGATCGGTTTGGAGATTTCGATCGGTTACAAGATTCTAGTCGGTTAATAGGATACAGTTTACATCTTTATCTACCCTATTAACGACTCGGATTACAACCGTATCTATCATATCTAAATATATGCTCAACTATCTATGGAATGTACCCCCTTGCTCACGGCAGTGGGGCCTGACGTAGGGAATATCTTCTGGGCCTCTCTCTCGGATGTCTCTGGGCTGATCGTGAGGGTACCCGGATTCTTATATTCCACACACATGGTTACAGACGGTTCGGGAAACCGTCTGTGATGACAGTTCTGAACCGTCTGATTAGCCTTTCTGTAGTAGTGGATAAAGGTTTGAAGTGCCAAAGAAATATGTTTGGAAGATGTGCCAGTCGCAAGAGAGTTTCCTGATGTATTTCCAGATGAGTTGCCTGGGATCCCACCAGACAGGGACATAGAATTCTTGATCGATCTAGTTCTTGGAACACCACCCATATCCAAGAGACCTTACAGGATGTCTGCTAATGAGTTAGCAGAAGTAAAGAGACATATTAAGGAGCTGCAAGACTAAGATTTTGTCCAACCAAGTTCTTAGCCATGGGGAGCACCAGTTCTCGTTGTTGAAAAGAAGGATGGTACTCAAAGAATGTGTGTAGATTATTGCTCACCCAATGAGGTCACCATTAAGAATAAGTACCCTTTGCTAAGGATCGATGATTTGTTTGACCAACTTCAAGGAGTTGGAGTGTTCTCAAAGATTGACTTAAGATCAGGGTATTATCGGTTGAAGATTCGTCAAGAGGATATTCCAAAGACAGCTTTTGTGACTCGGTACGGACAGTATGAGTATACCGTGATGTCATTTGGATTGACCAATGCCCCTGCCTACTTCATGACTCTGATGAATAAAGTATTCATGGAATATCTAGACAAGTTTGTTGTTGTCTTCATTGATGACATTCTGGTCTACTCCAAAAGTGAGGAAGAACACAAGGATCATTTGCGCCTAGTTTTGACGAAGCTAAGAGAAAACCAACTATATGTTAAGTTCAGTCAATATGAGTTCTGGATTAAAGAAGTTGCTTTCCTCGGACATGTCATATCAGCAGAAGAAGTCGTTGTTGACCCTGATAAGGTACAAGATGTGCTCAGTTGAGAGTCACCCAAAACGGTACCCTAAGTCCAAAGTTTTCTTGGAATGGCAGGATATTATCGCTATTTCATAGAAGGATTTTTCAGAAAAGCTAGACCACTCACTCAACTCTTGAAAAAGGAGAAGAAATTCATTTGGATGCCAGAGTGTGAGCATAGTTTCCAAGAGTTGAAAAAGTGTTTGACAACTGCCCCAGTGCTGATCATACCAGATATCATAAAGAATTTTGAGATCTTTTGTGATGCATCCCGACAAGGACTCGGTTGTGTCCTGATGCAAGATAATAAAGTTGTAGCATATGCTTAGTGATAATTAAGGCCCTATGAAGTTAACTATCATACCCATGATTTGGAATTGGTTGCAGTAGTGCATGCTTTAAAGATTTGGCGTCATTACCTCATCGGTAATCGTTGTGAGGTTTACACTGATCATAAGAGTTTCAAGTACAGTTTTACCCAAGCCGATCCCAATATGAGACAAAGAAGGTGGTTGGAGTTGATCAAGAACTATGACAATGAAATTCATTATCATCCAGATAAAGCTAATGTCGTAGTTGATGATTTGAGTAGAAAGAGCTACTATAATACACTTCTCTGTTGGGACCCGGATTTATGAATCCGAAACCCTCTATGTATACTACCCTAGTAAAGGATCACGCTAGTGCACACAGTGGCGACATATATAAAATATCATTCCATACAACGAATTAACTAAGAAAACAGCAAAATATTTTTAAATAAAGCAACGGACCTTATGGTCAATGTTTACACCACTATGCCTTAAGGGCTTGAGAAACAAATAAATTATTGCAGTGAAAATAAAATAACTTGGGCCATTTCACATGCCACAGGCAATTGTCTTGGGAACGCCTCCCTAATTCACGTAGTTTTCATAATACTCCTCATAAAATTCTGTATTTCCTGGTCTTTCCTCAGCAACTGATCAACAAAGGCGTATAGCCGTGAGTACAGAAAGTACTCAGCAAGCCGTAGGGAAATGATGCAATATATCCATGCAAGGATTACCAAATAATAGTCATATGGTTCTTTCGCAAAAAGCAATAATTTGAATTTGAATAGAATAAATAGATTAAAAGCATAATTATGAAAAGATAATAAATACTGGTAAATTAATGGTAGACAACATGAACAGAATGGTGAGGGTTCACCCAACATCATCTAAAACAATCATCAAAACACTAAATTCAACAGTCTTAACTTTACACAACAAAACAATAGTGAACTCCCCATTCACATCCCAACAATTTCATCTTCTAACATTTTATGAAACACTCTATACCTCATGTGAAATTCTCGGGCATGTCCATGATCACGAACACGGCTATTCGCATAGTTTTACACTCTACAGAGGTTGTATTGCTTTACCCACAAGACATGATCATCCCTTGTTGCCAAGCTATTAACACACTTCCTTTGGTGTATCGGTAGAGAGATTACAACAAAGCCTTTACAATGCCCTGTCTAAACTCGATACTTCCCAGTAAGATTTTGCCCCTTAGGGCCCCCACTAGAGCCATGTGAATCTACCTGTCCATCCCGGAACCCATACCATCAATGGGCAGTACTCAACTTTAGACATTGCAAATTAATCAGCTAGGTCTGTCCCACACCAGACAAGTGGTTGTACAGTTAGGCCCAGTCCAATGACGCACAAGATTAAGTCCTTAAGTTATCTTAGGCAAGACATCTATATCCCAAATGTGCTAACAGTACCCCCTTTACTACATGATCACTTGCTCGAGGGAAATCAACTTTGTTAAACCAAGACCAATGTCAAACCCTGACATGGTACAATAAATTTTACAACTGTGGCTACCGGCTGCAATTCAATATCTCATTAAGTAAAAATTAACTTTATACAACATGTGAAAGAATCCCATCATACAACTAAGTATGTGTAAGCATAGCTACGATAACCCAATGTTGGTAATATGATCATGTCCATCTAGTAATGTCCCAACCTAGAGTTAACAATGGATATTTGGTATTCCAATAATCAAGGTGGCATAATGTCAACTAGGTATATAGCTATTCCTAGCAATTAATCATTGATACACAAATAGCATAAAATTGTATAAAACAAAGTACTTTTGCAAACATTGTTTCAATATGATCAAAGATTACGACTTGCCTTGTTGATCTACTGCTGAGTCTTAATCTTCAAATTTTCCATTCGCTCCCTCGGGATTAGCATCGAATAGATATAAATAACAAACAGGGATACAAATGAACTGAAAATTGAAAATAAATGGCTCTTTAATGTAGAGCTTGATTTTAGAATAAATTAGAAATTTGAATCACCTCAATCGGAGTTCGTATGAGGGAGAACCGATTTTTGAAAGGTTAAATAACATAAACAATAAAGAAAGGATTTTCGAATTTTTAAAATTATTTTTCAAAACAAAAATAAAAATCCAAATCACTGTAAAATATCAGTAATCTGGATATTTAATTATAAAAAATTATATTTTATTATTATTTATTAGTTTTTCCTTTTCTCTTGGGACTGACAACCTCTCTCCTATCTACGATAGCATCTCTGGCTCTTTGGACTTCAGCCGAATAGAACAACAGAGACAAGACGCAGAGGCAAGGGAGAGCAAGGCAAGGGCAAAGAAGGCACGGCCAAGAAGAGCACCGTGAAGCTCGCGACAAGGCAAACTCAATGGAGGCAATGATGACAACGAAGCGGCTCAGATGGCGATGTAGCGACGCGATGAACAATGATGAACCTACTTGGGAAAACATTAAATTCATCGCCCATGGTGAAACCAATCTTGAAATTGATGGAGGGGTTACCTTCACAACGACCGGTAGCACGATGTGACATGAATGGTTTTGGAAAAGACACTCCGGAGCTTGAGGAAGCTTGCAAGGGCCCGTCGGTGGCATTCGGTTCTCGCTCTGGGTGTCGCGGCATTCCAACCAAACAAAAGCACAAGAGATTGGAACAAATAGAGGAACGGGTTGAGCAATGAAAGGGGATCCCGGTGCTCTAATAAAATATGCTCGGGGTGGCTCATAGGGATAGATACGGTTGGTTTAAGGAAGAGTCCAAACCGGATAATACTCAAATTTTTCCCAAATAGAGGTGATTAGGACAGGAGAATCACGGAGATTGGTTGAGGATAAGATGGCACACGTATTGGACATGAATTCGGATGCAAAACGTGTTAGATTGGAGCTTCCAAAATCATGGCAATGGTGGAGGACAGAGAAGTCGGGCATGCTGGCTTCTGGCTGATAGTTGAACACAACATATGACATGTGGACCCTTTTATTAATTATTTTCGAATTTAATTAATGCTGAAAATAAAAAGGCTTTAAAACAATAGAAAATATGGTCAAAAAATTCTGGAACAATTCTCAAAAATACTTTGAAATATTTCCAACTTACTGTAAAAATTTCAGAAATTTTCGAGTTGTAATTTTGCTACACTAATCCTTTTGTAAAACTGAAAATAGAAAAACAGTTTTATAAATTTCAGCAAAAATCTTAGAAAATTAGAAATAAGAAATAAAATATTATTTTGCAAATTTTGGGATGTTACACTCTCGTGAATGCTTAATCTTTAGGTTGAAAATTCACAATGAGACAAACCTTAAACTAATGTAATGTAAATAAAATTTTTAATGAACGGAACATTGCATTTTAATCTGATTAGTATCAAATTGTAATCCTTGATTTACTCTAACCATCTTCTCTATTTTATATTAAGGTTTGACTGAGTAAAGATATATTTTAAACTCTTATGATCCGTGTATATCTCACATCTATTTCCGATGAGATAGTTACGTCATAACTTCAAAGTATGCACTACGGCACCTAATTCTAAATCATGTGTCGGGTAATTTTCTTCGTGCGGCCTCAATTGTTTTGAAGCATATGCCACAACTTTGTTATTTTGCATTAACACACATTGACATCCTTGACGCGAAGCATCACCATAATTATCAAAACTGCTCTGAATATCTGGCAACACTAGAACTGGTGCTATCAATAACGTTTTATTCAATTTTTGAAAACTCTTCTCGCACTCTGGCGTCCATGCAAACTTATTTTCTTTATTCAATAATTGTGTAAGGGGTTTCGCAATTGTCGAGAATCCTTCAATGAACAGACGGTAATATCCTGCCATTCCAAGAAAACGGCGAATCTGGGTCACTGACTTTCGTTGTTACAAATGCAACACTGCCTCAACTTTACATGGATCAACTGCAACTCCTTTAGTAGTCATTTCATGATCAAGGAATTCCACTTTCTTTTTCCAAAAGTCACACTTGCTGATCTTAGCATACAATTGCGGCCTTCGAATCTTTTCAAGAACAAGTCTCAAGTGTTCTGCATGACTTCTTCTGTCTTGGAGTAGATAAGAATGTCATCTATGAATACGATGACAAACTTATCCAAATATTCCATGAAAACATTATTCATCATGTTCATGAAATAGGTAGGGGCATTTGTCAATCCAAATGACATGACTTTGAACTGACAATGTCCATATCGGGTTGAAAATGCTGTCTTGGGCACATCTTCTGCGTGAATCTTTAACTAATGATATCTTGATCGAAGATCAATCTTTGAAAAAAATTCCAGCTCCTCTTAACTGATAGAAAAAATCATCGATCCTAGGTAACGGATACTTGTTCTTTATCATCACTTCATTAAGGACACGATAATTAATACACATCCTTAAACTTCTATCTTTCTAATCGGTAGGCATCCGATATGGTCACTTGGCTATTGGGGTTGTACTGGGCACCAATTCCATCACAAACTCGATATCTCGGTCTGGTGGCATTCCAGGCAAATCTTTAGGAAAAACATCTGAGTATTCACTAACAACTAGTACTTCTTCCATACTGACAGCTTTAACACTGTTAACCATCAATTGACCATTGCAAACTGTGGTAGCTTAAAATTCCACTCTTTCGCCTATTGCGCTTTTAATTGACACAACTCTTTGACCACAATCCAACACAGCCTTGTGTTTAGATAACCAATTCATTCCAAGAATAACATCTAATGTTTGGGCATCCAAGATAATAAGGTTCGCTAGGAACTCTATTCCATCAATGAGAAACTTAACTCCCAAACATCTTAGGTTAGATCGAAGTTCTGATCGAGGGGATTGGACTAATAGCATACACTTAAGATTCATAATATCCAACCCATTCTCAACAACAAAATCTCAAGAAATAAAGGAATACGATGCTCCAAAATCAAATAAACAGTTGTAGGTACTGAGTTAACTAGACACTTACCCAGCATGACATTCGATGCTTCCTAGGCTTCACCAGTCATAATGTTGTTGACATGACCTCTCACCATGGCTTGGGGTGTAGCTCCAGCTTGAACAGCTCCACGGTTCACTCCTGGTGCAGGCTTCTTGGTAGGTGTAGGGCCAAGATTAAAATGAACAGGCATAACACCACTCTTAGGGCAATTGTTGGCAAAATGTCTTGGCTCATTGCAATTAAAACAGCAATTGAATGTCATCTGTTGGCCTCCTCCTGGTGCATTGTTTGCCTAGGCAGGTGTCTGGATGTTCTGTCCACTTGGACACGGTGTAGGAGACGGAGTCTTGAACATAGCTTTTTGTTAGTGTTATGCCCTTGAGGCAATCATTTAGATGATTGTAACAAGACTATGTTTATGAATAATATTATGATTATTGGTCCAATGAATGTATATCATTGTATTGATCAACAAGTATGTGACTTGCTTATGAAGCTCTTTACTTAATGATGTAATTCGATAAATATCTCTGATAGGATTTCATCGTATAGGACAACGACGAATAGATCAGCACATGTAGTGATCGATGATCATGCTTCATAGGTCATGGGATATGGAGATATCATCTATACATTGTGGACGCATGTTGAAGAACATGGGTTAGATAGACCCGCAATGGGACACTGCGAGAATGTTTCATTCTTATGTGTCATTAGTGTATCTCATACCTAGTAGATGTATGATCCTTAGACTTGAGATTGTCATATTCCCTACATGTGTAATAGTTTTCCTTGGGGCTATCAAACACTACTTCCTAACCGGATAGTTATAAAGGTAGCTTCCATGTTTACTATGAAACGTGCAGAGGGAAGTGAGCAGTCAAGATGGAATTTGCCACTCCAATGAAACGGAGATATATGACAAAGCCACTCGTGTGATATGATTAAGGAAGTGCATGGCCATGCCGTGATTGAGGAGTCAATCACAACTTATTAATATATCACGGATACGAGAGATGGATTGAATCATCAAAGGATGACATGCTTCTCGCCTTGAGATCAATCTTCATATACTTGGCAAAGGGATTATTGCATGAGTACTTTTGATAGGTTCTGTCCGATTTGATCATAGTATGTTTGGGAGTTGGCATACTTTGCAAGAAGCCGCTACCAACTATTGGATTGAAAAGGAGTTTTCCGAATCCATGTCCAAACGTACGTGAACCTGCAGGGTCACACACTTAATGGGCTGGGACGCATTAATTTGGATTGAATCCGTAATTAATGAACCTCGTGGGCTTAGCACGCTGATGGGCCTAGTTTAGGGTTTCATCTTGTGGCTATATAAGGAGGGGAGGAGGGAGGGCGCAGGGTGTGCTTTCCCATGGTTTAGGAGTGATTCACTCGAAACCCTAGCCTACTCCTCTCGCTGCCCCTGCCGAGCGACCAGGTGCTTGCACACCGACGCACGGCATTCCATCTCTGGACGTGTGGACTACTGCGGTGACGTTGCTGCGACTGCGGCGTGGGAGGACGATCCACGGCGAGGTGAGGACGATCCACTACATCGACGTAACGACTGCGGCGAGCACGATCCACTACATCGACGCGCGAAGGATTCCGCAATTGCGCGTCTAGTGGTAATCTTATCTACGATCCCCTTCTTGCGAGTAGCGTTACGTTCTGCGGTAGATTTTTTTGTGCTAGCGTAGCATACGCGTTCCTCTTGATGGTATCGAGCCATCTCGTATAGTTTTGTGATCTGGATGTTGCACATATGATGTGTAAGGTTAGTAGATTGGATCTATTACATGTTCAGCCAGTTCATGTGATGAATTGGTGACGACAGCCATCGATGAGATCGATCGGTTTAGGGTTTGAGGAAAATGCAAACCGACTCAATCTTGATTTGGGTGAGTCCATTCATGGTACGATGTTACCCTTACCGGTCGGGTTACCGCCATCAGGGTTTCTAAAACGTATCCATATGGGACCAAGACAATCAGATTGAGTTGGATTGGGTCAATCTGGTTGATCCATGGTAAGCGCAAACAGATTCAATATTAATTTGGGTGAGTCCGTTCATGGTACGACGTTACCCTTACCGGTCGGGTTACCGCCATCAGGGTTTCTGAAACGTATCCATATGGGACCAAGCAAATCATGTTAGATCGGATTGGGTCAATCTGGTTGATCCGTGGAAATTTTGAGGGTGTTTTCCCATGTCAGAAGACATGCCTCTAAAAACATTTCCAAGGGCGCTGCCCTCGACCGCCACTAGGGGCGCTGCCCCTCGGACCCCACCACGATCGTAGCAGGACCCCGCCGAGCAGGGCGCCGCCTCGGACCCCGGAGTCGTAGGGTTGCTTTTGTTTAACTCGTTTTTGCAGGGAATTATGTGAAATAGTATGGCCTATGTGTATGTGATGCATGTAATTTCCACATGGCCTGCGTGCCTTGTCAAGCTATAAGGCTATTTAAATTGTATAACGACCTGCGTGTCGACTTGTGATGCTTCAAACCCTCATGTAAAATTCATTATCAAAAGATGTAAGGAGTTGCATCCATAATGATGAAGACGATGGTATCAAGCAAGATGGCTAGGTGAACAAATCAAGCAAGGTGGCTAGGTGAACAAACAAGCATGATGATGGAGATCTTAATGCTAAGGGCCATGCTATTTCACAGCTTATTTTGATTTTCTGAGGATGTGTGTTTAATCCTTGCTATTTTCTTTATGCTCATTGCATGTGATGCCATGTTCTTAGTAATTTTTGTTCTTCCCTATAGTTAAAAATTTTAAATCAAATTGTCCATCCAATTATTGCACCTATCAAGAATTTAGATCGTTATTGATATGACTTCCAAAGTAGTATATCAATGGCTATCTCAATAGATGATAGGGATGTGTTGGACACATCACGCATAACAATGGTAGATTTAATCAAGCTATCAAAACGGTTTTGGGCTTGAGGACATAAGTGGTTGGGATTTGATTTCAGTAATGAAGGAACCTATACAAGACAAGTGGTGTCTAGGAAAACACACATGAGGCAGGTTTCTTAATTGGCACCCGAATACGGGAAGTGCTCCCTCCCTCATGTGAGCCCTTGGGGCAGGTTGACCTGGCCATGAGTCAAGTTGATGGAGGCATTCATTACTTGTTTTCATACTCAACAAACAAGAGTAACATATGATGTAATTAGCAAAGATGTTGCTTACCTATGTCATTAAATTTCTAGCAGTGATGCCAAAGCTCACTAGTGTTTGATGAATATGGATCTTGAATACTCACTATGTGTCTATAAAAGAGACATAAAATAGGAGTGTCTTTAATTAAAAGTTTTAATAAAAGTTTTACATAAACATAGTGCTTAGAATCTTTGCATGTTTTTGTTGTAGTTCAATGGCACCTTCTCCTACTCCTGCTACACCTAGTTTTGCTTTGAGATCGGTTTTGGAAAGGGAAAAACTGAATGGAACTAATTTTGTTGATTGGTATCGCAACCTGAGAATTGTTCTCAAGCATGAAAAGAAGGACTATGTTCTAGAGAATCCAATTCCTGATGAACCAGCCGAAAATGCTGCTCGGAATTTGAAGGTTGAATATGAAAAGCATATTAATGCTTCTGTAGAGGTCAGCTGTCTCATGCTAGTCACCATGGACTCTGAGCTCCAAAAGCAATATGAGGACCAGGATGCTTACAATATGATTGTGGGCTTGAAGGGCATGTTTGGGAATCAAGCAAGAGCTGAGAGGTATGGTATCTCAAAGCTTTTATTTGCTTGTAAGGTGGTGAAGGCGGTCGGTCGATCCTCATGTGATCAAGATGATTGGTTACATTGGGAGATTGGAAAAACTTGAGTTTCCCTTAGCCTCGGTTAGGCCACGGATGTTATTCTCGGTCTACGCCTCAGAGCTTTGAGCCATTCATTATGAATTTTCATATGAATAGCATGGAGAAGACCTAACCGAGCTACATGGGATGCTCAAGGCCGAGAAAGCATTAAGAAAAACCCAATCATTTGATGTTGGTTGAAAACAACCGCTTTCAAAAAAAGGAAGGCTAAGGCTGGGAACGGAAAGAGCAAGGGCAAGGGCAAGGGCAAGGCTCAAGATGAGATCGCAAGCCTCAAAACTAAGCTTGAAACTTAAAGTTGGCCCTCAACACGATACCCAATGCTTCTATTGCAAGAAATCAAGGCATTGGAAACGGAACTGCGAAAAGTACCGGCGATAAGAAGAATGGAAATGTGGTTTCCACTTCGTATTAATGTTATAGAAATTAATCTTGCTACTTCTTCACTCAGCTCATGGGTATATTATCTTGGTTGGTTGCTCACATTTGCAATTCGTTGAGGGTGATAAAGTAGAGACTTGGCAAAAGGAGAAGTGGATCTTCGCGTGGGAATAAAGTAAGAGTTGTTGGTCTTGCTGCTGGCACATACCCATTGCATTTGCCTTCAGGATTAGTTTTAGAACTCAATAATTGTTATTTTGTTCCATCTTTGAGTAGAAACATTATTTCATCTTCTTGTTTGGAACATGAAGGTTATGATTTCAGAATAAAGAACTTTGTTTGTTCGATATTTTTGAATGATATGTATTATGGTCGTTGCCCCATGGTGGATGGGTTGTATGTCCTTGAACTCAAAGAAAAACCTGTCTATAATTTTAATGTAAAAAGGCATCGGCCTAATGATTTGAACCCTACCTTTTTGTGGCATTGTCGCTTAGGAGTCATATAAATTAGAAGCGCATGAAGAAGCTCCATGGTGACGGACTTCTAACCTCATTTGATTTTGAATCATTTGAAACATGTGAATCTTGTTTACTTGGCAAGATGACAAAAGCCCCTTTCACAGGTTTTAGTGAGAGAGCAAGTGAATTATTGGCCCTAGTACATACAGATGTATGTGGACCAATGAGCTCGACTGCTAGGGGTGGGTTTCAGTACTTTGTAACTTTTACCGATGACTTCAGTAGATATGGATATATCTATTTAATGAGGCATAAATCTGAAACTTTTGAAAGGTTCAAAGAGTTTGAGCAAGTACAAAATCAACTTGGCAAAACAATAAAACACTTACGATCCGATCGTGGTGGCGAATACTTGAGCCAAGAGTTTGGTGATCGTCTAAAGCAATATGGAATCGTTCCGCAACTTACTCTGCCAGGAACGCCTCAATGGAATGGCGTGTCCGAACGACGTAACCAAACTTTATTAGATATGGTTCGGTCAATGATCAGCCAAACAGATCTGCCATTATCCTTCTGGGGTTTCGCTCTAGAGACAGCTGCGTTCACTTTGAATAGGGTCCCATCAAAATCCGTTGAGAAGACGCCATATGAGATATGGACTGGGAGAAGACCCATGTTGTCATTTCTCAAGATATGGGGATGTGAGGCTAATGTAAAACGTTTACAATCAGATAAACTCGCACCTAAATCAGAAAAATGCTTTTCTGTGGGGTATCCTAAAGAAACAAAAGGATATTACTTTTACAAAAGAAACGAGAACAAAGTTTTTGTTGCTCGAAATGGTGTCTTTTTGGAGAAAGAGTTTCTTTCAAAAGAAATCAATAGGAGTGATGTGTATCTTGATGAAGTTCGAGAATCACATGAATATGTTCAAGCTACATCGAACCTTCACAAGATGTACAAAGTGTTGTACAACTTTGTGGAAGAGACTCCATTACGTGAGGTCGGGAGGCCACGTCATGTACCTATAAGATATGGGAATGACATATTATTGTTGGACAATGATGAGCCCACGACTTATGAAGAAGCAATGATGGACCCAAACTCCAAAAAATGGCTTGAAGCCATGAGATCCGAAATTCAATCCATGCATGACAATCAAGTTTGGAACTTGGTCGACTCTCCTGATGGTGTAAAAACCATTGAGTGCAAATGGATTTTCAAGAAAAAGATAGACGTAGATGGAAATGTTCAGATCTATAAGGCACGGTTGGTGGCAAAGGGTTTCAAACAAGTTCAAGGAGTTGACTATGATGACACTTTCTCACCGGTAGCCATGCTCAAGTCTGTCCGGATCATATTTTAGCTATTGCTGCATATTTTGATTATGAAATATGGCGGATGGATGTCAAAACAGCCTTCCTTAATGGGAATCTTTCTGAGGATGTATACATGATACAACCTGAAAGTTTTGTTGATCCTAAATATGCTAAAAGGGTATGCAAGCTTCAAAGATCCATTTATGGGTTAAAGCAAGCATCTCGGAGTTGGAACATTCGTTTTGATGAAGTAGTCAAAGGTTTTGACTTTATCAAAAATGAAGAAGAGCCTTGTGTTTACAAGAAGGCTAGTTGGAGCGCACTTGTATTTCTGATTTTGTATGTGGATGACATATTATTGATCGGGAATGACATTCCTATGCTTGACGATGTTAAGACTTCATTGAAAAGGAGTTTCTCAATGAAGGACTTGGGAGAAGCATGCTATATCTTGGGTATAAAAATCTATAGAGATAGATCAAAAAGGTTAATTGGATTAAGTTAGGAAACGTACATTGACAAGATATTGAAAAGGTTCAATATGCATGAATCCAAGAGAGGTTTCATGCCAATGTCACATGGCATCGATCTGCAAGAATCGGTGTCCTTCGACATCCGATGAGCGAGACAGGATGAGCAAGATTCCATATGCTTCAGCTATTGGGTCTATTATGTATGCCATGATCTGTATACG
Source organism: Otatea glauca (assembly GCA_036346275.1). Lineage (NCBI taxonomy): Eukaryota > Viridiplantae > Streptophyta > Magnoliopsida > Poales > Poaceae > Otatea > Otatea glauca. The sequence continues at coordinate 22,324,166 of CM070719.1, read as the reverse complement.
CCCAGATGTCTCATATGCACTAAGTGTCACGAGCAGATACCAAGCGGATCCAGGTGATGGTCATTGGATAGCCGTAAAAAATATCCTAAAGTACTTGAGAAGAACTAAGGGTATGATCCTTGTTTTTGGAGGTGAGGAAGATGATTTTCGATCGCAATCCGGGTTTGTGTTTACACTTAATGGAGGAGCAGTAAGCTGGAAGAGTTCCAAGCAAAACACGGTGGCCGACTCTACGACAGAAGCGGAGTACATTGCGGCTTCGGAGGCCGCAAAGGAAGCTGTGTGGATTAAGAAGTTTATCACAGAGCTTGGTGTGGTTGCTAGTGCCTCTAGTCCAATGGACATCTATTGTGATAATAGTGGTGCCATTGCACAAGCAAAAGAGCCTAGATCACATCAGAAGTCTAAACACATACTCCGTCGCTTTCACCTTATTCGCGAGATTGTGGATAGAGGTGACGTGAGAATATGCAAAGTACATACGGAAGCCAATGTGGCCGATCCGTTGACAAACCCACTGCCACAGCCTAAGCATGAGGCGCACACAAGGTCTATTGGTATTAGATACTTATTTGATTGACTCAAGTGCATGTGGGAGATTGTTAGTGTTTTGCCCTTGAGGCAATCATTTAGATGATTGTAACATGACTATGTTTATGAATAATATTATGATTATTGGTCCAATGAATGTATATCATTGTATTGATCAACAAGTATGTGACTTGCTTATGAAGCTCTTTACTTAATGATGTAATTCGATAAATATCTCTGATCAGATTTCATCGTATAGGACAACGATGAATAGATCAGCACATGTAGTGATCGATGATCATGCTTCATAGATCATGGGATATGGAGATATCATCTATACATTGTGGACGCATGTTGAAGAACATGGGTTAGATAGACCCGCAATGGGACACTGCGAGAATGTTTCATTCTATTGTGTCATCAGTGTATCTCATACCTAGTAGATGTATGATCCTTAGACTTGAGATTGTCATATTCCCTACATGTGTAATAGTTTTTCTTGGGGCTATCAAACACTACTTCCTAACCGGATAGTTATAAAGGTAGCTTTCATGTTTACTATGAAACGTGCAGAGGGAAGTGAGCAGTCAAGATGGAATTTGCTGCTGTTTTTAAATCGGTCTTTGAACACCTTATTATCAGTGAATCGGCTTTCTTGAGCCGATACGCGATTCAATAAGTGGCCAAGGTCGGTGAATTCTTGCCCTCCAAATTTCTCCCTAAGCGGTGGGATCAAACCTTGAAATGCTAAATCGGCAAGTTGGTTGTCAGGCAACGTAACGCTAAAACACCGATTCCTAATTTCTCTGAACCTCTTGATATAATCCGTTACCGATTCCCCAAACTTTTGGCGTACGGGACTCAAATCTAAAATTCTGAGCTCCAAACTGCCTGAAAAGAAATATTCATGGAATCAGCTTTCCAAATCATTCCATAAATGGACCGAATTCGGAGGTAAACAGGTGAACCAAGTAAATGCTACCCCGGATAAAGACAACGGGAATAGTCTAATTTTTAGCCCGTCGGACTGAGCCGCTTCACCGCATTGCCCGATAAAGCGATAAAGCGTCCAACATGCTCCAGGGTGGTAATAGAATCATCCCCAGAGAATTTGGCAAAGTCCGGGACTCTGAAATTATGAGGGTAAGGCATGCGATCTATGTAGTCGGGGTACAGCTTTCTATAGCCGATAACCTTCCCTTTTGGTTGTATGCCGAATTGGTCCCTCAAGACGGCAGAGATCTGATCGGCCCAGTTAGCGTTATCGGCCGTTGGCATAGCAGGCCCTTGATAATGTCGGTCATAATCGGCGTCCTGCCCCCCGAGTGCAAGCTCGGGTTGCCAATTATGCTGTGCCGTCGGCACACGACCATACTGATCGCGTCGATTATGCCTGGTTTGAGCTTCCGGCATTGGGGCAAATGGTTCAAAGTATGTTACTACCCTATGTGAACCTGGGTTCCTTAGCAGGGTAGGCTCTTGTGGTAATCTCTCGGAGCCAATCGGCTGTGAAACCGATTGGGGAAAGGCGTAGAATGGAGCCAACGGCGGCGAATTGATTGATACATCCATCTTAGCGGCATCGGTTTAGGCGTGTAATGGCTCACCCCACTTGACCGAGGGTCCCTAGGCAATATGACCGTGGGTTGTGTGGGCATCATGGTGAGGGGTGAGGTTATAGCCGCTGGTTTAGGATCGGCCATTGTGCTCTGCGTATTTTGTGATATTGAAAAAACAGGATAATTTGGCAGAGCTTGCAGTGGGTCGAGCAGGCTTCCTGACGAGGCTAACTCCTGGGCTATAGATTTGACACTATTCGCTATCATCGGCTTGAGTGTTGTAACAAGAGCCGATGATTGGTTTATTAAGGCGTGGTGTACACACTGATTATTCATAGCCGATAATTCGGCTTGAACAGGCAGATATCGGCTTACTTGTTCTGTTACACCCGCATCACCCAGGGCGTTGACCGTAGGCAGGGCGGATTTTTGAGTGACGCCACGTCTTGTTTTCTGATAGCAACTTAGCATCATCTCTTCTAGCGCAGCCTTCCGAGCTTCAATCTCTTGGCGTTGCTCCGCAGATAAATCGTCCATTGTTGGGACGATTATAGCTTCTGAGTTGAGATCTGATGGCGGCATCGACTTCCTTGATGAAGACATTGCGTGTCCCACTGGGCGTGCCAAGAGTGTGTTGGCGTCAAAAACTTGATGTAGGGTTTCTGACAGCAGCACACCAGACGAACACCGGGTTCAGAGCGTGCCAGTCGATTTGATCTGTAACCGACAAGGTAAAAAAAATATAAAATTCACACAAAGCCGATCGTGACGATCAATCGCCTTAGATCCAATCAGCTTGAAGCCGATCAAGATCAAGGTAACAGGATAAGTCTAACTAGCCGATTAAGGCTAATCAGAGGATAAAGGCAAATCGATTCTGAAGAAGGCGATGCGCAACAAAATCAAAACAAATCGAACCTGGGGTGTAATTGACGAAGATCAACAATCGGCGATGCGCAACTTTATTGATCAAGATCGATTACAAAAGCTAAATTACAGAAGCTACTCCTAGTCGACAGGAAAAGTAGAAAAAAGTAAAGACTGGTTGATTGTATTGTGTTGATGATGATTCCTTTGCAGTTCGCTTTGGTCCTTCTTTTATACCCTCGGCCGATCGTGTCCCATTACAATACGCTTCAAGCCCGTGTCCGTATCGGCCTTATCTTGGACGATTGTTTCCTTAAAAATCTTGCAGTTATCAAATATCTCGGGTTCTTTCCAATCCTCCGTTAGTTTCCGTATCTTTAATTTTATTGCCTGATTTGGATAAACTTGCCGAATTTTGGTGCAAACACAAACCTTGCATGACTCTTTGGTCGGGTGATATCCATATCCGACTGTCGCAGGATATACCTTAGGTCCGACTTGGGACATATTAAGATTTGCGCGGCTCTTGGCCGAGTGATACCCATATCCGACTGTTGTTAGATACAGCTTAGGCTCGACTTGGAGCGTATCATATTTACATGCCTCTTGGCCGAGTGATACCCATGTCCGACTGCTGTAGGATATAGCTTAGGCTCGACTTGGAGCCACTACAAGAATCAAGGAAAAATTCGTGGGCCAAAAACCCACGAATTTAAGCTAAAACCGACGAATTTAATTTAAATTCGTGAGCAAACTGTCGAATTTAGTTCACGAATTTAACTCGATGAAATTAATTAATTAAATTCGTGGGTACCCATGAATTTAAGTTAAATTCGTGGGTTTTGCCAAGCCCACGAATTTAATTGGGACTCTGAGTTAAATTCGTGGGTTTACTAAACCCACGAATTTAACAGATTAAATTCGTTTGTTTAATAAACCCACGAATTTAACAGACTAAATTCGTGGGCTAAATAACCCACGAATTTAATCTATTAAATTCGTGGGTTTATTAAACCCACGAATTTAGTCTGTTAAATTCGTGGGTAAATTAAACCCACGAATTTAATCTGTTAAATTCGTGGGTTTATTAAACCTACGAATTTATCAGTCATTTTTACAAAAAAAAATGTATATATATATATATATATATATATCCGTATATATATCCAAATGTATGTATTTTTATATATATATGTATCGCACTCAATACATATAACAACTAAAGAAGAAAAGAAAAGGCAAAAAGAAAATTGAAACTAAAAATTACTAAGCGAAGAATAAATAAGAAGGATCATCTATTTTGTTCAAATCTGATCAGAAACACTAACACAAAAGACAAACTCCACAATGAAGTTCAAGCGAGCGAAAAATTAACAAGCGAGACACCAAACCTATTACCGATTACTAAAATCTCAAACCAACCTTTTAACTCTTCAAACCGGCTTAAAACTAAGTCTTGAAATGTACAAAATTTGGCATGACCTCTCTTGTAAATAGGACATCCACTCGTGAGACAAAAAAACATTTGCGGTTATAATATATATATATCAATCTCTCAAACCAGAAGGAGACATTCTAGCAGATCCTTAGATAATCCAATCACACATCCAACGGCAATTTGTAAACTACGCAATGACGTACAACACATTACAACCGCAATAGATACAATCCACATTCCATTAAAATAAGTCCATCACAATAAGTCGATCACAACGTATCCATCACAACAAGTTATAAAGTACAACAGTTATACACCAATCGAGCTCACAATAGAATTCATGCCTCGGGGTTATTGGAGTTGTGGGCGCTACCACCACCGTCGTATTTGTTGAAGATGTGATGTCTTCTATGATGTAAATCGTTAGTGCGTCGGAGGGCGTGACCTAGAAACCTGCAAGTTCAAGATTAACTTAGGTTGTGCTACAAGTAACATTATGCCGATTCACATGAATATCAATATGAGAATATCAATAGTACTATTCAACCAAGACACAATATGAGAATATCAATATGACAGTCAAGCTAAACAAGAATAGATACTATATATAAGAACTACACGCACGAGCTAGTCAAGATATCTTGCAATAATCATATGAACATCAATCTCATATTCAATGAAGCATCAAAGTAATACTCTCTAGTATTAACATAAGGCCAAGATTACAACTAAAATTATTTAATTCAACTTCCAAAGACCCCAATTGCATCACCTTTGAGTATTCAAAAGATAACAAGCAGTGAAAATAGTTCAAAGAAGCAATTAAGAGTTTTGGTAGTCATTTTAAGAGTTCAATATACAAAGTACAAATATAAAGCATTCTACAAGGATAAACAATCGATTGTACATGGGCAAACAACACATTCTACAAGGATGCCATATAAAGCATTTAAAACATAAGTTCACAATTGAACAAGTTGTCTTAAGATAACTTTTCAATTCCAAGAAGTCGACACAATATAAGGTTCAAATCAAAAGTTATTGTGGAAAGAAAAATCAAATAGCACGTAATGGGTTAATAATTTGGTAAACCATCACTTATCTACAGGAGCACAGCAATGAACTTTCATAAGCACACAAGTAAACCTTTTCAAGTATGAACATTGAGATGATTTGTGCAAGGTTTAACAAAGATTTGCCTAAATGTCCTAAAATCGACTAAGTTTTGCATTTCAACAAAAATTATCACTTTTGCAACAGATTACTCAGATTGATATATACTAAAAGAATGAACTAGACACCAAACCTACTACCTCTACTAAAAGACCGAAACCAACCTTTTAACTCTTTAAAACCGGCTTAAAACTAAGTCATTGAAATGCACAAAATTTTGGCATGACCTATCTAGTAAATAGGACATCCACTCAGCAGACAAAAAAGCATTTGCAGTTATAATATATATATCAATCTCTCAAACCAGAAGGAGACATTCTAGCAGATCCTTAGATAATCCAATCACACATCCAACGACAATTTGTAAACTACGTACGCAATGACCACCACCACCGCCGGCGCTGTTGAAGGTGTCTTCTATGATGTAAATCGTTAGTATGCGTCTTTGAGGGCGTGACCGTAAACCTTTAAGTTCAAGAATTGACAAAGTTAGCTCGTGTCGCAAACTTAGAATGTTTCGACATCCATACCCGTGGTGTAAATGCGTCGAGGTGGTTGCAGGCCCACGGGTTGAAGTACATAGGCATTCCTTGGCCTGGCATAGGTGGTGGGTACATGTAGAACGGGTTTGGAGGCTAGGAGCCCTGTAAGGCATAGACCGGTACATTATGCCACATATAAATCATTCATTCAAATTTTGAATAACGAATTGAACCGATCCGTCTTTACCTGTGGTGCCTCTCCTGTAGAAGGTGGCTGCATCTGTGGAGTGAACATGTAGAAAGGAGGAGGAGGCTGGGAGCTCTGTGGATCATAGTTTGTGACATGAAGTATACATAATAGAGTTTTTTGAAAATAAAGAATGCATGAGAATATCATATAACCTGGGGTGCATCTCCTAGGGTGGTGCTGCATCCCGATGAGGTTTATGAAGGGCGCCGGGGAGGTGAGCAACCTGTGATGCTTCTCCTTGTGGTGGTGGCTCCATGTGCGGAGAAAACATGTAGAACGGAGGTGGCTGGGAGCCCTATGACATAATAGTCCAGTTTGTGAATTCGTGATTTTACGAGCTAAGTGAATTAAAGAGTAATGAACTCAAGTATCTTTACCTGCGAAATAGGAGGGCGAAACACTGGCACATTAGGTCCAAGAGATTGTGACAGTTGCTGCATATAGATTGTTTGTTAGATTTTAATTACAAATGTAAACTTGAGCGTTTTGTTCAAAGTAGAGATTGTACCTGCAGATACATTTTCATGTATTCTAAGTCTTCTCGGCTTCTGCGAGCTTCCTCTCGTGCTTGACGAGACTCTTCTCGCGCTTGACGTGCCTCCTCGTGCGCTTGTGCTTCCCGTGCGGACCTCGACGAGCGAGCACTCCGTGAGGAAACCGAGCCTCGTGGAGGGCGATCGCGATCCACAACTCCATCCCCATGGCCCACCTACAAGCGATATATACTGAAATGTGACCATGCAATTTTTTTTCCTTAGTAGAGCGAAAACAAATAAAATCAGTTTTATTAACGAACCTCCCATGCTTTAGGCCCCCTCCAGCGTGGTACAACGCTTCCACATCGACCGGTGCGGCCCTCCAATCAACCTCCGGCCCATGATGTTGTGTCATTTGTTCTGCATATGACGCTTGCAAAACAGCATTTTTGTGCTCCTGGATGTAAATTTGCACAATACATATTGTGTCATTTATACTTACCATCCTCTCACTAGCCCCGTCGTCGCACAACACATCCAGGTTCTGTGGATCCTTGCCTTGGTGCCCCCGGATGTAAAGTTCCACAAAAGTGGGAGTACTCCCACTTTCAGCCTCCTACAATGCAAAGTTATAAACATAGTGACAAATTCACTAACAATTATAATACCGATACTTACCATGCGTTGCTCTAGGCCAATGTGTCCGTCTGCGTCGTACTTGTGCTTCCCCAATCTACTTCTTACTTCCCTCGATTTCTATTTGATTTTCTTGAAAATCCTCCACCCCCGATCGCACATCCACCTCCAAGCCTCCATGTCCTTCATTATCCAATCGACCGAGCTCGGAGATACTCTTGTTCTATCAGTGTATCCTCCTCGCCTCTGGTCATCTTCTCATGTTCACCTTCTTCACCCTCTTGTAAAATTGATGGCGGCTTGAATCGTGCATTCTTTGAGCGAATCTCGACAACCTTTTGTGCATACTGTTGAAGACGCTTTTGGCCTTCTTCAAAGCGTTGTAATCGTCTTCGTTCTCAAGCGAAACCTCTCCCGCATATAATCACACCTTTGTCAAATTGTACTTACATTTAAAGCAATACTCAAATAGAGTAAATACATAGCGCAAACTCACCCGAAGCCAGCCCACACTGCGCCCGACATGTTTGGTTGTCTTCGCCTCCTTCCACGTTCTCCTTCAACGCCCGGTGCTTCCGGTTGTGGGCGCGAATCTATCCCACCGACTCAACCATGCGGGGTAGTAGTACCGCCAAGGGCTCCCAAAGACGGCGTTAACCTTTGTATGTGGCCCGTCCTAGTCCAACCCGCTCTTTCCAAAGTGCCTACAACAAAATACAAGACAAAGATGCATCAAAACAATAAGTTGTCACTTAGCTAATGCTAAAAGAGAAGATATAAGCATTACTGCTCCGTGTACCTCTATCAACCTCCTATCGGCGGGTTGCATCTCGAATGACCGAGACGGTTTTCTGAAACACGAAATGCAAATAATTAGTTCATAGACATTACAATGTAAATATGGAGATTAAATGATAATCAATACTACACATATACTGATGGTACCCAAGAAGACCCGCCCTCTTCAAGCGGCTCTAAGGTCGCCTCCAACTCTGCATCTGTCTTTGCCTCGGCCTCGGCGTCTGCATCAGATCTGTCGCCCCACCGCCACCACCCCAATGACATCCTCGTCGTCCGCCTCGCCCATGTCGTCATGCTCACATCCCAACCGCCTCCTCTCGCAACCCCTACCCCCTCGTCCTCTTGTGGTTGCTCCCACGCTTTGTTCTCGTGCTCGCTCATGAAGCACCTCTGGAGCTGCTCTGCCATTAATCTGCTGCCGCCCGGCAAATATGGCGCTGCCGCCGCCGAGTCCTCGACCATCGAACCCTTGCTCCTCGACCTTACGGAGGACGACCGTGAACTTGCCTTTAAGCTTGTCAACTGATGCCCGAACATACTCATCTGTTCAAATTTGACAAGAGTTAGTATCTGAGTTTACAAATAATTTTCAATAACTTGAACAAAAGAATGAGACAACTATAACATGTAAAAATGAAGGAGACAACAATGACTTGTAGAAATGAGCGAGGCAACAATAATCTTACAAAATATACATATCAAAAGTCGTGGCGTCGGAATGCGCTTCTGCGACTCGTATTTCATTGAGGCGTGCTTGAAGGCGTGCAATCCTTATCGACTTTTGAGGCGTTTCCGTGACGGGCGGGTTCATCCGTTATTACGTGCGTGGCATCGATAGGTAATTGATCGAGTCACCGCCTCGTCGGAACAAGGAAAGAATCCCCATAGCTTCTTCTTGATATACATCACCCACATCATCCTCTCGTTACTTGCCACATACAAAACATCCCGGAGGATATACTTGAGGTTAACTTTAAATACAACCCACCAAGCCTTCAAGCTACGGTGAGGATAGCTCGGGTAGTACACTGCTCAACTCGATGTGCAAGCACGATGTTATTGATATGGCCTGAAGCATGACGTGCTTCACCTCCACTATCCCAAAGTCATCGACACGTGTGCCGTTGTGTGGATCGAACCAATTGCAATAAAAAAACACAACCTTCAGTTCTTTGCCGCCCCCAAAGGTATACTCAATTATGTTTTGTACAACACCGTAGTAGTCTAATATATCGCCGCTGGAATCGGATGATGTTGTGACTACTCCGCTGTTTGAAGTGGCCGCAAGTGGATGGCTAGCTTCTAATTTCACTATTCAAAAACGGAACCCGTTCACATCACAGCGACTATAGCTCCTTGCCGTCACATCACCATGTGAGAGCTGTCGGAGATCCTCAGGGACGGAGGCATCACGCATACACTATATAGCAACATTCATCACTGTTAGTCTAATATTAAGTTACTACAACAATTCATTTTAGGAAAATGAATAAATAGTCAAATTACATGCTGACAGAACCATTGCACGAAGCTTGGGCTGCCTTTCAACCCATCACGACGTAGGTTATCCAATTTCTTAGTTGTGGGTTGTCTAGTTGACTTCCAATTTTCTTTGTCAAATACTCTGCGTCATTTATTCTCGGGTTAAAAAGGACACTACACTGAAATGTTGAAAACATAATTCAGAAAGTCACTTACACAAAATATTTTTCAACTTCTACCATGTTAGTGAACATGTAAAGCATGGCCATGTTCCACTCCTCATACTCAAATGGTGTGCAGTGTACGACCCAACAGGTTGACCCTTGCATTGAAAAAGCATAAGTTCGCTCAACGGTTCTTCTTCCGCGGCACGATACCGATTCTTACGGACATTCACGTTGTGCTTGAGTGCGAAATACTTTGTTGAGAAGTTTGTGATCTCTTTACTTGCATAAGCCTCTGCGATACACCCCTTTACCCTTGCCTTGTTGCGCACTATAGCTCTAAGCTTTTTCAACTCCCTTTCCTGACTATACATCCATCTGAACTGCGCAGGACCTCCAACCTTCGCTTCCCAAGGTAGATGCACTAGTAGATGTTGCATCACATTCATAAAACCAGGTGGGAAAGTTTTTTCCAACTTGCATACAAGCAATGGAATTCCCTTCTCTAACTTCTGCATCAACGTCTTAGAGATTTCCTTACCGCATATCTGCCTATTGAAGTAACTGAGCTCGGCTAACATCCTCCACAACTCATTATCAAAATAGCCACGAAACATTACCGGAACAAGTCTTTCCATGATAATATGGTAATCATGACTCTTTAGCCCATTTAGCTTACCGGTGCTGACATTCACAGCCCGTTTTATGTTAGATGCATAGCGATCAGGAAACTTTAGAGTTTTCAACCACCTCAAAATCTGTTTACGGTCTTCTGGCTTCACACAGTATGGAGCTCGTGGCCGGCTCTCATTTCCATTTAAACCAACTTTAACCTTGAGCCACAGCCTAGCACAATGATCACCCATGTCTTTCCTAGCACTCACGTTATCCTTTGTTTTGTCGGTTACATCAAACACCATGCTTATGATGCTTTACGCCACATTGCGCTCTTGGTGCATCAAATCTATGTTATCTGCAGAATCAAAGCTTTCGTAAAGCGCTCCCAAAGAAAAGAAATATGAGTCGATTGTGCTCCTTTCCATAGCGAGTGAAACCCACTTAGTAGATCGTACAATCCGACTATGCCATTCAGCCATCTCCTCTCCTGTGAGTAAGCCGTGCCCTTTTTAACTACATCCTTTTGAAATGCTTTGGCGTCGTTCCTAAAGGGTGCCTCGCGGAAGCCATCGTCGATGGCAATCGAAGAATGTGATCTTTTTACCGTGCGTGAGCCTGAATGCATCAGAGTCAGCCATACAAATTGGACAACAAAGGCGACCATGAACACACCAGCCGGCCCAAATACCATATGCCAACAAATCATGGACCGACCACAGGTATGCGGCTCGTAAGGTAAATTCTCTGCCACCAACGCTGTCGTATGCCTTTTCCCCTCGCCACAACTTCTTCAACTCATCAATTAAGGGCCGCATGAACAAATTGAGATCCTTCCATGGATGCTTAGGACCTGGAATGACAAGAGCAAGGAATATGAACCCCTCTTTCAAGCAAATCTCAGGTGGAAGATTGTATGGCATGATGAAGACCGGCCAACAAGAGTAGGGGCTAGCGCTTGTCTTTGAAGGTGTGAAACCGTCAGTGGACAAACCAAGACGGACACTCCTAGGGTCGCTTGCAAATCACGAGGATCGAATCGGTCCAATGCACGCCATGCCTCGCCATCGAGACGGATGCACCATCATATCCGGTCTTGGTCCTCACGTTTACCTTCTTTATGCCACCGCATATGTATTCATTTCTTTTGACATGTCTGACCGTTTAAGCCTATCCGTGATCGGCATGTACAGAAAGTGTTTAGTCGCGACCTTTGTAGTCACCGATACCCCTTCCTCATCTACCACCTCAGCGAATCGCACTTACCGCAATGCATACAATGGGTATCCTTGTCATGATCCTTCGAGCGACATGCAATTATTCTCGCACATCAATCTTACGGTAATTCATCCCGAGGTCGGCCATCAACTTTTCGATTGGTACAAATCCTTTGGCATCTTGTGGTTAGGCGGAAGGACATCATTCATTAGTTCAAGCAAAGCGTTGAAGCATTTGTTCAAAAGTTGAACTTGACTTCATCGACATAAGCCATGTGACCGCTGCGGGGCGGTCACATTGGTCAAGTCATGCGACTTTCGTCAGAGGCGTCAAGTAGCCTATAGAATTCCTTAACCTCCTCGGTGTGACCCTCCCGGAGTTAAATTGATCCCCTGCCAAGATCATCCAGCATCTCTTCCATCCGGTCGTGATCCTCCACATGGTCCAGCATCTCTTCCATCTCAATGGCCTGCCCTGCGGCCTCTCCATGACGGTGCCACACCAAATAGTTAGGCATGAACCCGTTTTTACAAATGTGATCTGCACTATATCCTTCTTTGTAGTATTGTTATTCTCGCAGAGAGGTACACGGGCAATACACATATTGGCTCCTCCGGTGAATGCTTGCTTCAAGAAAGCATCAGTGATCGCCCCATTCCCTTGAGTGCCCCCATCACTCCTCCATCCGCCATATATCGCCCTTCGATCATCACCCATTATCAAAGCTAAACAAATGAAACAATGTCAATGTACGACCGTGGCTTAGGTGATAAAGACAACCCTATTAGGAAAGATGTGTTCTAAACCCACCCAAGAATGGAGGCTATTGCATGCGACTGTGGCGCGGCGCTCTGAACAAGAATGAAATTTTGCGAGATAATTTCATTGTTCTCCAAGCGCACACGATCTTTGGTGCGTCGGAGAACAACAGGTTATGTGGCGAAATCACGTTCGGATCGCTCGCACATCCACGAGCCCTATGCAACAACCAACATTCTCGGCCGTCAAAATATTTGGACGATTCGAAACCGCGCACCTCACAAGCAAATGTGAGATCGCCGTTCCCAACAGGTGGCGCCTATGCTCTCTACTATTCGACACAAACCTAAACTCTAACGTTATATACAAGCAGCGAGAAAATAAAAAATATATATCATATCGTGAATATAAAATGAGATGAAATAACTTTAAGCGAATATAAAAGAGATGAAATATACCTTCTCCAACGCTGGTGGGGCGTCGCGGAGGTCCGGGAGGGCGGGTGGCGCCCGGCAATGGCGGCGGCCAATGGCCGGCGCGCGCGGCGATGGTCGTGGTGATGGCGGCCGGCGACACCAGCGGGCGGGTGGGGCGCCGATCGCCGGGCGGCGGGCGGCGTCTCGGGTGATCGAGCTGGTGGTGGTACGCGGCGGGAGGGCGGCCGGTGGGGCGGGCGAAGCGGTCAGCGGCGGGCGGCCGGCGGGCGAGGCGGGCGTCGTGGCGGACGCAGCGCGTCGCGGCGAAGCAGCGTGGCTTTGCGGCCGGCGGGGCGGCGTCGTGAGGAGGGCGGCGCGGGCGGTGGCGAAGGCGGCGAGCGGCGGTGGGGGCAAGCGTAGTGGCGGGAGGGCGGCGGCAAAGCGGCGGAGGGCGGCAGCGGAAGCGCGGCGGGCAACGGCGGGGTCTCGAGGCGAAGCGGCGAACAGCACGGCCAGAGGCGGCCTGGCGGGCTGAAGGCGGCGGGGCGGGCGAGTAAGGGCGGCAGCGCAGCGGGAAGCGGCGAGCAGCGCGGGCTGACGGGCAAGCGAGGACGCGAGCGGCGGCGGCGAAGGCGGGGCGGGCGGGCGGGCGGTGGCGGCGGCGGGCGGCGCGCGCGCGTGGTTTAAGCGGCGGCGCGGCGTGGCGAGCGGAGGCAGTGTGGCGGCGGCGCGCGGCGGTCGTGGGCATGAAGAGCGGCGGCCGGCGGCGTGGCGGCAGCAGCGCAGCGGCATGGGCGGCGCAGTGGGCGGAGGGCGGCAGTGGCGGGAGGCTGCAGCGCATGCGCGGCGGCGGCGGCGAGTCTCAAGCGGTCAGCCGAACCTTGGCCGACGGAGGAGGCGGCCGGCGGTGGCTCGGCGGCCGAAGTCGAAGCAGCGCCTGAGCGGCGGAGCGAAGCGGCGGCCGCGGGGGAGACAGGCAGGGCAGCCGCAGGGCGAAGCGAAGCGAGGCGGGGCGGGAAGTGCGGGCGAAGCGCAGGCGGGCAGCGGCCAGCGTGGTTGGGTGGCCGGCGGTGTGGCGCGCGGCTTGAGAGCGATGTGGTTTCGGCTGGCTGTGCGGGCCCGTAGGGTTTTTTTGGTGCGATTAAATTCGTGGGGATGGCCAAGGCCCTACAAATTTAAAAGTTTAAATTCGTGGGTAATTTTTGGCCCACGAATTTAAATTTTTAAATTAGTGGGTAACTTCTGGCCCACGAATTTAAATGATTATATTCGTGGGTATTTTTTGAGCCCACGAATTTAAATAAATAAATTCGTGGGTTTCATTTTGGCCCACAAATTTAATTAAAAACGTGAGTTTTATACAAACCGACGAATTTAAATAAATAAATTCGTGGGTTTTTTTTTGGCCCACGAATTTTTCTCTGTTTCTTGAGTGAGCGTATCATATTTACGTGGCTCTTAGCCGAGTCATACCCATATCCGACTGCTGTAGGATATAGTTTAGGCTCGACTTGGAGCGTATCATATTTACGTGGCTCTTGGCCGAGTAATACCCATATCCGACTGCTGTAAGATATAGCTTAGGCTCAACTTGGAGCGTATCAGGATTTTCTTGGCTCGTGGTCGAGTGGTACCTATATCCAACTGGTGTAGGATATAGCTCTGGTCTGTCTTGGGACATATCAAGGTTTATTCGAACGGTACCCATACTCGTTTATTACGATGCATAGCTTATCGACCCGTCTTGGAGCATACCATTGGAACCGTGCCTTATCAGGCTCAACCCGTGATATATGATTCCGCCATGCGGTAACCAACTAGCGACCCAACGTGGGGTATATCAGAAGAAGATATTTTTAATCCAAACTGGAGGATACCCATGTCCCACTTAGTTCGATAAGTGGTTAAACATCCCATCGTGGAGAGCAATGTGTCCCAAATATGACTTTGTCAAACCATGATTGCCTCCGTATGTCAGGGCGCTGAGCTAGCGAATCATAGAGCAGGGTTAGGTGCTCTACAATCTTTTTCCCACCGACTCAGCAAAAACCTGATTTTCTCTCCTTTTAAGACTAGGCCGCGCATTGATTGATGGTTCATTTTTTCCACCGCACAATCCTGCCCCTTCTGCTTCCCTGTTTCTCCGACTTCTCCGCCGCTAGGGTTAACTGTTGCTGCGCTCGCATTTTTGCGCCGTCGTTGATCTTTCCTCCGAAAATGTCTTCTCCTTCCAAAGACACCTCCTCGCTGCCTTTGCCCCAATATTGGACCACCTCGATAACGACGGAAGAGCGGTTGAAGTCTATGGCAGATGACAGGGTTCTTCCAGCCCTGACTTTAATTTCCGCACGATCGGTCGCAGGTGAATCCATCCCTACCCCTTGTTCTGAAGAAATTGTGGTTTTCGAATTTTTCTTCCAACACGGGCTGGGCCTTCCTGCATGCGCTTTTCTTCGCGGTCTTCTATTTTTCTACGGAATTTAATTAGTGAACTTGAATCCCAATTCTATCCTGCAAATCTCCATCTTCGTTCACCTCTACGAGGCATTCTTGGGCATCCACCCCCATTTCAATCTCTTTCGCCACTTTTACCTCTTAAAGCCTTATCCCTCAAAAAGCGACCCAAGGTAATTGGGGGAGCTGGGTTTCAATTACGGGAAGGCTTAAAGAAAGCCTACTTTGCCATTCCCTTCAAATTTTCAAATAAAGGCTAGCACCAGGAATGGTTCTATTGTGCCAATCCTGATCCTGCTCTCCCTTATTTTGTCGGGCGCCGGCCTAAGGTGTCCCTTTATTGGACATCTGTCCCCAATGCTAGCGACATGGATTAGGTGCAGGATCTCTTGGTGCTGATTGATAAATTAAAGGAAGATGGTCTCACGGGAGTTGGTCTGGCCCTTCATTTTGTCGCTCGTCGGGTACAACCTCTAAAGGAGTGAGTCTATCTGGGATATGAATTTGAAGGAAAGGTCGATCCGACGAGGGAACTGCCCGAAGCAGCGTCGAAGGACCAGGTATTGTTAGTGTTATGCCCTTAAGGAAATCATTTAGATGATTGTAACATGACTATATTTATGAATAATAATATGATTATTGGTCCAATGAATGTATATCATTGTATTGATTAACAAGTATGTGACTTGCTTATGAAGCTCTTTACTTTTTGATGTAATTCGATAAATATCTATTGGATTGAAATGGAGTTTTCCGAATCCATGTCCAAACGTTCGTGAACCTGCAGGGTCACACACTTAATGGGCTGGGACGCATTAATTTGGATTGGATCCGTAATTAACGGACCTCGTGGGCTTAGCACGCTGATGGGCCCTGGTTTAGGGTTTCATCTCATGGCTATATAAGGAGGGGAGGAGGGTGGGCACAGGGTGTGCTTTTCCACGGTTTAGAAGTGATTCACCCAAAACCCTAACCTCCTCCTCTCGCTGCCCTGCCGAGCGACCAAGTGCTTGCACACTGACGCACGGCGTTCTATCCCTGGACGTGTGGACTGCTGTGGTGACGTTGCTGCGACTGCGGTGTGGGAGGACAATCCACGGTGAGGCGAGGACGATCCATTCCATCGACGCAACGACTGCGGCGAGGACGATCCACTATATCGACGCGCGAAGGATTCCGCAACTGCGTGTCTAGTGGTAATCTAATCTGTGATCCCCTTCTTGCGAGTAGCTTTCTTGTTATGCAGTAGATTTTTTTTGTGCTAGTGTAGCATACCGCGTTCCTCTTTAGGTATATGCTCGGGTAGGCGACTTTTTCATCCCAAGTGTAGAGATGTCTACCGCCAGATGCCCAAAGTCCTTTACTGCATCAAATCCTCCTCCTGAGGTAAGAAAAATTAGCTGATAGACTTCCACATTCATCTTTGAATGACTTTTAATAGTTTTAAAACTCCTTTCCAGGATCGACTGGCTTCCTTTAGGACGCGCCTCTCCCAGAAATGCCTTTACATAAGAGTGCCCATTGGAATCGACCTGCAAGCTCCCAAGCCAGAGACCCGGCCGCCAAGAAGGGGAAGAAAATGATTATCAGGGACCCTTCAAAGCCTCAGCGCCCGACTGGTGGTCCCAAAATCCATGAACCGCCAGCACAAGCCCCGGTGCCTATAGTTCCCCTTCCACATATGCCCGTGGCACAGCCGAGTCCAACTCCGAGTGACTCGAGCCTTCGGGAAGAACCCAAGATTCCAGATCATAGCGACCCGACTGGTCCCTCCGGAAGTGGTTCTGCCACCCAAAAGAAACCCCCAATGAGGATAAAGAAGTCTGACATGTTGGATGTCCCATCGACTCTTATTCGACACGTTTTGCTGGCTTATTCACCGATGATTCTTCTTATAGGAATCGTTCTTATGCTATTCCCATCGAGACACCCTCTGGGGCCCCTGAGGGAACTGAATCCCGGGACGTACCTGACCCGGTTGAGAAGGCCCTACAATCTGCCTCACCTAGAGGCACAGGGGCGCCCTCCGAGCCACAGCCGCCTTCATCGACACCCCGCGCTTTGGCATCGGGTCCTGCTACTCGAGAGCCTGTCTCCCGTCCCTCCCCCGAGGTAGAAGAGATCCACCGACTCTTGCACGCCCCCAACTTATAATGCAAACCTCATGGGTTGATGAGGAAGACAGCTTGAAGTCCCTCGACGACCCGGCGGAGGAAAGAGAAAGGAATGACTTTTATAGTCACACCGCCGCTTGTGCTCGCCTGGCCCGAGTAATATTTTCACTACTCTTGTCATCTTCTTGCTTGTGCCGGTTAGCATGTTGTCACCTTTCCCTATGGTGGTCATAGACATTGGGAGAACGCTCTGCGAAAAAATCCGAATACCTCCAAAAGATGCTCCCGGAGGTCAGGACGCGACAGGAATATCTGGCCGACTTGGAGAAGATCAAAGCTAGATATGCAGCCGAGCTGCAAGTTCTTTGATCAGAAGTCCAGGCCTTGTGGGAAGAGAAGAAAGTCCTATGGCAGGAAAAGCTAGATGTTGTTGGTTCCCTTCGAGGTATATATTTCCTGGATCATCCCGCGCTTTTGTTTAATCGTCTGGTCTTTTGATTTCCTTATCTCCGTGTCAGTTCGGGATTCTACTATTGCAAAGCTCCAAGAGCAACTTAAGGCCTCGGAGGCCTCCAACTTGAAATCGAAGAAGGAGTTAGAAGGTACGCTCAGCAGCTTGGCCTTCCCTTGTCTTCGTTGTCTTCTTGGTACTTCTTAATAATCTGTTTTGCTTGCAGACTACAAGTTCAAGACGAGAGCGCAGTACGCCGCTTATATCGAGAAAGTCGAGGCCCTTGAAACGTCTTGTGCTAAGCTTCGCGAGGCCTCTGAGCCATTGTTGAGGTTGCTTCATCCCGGAGGCGAGAGGCCGCTCAGTAGGGACCACGTTATCTCCCAACTGGAGGAGGCCCCCAAGGAGCTTAAGAGACTCTTGAAGGAAACGGCGACCAACGGTGCTAGCCAGGCTCTGGCGATCACCAAGTCGCTTTATCTCCGAGTGGATCTTGAAGCCATTAAAGATGGCTATGCCTGCAATGTGGATGAAGACCAGGCCGCCGAACTCTGGGAGGAAGTTATGGATGCTTCTTCGGTTGTCGCAGAAACTTTGGACCTGTGAACACATATTTAAAAGTGTTTCTTTGACCTTGCATTTTTTCTTTAACTATGTTGCTATGCTCGATGAGGCCATCCGAGTATTTTTGACATCTTAAATATCATGCCCGACTAGTTCAGCCCCCAGGCTCTGGGGCATAGTTCATGACACATGCCTCAGAGTCTTAAAATTCGTAGGAGCGAAGCACTCAGACGCATAATTTTCGAGAAGATTTAAACAAGAACAACTTTGAGAGTGAACATTCATTCATAAAGAAGCAATTGTATTACAGAGTTCAAGCGAAAAAACGACGTAGCTACTCTATGTTCCAGGTGTTGTTGACGATTGTGCCGTCTTCATGCTTGAGTTTATAAGCCCCAGGGCGTACCACCTCATTGATGATGTAAGGGCCCTCCCAGCTTGGGGAGAGCTTATGCTCGCATTTTTATTCTTTCTAAGGACCAGATCTCCTTTGGAGAATGCACGGCTCCTTACATTGCGACCGTGATAGCGACGTAAGCCATGAAGGAACTTTGCCGACTGAATTGTTGCAACATCCCTGGCTTCTTCCTGTCGGTCAAGGTCCTCTAGCCGGCTTTCTTCCGAAGAGACCTCCTCATAGCTCCGAACCCGCGGGGATCCGAATTCTAACTCGATGGAGAAGACCGCTTCTGAGCCATACAGCAGGAAGAAAGGTGACTACCCGGTTGCTCTGCTAGGGGTGGTTCGCAGCCCCCCAGAGTACCGAAGGCAATTCTTTGACCCACTGAGTGGCGTATGGTTTGAGACGATCAAAAATCCTTGCCTTTAAGCCTTATAGCACCATGCCATTGGCTCGTTCCACCTGCCCATTACTTCGGGGGTGTGCTACTTATGCGAAGCAAATTTTTATGCCGAATTCACCGCACCAGTCTTGAAATATGCCACCTCTGAATTGGGTGCCGTTATCCGTGATGATTCGGTTTGGTACGCCGAATCTAACCACGATTTCATGGAATAATTACTTGGCCTTTGCGGCTGTGATCGTGGAGACTGGCTTGGCCTCAATCCATTTAGTGAATTTATCGACGGCCACGAAGAGATGAGTATAACCACCTTGAGCCTTCTTCAAAGGTCCCACCATATCAAGCCCCCAGACCGCAAATGGCCAGGTGATTGGGATGGTCTATAATTCTTGTGCTGGTTTGTTCACCTGTCGTGCAAAGAATTGACATCCTTCGCATGTCCGGACGATGTCCTCTGCATCAGTGACAGCAGCCAGCCAAAAAAATCCCTGACGATAAGCCTTGCTGACTAGGGTTGCTAACGCCGTGTGATTCCCACAAATTCCCGAGTGGATTTCTTTGAGAAGATCTCTTCCTTCTTGTTCTGATATGCACCGTCGCAGTACACCAGAGGAGCTCTTGCGATAGAGTTCTTCCCTGATTACCACATAGCTCTTGCTTCAGCGCATTATTCGTTTGGCCTGCATGTGGTCTTTGGGTAACTCGTCCTTCGTCAAATAGTCCAGATATTCTTCCCTGATTACCACATAGCTCTTGCTTCGGCGCATTATTCGTTTAGCCTTCATGTGATCTTTGGGTAACTCGTCCTTTGTCAAATAGTCCTGATACAGAGCTGTCCAATCGGGGGTAATGACCAAGACTTCTGCATCTATGCTCTTCTCCACTGGGATGTCCGACTTTGGCCGAGTGCTTATTGTGGGCTTATGAATTTCTTCGACGAATACTCCCACGGGCACTGTGGTCCGACCGGATCCCATTTTTGCTAGCTCATCGGTCGCTTCATTGTCCTGACGGAGCACATGAACGAGTTCCAAGCCGTCAAAGTTGCCTTCTAGCTTGCGTACCTCCTGGCAATAGGCAGCCATATTGTCTTTCATGCAGGACCATTCTTTTTGCACCTGATTGACCACGAGCATTGAATCTCCGCGAACCGTCAAACGTCAGATACCGGGTGATATAGCGATACGGAGCCCATGGATGAGTGCCTCGTACTCGGTGGCGTTGTTCGATGCGTGAAAAAGTATTTGAAGAACGTACCTCAAATGTTCTCCACTTGGTGATATGAGCACTATACCAGCCCCCGTGCCACTGAGCATGAGGGAACCATCGAAGTACATCGTCCAATACTCGAGTTCCTTGACGACTGTTGGGTTTTGAAGTTCTGTCCACTCGGCAGTAAAGTCGGTGCGCTGAGACTTGATGGTCGTGGCGAGGCTTGAATAGGATATCAAAAGCTCCAAACTCATTGCCCACTTTGCAATTCTCGGTGGCCTCTGATTTGAAGTATATCTCCTATTGGGAAGGAAGTGACCACCGAAACAGTATGCTCTTGGAAGTAGTGCTTGAGTTTGTGAGATGTAAGAAGTACGGCGTATAATAATTTTTTCACTTGTGGATACCGCACCTTAGATTCATTCAGGACCTCGTTGATGA
Source organism: Otatea glauca (assembly GCA_036346275.1). NCBI lineage: Eukaryota > Viridiplantae > Streptophyta > Magnoliopsida > Poales > Poaceae > Otatea > Otatea glauca. The sequence continues at coordinate 22,303,260 of CM070719.1, read as the reverse complement.
AATAAACCGGGTGTTGGATCTTCTGCACGTGACCCAGCTCCTCCCTTTCTACGATGATTGCAGCGCTGACTACGCGAGTCGTTGCTACGATGTGAAGTAACAGAGGTTCCCTTGTCATCAGTGAAACCAAGACCGGGGCTGTCGTTAAGAAGGTCTTCAAATCTTCAAACGCTTGCTGTGCCTCAGGCGTCCATTGGAACTTGTCCTGCTTCTTGAGGAGTTTAAAGAATGGCATACCTCGCATACCCAGTCCGGAAATAAACCTGCTGAGTGCGGCCATGCACCCTGTAAACTTCCGGACGTCCTTTTGGCAAGTCGCCGGTTCCATATTTGATATGGCCTTGATCTTTTCTTGGGTGGCCTCAATGCCACGTTGGGATACGGTAAACTCGAGCAGTTTTCCCAAAGATACTCCGAAAACACACTTCTCGGGATTAAGCTTCATGCTGAAGGTCCTTAGAGTTTTGAACGTCTCGGTTATGTCGGCGATAAGGTCGTTCCTCTCCCGAGTCTTTACCACGACATCGTCCACATATGCCTCCACATTGCGTCCGAGTTGGGCGTGAAAACATCGTTGTATTACGCGTTGATACGTTGTGCCAGCATTTTTCAACCCGAACGACATCGTGGTATAGCAAAAGGCCCCAAAGGGCGTGATGAACGAAGTCTTGATATGATCTTCCGCCTTTAGACGAATCTGGTGGTACCCTGAGTAGGCATCTAGGAAACTCAGGATCTCGCACCCGGTGGTTGAATCAACCACCTGATCAATTCGAGGTAGCCCGAATGGATCTTTCGAACATGCCTTGTTGAGATCAGTATAGTCAACGCACATGCGCCAAGTTTTATTATTCTTTTGAACTAGTACTGGGTTTGCCAACCAGTCGGGATGATACACTTCTTTGATAAAACCTGCAGCTAATAACTTGGTGATCTCCTGCTTGATGGCGTTCCGACGATCTGGAGCGAACCGCTAGAGTCTTTGCTTGGTTGGCATTACCTTTTCATCAACGTGTAAAGAATGCTCGATCACCTCCTTAGGAACACCCGGCATGTCGGATGGTTTCCAGGCAAAGATGTCCTTGTTAGCCTGGAGGAAGGTGACCAGCATGCCTTCCTATTTATCCTCGAGCCCTATCCCAATCAAAGTCATTTTGGATGGGTTGGAAGAGTCGAGAATAATTCTCTTGGTTCCTTCGCCAAGCTTTATCCCTGACGTGGCCTGCTTCTTGGACGGGATGTCGCCCTCTTCCTGCAATGTGGTAGCCTCTACCTGGATATTCTTTCCCTCGGTGGTTGCCTCCTGCAGCTCACAAAGTTCGTAGTTCTCTCGGTCGCATTCCAAAGATCGCTTGATGTCACTGCGAACCGTGATGACGCTTTTGGGTCCCGGCATCTTCATCACCAAATAGGTATAGTGCGGGACGTCCATTAATCGAGCCAGACCGGGCCTTCCCAAGATAGCGTGATACGCTGTCTCGAAATCCGCTACCTCGAAATTTATATACTCGGTCCGATAGTTGTTTTTGGTACCGAAGGTGACGGGCAAAGCAATCTGCCCTAGTGGAAACGAAGACACCCTAGGGATCACCCTGTGGAACGGCTGTGAGCTCGGCCTTAGCTTGGAGCGGGGGACGTTCATGTCGTCGAAGGTTTTGGCAAACAAGACGTTGAGTCCACTCCCTCCATCAATTAAGACTTTCTTGAGCTTTACATTGCGAATAACAGGGTCGAGCACTAGAGGATACTTACCCGGATGTAGAACTCGGTTGGGGTGATCCGAGCGGTCGAAGGTGATCAGGACTTCAGACCACTATAGATACTGGGGTGTTGCCGGTTCTACCGCATTGATCTCCCGAGCGGTAAGCTTTTGCTTCCGTTTGGACTCGTATCTGGTGGAGCCCCCGTATATGTAGTTCAGCTCGTGCTCGGGTTCTTGGTAATCGTCCTCGCTGGGAGGGTCTTTCTTCTTGGCAGCCTCATCCTTTGCTGGAGCCGGTTGCTTGTTGCTTTCACGCGCAAAACGCTTTAGGGTAAAGCAGTCTTTGGCGGCGTGCTTTCCCTTAGGGTGGAAAGGGCAGATCGCATCCATGACGGTATTGTAATTGGGTGCCTCCCTCCGTGTGGCTCAAGGCCGGTCACGTTCTGCTACCGCAACTAGCTCCTCGCCTTTCTGTTTTGTCTTTGTGCTTAGAGGACTCGGCCTTGTCGCCTTTGTTCTTCTGTTACGGGCGATCTTCTTGGCGCTAGGCCAGGGCATCTGAGGCCGTGGCATAGCGGTCGGCCAATGCAAACATCTCCTTTACGGAGGCCGGTGGTTTCCTGGACATCTTCTTGATTAGATCAGGATCACTGACCCTTTTCTAAAAGGCTGCTACCACCACGACATCAGATACATCCATGATGGTATTTTTCTTCTGCATGAAACGCCGGATGAAATCTCTCAGTGTTTTGTCTTTCTTCTGGTGAAGCTGATATAGGTCCCATGGGGTGCCAGGCCTCTCATAGGTTCCCTGAAAGTTCGCGATAAATTGATCGCAAAGATCTCTCCAGGAGTCCACCGAGTTCGCAGGAAGTCCTCTGAGCCATGATTGAGTTGAAGGGGTGAGATTGACAGGCAGATAATTTGCCATCACGTTTTGATTGCCTCCAGCTAATTTAACTGCCAGGGCATAGACCTGCAGCCAAGCTTTCGGATCTCGATCCCCATCAAACTTAACAATGCCCTTGGGGTTGAAACCTTCGGGCCATACTACTCGGCGTAACCGAGAAGTAAACGCTCGGATTCCGTCGATGGATCTGTCGTCATGATGAGGGGAAGTCCGGCGTGGCGAGCCTCTGGCTCGGCGATTATCATCAACGCGTCGGGGTGGAGTTCGGCGTGGCGAGCCCATGACTCGGCGATCGTCGTTGTCGCTTCGACCTCGGCGGTGATGGTCTCTATGGTCATTGCAGTCGTCGTACCGTTCATCACTTCGTCGATCGTGCCCGGTACCAAAACATTCGTGGTCGTCGTAGTGCCAGCGTCGTTCTTCCTCGTCCCGCTCTTGGCGCATGGTGGTGATGTCTTCGCGGAGGTCGTGGTTGAGATTCCGGCGGGCGTCTCCGACTGGTCGCGTGGGGCGCCGACTGCAGGTACTCCGACTGGTAGTGGTCCGACTGCTAGCGACGCGAGTAGCCGCGTGGGAGCGTGAGTGCGCTTCTCCTACCGGCTTTTCCTGATTCTGCTGAATTGCTGGCACCGTCACCAAAGCCTTGATCTGGGCCACGATCGAGGCTGCCGGGCTATCAGATGCAATCATTGGGTCCAGCGTGTCGAGAAGCGTCTTGGAGGTGACGACGTTCTGCAGCGATGTACGGAAGACAACTTGGTCTCCCAATTTTGATTGTAAGATGTCCTCGCGGACATTGCGGCTGCGAGATCGAAGCGATCATGCCTGTGTCTCCTTAGCCTTACGAAGAAGGCGATCTTCCTCCGCGGCTTCTTGAATCTCTTGTTGGCGTTGGAGATCAGTCTTTTGCTCTTCTATTGCGAAGATGCCACAAAGATTGTAGCAATTCCTTGCGACGCCAACCTGCTCGCTGACCAAGTCGGAGTGACATACCTGAGATGGGTCGGCCTGATCTTTAACAGATTGGATTTGGTTTAGGTCTATGCAAACAAGTTCTCCGAGTGCATCGGCGATGAAGTCCAGGTTTCCAAAGCGGAAAGCCTGGCCGGAGATGAAGGTGGTGATGATTCCACTGATTGCTGCCATCGAGTTTGTAGGAAAAGATTATAGCGCTTCCCGTACCTGGCGCGCCAACTATCGACTTTTGTGGTCGGCAATGAATTTATGGGGCAGGCGCTAGATCTCAAACTCGAAGGTCACACAAGACAAAGGTTTAGACAGGTTCAGGCCCTCAACGGAGGAGGTAATACCCTAGTCCTATGTGCTGGGATTATTTGGATCTCTTGGATCCATGATTGCTCGTCTCTCTGTTGTTGCCCGCCCTCTCCCTTATATAATGGGGGTGGGGCGGTTTACAGTGTCCCGATCGGTTAAGGGATTCCGATCGGTTATTGGATTCTAATCGGTTACTGAAGAGCAACGCGGTATGGTATGCTACACTAGCACAAAAAAAACTACCGCGTAACCAGAAAGCTACTCGCAAGAAGGGGATCATAGATAAGATTACCACTAGACGCGCAGTTGCGGAATCCTTCGCGCGTCGATGTAGTGGATCGTTCTCGCCGCAGTCGTTACGTCGATGTAGTGGATCGTCCTCATCTCGCCGTGGATCGTCCTCCCACGCCGCAGTCACAGCAGCGTCACCGCAGTAGTCCACACGTCCAGAGATGGAACACCGTGCGTCGGTGTGCAAGCACCTGGTCGCTCGGCAGGGGCAGCGAGAGGAGTAGGCTAGGGTTTCGAGTGAATCACTCCTAAACCGTGGGAAAGCACACCTCGCCTCCTCCTCCCTCCTTATATAGCCTCAAGATGAAACCTAAACTAGGCCCATCGCGTGCTAAGCCCACGAGGTTCATTAATTACGGATCCAATCCAAATTAATGCGTCCCAGCCCATTAAGTGTGTGACCTGCGAGGTTCACGTGCGTTTGGACATGGATTCGGAAAACTCCTTTTCAATCCAATAGTTGGTAGCGGCTTCTTGCAAAGTATGCCAACTCCCAAACATACTATGATCAAATTGGACAGAACCTATCAAAAGTACTCATGCAATAATCCCTTTCCCAAGTATATGAAGATTGATCTCAAGGCGAGAAGCATGTCATCATTTGATGATTCAATCCATCTCTCCTATCCGTGATATATTAATAAGTTGTGATTGACTCCTCAATCACGGCATGGCCATGCACTTCCTTAATCATATCACACGAGTGGCCTTGTTATATATCTCCATTTCATTGGAGTGGCAAATTCCATCTTGACTGCTCACTTCCCTCTGCACGTTTCATAGTAAACATGAAAGCTACCTTTATAACTATCCGGTTAGGAAGTAGTGTTTGATAGCCCAAAGGAAAACTATTACACATGTAGGGAATATGACAATCTCAAGTCTAAGGATCATACATCTACTAGGTATGAGATACACTGATGACACATAAGAATGAAACATTCTCGCAGTGTCCCATTGCGGGTCTATCTAACCCATGTTCTTCAACATGTGTCCACAATGTATAGATGATATCTCCATATCCCATGATCTATGAAGCATGATCATCGATCACTACATGTCTTGATCTATTCATCGTTGTCCTATACGATGAAATCCGATCGTAGATATTTATCGAATTACATCATTAAGTAAAGAGCTTCATAAGCAAGTCACATACTTGTTGATCAATACAATGATATACATTCATTGGACCAATAATCATAATATTATTCATAAACATAGTCATGTTACAATCATCTAAATGATTGCCTCAAGGGCATAACACTAACAATCTCCCACTTGCACTTGAGTCAATCAATTAAGTATCTAATACCAATAGACCTTGTGTGCGCCTCATGCTTAGGCTGTGGCAGTGGCTTTGTCAATGTATCGGCCACATTGGCTTCCGTATGTACTTTGCACATTCTCACGTCACCTCTATCCACAATCTCGCGAATAAGGTGAAAGCGACGGAGTATGTGTTTAGACTTCTGATGTGATCTAGGCTCTTTTGCTTGTGCAATGGCACCACTATTATCACAATAGATGTCCATTGGACTAGAGGAACTAGCGAGCACACCAAGCTCTGTGATAAACTTCTTAATCCACACACTTCCTTTGCGGCCTCGAAGCGCAATGTACTCTATCGTCGTAGAGTCGTCCACCGTGTTTTGCTTGGAACTCTTCCGACTTCTTGCTCCTCCATTAAGTGTAAACACAAACCGGATTGCGATCGAAAATCATCTTTGTCGGTTTGGAAGCTTGCATCGGTGTAACCCTTTGCAAGCAGATCTTCCTCACCTCCAAAAACAAGGAACATACCCTTAGTTCTTCTCAAGTACTTTAGGATATTTTTACGGCTATCCAATGACCATCACGGGATCCGCTTGGTATCCGCTCGTGACACTTAGAGCATATGAGACATCCAGGCGTATACGGATCATGGCATACATAATAGACCCAATAGTGAAGCATATGGAATCTTGCTCATCTGTGTCGCTCATCGGATGTCGAAGGACACCGATTCTTGCAGAGACTGATGCCATGTGACATTGGCATGAAACCTCTCTTGGATTCATGCATATTGAACCTTTTCAATATCTTGTCAATGTACGTTTCCTAACTTAATCCAATTAACCTTTTTGATCTATCACTATAGATTTTTATGCCCAAGATATAGCATGCTTCTCCCAAGTCCTTCATTGAGAAACTCCTTTTCAATGAAGTCTTAACATCTTCAAGCATAGGAATGTCATTCCCGATCAATAATATGTCATCCACACACAAAATCAGAAATACAAGTGCGCTCCCACTAGCCTTCTTGTAAACACAAGGCTCTTCTTCATTTTTGATAAAGTCAAAACCTTTGACTACGGCCCTGTTTGGTATAGCTCCAGATTCCAGCTCCACCTCAAAGCTGGAGTTTGTAGGCTAAAATAAAGTGAATTAAGTTTATATTTTTAGTCTAAAATGTAAACAAGATGACCCACCTAAACACTCTTAATGTACCCACAGCTCCAGCTCCATAAATTTCTGGAGCTAGAAATACCCTGCTCCACCAACTCCACGGATTTTGGTGGAGCTGGAGCTATCCCAAACACCCCCTACTTCATCAAAATGAATGTTCCAACTCCGAGATGTTTGCTTTAACCCATAAATGGATCTTTGAAGCTTGCATACCCTTTTAGCATATTTAGGATCAACAAAACCTTCAGGCTGTATCATGTATACATCCTCAGAAAGATTCCCATTAAGGAAGGCTGTTTTGACATCCATCTGCCATATTTCATACTCAAAATATGCAGCAATAGCTAAAATGACCCGGACAGACTTGAGCATGGCTACCGGTGAGAAAGTTTCATCATAGTCAACTCCTTGAACTTGTTTGAAACCCTTTGCCACCAACTGTGCCTTATAGATCCGAATATTTCCATCTATGTCTATCTTTTTCTTGAAAATCCATTTGCACTCAATGGTTTTTACACCATCAGGAGAGTCGACCAAGTTCCAAACTTGATTGTCATGCATGGATTGAATTTGGATCTCATGGCTTCAAGCCATTTTTTGAGTTTGGGTCCATCATTGCTTCTTCATAAGTCGTGGGCTCATCATTGTCCAACAATAATATGTCATTCCCATATCTTATAGGTACATGGCGTGGCCTCCCTACCTACATGGGGTGGAGTCTCTTCCACAGGTTGTACAACACTTTGTACATCTTGTGAAGGTTGGCAGTAGCTTGAACATATTCATGTGATTCTCGAACTTCATCAAGATACACATCACTCCTACTGATTTCTTTTGAAAGAAACTCTTTCTCCAAAAGACACCATTTGAGCAACAAAACTTTGTTCTCGTTTCTTTTGTAAAAGTAATATCCTTTTGTTTCTTTAGGATACCCACAAAAAGCATTTTTCCGATTTAGGTGCGAGTTTATCGATTGTAAGCGTTTTACATAAGCCTCACATCCCCATATCTTGAAAAATGACAACATGGGTCTTCTCCGATCCATATCTCATATGGCGTCTTCTCAACAGATTTTGATGGGACCCTATTCAAAGTGAGCATAATTGTCTCTAGAGCGAAACCCGGAAGGATAATGGCAGATCTGTTTGGTGATCATTGGCCGAACCATATCTAATAAAGTTCGATTCGTCGTTGGACACGCCATTCCATTGAGGCGTTCCTGGCGGAGTAAGTTGCGAAACGATTCCACATTGCTTTAGATGATCACCAAACTCTTGGCACAAGTATTCGCCACCACGATCGGATCGTAAGTGTTTCATTGTTTTGCCAAGTTGATTTTGTACTTCGTTCTGAAACTCTTTGAACCTTTCAAAAGTTTCAGATTTATGCCTCATTAAATAGATATATCCATATCTACTGAAGTCATTGGTAAAAGTTACAAAGTACTGAAACCCACCCCTAGCAGTCGAGCTCATTGGTCCACATACATCTGTATGTACTAGGGCCAATAATTCACTTGCTCTCTCACTAAAACCTGTGAAAGGGGCTTTTGTTATCTTGCTAAGTAAACAAGATTCACATGTTTCAAATGATTCAAAATCAAATGAGGTTAGAAGTCCATCACCATGGAGCTTCTTCATGCGCTTCTCATTTATATGACCTAAGCGACAATGCCACAAAAAGGTAGGGTTCAAATCATTAGGCGATGCCTTTTACATTAATATTATAGACAGTTTTTCTTGAGTTCAAGGGCGTAAAACCCATCCACCAAGGGCAACGACCATAATACATATCATTCAAAATATCGAACAAACAAAGTTCTTTATTCTGAAATCATAACCTTCATGTTCCAAACAAGAAGATGAAATAATGTTTCTACTCAAAGATGGAACAAAATAACAATTATTGAGTTCAAAAACTAATCCTGAAGGCAAATGCAATGGGTATGTGCCAACGGTAAGACCAGCAACTCTTGTTTTATTCCCCACGCGTAGATCCAGTTCTCATTTTGCCAAGTCTTTACTCTTTATCAGCCCCTACAACGAATTCTAAATGTGAGCAACCGAACCGGTATCATATACCCATGAGCTGAGTGAAGAAGTAGCAAGATTAATTTCTATAACATTAATACCTGAAGTGGAAACCACATTTCCATTCTTCTTATCTGCCAGGTACTTTTCGCAGTTCCGTTTCCAATGCCCTGATTTCTTGCAATAGAAGCATTGGGTATCAGGTTGAGGGCCAACTTTAAGCTTTTGAAGCTTAGTTTTGAGGCTTGCGATCTCATCTTGAGCCTTGGCCTTGCCCTTGCCCTTGCTCTTTCCCGTTCCCCCAGCCTTAGCCTTCTCTTTTTGAAAACAGTTGTTTTCTGAACCATCATCACATGATTGGATTTTTTCTTAATGCTTTCCTCGGCAGCCTTGAGTATCCCATGTAGCTCGGTTAGGCTTTTCTCCATGCTATTCATATGAAAATTCATAATGAATGTTTCAAAGCTCTGAGGTAGAGACTGGAGAATAACATCTGTGGCCAAACCGAGGCTAAGGGGAAACTCAAGTTTTTCCAATCTCCCAATGTAACCAATCATCTTGATCACATGAGGACTGACCGGATTGCCTTGACCGACTTACAAGCAAATAAAAGCTTTGAGATACCATACCTCTCAGCTCTTGCTTGATTCCCAAACATGCCCTTCAAGCCCACAATCATATTGTAAGCATCCACGGTCCTCATATTGCTTTTGGAGCTCAGAGTCCATGGTGACTAGCATGAGACAGCTGACCTCTATAGAAGCATTAACATGCTTTTCATATTCAACCTTCAAATTCCGAGCAGCATTTTTGGCTGGTTCATCAGGAATTGGATTCTCTAGAACATAGTCCTTCTTTTCATGCTTGAGAACAATTCTCAGGTTGCGATACCAATCAACAAAATTAGTTCCATTCAGTTTTTCCCTTTCCAAAACCGATCTCAAAGCAAAACCAGGTGTAGCAGGAGTAGGAGAAGGTGCCATTGAACTACAACAAAAACATGTAAAGATTCTAAGCACTTTGTTTATGTAAAACTTTTATTAAACCTTTTAATTAAAGACACTCCTATTTTATGTCCCTTTTATAGACACATAGTGAGTATTCAAGATCCATATTCATCAAACACTAGTGAGCTTTGGCATCACTGCTAGAAATTTAATGACATAGGTAGGCAACACCTTTGCTAATTACATCATATGTAACTCTTGTTTGTTGAGTATGAAAACAAGTAATGAATGCCTCCATCAACTTGACTCATGGCTAGGTCAACCTGCCCCAAGGGCTCACATGAGGGAGGGAGCACTTCCCGTATTCGGGTGCCAATTAAGAAACCTGCCTCATGTGTGTTTTCCTAGACACCAATTGTCTTGTATAGGTTCCTTCATTACTGAAATCAAATCCCAACCACTTAAGTCCTCAAGCCCAAAACCGTTTTGATAGCTTGATTAAATCTACCATTGTTATGCGTGATGTGTCCAACACATCCCTATCATCTATTGAGATAGCCATTGATATACTACTTTGGTAGTCATATCAATAACGATCTAAATTCTTGATAGGTGCAACAATTGGATGGACAATTTGATTTAAAATTTTTAACTATAGGGAAGAACAAAGATTACTAAGAACATGGCATCACATGCAATGAGCATAAAGAAAATAGCAATGATTAAACACACATCCACAGAAAATCAAAATAAGCTGTGAAATAGCATGGCCCTTAGCATTAAGATCTCCATCATCATGCTTATTCGTTCACCTAGCCACCTTGCTTGATTTGTTCACCTAGCCATCTTGCTTGATACCATCGTCTTCACCATTATGGATGCAACTCCATACAACTTTTGATAATGAATTTTACATGAGGGTTTGAAGCATCACAAGTCAACACGCAGGTCGTTATACAATTTAAATAGCCTTATGGCTTGACACGGCACGCAGGCCATGTAGAAATTACATGCATCACATACACATAGGCCATACTATTTCACATAATTCCCTGCAAAAACGAGTTAAACAAAAGCAACCCTACGACTCCGGGGTCCGAGTGGCAGCGCCCCTGGCGGGGTCCAAGGGGCAGAGCCCCTGGCGGTGGTGAGAGGGTGCTATATGCATCTCATCAGCTGGAAGGATGGTGGTGAGAGGGTGCTATATGCTTCTCATCAGCTGGAAGCAAGGTATCACTTAGGAGGAATTCACCACAGCCTTCCGTCAGTACTGTCGGGACCCGAATATGCAAATCCGGACCCTTTGTGTAAACCACACTAGTCCAGGATCACGCTAGTGCACACAGGCTCAACATCGATGAATATCACAATCATACACAGCGGAAACATCATGAAAGACATCATATATTATATACTACTAGTTGAATGACCTTATGGTCACCTTACATGACTACGTCTCGCAAGGCTGAATAACATATTAAACTGCAGCGGAATGAAAACGTAGACAACCCCTCAGTATACCACAGGCAACTGACAAGGCTTGCGCCCTAAACATTCGTCTCCTCCTGGAACCTCTCCTCCAGCATTGATGCAGACTTGTCAACTGGTGATGTTGTTGTTGGCAAGGGTGAGTACATAAAGCACTCAACAAGTTGTGCACAGAATACAACTCTAACATAGCTATATGCAAGGCTTATTCCAAAGGATAGGCTATCATGGCTATTTTGCAACAATGCAGCATTTATGAACAAATACAATAAATAGATTGTAAAGACTGTAAATCAAATAACAGTAATAGATAGGTTCAGCATTTCTCAAGTAAACCAAGTTTTCTGATCCTAAATCAAGTTTCAACCTTCCACATGGCAATCCCGCCATCCCAACCAAGTTTTCCATTTAATTAAAATAACCCTTAACTGTAATTCCCGAGCATTGCTCAATACCGCGAGCACGGCTATTCGAATAGATTTACACTGTGCAGAGATTATGCACTTTACCCACACGACATGATCGTCTCTTGGTGCCATGCAATTAACACAATTCCTTTGGTGTGTCGGCGAAGAGATCATGACAAAGCCTTTACAATGCGCTGGCTTAACCCGGTACCAGCTGCTAAGGTTTCAACACTGGTGGGACTTGTTAACACATCTAGGGCCCCCCTCTTGCGCCATGTGAATTACTCCATAACTCGGGAACTCACACCAACCAAGATAGTACCAAAGTTAAGACATTGCAAATTAATCAGCGAGGCTGTCCCATACCAGACATGTGGTTGCATGATTGACTCAGGTCAAAGGCTTGCAAGGTTAAGTCCTTAGAGTGATCAAGGCAAGACATCCACATACCCTCTGCGCATCGGGCCCACCTTGGCATACTCGCCCCTTGTCACTTGCCCCAATTTAAATGATTATCACCCAAGTTGATTACCAAGCACCACGTGCTATCAACAAATCAATATGACTGCGTGACATTGCTCACCACTACAAATCAATCTCATTGTACGACTTCACATGATGCACAAATTCACATCATTGTTCCATATTCCATTAGTCAATATTAATTATCCATGATTCAAGTACATGTGATGACACAGCATGGCTAAACAACTAATACGGTCTAACCATCCCATGTTGATTATCATTACAAACCAACTATAATGAACCAATCTAGGGTGACAATAGATCATGGCATACAATGACAAGGTAGGGTATAGATCAATTTGGTATAACAGCTAAATCCCAATTTAATTGAAAACAATTATATACTTGAAATACTATGCAATAGAGTAAAACAATATAGCATTTGTAAAAATATGGGTTCAACATGATCAAAGCACAACTTGCCTTAATAAAGCTCTTATTCTTACTCTGGACTTTGGTCTTGAGTCGACGAATCTTCCTCCGAAGCGTCGCACAATTCAACGTCTACGCGTACCGAAGAAGAAAAACAAATAAATACCAAAACAGAGAGCAAATTAACTCCAAAAATCAAATAAAATTCGCCATTAAATATATCTCAATTTTACAAATTTTAGAAACTTGAATCACTCCAATCCGAGTTAAAATACAAAAGTTATAGCCTTTTGAAGTTTGAATAAATACTGAAAATACAAAAATTAGGAAAATCAGAATGAACTGAATTATTTTTAGATTGAAAAACCGATTTACTGCGTCATGCTGACCACACCAAAGCCCGAACCAATCAGGTGCTACCACGCGTCTTAGGCGCATGGACCAGGTCCACTATCCTGCACCGGTTCACGGTGGACATGGATCATGGTGCCTCGGCCTCTGCACCTGACACACGGCGCCCTCGGATTGGTCGCAACACCGCCTGCACCGATGGTCAACACGCGGCGTGCATCCACGGGTTTTGATCAAATCGAACGGACATGGCTGACCGCGACGCGGCGGAATCCTGGCGGTTCAGATCTGATCCGACGGTCTACGACTTACGGATCTGGCGATGGAATCACGGCGGCGGAACTTCACCGGCAGCGAAGAAGACGGCCTGGCCGACGGCGCTCTGGCGTGATTCCGATGTGAAGAAGGAGAGGAGTCGACGCGGAGCACCACGGCGGACTCGGATCCGGGACCAAAGCGGCGGAAGACGGCGGATCGGAGACGTTCTCGGGCAAAAACCGTGGCGACTACAAGCTTCAACTCCGATGAGCTTCTACGTGCGAACGACGGCGACTCGGTGCTCCAGAATTGCAGCAGACACGCGGCGCGAGGTGAGGATTTCAGCGCCCGCGTCAGCGCCTTAAATAGCCGCACGGGGAGGCGTGCGTAGCGCGGACTCCGAAGATGGTTCCGTGGCAGCGACAGACTCCGACGGCGACACGGAGAGGTGACGCGGCCTCATCCTGAGCTTCCACGCGGCTTCCATCCAACGGCCCATAGCGATTCGACGACGCGGCGAAACACAGCCGTTGGATCTCAATCCAACGGTGGCTTTCTTAGGGTTAGGGTTTGGTGAAAAGCGAAGTGCATGGGCTACTTGGGCTGCGGTGAGTGGGCGACCCATTACTGTTCACCAGTTTTTAAAAGGATTTATGTTTTAAAATAATTACAGAAAATCATTTGATTTGTTTTAGGCAATAAAAGTATCAGGAAAAATCCAATAAAATTCTCATAAATACTTTGAGACATTTTTAACTCAAATAAAATATTTTTGGCCAAACATTATATTAACTTTATCTATATTTAATTAGTTTTCACAAAAGGGCCATTATACTTAATTTGACATAATTCCAAATAAATCCAATAAATTCCAGAAAATCACCAAGTACACAATTAGCAATAAAATACTAATAAAAGCAAATTTTGGGGTGTTACAAACCTCCCCCCTTAACAGAATCTCGACCCCGAGATTCAGGGCAAACTAAAGAATAGGTTTGGAAATTCTGACTTCAAATCGTCTTCACGCTTCCATGTTGCTTCATTCTTTGAATGATTGCTCTGTTGAACTCTGCAGAAGCGAATAGACTTGTCCCTGGTCTCGCGTTCTATAACATCCAAAATTTTGACTGGCTGCTCCTTGTAAGTCAAATCCTCCTGCAATTCAATTGCTTCCAATGGCATCTGCTCTGCTTGCACTCTGAGACATTTCCTAAACTGCGACACATAAAACACATCATGCACTCCTGCCATTGACTGTGGCAACTCCAACTGATAAACAACCTCACCTTGACGGCTCAAAATCTTGAACGGACCAACACGTCTTGGTGCAAGCTTCCCTTTAGCGTGAAACCTTTCGACACCTTTAAGAAGCTAACTCTGAGATACACAAAATCATCTGGCTTGAACCTCAAATCTTGACGACGGTTATCAGCGTAGCTCTTTTGCCTTGACTGCGCTACCTTCAACCTCTCTCTAATCATAGCAACTCGCTCTTTGGCTTCCTTGAGAATATCAGGTCCAAATACCATACGATCTCCTGTCTCATTCCAATTCAACGGAGTACGACAGGCACGTCCATATAAAATCTCAAATGGTGACATTTGCAAACTAGCCTGGTAACTGTTGTTATAGCTAAATCCCGCATACGGCAACCACTTATCCCACGAAATAGCATAGGCTAAAGCATAAGCTCTCAGCATATCCTCAAGAATCTGATTAACTCCCTCATTCTGACCATCTGTCTGCGGATGATACGATGCACTGAAATTCAAACGAGTTCCCAATGCTTCATGCAGCTTATTCCAAAACCTCGAGGTAAATTGGATACCTATATCTGACACAATCTTCTTAGACATACCATGCAACCAAACAATTATAAATAGTCCTACCAACTGATCTCCTGAATAGGTAGTCTTAATGGTGTGAAAGGAGCAACTTCGGCCAAACGGTCAACGATGGCCCAAATAAAACCATATCCCTTCTGGATTCTCGACCATTCTCAACGCTAGGTATCTTATTACTGATTTGCCTCTTACTTCCACTCAGAACTCGGCATTGGCTGTAACAAACTTGCTGATTCCTGATGCATTGCCTTTATTCTCTACACACATCACACAAAGCGATATTTTCAGCAACTTCACGCTTCATCTTAGGCTACCAAAACCTTTCCTTAAGACCTTGATATATCTTAGCACCTTTCTGGATGAATTGAATACTTTAAATCATTAACTTCTTCTAGAATCAACTGCTTAAGCTCTGACTCGTTCGATACATAGATTTGACCTTTAACCCGCGTGGTACCTTGTTCATCCATGGAAAAATCCTCAGCTATGCTTTTATCCTCCTGACCCACCTTGATCTAATCTTCAAGCATTGGCTTAACTTCCAGAGTAGCTACAAATCCTTGTGGGACAACTTCCATCTTTAACTTTTGAAATTCTTTGTACAATTCCGATTGATCACCTGATATCAGTGTATTGGCACTATTGCCTTTACGACTTAAGACATCGAATACCACATTAGCCTTACGAGGATGATAACGGATCCCAGCATTATATTACTTAATCAACTCCAATCATCCACTTCGTTCCATATTAAGGTCTGCACTTTGAACTCTTATGGTCTGTACATATTTCCATCAATATAATGACGCAATAACTTCAAAGCATGCACTACGGCGTCCATGCAAACTTCTTCTCATTTTTCAACAATTTCTTAAGCGGTCTCGCAATCGTCAAGAATCCTTCAATAATCAATGGTAGCACACTATCATTTCCAAAAATCATGAATCCAGGTAACAGACTTCGGTTGCTCGCAATACAACATTACTTTCACTTGCTCAGATCAACAACAACCCCTTTTGAAACATTACATAACCAAGAAACTCAACTTTCTCCTTCTTCCAACAGTCACACTTAGCGCACAACTAACGCCCTTGCAGCTTTTCCAGAACCTATCTCAATTACTTGGCATGCTCTTCCCTTGTCTTGGAGTAAATAAGAATGTCATCTATGTGCACAACAACAGCTTGTCCAATTATCCCATGAATCTTCATTCATTCGATTCATAAATTATGCTATGGCATTGATAATTCTAGCAGACCCAACTGTAAACTCATATTGTCCATATCGCGTAGAAAACTCTGAATTAAGAACATTCTCTGCACGAATTCTTATTTGATGATAACTCGATCGAAGATCTATCCTTGAGAAAACTCCAGCTCCTTTTGACTGATCAAACAAATTATCGATCCTGGGCAACGAATACTTACTCTTTAATCATCACTTCATTAAATGCTCAACGATCGATACACATTCTCAAACTCCCATCTTCAACCAGAATAGATGCTTCCTATGGTGACAAACTAATTCTGGCGAAACATTTTCCTAATAACTCTTTGATCTTCTTCTTCATCTCAACTAGCTCATCAGTAGGCATTCGATGAGGTCTCTTTACTTTTGGCATTGTACCAGGCACTAACTCGATACAAATTTGATCTCTTGATTTGGTGGGATTCTTAGGAAACACATCTTGATACTCTCAAACAACTGGCACATCTTCAAAGCTGACAACTTCCACACTATTGACCTTTAGCTGACTAACACGAACCGCAGTCGTTTGAAATTCCATTTTCCCGCTTTCAGGGCTTTTAGCTGACACAATTCTTCGACCAAACTCCATGACAGCCTTATGTCCGGACAACCATTTCATTTCAGGGGTAGCATCTCGGGTCTGATACCCAATACCGTTCACTAGGGACTCTTCTCTAACAATAAGCAGCTTAATTCCATAACATTCTTGGTTAGATCAAGCAATACTATGTTTTCTAACAACGACAATTCCTCCGGGCTGACAAGCTTTGCAAACACCACTGAACTGACCATCATTCCACACACAACATCTTCAGGTGAACCATCAACACAGGTGATTACTCAAAAACATCGGACTCTTCATTTACCATTAATGCTTTATTCCAACACTGCACATACCAACATCTCAACCATCTTTACTTTATTTATTTAGGCAAGAAAAATCCTTACATGGAATTCAACACTGGAAACCTTTCCTTTACAAACGAGGGCATGACACTTGCATAGGATAAATCGTCGATCTAAACTTCCTCGATTGGCGTTGGCGCTGAAGTTTTGACTGAAACAGAATTGAGATTGACTTGAACTGGTGTGATCACTTCCTTATGAGGGCAATTATTGGCGAAATGCCCAGGCTTGTTGCAGGTATAACAAAGCTTATGTCCACCTCTCTTCCTTGGGCATTCGTCGACTAGGGCAGTGTCTCCGTTTAGATGTCTCTTCTTCAAGTGATTCTCTGTACAAACTTCTCTTGCAACCTTAGTGCTCTCGTTTGGCTTTATGAACTGGATGTTAGTGTTATGCCCTTGAGGCAATCATTTAGATGATTGTAACATGACTATGTTTATGAATAATATTATAATTATTGGTCCAATGAATGTATATCATTGTATTGATCAACAAGTATGTGACTTGCTTATGAAGCTCTTTACTTAATGATGTAATTCGATAAATATCTCTGATCGGATTTCATCGTATAGGACAACGATGAATAGATCAGCACATGTAGTGATCGATGATCATGCTTCATAGATCATGGGATATGGAGATATCATATATACATTGTGGACGCATGTTGAAGAACATGGGTTAGATAGACCATAAAGGGACACTGCGAGAATGTTTCATTCTTATGTGTCATCGATGTATCTCATACCTAGTAGATGTATGATCCTTAGACTTGAGATTGTCATATTCCCTACATGTGTAATAGTTTTCCTTGGGGCTATCAAACACTACTTCCTAACCGGATAGTTATAAAGGTAGCTTCCATGTTTACTATGAAACGTGCAGAGGAAGTGAGCGATCAAGATGGAATTTGCCACTCCAATGAAACGGAGATATATGACAAGGCCACTCGTGTGATATGATTAAGGAAGTGCATGGCCATGCCTTGATTGAGAGTCAATCACAACTTATTAATATATCACGGATCGAGAGATGGATTGAATCATCAAAGGATGACATGCTTCTGCCTTGAGATCAATCTTCATATACTTGGCAAAGGATTATTGCATGAGTACTTTTGATAGGTTACGTCCGATTTGATCATAGTATGTTTGGGAGTTGGCATACTTTGGAAGAAGCCGCTACCAACTATTGGATTGAAAGGAGTTTTCGAATCCATGTCCAAACGCACGTGAACTGCAGGTCACACACTTAATGGGTGGGGACGCATTAATTTGGATTGGATCCGTAATTAATGAACCTCGTGGGCTTAGCACCGATGGGCCCTAGTTTAGGGTTTCCTCTTGTGGCTATATAAGGAGGGAGGAGGGAGGCGCGGTGTGCTTTCCCACGGTTTAGGAGTGATTCACTCAAAACCTAGCCTACTCCTCTCGCTGCCCCTGCCGAGCGACCAGGTGCTTGCACACCGACGCACGGCGTTCCATCTCTGGACGTGTGGACTACTGCGGTGACGCTGCTGCGACCGCGGCTTGGGAGGACGATCCACGGCGAGGTGAGGACGATGCACTACATCGACGTAACGACTGCGGCGAGGACAATCCACTACATCGACGCGCGAAGGATTCCGCAACTGCGCGTCTAGTGGTAATCTTATCTATGATCCCCTTCTTGCGAGTAGCTTTCTGGTTACGCGGTAGATTTTTTTTTGTGCTAGCGTAGCATACCGCATTCCTCTTCACTGGACTGAGGTACCTTCTGGTACATCCATGGCCACAGGCGATGATTGTCTTCTTTGTGGGCATCAATTAGCATAATGGCCTTCCTGGTGACAGTTGTAGCACACACATGTTCGCTGTTGTGCAGCTACATATACATTGTTGTCCTCCTGTTGCGTCAGAGCTGGTTGCTTCGTAGGGCATTCCCTAGCCCAATGACCTTCTTCATCACACAGGAAACATGCTGTTGGTGACTGCCAATTACTTCTTTCTTGATGAGGACCAACCGGATTAAAGTATTGTATCTTTAGCCCTGCGAGCGGCTCCATTTTTGCAGCTGACGTTTCACCTCTTCTTGACAACTCTCGAGCAACTATGGCTCGAAGATTCTTTTGCTGATGCTGGGTTACAGCAGTAACTATTGGATCCAAGGGACATTGAGTCGGACCATGATCTCGATCTTCACACAGGTAACATGTGATGTCGCTCATGGGACACTCTCCAAGAGAATGACTTCCTTCACAGCTGGAGCAATTAATCGCATGCTCGTCAGCGGTATGTCCTATTTCTCCACAGCGAATGCACACACGATCTTTTGACTTGTTTGGTTGACAGCACTTCAGAGAGCAATGCTTAGATGTCGAACAAGGTGCAAGGATAGTATTATGCTCCGTATTTACCGTGACCATACTGTCTCCAGGTGAGGCAAAGAGATTACGAAAAGCAACAACAAATTCATTCCAAGTGATATTCCACGGGGCTTAATGAACAGCACAATATTTCCTCCACCATTCAGCAGCAATTCCTTGTAACTGATATGAAGCATACAGGACCTTCTCATCACCTGTACACTGAGCACTTAGTAGCTTCCTCTCAATGGTCTTGAGCTAATCATCCGCTTCCGAAGGTAACACATTTCCTTAAAACACTGGCGGACGAGTCCTTATGAATTCTGATAACCTTGTGTAGGAACAAAAATCATTGGTAGCAGCTTGGAACACTTTGTTGACATTGGCTTGGTCAGTCATATTCTGCATTTGCTTCATCATTGCATGCATCGACTGAGTCTGAGCAGTCAAGAACTCTCTGGAACTCTACATATCTATCTGTACTGACGGTTGAAGAACTAATCCAATATTGAGATTCTTACAGGATTGATTTTCACTTCTACTGATTATGTTGATTCCTCAAGTCTGAACCATCTGCATGATTGCTTCACTAGGTTAGGGAAGAGGGAAATAGCATAGGTAAGAAGCAGGGATCCTAAAGCAGGGGAGATAGGTTTAACCCAATAACTTAAGCAAACAATATTAATAACTTGGTATGGTTGCTTATATAAGCCTAAAAGCTCTGCAACACATACTGCACACTCAGCAATCAAGGGATAACCAAATCAACCTATACACACAAAACTACCACCTTCAGGGGTAACACTTCTATCTTAAGCAGACGCAGCTCCCACACATGAGTCTCAACTGGCTACTTGAAGCATAGGTCTTCTAGCTTCTGGAACACTTCATCAACCCACTCCTTCCTTGAGCTCGACGATTCTTCCTTCACGATCTTCAGGGTTGGCATCAAGCGCTTGATGCTTCTCCTATGGTGTGGTATATCGTCAACTACTAAGACAACTCAGATAAGGTTTTTAACTCGATCCAGCAAGGGAAAGAGAAAAAAAAATTAGCAGGGGAAAAGAGAGAAATTTTGATGAGGGAAGGAATAGAAGAATGAGATAAGTTAAGAAAATATTATTCTTCCAAATTAATTCTTTCCTTTAGAAAATAATTTTGAAGATCCTATACAGACGACCAGACTATCTAGGGTCAAGGCATACAGTCAGTATGGCACAGATACCACTTCTGTCGGGACCCGAATATGCAAATCCGGACCCTCTGTGTATACCACACTAGTCCAAGATCACGCTAGTGCACACAGGCTCAACATCGGTGAATATCACAATCATACATAGCGGAAACATCAGGAAAGACATCATATATTATATACTACTAGTTGAATGACCTTATGGTCAACTTACGCAACAATGTCTCGCAAGGCTGAATAACATATTAAACTGCAGTGGAATGAAAATGTAGACAACATCTACGTATACCACGGGCAACTGACAAGGCTTGCGCCCTAAACATTCGTCTCCTCCTAGAACCTCTCCTCCAGCATTGATGTAGACTTCTCAACTGGTCATGTTGTTGTTGGCAAGGGTGAGTACATAAAGCACTCAACAAGTTGTGCACAGAATGCAATTCTAACATAGCTATATGCAAGGCTTATTCCAAAGGATAGGTTATCATGGCTATTTTGCAACAAAGCAGCATTTATGAACAAATACAATAAATAGATTGTAAATAATGTAAATCAAATAACAATAATAGATAGGTTTAGCATTTCTCAAGTAAACCAAGTTTTCTGATCCTAAATCAAGTTTCAACCTTCCACATCGCAATCCCGCCATCCCAACCAAGTTTTCCATTTAATTAAACTAACCCTTAACTGTAATTCCGGAGCATTACTCAATACCACGAGCACGGCTATTCGAATAGATTTACACTCTGCAGAGATTACGCACTTTACCCACACGACATGATCGTCTCTTGGTGCCATGCAATTAACACACTTCCTTTGTTGTGTCAGCGAAGAGATCATGACAAAGCCTTTACAATGCGCTGGTTTAACCCGGTACCACCCGCTAAGGTTTCAACACTTGTGGGACTGGTTACCACATCCAGGGCCCCCCTCTTGCGCCATGTGAATTACTCCATAACTCGGGAACTCACACCGACCAAGATAGTACCAAAGTTAAGACATTGCAAATTAATCAGCTAGGCTGTCCCATACCAGACATGTGGTTGCATGATTGACTCAGGTCAAAGACTTGCAAGGTTAAGTCCGTGGAGCGATCAAGGCAAGACATCCACGTACCCTCTGCCCATCTGGCCCACCTTGGCATACTCGCCCCTTGTCACTTGCCCCAATCTAAGTGATTATCACCCAAGTTGATTACCAAGCACCACGTGCTATCAACAAATCAATATCGCTGCGTGATATTGCTCGCCACTACAACTCAATCTCATTGTACGACTTCACGTGACGCACAAATTCACTTCATTGTTCCATATTCCATTAGTCAAGATTAATTATCCATGATTCAAGTACATGTGATGACGCTGCATGGCTAAGCAACTAATACGGTCTAACCATCCAATGTTGATTATCATTACTAACCAACTATAATGAACCAATCTAGGGTGACAATAGATCATGGCATACAATGACAAGGTAGGGTATAGATCAATCTGGAATAACAGCTAAATCCCAATTTAATTGAAAACAATTATATACTTGAAATACTATGCATTAGAGTAAAACAATATTGCATTTGTATAAATATGGGTTCAACATGATCAAAGCAAACTTCTGTCGAGACCCGAATATGCAAATCCGGACCCTCTGTGTATACCACACTAGTCCAGGATCACGCTAGTGAACACAGGCTCAACATCGGTGAATATCACAATCATACACAGCGGAAACATTATGAAACACATCATATATTATATACTACTAGTTGAATGACCTTATGGTCAACTTACATGACTATGTCTCGGAAGGCTGAATAACATATTAAACTGCAGCGGAATGAAAACGTAGACATCCCCACAGTATACCACAGGCAACTGACAAGGCTTGCGCCCTAAACATTCGTCTCCTCCTAAAACCTCTCCTCCAGCATTGATGCAGACTTCTCAACTGGTCATGTTGTTGTTGGCAAGGGTGAGTACATAAAGCACTCAACAAGTTGTGCACAGAATGCAATTCTAACATAGCTATATGCAAGGCTTATTCCAAAGGATAGGCTATCATGGCTATTTTGCAACAAAGCAGCATTTATGAACAAATACAATAAATAGATTGTAAGTACTGTAGATCAAATAACAGTAACAGATACGTTCAACATTTCTCATGTAAACCAAGTTTTCTGATCCTAAATCAAGTTTCAACCTTCCAGATGGCAATCCCACCATCCCAACCAAGTTTTCCATTTAATTAAACTAACCCTTAACTGTAATTCCGGAGCATTACTCAATGCCACGAGCACGGCTATTCGAATAGATTTACACTCTGCAGAGATTACGCACTTTACCCACACGACATGATCGTCTCTTGGTGCCATGCAATTAACACACTTCCTTTGTTGTGTCAGCGAAGAGATCATGACAAAGCCTTTACAATGCGCTGATTTAACCCGGTACCACCCGCTAAGGTTTCAACACTTGTGGGACTGGTTACCACATCCAGGGCCCCCCTCTTGCGCCATGTGAATTACTCCATAACTCGGGAACTCACACCGACCAAGATAGTACCAAAGTTAAGACATTGCAAATTAATCACTAGGTTTGTCCCATACGGACATGTGGTTGCATGATTGACTCAGGTCAAAGGCTTGCAAGGTTAAGTCCATAGAGCGATCAAGGCAAGACATCCACGTACCCTCTGCCCATCTGGCCCAGCTTGGCATACTCGCCCCTTGTCACTTGCCCCAATCTAAGTGATTATCACCCAAGTTGATTACCAAGCACCACGTGCTATCAACAAATCAATATCGCTGCGTGATATTGCTCGCCACTACAACTCAATCTCATTGTACGACTTCACGTGACGCACAAATTCACGTCATTGTTCTATATTCCATTAGTCAAGATTAATTATCCATGATTCAAGTACATGTGATGACGCTGCATGGCTAAGCAACTAATACGGTCTAACCATCCAATGTTGATTATCATTACTAACCAACTATAATGAACCAATCTAGGGTGACAATAGATCATGGCATACAATGACAAGGTAGGGTATAGATCAATCTGGAATAACAGCTAAATCCCAATTTAATTGAAAACAATTATATACTTGAAATACTATGCGTTAGAGTAAAACAATATAGCATTTGTATAAATATGGGTTCAACATGATCAAAGCAAACTTCTGTCGGGACCCGAAAATGCAAATCCGGACCCTCTGTGTATACCACACTAGTCCAGGATCACGCTAGTGAACACAGGCTCAACATCGGTGAATATCACAATCATACACAGCGGAAACATCATGAAAGACATCATATATTATATACTACTAGTTGAATGACCTTATGGTCAACTTACATGACTATGTCTCGGAAGGCTGAATAACATATTAAACTGCAGCGGAATGAAAACGTAGACATCCGCTCAGTATACCACAGGCAACTGACAAGGCTTGCGCCCTAAACATTCGTCTCCTCCTAAAACCTCTCCTCCAGCATTGATGCAAACTTCTCAACTGGTCATGTTGTTGTTGGCAAGGGTGAGTACATAAAGCACTCAACAAGTTGTGCACAGAATGCAATTCTAACATAGCTATATGCAAGGCTTATTCCAAAGGATAGGCTATCATGGCTATTTTGCAACAAAGCAGCATTTATGAACAAATACAATAAATAGATTGTAATTTGTAGATCAAATAACGATGTGAATCGTCAAAGCATTTCTCAAGTAAACCAAGTTTTCTGATCCTAAATCAAGTTTCAACCTTCCAGATGGCAATCCCGCCATCCCAACCAGGTTTTCCATTTAATTAAACTAACACTTAACTTTAATTCCCGAGCATTGCTCAATACCACGAGCACGACTATTTGAATAGATTTGCACTCTGCAGAGATTTCGTACTTTACCCACACGACATGATCGTCTCTTGGTGCCATGCAATTAACACACTTCCTTTGGTGTGTCGGCGAACAGATCATGACAAAGCCTTTACAATGCGCTGGCTTAACCCGGTACCACCCGCTAAGGTTTCAACACTGGTGGGACTGGTTACCACATACAGGGCGCCATCTTGCGCCATGTGAATTACTCCATAACTCGGGAACTCACACCGACCAAGATAGTACCAAAGTTAAGACATTGCAAATTAATCAGCTAGGCTGTCCCATACCAGACATGTGGTTGCATGATTGACTCAGGTCAAAGGCTTGCAAGGTTAAGTCCGTAGAGCGATCAAGGCAAGACATCCACGTACCCTCTGCCCATCTGGCCCACCTTGGCATACTCGCCCCTTGTCACTTGCCCCAATCTAAGTGATTATCACCCAAGTTGATTACCAAGCACCACGTGCTATCAACAAATCAATATCGCTGCGTGATATTGCTCGCCACTACAACTCAATCTCATTGTACGACTTCACGTGACGCACAAATTCACGTCATTGTTCCATATTCCATTAGTCAAGATTAGTTATCCATGATTCAAGTACATGTGATGACGCTGCATGGCTAAGCAACTAATACGGTCTAACCATCCAATGTTGATTATCATTACTAACCAACTATAATGAACCAATCTAGGGTGACAATAGATCATGGCATACAATGACAAGGTAGGGTATAGATCAATCTGGAATAACAGCTAAATCCCAATTTAATTGAAAACAATTATATACTTGAAATACTATGCATTAGAGTAAAACAATATAGCATTTGTATAAATATGGGTTCAACATGATCAAAGCAAACTTCTGTCGGGACCCGAATATGCAAATCCGGACCCTCTGTGTATACCACACTAGTCCAGGATCACGCTAGTGAACACAGGCTCAACATCGGTGAATATCACAATCATACACAGCGGAAACATCATGAAAGACATCATATATTATATACTACTAGTTGAATGACCTTATGGTCAACTTACATGACTATATCTCGGAAGGCTGAATAACATATTAAACTGCAGCGGAATGAAAACGTAGACATCCGCTCAGTATACCACAGGCAACTGACAAGGCTTGCGCCCTAAACATTCGTCTCCTCCTAAAACCTCTCCTCCAGCATTGATGCAAACTTCTCAACTGGTCATGTTGTTGTTGGCAAGGGTGAGTACATAAAGCACACAACAAGTTGTGCACAGAATGCAATTCTAACAAAGCTATATGCAAGGCTTATTCCAAAGGATAGGCTATCATGGCTATTTTGCAACAAAGCAGCATTTATGAACAAATACAATAAATAGATTGTAAGGACTGTAGATCAAATAACAATAACAGATACGTTCAGCATTTCTCAAGTAAACCAAGTTTTCAGATCCTAAATCAAGTTTCAACCTTCCAGATGGCAATCCCGCCATCCCAACCAGGTTTTCCATTTAATTAAACTAACCCTTAACTTTAATTCCCGAGCATTGCTCAATACCACGAGCACGACTATTTGAATAGATTTGCACTCTGCAGAGATTTCGTACTTTACCCACACGACATGATCGTCTCTTGGTGCCATGCAATTAACACA
Organism: Otatea glauca; assembly: GCA_036346275.1. Classification (NCBI taxonomy): domain Eukaryota; kingdom Viridiplantae; phylum Streptophyta; class Magnoliopsida; order Poales; family Poaceae; genus Otatea; species Otatea glauca. Next base: position 22,277,210 of record CM070719.1, on the reverse strand, counting down.
CTTCCTTTGGTGTGTCGGCGAAGAGATCATGACAAAGCCTTTACAATGCGCTGGCTTAACCGGTACCACCCGCTAAGGTTTCAACTTGGTGGACTGGTTACCACATCTGAGGCCCCATCTTGCGCCATGTGAATTACTCCATAACTCGGGAACTCACACCGACCAAGATAGTACCAAAGTTAAGACATTGCAAATTAATCAGCTAGGCTGTCCCATACCAGACATGTGGTTGCATGATTGACTCAGGTCAAAGGCTTGCAAGGTTAAGTCCGTAGAGCGATCAAGGCAAGACATCCACGTACCCTCTGCCCATCGGGCCCACCTTGGCATACTCGCCCCTTGTCACTTGCCCCAATCTAAGTGATTATCACCCAAGTTGATTACCAAGCACCACGTGCGATCAACAAATCAATATCGCTGCGTGATATTGCTCGCCACTACAACTCAATCTCATTGTACGACTTCACATGACACACAAATTCACGTCATTGTTCCATATTCCATTAGTCAAGATTAATTATCCATGATTCAAGTACATGTGATGACGCTGCATGGCTAAGCAACTAATATGGTCTAACCATCCAATGTTGATTATCATTACTAACAATCTATATTGAACCAATCTAGGGTGACAATAGATCATGGCATACAATGACAAGGTAGGGTATAGATCAATCTGGAATAACAGCTAAATCCCAATTTAATTGAAAACAATTATATACTTGAAATACTATGCATTAGAGTAAAACAATATAGCATTTGTATAAATATGGGTTCAACATGATCAAAGCAAACTTCTGTTGGGACCCGAATATGCAAATCCGGACCCTCTGTGTATACCACACTAGACCAGGATCACGCTAGTGAACACAGGCTCAACATCGGTGAATATCACAATCATACACAGCGGAAACATCATGAAAGACATCATATATTATATACTACTAGTTGCATGACCTTATGGTCAACTTACATGACTATGTCTCGCAAGGATAAATAACATATTAAACTGCGGCGGAATGAAAACGTAGACAACTCCTCAGTATACCACAGGCAACTGACAAGGCTTGCGCCCTAAACATTCGTCTCCTCCTAAAATCTCTCCTCCAGCATTGATGCAGACTTCTCAACTGGTCATGTTGTTGTTGTCAAGGGTGAGTACATAAAGCACTCAACAAGTTGTGCACAGAATGCAATTCTAACATAGCTATATGCAAGGCTTATTCCAAAGGATAGGCTATCATGGCTATTTTGCAACAAAGCAGCATTTATGAACAAATACAATAAATAGATTGTAAGGACTGTAGATCAAATAACAGTAATAGATACGTTCAGCATTTCTCAAGTAAACCAAGTTTTCTGATCCTAAATCAAGTTTCAACCTTCCAGATGGCAATCCCGCCATCCCAACCAAGTTTTCCATTTAATTAAACTAACCCTTAACTTTAATTTCCGAGCATTGCTCAATACCACGAGCACGACTATTTGAATAGATTTGCACTCTGCAGAGATTTCGCACTTTACCCACACGACATGATCGTCTCTTGGTGCCATGCAATTAACACACTTCCTTTGGTGTGTCGACGAAGAGATCATGACAAAGCCTTTACATGTTTCCATATTATTGGTTTGATATCTCCATATATATGACCCGTGAAACATGGTCATCGGCCAATACATATGCTAGTCTACTCATATGTGTTCTCACATGATTATCGACTAGGGATCCCTTTTAAAATTAACATCATAAAGATGAATACAGAGTTTCACAAACATGTCACGTACTTATTTATCAATATCCATGATATTATTCAAAGAACAATCTCTATGATTGGCTCTATGGCATATTTCCAACATTGGCTTGGCTTAATTTTGTCATATATTCTTAACTTTGCTCAAGTGGTTTTCACTGATAGGCTTTTTGCCTTTTTGCAGATTAAAACTGTGTGTAAGAAGGCCGCAACCGGTCCGTCGGGAAGTGGCCAAGCTAGTAAGTGACCTCTCAAGTTGACGGGACTAACTGGTTACACATCCGGCACATTGGGAATCCAAAGTCCCTCTTTGTTGGACATTGAGAAGCAGTAGCAGCCCAATAAGTATTTCAACCATCTTTCCTTTTACTCCAAGCACCTTTTCATCAACTAATACTTATAGCTGATTAATCTCACAGAAAAAATGTGCCAAATCTAAGGCAGTCGTTCAGAGAGGTTCGAAGCCGTAGGAACAAAGCGGTGAGTGTCTCCCGCATTCTCCTCATACATCGGCTATAGGAGGGGTAAGTTACTTATATAGAGATTTCTCTTGTTATATCGGCTTTATCTTACTTTGATCTTTCATTGTTCAGCCGACTCCATCAGTGCAGATGGCTACCATTCTAGCCGATTTGCCTGCCGTCTCCGTTGAGCCTCCACCACCATCATCCTAGCCGATGCCACCAGCCCCAACAGCTGCTATGGCTCCAGAGGCTTCTAACCAAAAACTACTAGGTTTTTGCTTGGCCGACCTAGAAGACCCCGAAATAGTGGCTATAGACGACTATGATGCGGAGATAACGAAAATCCTTGAAGTCTCCAAAGAGGCATCGGCTGTAGTGATATCAGCTCCAGGGGCACAAGAAAGGCATCGCCAATCTACTACATCAGCGAGGTACTTCATGGACCAAAGGAGCGCTACCCCGATGTCCAAAAGCTGCTCTATGCCCTCTTCATGGCTTTGCGCAAACTCCGGCACTACTTCCAGGAGCACACAATGGTTGTCCTGAGCGGATTCCCGGTGAGATCCTAAGGAACCCAGAAGATGGAGGTCGCTTCGCCAAGTGGGCCATGGAGTTGGCAGAATTCGACATACAGTTTGTAGCGTGCACCGTCATCAAGTTGCAAGCGCTCGTCGACTTCGTGGATGAGCAGACATCGCAACCGACCCCTGAGCCTGAGGTCAAGGAAGAGAAGCCCTGGAGGATGTACTTCGACGGCTCTAGGTCGTTCGAGCACTCGGGGGCTGGTATCCTCATCATCACACCCTTGGGAGACAAACTGAGGTATGTGATTCGCTTCGGTTTTCCCGTAACCAACAACATGGCAGAATATGAGGCCCTTTTGGTGGGTCTCTGAGCCTACAAGTCGCTGGGCATGCGCCAGCTGGTCGTCAAGGGCGATTCCCAGCTCGTTGTCAGCTAGTACAACAAAGACTACCAGTGTTCAGAGGGCTCGATGGCCAGGTACCTTGCGTAGTGCACAAGATGGAGAAATGGTTCCGAAACCTAGAAATCATGCATGTACCCAGGAAGGAAAACTCTAGTGCTGACCTCCTGTTCAAGCTCGGGTCATCTGGTGGTGAGATTCCATCAGATGTCATCCTCGAGACCTTGGCGGCACCCTCTATCACCGACCGAGAAGACTCGATCACCCACATGGAGAATGTTCCCTCGTGGACAGAACCAATTGCCAAGTTCCTCGGCCGGGGCAAGCTCCCGGATGACCCAGCCGAGAGGAGCAGCTCAGGCACCGAGCGAGCTCATACCAGCTCGTTAACGGGCAACTCTATCGTCAGGGCACCTTGGGTGTTATGTCGAAGTGTGTTACCCCGGAGGAAGGTAAGTACCTACTCAACGATATCATTCAGGCTTCTGCGGTGCGCATTCCTCTTTCAGGACCATGGTCGGTAAAGTGTTCCGCATCGGATTTTATTGGCCAACGGCGCTACAGGACGCTCGAGACATCGTCTGCACCTGCCGAGCCTGCCAGTTTCATGCTAGGAAATCACACCAGCTAGCCTATGCCCTCCAGACCATACCACTCACCTGGCCATTCTTGACTTGGGGCCTTGACATCCTAGCCCTTTCCCTCAGGAGGTCAGGGGAAGAAATTCTTGTTTGTCGCCATTGACACCTTCACTAAGTGGGTCAAAGCTGAACCGGTCTCGGCCATCACCGCCTGAGCCGCCGTGAAGTTTTTCCACATGCTTGTGGTCATGAGGTACGGAGTCCCATGCAGAATCATCACCGACAACGGGTCGCAGTTCACTAACGAGGTATTCCAAGAATACTGCGAAGACATGGGCACCAAGGTTTGCTATGCCTCGGTGGGCCACCTCTAGAGCAACGGAGCGGTCGAACGCGCCAACGGACATATCATCTAGGGCATCAAAAGGTGAGTCTTCAATGAGCTCGAACAGCACGGCCGGGCCTAGGTGGACGAGCTTCCCATCGTCCTCTAGTCTGTTCGCACCACATCCAACCAAGCAATGGGGGCTACCCCTTTCCAGCTCATGTTAGGTTTTGAAGCCATCCTACGCGCTGAGGTAACGTTGGGCTCCGCTAGGGTCAGCTTGGTCGACCAAGTCGACTTCGAGCAAGATCGGTCTCTTGACCTTGCCCTAGCGGAAGAAGTAAGGAGTCGTGCACTGCTACGATCGGCGCACTACCTGCAAGCACTTCGCAGGCATACGTCTCGATCGGTTCAACCTAGGGAGCTCCGAGTTGGGGATCTCGCCCTAAGACGAGTTCAGGGCTCGACCAACACCAAGTTGTCCCCAAAGTGGGAGGTCCCCTACAACGTCATTTTGACAGATCACATGGGAGCTTACCGGCTAGCGAGCCCCGTTGGCAGAGAGCTCGCGAACTCGTGGAACATCGACTAGCTTTGAAAATTTTATGTGTAACACTCTTACCTTAATTCGCAATAAAAGTTCTTCTTTATTATCCATGGTCGTGCCCCTTTACATTTCCTTGCATCTCCTGCACCTCGACCTGAGTGTTGTGACCTCGAGGTTCACCTCCAAAGGTCACGCGAGCAGTAAGCCGATCCTTATCGCATCACAGCTCCCCTGTAGCAGGACTTGAACCAGAGACCACGCTCGGGTTTGGCGCGTGCTTTGCGCACAGGTCGGGCTTGAGTACTGCCGAGCCCAACCTAAGCGTGTTAAGGTCCCTCGTGCGCTTGAGTTTGCCCTTGAGTGAGTCCGAGCGCAACCTCACAATAGGCGTGTCTGTAGTTACTAAACGACTTCGCCTTAAGTCTTTCACAGGCCTCCCTACCAGGTCAGAGATGCTAACCAACCCCGCAGGTCGAAGACAGAGATAAAGTGTTAGACGCTTCGACCTACTTATCCCATAGACTGTGCCCGAGGTCGACGCTACTCGGCCTCAACCGTAGTGGGGGCTGGACAAGGGAGTACCACACTACCCTGGAAATTTTTTGGGCCAAAAACTTTTATTGACTAAGTTGTATTTACAAGGAAACACAGACATTTCTGTCTCAACCTATTTCTTGTCTACAGGTCCGCTATGTCACAGGCGAGCTTCTCCTGCTCGAGCTCGGCAACCTTCTCCCTCAGCATATAAAATTTTACCCTACAGATGGTGCGCCTCGGCTGCGGAGCTGGCGGCCCGGTTGCGCTCGTCTTGGAGTTAGGCCAAGGTGTTCTTTCCCATCCTATTTGCCCACCCCAATTTCTCCTCGAGCTCAGCGACCTTCATCTCGAGCTAGGTAAAGGCCTTCGCTGGGGCAGCAGCCTGCTCTGCGACCTGCTTCCGCAGCTCCTTCACCTCCACGCGCGCAGCTTCAAGGGCCTCTGCTGCCTTCACGAGCTCGGCCTCCAGGGTCTTGGCCGCCTTCACGCGCTCGACTTCGAGGGCCTTAGCCGCGCTCAGTGGCAGCGGCTTGGGCAAGCTTAGCATTGTGGGCCATCGTCCTCTACTCCGCCTCCCCCTGCTCGATTCGCAAGGTCTCCTCTAGGCGAGCGATGTGGGCCTCTTGCTTTGACACCACGTCGAGGACCGCCTTTAGCTCGACGGTGTGCCCGTGTAGACCATGGAGCCCCTGGGTGATTAGGCTCACCTCCTGCGAAAACCAAGGTAAGTCATGCGACAATTAAGAAGACGGATGGGTATGAGCTTACTCACCTTACTGAGCCAATCCTCGAACTCGCAACGGCGAGGCCCGATGGCCCTATCTCCTGGTTCAGCCGCCTCCAGCTCGTCGTGGCCCCTGCCGAAGACGAGGTAGCTACATTGGCTCCCTCTGATGCGAACTCGGCCCCGCCTGTCAAAGCCTCGACCCAGGCCTCCCCGACGGGCCTGGGCCTTGCTTGATTGTGGAGACCAAGATCCCTGGGGAAAGCCGCGAAAAGGTTAAATCGAAAGAATGCGTTATGACGCGTGGGGACATGAAGTGCTGCCCTACCTGGCTCTTCCGCGGGAACCTCAAAAAGGATCGTAGCGGTCGGTGCCTCGACAGCGCCCTCAGAGGCCTCGGCCTCACCGGTCATAGCAGCCTCGACCTCTGGTTCATCCCTGTCGGTCCCAGTGGCCCCAACTTCGATGGCCGAGACGCCTTCGGCTCCACCTTCTGCGATAGCCCCGATCGAATTGACATCCGTCTAGGCGGGGCCTTGCTCGGACTCGCTAGCCAGGCTCCCTCCCATGGGCATCGGGGCAACCTGAGCTTGCTGTGGGCGAGGGCGGCAGACCAGGAGGAAGTTGTCCTCGTCCTCAGACTCGCCCTAGACAATGACCATGGTTAATGGCCACCGGCGACCAGACGCTACCACCGCCACACCCAGGTGTTACGGTGCTCAAAGCGATCGAGACGCTCCCGATGACGCGATGAGCACGAGCGAGCATTCGAGGTCTGCGGCGGGGAAAATTACTAAGCAAAGGAAAGGAGGGAGCCTACACTACGACCTAAAGGAGATAAGGATCGCGTGTACCTGGACCGCGGGCCTTCGTCTCGTGGAGGGATGCTGGGGGTCTTGGTGCCCCGCCTTCGCCGTGACGGCAGGGGCGTCCCCTCTCCAGACGCTCTGCTGGCGACCTCACAACCCGCGGGGGCTCTGATCTTCCCACGACGGCTGTTCCAGCGCCCAACAATGTGGACTTTGGTGCCACTCCCATGCCTGAGGTCCTTGCAGCGACCGCTGCCTTTTGTTGCTGTAAGAGATTAGGGGAAGTCAGGGATGGCTACAACTGGGAGATCGAGCTTGAGCATTACCGGGCTCAACCGAGATGGCTTACCACTGTGTGGTCACCCCACTCGACGTGCTGCTTCTTCGGGGTGCCACTACTCGAGGTGTCAGGGGCCGGCCTCTTGCCCAACTTCTTGCCTTTGTTCACTCTAGGCAGCGGCAGCATTCGCATCACCGTATCCAAGAGCTCCCTATTGACTTGCGATTATGAGCAGAGGTTAGTATGAGCTTGAGCACTCCCGAGCTCAACCTTGTCAACAGATGTGTTACCTCGCTGCTCCACTTCAACACGTTCTTGGGAATGAGGTCGTCCGTGGCATAATTGAACACCGCCTTCCCAAACATCTCGAACATCCTCACCGATAGCCAGGTTTCTGGCGGGACTGCTGGTGCTCAGTCAGACTCGAATGTATTCTAGCTCGAGAATGCTTACCGCTTGGACCTTCCTGGGTAAGGTAATCATCCCCCTTGATCTCGAAGAACAGGTGCTCCCTCTTTCGCAGAGGGAACACCCAGCTCTGCAGGAAGTCGTAGGCGATGGCCTGGCCGGTGAGACCGCGCATCGAGCAGATGTGGATGGCTGTGATGGTGATGCTGATATATCCTCTATTGTTGTATCGTCTCATGACTCTAAGTCTACAAATAATCACATTACTTGTTTTTCTGCTGCTAAAGTGCAAGTGAGTCACAAGACCGATGCAAGTTGTGTTGATAATGTGCTACAGGCTGAGAATTGTAATGCAATCCTTGGAGAGAAGAAAGGTGACTTGGTCATGCATCCACAAGGAGTAATATCCCTTTCTTTTGAAAATATGTCACCTGAGAAAGGAATTCTATTTGGATCCATATTTGTTAGAATTATTGACAGCGATCCATTGGAATGGAAGGCAAAGAAGAGTTACATGAGCAAGGCTGGTTCACTCAAATCTATCCATCCATTTGATCATGATGCTGCTGCTAATCACGACAAGTAACATATCCTTGGGCTATATGGATGGAAAGATATTGAAGTCTAGTTTCTAGAATTTAAAATTGTGCATCATTTGGACTTCCAAGATGGGAGTTATGACTGTTTTGGTGGGAGTTGCACAAGCTGTCAAAAGCTGCGTGAGACCATATCTTGCTATCCAACTTAGGCATTAAACCTTTTATCTACCCAAGAAAACTCCTTTAGTTTCTTGTATATTTTCACACATAAGCTACAAGGGATGTTCCTAGTATAAATACCTATGTATTCCATCTGGGACGGACTTTTGGATGATCAGAAATAGACAGCATAAGCCATGGTTGTTTGTGGCGCAAATACCATGTGTTCTTGATAAGTTCTTCCCGTTCTTGGGTTTGTTATTTCAGATTGCTTGCAACAATGTCGTGGGCAAACCATCACGTTGGAGAAAATGAAGAAATTGTTGAGGAGCAGCTGCCAATTAACCCCAATCTTCCCACTGCTATGCGTGCTCAGTTTGAGGCCGCGTCGGTCTTCTACTATGAGCGGGAGAATCAGCTTCATGGAGAGCTGAACGCGATGCACACCCGCATCACAGATGGGTTCAATGATGTCAATGCCAATCTTCGACGTTTGGAAGAGATGCTACCGCCACAACAAGGAGATGACGCACCGAGGCAGCGAGCACATGTTCGCGGTCGATGTGCTAGCTCACATGGCAGTGATGAACGGGTCTTTGGAACTGATTTGGAGGACAACATATCTAAAGCTCGATCTGATTTTCGTCGTGATCGGCATAATTTCAATGACCGTCAAGGTATTAGACATTGAGGAATTCATAGGAGAGGTGTTGATCATGAGGTGGATGGTATTGGTCGTGTAAGAATCACCATAGCGGAGTTCAAGGGGGTGCTAATCCGGAGGAATATTTGGAGTGGGAGATGTGAGTCAATAAAATTTTTGACAACCATGGCTACTCCGAAGAAAAGAAGGTTCGTGTTGCTTCCATTGAGTTCACCAAATATGCTTTTATTTGGTGGGATCAATTGAATCGTGCAGGGGAGCGTCCAAATACTTGGGACGAGATGAAGAGAATCATGCGTTCTCGCTTTGTACCAGCGTAATACACTCGAACGCTGCACACAAAGTTGAGGCGGCTAAATCAAGGTGATAAATCTGTTGATGAGTACTATCAAGGGATGCAAATACTCATGATCCGTACATCTATTCGTGAGTCCGCGGATGCCACCATGACAAGGTTCTTTGAAGGGCTGAATGAGAATGTGGGAAACCGTGTTGATTTGATGCAATTCAATACCGTACAAGAGCTACTTCATCAAGCGCAGCGTGCGGAACTATGGTTGAAAGACGCACACAAATCTGTTGTGCATCATGGACATGTCACTTCTAGTGGTTGGCAGAGCTCGTCACAGCAAGTTAGCAAAGGTGGATCTTCGTCTATGCCGGTTGCGTCAACAAAACCAAGTGGATCATCTCCGAAAGAAGCATCAAGAGCAATAGGGACAGCAAGCAAGGATTATTCCAAAGCTGATTCTGGTGCCTTCTCTACTGCTACAACTCGAAATATTGAGTGCTTCAAGTGCAAGGGCAGGGGGCACATGATGAAAGAATGCCCAAATTTAAAGACAGTATTGCTTACCACCGATGGAAAGTGTGTTTCAGAGAGTGATGAAAGTGAGAAATCAGATATGGGAGGTGAAGAACATGATGATGTGGTTCATTGTGACCCTGAAGATGGACAATGTTTGATGGCTCAAAAGGTGGATCGTGATAGTGCCCCAATTGTGGAGAAGGGATAGCAACGTGCTATTTTCCAAACCGAATGCAAGATCAAGGGAAAACGGTGTAAGCTTGTGATAGATGGAGGAAGCTACAACAATGTGATTAGCAAGGATGTGGTTGATGCTTTGAAATTGACCACACAGCGCCAACCAAAGCCATATTACATGAAGTGGCTTCATAATGTTGGTAAGCTCAAGGTGACCCATAAGGTGCATGTACCATTTTCCATCGATGGATATGAAGACAAGGTGGAGTGCAATGTCGTTGCAATGCATGCTAGTCAAATTCTTTTGGGGCGTCCATGGCAATTTCACCAGAATGCTACGCACCAAGGGAGGACTAACCACTATACATTTATGCATCGAGGGGTGTTTGTTTCTTTGCTGCACAAAAGTGGGGATGATATTCATTGTGACATCCTCACTAAGCTAAAGAGTGTTTTGAAGAACAACTCAAAACCGAGGACGGTTTCGCTTGAAGGGGGAGGGGATGATGCGGATATATCCTGTATTGTTGTATCGTCTCATGACTATAAGTCTACAAATAATCACATTACTTGTTTTGTTGCTGCTAAAGTGCAAGTGAGTCACAAGACCGATGCAAGTTGTGTTGATAATGTGCTACAAGCTGAGAATTGCAACGCAAACCTTGGAGAGAAGAAAGGTGACTTGGTAATGCATCCACAAGGAGTAATATCCCTTTCTTTTGAAAATATGTCACCTGAGAAAGTAATTCTATTTGGATCCATATTTGTTAGAATTATTGACAGCGATCCATTGGAATGGAAGGCAAAGTAGAGTTACATGAGCAAGGCTGGTTCGCTCAAATCTGTCCATCCATTTGATCATGATGCTGCTGCTAATCACGATAATTAACATATCCTTGGGCTATATGGATGGAAAAATATTGAAGTCTAGTTTCTAGCATTTCAAACCATGCATCATTTGGACTTCCAAGGTGGGAGTTATGACTGTTTTGGTGGGAGTTGCACGGGCTGTCAAAAGCTGCGCATGACCATATCTTTTTGTCCAACTTCCAAGGCATTAAACCTTTTATCTACCCAAGAAAACTCCTTAAGTTTCTTGTATAGTTTTACACCTAAGCTAGGAGGGATGTTCCTAGTATAAATACCTATGTATTCCATCTGGGACAGACTTTTGGATGATTAGAAATAGACAACATAAGCCATGGTTGTTTGTGGCGCAAATACCATGTGTTCTTGATAAGTTCTTCCCATTCTTGTGTTTGTTAGTGTTGGTGCAAGTCAAGAACGGCATGTTCTTGTGATTGTCCACTGAATCTATACTATTCCTCAACTCAATTCACGTTCTTGTGTTGATCACGGTTTGTGTCCACTGAAGCTATCGTCGTTTTATCGCGAAAAATTGGGCCACCTTTGCTCAACAGCAGGTTGGGTCTTCATCAGATGGCCTCTTGGTCTGGCGCTTGCCGTCGACAGGAGTTCTGTTGAACGCGAGCACGCCGTCCTCGACCCTCTTCAGGTAGAACCACCTCTTAGTCCATGGACCAAGGGAGTCTCGAGCGTAGATCTGGGGGTAGGAGCAAGGAAGCCCCATCCGTAGCTGGAAGTAGAGACACCCGACCATGGGGTCCTTCGCGGTGCAGAACAGAGAATAGAAGCGGAAGAAGAGAGAAGGGGTTGGAAGGATTCCCAGGAACCCCTCGCACAGGTGAGAAAAGATGGAAGGGAGGAGGATAGAGTTAGGCACCAGGTTGACCAACTCGATCTCACATTGCGCGAGAACAGCCGCCATGAAGTCGCTCTCTGGCGTCCGTACTGCTCGGTGCTGACGAGCTCATCCGCTCAGGGTTGCAGCTTGACCTCATCGCCCGACAGCCGCCATGTCGTCAGGTCTAGCATCCCCAGCGTCTCGAGCTCCCTCATCCGCTCCAGGGTCATCGTGCTTTTCCCAAACTTAACCATGAGCTTCGAATGGGGCTTGGTCGATGAAGGAAGATTGCATGGGGGAGTCTGGAAGGCAGAGGAGCGCTAAGGTTCGGGGCAAAAAAGATTTAGGGAAATCCTCTGAGGAAGGCAATAGTTTGGGGTTTAAAGGGCCCGATCGTCGAAGCTAGCACCGGTTACGCCTCAAAAGGAGCGCCACAGTTCCTGCTACGGAATTCAAAGCGCCGTGAGTTACTCCCCAAATTTCTCTGCCCAAGACCATGGTGTCGATGTCCGAGCATTTCCGGGCTCGACCACGCCATGGACCTCCGCGTGGTCCGAGCCAGGGCTCGAGCTTGAGTATTTCCATGCCCGGTCGGGGAGCCGTCCCCTTCTCCAGGTCATCAGACTCAAGGTCATCTCGAGCTTCAAGATAACTACTTGAGCCTCGGGGGCTAGCTGTCAAGGACTGGTTACCCCGCACAGACAATAGCCCGCTAGGCCCGATCTCACTCGACCAAGGACCCAGCTCGCCAGCGAGGTCGGGCTCGGAGGACTTGATTGGATTGCAGAAACCGGCGGTTACCAGGTGAAGGAGGGGCAGCGCCGTTACCTCCATACTTCATTGCGCAACATGTCTGGATCTGGCGCCACGCACCCGAGAATCTCGCCCGGCCGTTTCTTGTAATGGACCAAGCAGTAGAGGTAAAAGAACTTCCCCCTATGCGGGAGAAAAGGGTGAGGCTAGATACATCACACTCAAGCTGGTGCTTGCTCGAGCTCGAGCGCCCCTGTATTCAACAACAGTGCATCATCTTCCACCTTTCACCTCTGGGCAAGACTGGAGTAGAGCTATTATCCATGCTGGGGGCTCGAACCAGTATAATCCCTCATGTCAGTTTCCCTCTTTCTCTCTCTCTCGAAGCTGCGACCGCAGCTCTTCCTCTGGGAGGGCACGGTCTTGGGCCCTTCTCCCACATCACTCCTCCCCTCTTCTCATGGTCAGGCGACCCCGATCGTCGACAGATCGGTCGTTATGGTTTGCGGGATTCCATACCGATGGATAATGTGCTCATTAACAAACCCGATGGCTTCAATGCTTGTAACCTTTTTGAGTGGTATAGCTTCAACCTATTTAGAAAAATAATCGGTCGCAGCCAAGATGAACTTGTGGCCTTTACTCGAAGCAGGAAAGATTTGTTCGATTACATCTATACCCCAGCCTCTAAATGGCCAAGGTTTGATAATAGGGTGCAAAGTCTATGATGAGACCATGCTGGCCCAGCAAGCCATGCTTCTATCTCAAGCCAAGACAAGGGCCCAGCAACTTTTGATGCTCAAATCCCAGCCCAAGATCAAGTCCAATTCGTTCACGAATCTAGTTCGGCCCCCAGGATAGCATATCAATAAAACAACCATATCTAGGTCATACAAAGTCCAATTGAGGCGTTCTTAGAATCTACAGAGAAGCCCACGATGAGAGCTTTCCAACGGAAGTGGTTTCAGGTCTAAAATCCTTCTTGATCAACGGGAATCGTCAAATCAATATGACGAACAGAATCTGCCAGGTGCTGCGCCACCTACACTTGGGCCCAAAGGCCTTGTACGACGTAGGGTTTCACGGCCACCCCCTTGGCCACCTCCCTTGCCCTCTTCCTCATATATATTCAGTAGCCGTCGCTAGAATAGAGGTGTTTTGCTTATATTACAACTAGACACTTTGTCAGTTCTTCGCCGTTCATCGGTTTGTGGAACCCCAACTCGTGTGCTTAATATTATTCGCAATTTCAAATTGCATCTTCTACGTTGTTGCTTGTGTTCTCGATTCGCATGTAGGGATTAGCCTTCTTGGCGAGGTCAACCGTGTTTGTGCGTGGTTGATAACCAAAGGAGCCGTGGTGTAGCGATTGCATGGTTCGAATCCGTTCTGATTGGAAGCCGGATCGTAAACGTCGAGTTCTCCACCAATCAACTTACCAGTACCTATCGGAAGATCAGGCCACCGTTCCCATCAAGTGGTATCAGAGCTTCGGTTGCCTGATAGGTAATTCTTGTATCCCCACTTTTGTTTTTCCATCGTCCTATAGTCCAGAAAAAAATTGCCCTTCAAAAAGTTCTTCATCGGTTCCGTTGTCCTACAACCCCTTGTGCCTTAGCAATTTTCATTTCAGTTTTGCTTTGTTGAATTTGTGTCCATCGTCGTTGTCTTGTTGCTGGTTTGAGGTCATGATTCTAGTTTCTAGTTGTCCCTTTCCGTTGCCCTAGTTCTTGATTTGCACGGTTAGCCCTAACCGAAAGGAAGAAGTGAAGTCGCAGGCAATTCTAGATTGTGCAATGTTCAGTAAAACAACCATAACTCACTACGCCAAAAGCTGCAATAGGTGACGGTCTATTTGTGGCGGTTTTTTTCGAACCGTCACAAATATAAATATCAGTGGTGGTTCTATATTGAAAATGGTGGGAAGAATATCAGTGGCGGTTCTAGGATAGAACCGCCGCGATTTAAATCATCATTAGTGGCGGTTGGAGGATAGAACCGCCACTGATAACTTGGTTATCCGTGACGGTTCTATCCTCCAACCGCCACTGATACTATTGGATTATCCGTGGCGGTTCTATCGTCCAACCGCCACTGATACTGTTGGTTATCAGTGGCGGTTTGAGGACAGAACCGCCACGGATAATGTTATCAGTGGCGGTTCTAGTTAACAACCGTCACTGATAATATTGCCTATAAATAGGTGGTCGATGCACCTTGGTCTTCTTCCTCCGAGAGCAACCCAAAAGTTCTAATTTTCAGATTTCGGTTTCTCCAATTCTTGTGCTTGTACTTCCTCTAGTTGTTCCTTGGTGAGTTATTTTTTCTCCTCTCTTGATTTGTGTTAATCTTGTTGCAATTTAATTTTTAAACCTAGTTTAATTAAGGTTTACATGTAGATGAGATGAAAAGTTTAGATTTTGTTTATTTTTATTTACCTACCATTTTGTAGTTGATGAATTTATTTCCTAGTTAGGTTCATTAGATGATGTTGTGTTCCTTTTATAGATGATGAATTATGATCAAGAATATATTTAATATAAAATGCATTTTAAGTTAATTTGGTAGATGATGAATTTACTATCTAGCTCCTTTAGATGATAGGTAATTAGATTGGTTTTTTAATTACTATTAATTTGGTTCCATTACTGCGCACATATAATATACATCTTGCATATACTAAATTTATTTAATTAAGATTATTGGATATTAATATAAATGAAATTTTAGTTAATTTGGTAGGTGGGTGCTCATCATTTTTAGATGATGAATTTATTATCTAGCTTCTTTATAGGATTAGTATTTAGATTAGTTTTTTAATTACTATTAATTTGGTTCCATTAGTGAACGGACATATACATCTTGCATATATTAAATTTATTTCTTTAAGATTAGTAGATATTAATAAACATGAAATTTTAGTTAATTTGGTAGGTTGGTGCTCATCATTTTTAGATGATGAATTTATTATCTAGCTCCTTTAGATGATAAGTAATTAGATTAGTTTTTTAATTACTATTAATTTGGTTCCATTAGTGTGCACATATAATATACATCTTCTATATATTAAATTTATTTAATTTAGATTAGTGGATATTAATATACATGAAATTTTAGTTAATTTGGTAGGTTGGTGCTCATCATTTTTAGATGATGAATTTATTATCTAGCTCCTTTAGATGATAAGTATTTAAATTAGTTTTTTAATTACTATTAATTTGGTTCCATTAGTGAACGGACATATACATCTTGCATATATTAAATTTATTTCTTTAAAATTAGTAGATATTAATATACATGAAATTTTAGTTAATTTGGTAGGTTGGTGCTCATCATTTTTAGATGACGAATTTATTATCTAGCTCCTTTAGATGATAAGTAATTAGATTAGTTTTTAATTACTATTAATTTGGTTCCATTTGAGTGCACATATAATATACATCTTGCATATATTATATTTGTTTAATTAAGATTAGTGGATATTAATAGACATGAAATTTTAGTTAATTTGGTAGGTTGGTGCTCATTATTTCTAGATGATGAATTTATTATCTTGCTCCTTTAGATGATAAGTAATTACATTAATTTTTTAATCTATTTTTATATGTTAATTAATTTTAGATGGACCGGAGATGGATGTACAATGCGAACCGCATGCAGTAGAGATTACATCGACGGGTATCTGCTTTTCTAAGAGCATTGAGGAGAACAAGTTGCACAAGAAGGCGAGTACATACATTGTCCGTGCATTGATTGCAAGAATGAGAAAATGTTTTCGGACAAAGAGCACATCCACTTGCACTTGATTGAAGGGGTTTTGTACTTGGCTATACGTTTGGACAAGTCACGGTGAAGAGGAAAACATACATGAAGGTGATAACGTATTGGATGATGAAGACGGCATTATGGCGGTGACATCGGTTATGGATCGATGAGGATAGGTTGGACATTGATGGCGATAATAATCTTGCTCGGATGTTGCGCGATGCGAAGGAACTACAATAGTCGAGAGAGTTTAATCAATTCAAGGGTTTGTTGGATGACTCGGACACACCTTTGTTCCGGGTTGCAGGAGGAATACACAAAGTTGCACACCGTGCTTTCACTTCTAAAATTGAAGGCAAGCAATGGTTGGTCCGATAAGAGTTTCACGACGCTATTACATCTCTTAGCGGACATGCTTCCAGATGGAAACGTATTGCCGATAACCACTTATTTAGCTAAGAAGGTTGTATGTCCATTGGGATTGGAAGTAGAAAGAATACATGCATGTTCAAACGATTGTATACTCTATCGCAAAGAGTATACAAACATGGATGTATGTCCGGTGTGCAAATCATCGCGATACAAGCGTAAAGGCCATGACAGCGAGGGCATCGTGGTGAAGAAAGGAGCTCCCGCTAAATTGGTGTGGTATTTACCAATAATACCTCAGTTGAAGCGTTTATTTGGAAACAAAAAGCATGCCCAATTGATGCGATGGCACTCAGAAGAGCGTAAAAAGGATGGAAAGTCGAGACACCTGCGATTACGCGGTGGAGAACCATCGATAGGCTCTTTAGGAAGGACTTCGGGAATGAACCGAGGAATATAAGGTTTTGGTTGAGTACGGATGGAATGAATCCTTTTGGTAACATGACTAGTATTCATAGCACTTGGCCCGTGACTCTCTGTATCTACAACCTTCCTCCTTGGTTGTGTATGAAACGAAAGTACATTATAATATCGCTGCTTATCCAAGGGCCGAGACAACTTGGTAATGATATTGATGTATACCTACAACCATTGGTGGAAGATCTTGTGGTACTGTGGAACGAAGGTGTACAGTTATGAGATGAGTATAAGCGAGAGTACTTCATCCTACGCGCATTGTTGTTTTGCACCATCAATGATTTCCCTGCCCTTGGTAACCTATCCAGTCGTACTGTAAAAGAGGCCAAAGCATGCCCCCAGTGCATGGATGAACCCGCTAGTGTGTGGCTCAATAACTCGAGGAAAACTGTGTACATGCATCACCGTAGGTTCCTTCGCAGGAATCACCCCTACCGCAATATGAAGAAACAATTCGACGAGACAAAAGAGGATGGTATAGCTCCAAGGCCTCATCGTGGGGAAGAGGTATATGATATGGTTAAGGATATTAATTTTGTACTTGGAAAGGGAGATAGTAATAATAAATCGAGGTCTCGTACTGAGAAGACCACGTGGAAGAAGAGATCGATATTTTGGAACTTGCCCTATTGGAAGGACTTAGAAGTTTGACACTGCATAGATGTCATGCATGTAGAGAAAAATGTATGTGACAGCTTGATTGGGCTTTTGCTGAACATTCCTAGCAAAACTAAGGATGGACTGAAGGCACGAAGGGACCTGGAAGATATAAAAATCAGAGCTGAGCTACATCCTCAAGACAACGGGAAAGGGCGACTTTACCTTCCCCCAGCTTGCTACACTCTATCCAAGAAAGAGAGAACAGACCTCTGCAAATGCTTGCATGGTGTGAAAGTTCCGTCCGGTTACTCTGCAAGCATCAAGAAACTATTCTCGATGAAAGATTTGAAGTTAACTGGCATGAAGTCTCATGATTGTCATGTGATGATGACACAAATGCTTCCTATTGCAATTAGAGGTATTTTGCCTGAAAAGGTCTGAGAGGCAATCATGAGGTTGTGTTTCTTCTTCAACACGATTTCACAGAAGTTCATCGATCCCATCAGACTTTCTGAACTGCAGAATGATGTGGTCAAGACACTATACCAGCTAGAGATGTATTTCCCTCCATCATTTTTTGATATAATGGTTTATCTCATTGTTCACCTTGTGAATGAGATAAATGTATGTGGCCCCGTATTCCTCCATCAGATGTACCCGTTCGAAAGGTACATGGGTATCCTGAAAAAGTATGTACGCAATCGATCTCGGCCGGAGGGCTGCATTGTGGAAGGTTATGCAACTGAGGAGGTTATCAAGTTTTGCATGGATTACATGGAGGGGGTGGAACCGGTAGGAGTGCCTGTATCTTGCTATGAGGGTAGGCTAGCTGGGAAAGGGACGATTGGAAGGAAATCAATAAATTCTTACGATCATGGATTGTTCGAAAAAGCTCATTTCACAGTCTTGCAACAGTCAGTTGAGTTGTCCTCGTATATGGACATCCACAAGGATAAGCTACGAGAGGAAAATCGTGGACCATCAGAGGTTTGGGTAACAAAAGAGCATAACCGTTTGTTCAATCATTGGTTCAAAGAGAATATGACTGGGAAAGAAACGAGTGTTATGTTGAGGTGGTTGGCAAAAGGGCAATCAGGTACAATCTTGACATGGCAATGATACGACATAGATGTATATACCTTTTACACGAGATCTCAGGATAGCAAAAGCACTTACCAAAATAGTGGTCTCGGCATAGATGCCTATGACAACACAGGCAGTAAGAAGAGTAGCTTCTATGGGTTCATAGAAGAGATGTGGGAGCTCTAATATTGTATTTTTAAGATCCCGATGTTTCGGTGTCGTTGGGTACAACTCTCAAAGGGTGTCAAGGTGGACAAGTACGGCTTCACTACTGTGGACATCGAACATGTCGGATACAGAGACGAACCATTCGTACTTGCGAAGAAAGTAGCACAAGTCTTCTATGTAATCGACCCAGCAGATAAGAAGCGCCATGTAGTTCTTCAGGGAAAAAGAAGGATCGTTGGAGTTGAGAATGTCGTGGATGAGGATGAGTACAACCAGTTTGACGAGTTGCCTCCTTTCGTAGATGGCAACATCAGGCTCGAGGAAGAAACCACTCAAGAAGCTACCTATCATCGCAACGATCATGAAGAAGGGCAAATTGTTAAAGAAAATAATTAGCTATATACGAGTAATGGCAATGTGATGTAAACAATATGCATTTGTATGGAGTAATGGAAATGTGGTGTTATGTATTTGTGTGGAGTAATGGAAATGTGGGTCATTAATATATTAGGATTATGTAGGGTATATTACTGTATTTGAATTAAATATGATCATTACTATATTAGGATTATATCGGGTATATAATATTTAGCAAGATTATATAGGGTATATAATATTTATTAGGATTATATAAGGTCATTAATATATTAGGATTATGTAGGGTAGATTATTGTATTAGAAGTAAATATGGTTATAATTATGTTAGGATAATTGTATCAGTGGCGGTTCTTTTGAAGAACCGCCACTGATAAACTTATCCGTGGCGGTTAGTATAAAGAACCGCCACAGATAATATATGTATTAGTGGCGGTTCTTGTGAAGAACCGCCACAGATAAGTGTATTAGTGGCGGTTTGTATAAAGAACCGCCACAGATAAGTTATATATCAGTTGCGGTTCTTAATAATAACCGCCACAGATAAGGGTATCCATGGCGGTTCGTATAAAGAACCACCACAGATAACCCACATATAAAAGTCGTTACAACAGTCACTCTTCTCACCGTTGTCCTAAATCCTAAACTCCCGCAGCTTCAGTCTTCTCACCGAGCCCGACGCCGCCATAGTCGCCGCCCGGCGCCGCCGACGCCAGCGCCCGCGCCAGCGCCGCCCGCGCCGCGCCCTCGACCGACGCACGCGACGCCGCCGCCGCCGCCACTCGGCGCCCGTGCAACGCGCCGCCGCCGCGCCCGCCAGCCTTCGTACCGCGCCGACGCCGCCGACGCCGCGCCCTCGGCCGACCGACGCGCCCGACGCCGCCCCCGACTCCGCGTGAGCTCCTACCCATTCGGTTTGCTAAACATTGAATCTTCTATCAGATTAATTCTACAGATATCTTGTCAATTGTCAATTTCTGTTCTTTTCCATGTGGTCAATTTCTGTTCTTCGATCATTTTGTCCTAAAAATCATATCCAACAATCAACTTAAAGATTAATAACAATTACGTACGTACTCTATTAACTGTGGCATTATATATAAATACTAGAGTTTTAGGAAACATATACATACATAAATATACCTGAAGAAACCGCAGGTTTGTCTGTACTTTTTATCGTGCGATACTTCTGCATGGATGCTCTTAATTATTAGTAATATCGTAAAAAATCTAGCGCGCATATGTAGGAGTATACACGATTAAGATATATACTTCATGCTATAATATTTATCAGTTCGTTTATGCTTATATATGTGGATAATGTAATGTGTATACAATATTGCCATGCATGCAAGTTATAAATTTTTAACTCTAATGCAAACGATTGATGAAATATATACTACGTATCGAGTCTAGTACGTATGTATATATTAATTATATATGTACATTTGCATGGCCCCTAGATAAGTGCAAATTCTTCAACCTATATATTACTTCTTGTGGGGAGGAATAAATATTATCCTCTTCACACCGTGTTTTCAAATTAAAGCCATTAATTAATAGTGCATTCAAATTAAGTTCCAGAAGGTAATTAAGGATAAGAAACCAACTGCACAATGTACTTGATCCATTACAAAATTTAATTTCTTTTAAGAGTCTTTTTCTCCTCCCTTTGCCCATGCCACAAATTAAAATCAGTTAGTACTACTTGACCGCATCAGAAGCAGTGCACAGCACACACACATAAACGTACACGGAGAGCTTTTCTTTCTTTCGGTTACAAAAGCCTTCTGTTCCCCCTTGCAAAAGCCACTCCATTACACTACATGCATGCATGCATTGAGAGAGAGAGTCGACATACATATATGGATGCATTCCTTTATTTTCTATATATGTTCATATATATATGATCGATAGCAATCGATCTATGGCTTCCTTGCAAGAGCTAGCTAGCTAGACGAAAGTTAAAAAGACTCATGCATGAGGAGTAAGATCGATCAGTAAACTATATATATATAGTACTACAAGCTAGCAAATAAAGAAAATGCCACACTATATATGACATGAACCTCCTTTCCCTGTCATATGTCGCTCAAATCTCTCCTTCCAAAACATATATATAGCATATCTATCACGGAAGAAGGAAATTAATTATATATATACAGTATAATTAATCGGGACACCAAATATGCATGCATGATGCCTGGTCAATTTCAAGAAAACAAACTAGGAGATATATTCTAGACTCTAGCACACGGATGAACGATGGAATGAACAAAGAAAACAAAAGTAGCCGAACAAAATATAAGTTTTAATAAAAGATAAGTTTTTCTATTGAATGCCCAATTTCTCGATTACTTTCATTTCTAGTTTTCAGAGTTAAACTTCCGCACTTAACCCAAATGACTGCCAAATTCTAATGGTTCCATACTTTACCTCTTTGATTCGCACATCCAATGTCGATATGGAGGAGCAATCCACCCGAGCCCGACCCTAGCCCTAGCGGGTTCCTCAACCTCCACCCAACCACCGCTGTTGCCGATCTTTGACATACCGTGGCAAGACCTCGTGGCGAGGAAGAAATAAGAAGCCCGAAGGCGGTATACCATCTCGGAGGTCTCGTAAGTCGGGCCCCTATTGCCTTGCCAAAGTTCATAGCAAAGTCTGAGAACAACCTGCGGGTATATCGCAAGGGAGAGAGTGCCAATCACCTTTTTGGATTGGCACAAAGTGCCCGATACCATCAAAACGGATCTATGGACGGAGCTCAAACAAACCTTCGAATTCCCCGAAGAATATGAACACCGCGTGCGTCGGGATGCGTTGATGACCATGGATGCGGCATGGAGGAACTTCAAGGCCAGGCTGAATACTACTTATGTGAAGAAAAACCGATCGGCCATCGGGGACTACCCTAACTTAGAACCATATTGGGATGATTTCGTGTCGATGAAGCAAAGTGAAGAAGCAAAGAAGTCCAGCGAGGACCACATAAACATCAGAAGGAGGAACATCCATCCACACAGACTTGGTACGGGTGGGTACGCTGGTAAAATCCCTCAATGGGAGAGGCAGGAAGCAGAATCACTACAGTCGATTGGTACAAGTCAATTGGCCTGACTACCAGATCGAGTCAAGCACTACGTGCTAGCGAGGGCAAGTGTCACGTCTGGTGGGGGCTTATCCTTCAGAAATAGCGATGACGAAGCAATGTCGCAAAGGGTTCAGGAGCTGTACGTCGAGTCTTCCTAAGGAACATTCCACCCAGATAGGGAGAATGATGAACTAACATGTGCCCTGGGAAACAAGGAGCATCCTGGACAAACACGAGGTGTCGGGGTTAAGATTCCCTGGAAGATAGGATTCCCAGACCACCTTCACACTTACAAGAGTCGAAAGAGAGCTAGAGAAGCGTTTGCCGAAATAGAAATGATGAAGGAAAAGATGCTTCGAGAATTACAAGGCATAATAGAACAACAAGTACAACAAGCCATGAGCCAGTCGCAAGCCGAGAACATTGTTACGACCAGCCCTCCGAATCGTCGCGACAATTGCGCATCCGCCCCACTTGCAGAACAGGACATGGGCTATTATCCTGTGGACGACATACATGACCCCACACCGTGCTAGCTCACTTTGCCCGTCATGAACATATTCATTCAGGCTGGTACAGGCATAGCGTACCCATGCCAAGAAGGAGATGTATTGCACAACTCTGCGATAGTGCCGGGATATGCAAAGGTCCAGGTGGACATGGTTAATCCCCAGTGTGCCAACCTCGGGCTAGAAATGCCCCCGAACGACGAGGTTACAACTCTAGGAAGTGTCGTCCACTCATTCATCCAGTGGCACAAACGTGACATCATCTTGGACCATCATGAAGTGCCTGTTCCTCCTGAGGTGAACACCGCGACCCCTCACGAGGTGACCCGCCAACCTCTCCGTAGTGAACACCGCCACTGTCCTCTGATAAACCTCGCACAGTCGTCACCAACACATCAGCGTACAAAAGTTAGTACGATAACTTCAGTTGACCGACTTAAAAATCCTCCTCTGAAGGCATGGCAGAATAGACAAGCCATATCAGCGATGTCAGGCGAAGCCAGAACAGAGTATGATGTTGTGTGCGAGAAAAGTAAGGGTAAAGCGGTCTCCAAAGGACAAGCTGTTGAAGAAAGACTAAAATACGAATTGGGGAAGCCCTTTGTCACCCCTTCGAAGCTTGATAGCCTAACAGTGCAGCTAAGGCGATTACATGAATGGTATATGGAGTGATCGAACCAACATGTACTCCCGAAGGTGATCACTGCCATTTACAAAGAGGAACATTTCCACCATGAGGGGTCTGGCTACTTCCTGATAGAATTCAGCGAGTTGCACAACATGTACTATCAAGATGCCCTCGACGTGTCTCTTATGAGATCTTGGTCAACGTAAGTGTCAATATAAAAATCATTGTCTACATTCATGTAATACCGATAAATGTGATGTCTAAATCATTTGTTATGTAGATACGAGTTGATCGAACTGAAAAGAACCAAAGGGCCAGTGGCATTCCTCGATCCGGGAATGGTTTGCCAGCCAGAAATCAAAAGAGTACCAAAGGAGGTCGAGGACTACGTATATAACGCTTTCATCAAACTCCAAGACAAGGAGTTCATACTTTTACCATACAATTTCAAGTAACTGGCCCACTAGCTAGTTCAACTACTTGTTGATCTCGTTCTTTGCTCAGCTTAGGACTAATGACTACGACATCATACATGTGTATGTAGTTTCCACTGGATTCTCGTAGTAATTACTCCAGATAAAAGCAAGATGCTGATCTTGGACCCGCGGGACAAAGATCCAAAAGACTACAAAGATATGACAAGTCTAGTGAATAGGGCCTTCAAAGCATATTATAAAAAGTGCTCGAGACACCGTCCTTTCCATAAATCACTGACAATCCGTACTAAATTTCCTGTACGCACAAAAACAATTTTCCTATATCTCACCTCGTAGTCAATAACTCCTTCAATGTCGTATAAGTTTATTCAATTTTTTTCAGTGCCACAAGCAGCCGCCAGGAACAAATTTATGTGGGTACTTCGTATGCCAATACATGCGCGAAATCTTAGGCTCTACAATAGTAAACAATGACGTAGAGGTTTGTCACGCTAACATCACACATTGATTGGTACATCTCATTCTCTATATAAGATCTTAAGATAAACTTTTTCTATTTATAGCGTTTGAAGTTGCCTACGGGTGGACTGGTTCCAAATGAAATCCAATGCATTCAGGGACAGCTCGCCTACTTTATCATGAAGGAAGTACTCAACAAGAACGGCGAGTTTCATGACCCAGATAATAACGATGAAGTCTTCCATACTCATCTGCCACCTCGTGAGGCCCCTACCAACACTGAAGACTCGTAGGCTTATAGTTCACAAAACTAGTTAATTTTTTTCTTACGGTGGTGTAAATTGATGTTTCATTGAATGTCAAGTTTAATATTGGATGGCATAGCTTGCATATGTTCCAATTTCTGTGATTTGATTTAAGAAGTTGTGATTGATCTGCGCGTGTGTTGTTGCCCTTCTCCCGTGCGTGTGTGTGTTGATGGGTGGTGTGTGTGTGTGCGCGCGCTCTAGACGAGGAGCGCTCCCTCTATTGCTTTTCTCCGTGCCCTTTCATGATGGCTAGTAGAGCTTTTTATAGACGTGGGTGACGGATGAATACGGCAAGAGCTCAGCCCCAAAACTGCACCATTACAACAGGTTTATTTGATTGCTTGATTTAGTTTTCGAAGTTTCCTTTTGCATCTTTACATTCCATTCATAAGAGATTTGATTACATGGTCCTTATATTTTTAGATGGTGTGTTTTACTCTAATGTATGATAGTAAATGCCATTAAAAATAGCTAAATGGAGATTATAGAAGGAAAAATAGTAAAAAGTAGGATCAAAATTGTAGAATGATATGTATTTAGGAATAAAAATTGAAAAATAGAATATCACATATTCAAAAATAGAGGGAGTATAAACTAGCTAATGCATGTACAACATCTGGAGGATGCCACGGCATTCACATGGAATAAGACGGCAATGGATCGGCAAGATTTGAGATACAACAAAAGTGATCTATTTAGCTTTCCATAGTATGATATATAATGACTTCATTTACATACTCTTAGAAATATTGATGCAAAGATGACTGAACTGGAGGAGAAGGGAGCAGGTCCAGCGGGAGGCATGCCCTACACCATCACCATGATCGAGCGCCTCATGCATGACACTTTAATTATACATTGTAATTGTGTATATTGTAATTGTGTATATGCAAAATCTGTGATTGTAATTGTGATTGATGTATTATATGTAATTGTGATTGATGTATTATATTGTAGTTGTGTATATGCAAAATCTGTGATTGTTGTACATTGTAATTGTGTATAGGCAAAATTGCAATTGTGATTGATGTATTATATATTGTAGTTGTGTACATGCGAAATATGTGATTGTTGTACATTGTAACTGTGTATATGCAAAATCTGTGATTGATGTATTATATGTTTCAGAGGGCATGTCTAGCAGCACCTGAGGCTAGCCCAAAATGCAGTTTTTTTATTTTTTCGGTCAAGTACTATCTGTGGCGGTTGGTGGATAGAACCGCCACAGATAATATAATTATCTGTGGCGGTTGGTGTATAGAACCGCCACAGATAATATAGTTATCTGTGGCGGTTGTTGGGCATAACCGCCACAGATAATATTGTTATCTGTGGCGGTTGTAGGAAAGAACCGTCACAGATAGTATAGTTATCTGTGGCGGTTGGTGGATAGAACCGCCACGAGATAGTATTGTTATCTGTGGCGATTAGTGTAGAACCGTCACGAGATAACACTTATCTGTGGTGGTTAAAAACCGCCACCGATAATCCTCGATTATCGATGGCACTATATACGTGGCGGTTCAATAACCGCCCTTTGTTGCGATTATGAACCGCCACAGATGACTTTTTCCAGTGTAGTGACTTTTGCATACAAACTCCGATTGGGGCGTACTTTTTTTTGTTTCGAAGAGAACGACAACGCGCATCTGAAACATTTATAGGTCAAAGACCTATATATGATCCTCAAAATCAGCTCACGAGGCTGCGTTAGAGCCGGAATGTTCTGTCTTTATTTTGCCAATTTTTTCGGTCATCTGTTTAACGTCTTGTCTTGTTCCAAAATGTGAGATTTTTGTTTTGACTTTGAGTTAAAAGATAGGAAAACAAAAGGCAAGTGCAAAAAAAAGCCGCACTGAAAAAAAATTAGAGAGAAGAAAAGAAGCAAAAAGAAGCAAAAAGAGGGAAAAGAAGTAGATAATCAGAATTGCTTGCATCCTATGAGTCATATGTGCTTTGATATATCCCTTGCTAGGTTGAACTAGTTCTAGGAACACGTTCAGGCCAGGAACTATGACGAATACATTGGATATTTATTCAGCTTGCTAATCTGATTTCGATATTGCTTATTCCTTGCTACTAAATATTACCTTCCGAGCTCCACATACTTCTTATTAGTTCAGGTTCTCCTTTCCAATCGCTTCGCTCACGCCCTCACGGTATCATGAACCAGCCACCGGTTGTGCCACCTGCTGCTTTGGTAAGAACCTTGCAAGAGCTCGGTAAGACGCATGAGAGTTTGTGATCCCAATGTCCAGTACCTAGTAGTTGATAGGGATAATACTTTGTACTATTTTCTGTTTTCTACTAGCAAAGGCAAGGGTACCGGAGGACCAGGACGGTAACCAGTGTGTTCTTCATAACGAGCTCTGAGAGATGCTTTGAGAGATGAATGAGACTATGAACAAGCAAATTCAAAACATTTAGAATGCACTTGAGAGAAAAGAGCATAAGCACCAACCCAACTTTAGTCCATCTCCTTCTGATGGTAAAGGTAAGAATTTTCCAGTTCTTCCTTCTTATAACGGATTTGGTGTTGATGCTTATATTGATTGGGAAATAAAGGTAGATAAAATTCTTTTGCAATGTAACCTCTGTAATAAACGAAAAATTAAAGTTGCAGCTAGTGCTTTAATTCTCTGTGCTTCAATTTGGTGGAACGATTTTTGTACTTATAAGACAGTACCACAAACATGGAAAGATATGAAACGACTTATGAGAGATGAATTTGTTCCTGCTTATCATTCTAAAAAGTTACTTTATGAATTGCAATGTTTACAACAATGTGATAAAACTGTCAAGTCATATTACGAGGAATTAGAAACTTTGTTGTTGCGTTGTGGTTTAGATGAATCTGAAGAAGCTAAGGAAATAAAATTCTTAAATTGACTTGATATGAAAATTCAGGGCATTCTTGTTGATAAGGAATACAATTCTCTCTCTAGTTTATTTAATCTTGCTTCTGAGATTGAAAATCAAATTGAACATTAAAGACATCTTGCTGAAACTAATGTCTATAATTGCCAAAGTGAAGAATTTTCTTTGGAAGAACGACATCTTGTCGAGTTTCCACTTGCTACTAACTTTTCACAGGACATTGAGAATAAGAACGAGAAGGAAAACACGCAAGAGAAGGAGGAGCAGGAGATACTTGCTATCCCATGCATACCTCAAGAATGTACATATCATAATATGCCTAAATCGGCTGAGATAGAAACAAAGGTAACGACATATGTGCTATTTTCACACGAGGAGAGAATTCTGTTGATTTGCTAAATTTGACCACAACTGGCACTATGCTAGAATAGTAGTTCGTGGACACTCAAACTGAATCACCTTTGTCGCAATATAATTGTCTTGTTGTCCCTGGTGATAATGAAGAGTTATGTGATAATGTCTCATTTATATCCATGCCTCAACTAGTGAATGAACATGTCAGTTTTATTTCTGATCTAAACACGTGTGCTGAAAATAAACATGTTATTCACCTTGCTAATGAAAAGGATGAGATTAAACTGTTGTCTTCCTTGAATACTTTGGGTTACATTAAATTTGATGTCATATGTGATCTCAATTGTTTAGAGGAGAGATTTTCTATACCTGCTAATTTGTCATGGTCATCCAGTGTTAGTTTTCATGCTATTGGCAAATATAATAATAAACAAAAGTACATCAGGTGGTATCAGAGCGACGGTTGCCTGGTGAGAACACCCTTATCCTTGTTTAGTTCATCTTGTTCGTCCTAGAGTCCAGAAAAACAGCCCAAAAAAAATGTGTTCGTCGTGTTTTCGATCTAATCCGAGCCCCCTTTTTAGCCTTTGCTATTACTACCTAGTTTATTTCTTGTTGAATTTGTGTTGCATTGTTGTGTCCTTGCTGGTCTTAGCGTTTGATGTTTAGAGTTTCGAGTTTTATTCATGTTTTTTGTCACGAGCGTCGTGTTGTTCGTGAGGCTATTTGTGCTGCCATTTTCCTTCCGCAAAATTCCGAGCAGAGACCTTCCATATATTGGTTTCGGTTTGAGGGATCAGGAAAGTCCAGATCGATTTGATTTCGGTTTGGAAAGGATCAGAGGGAAGAATAGGGAAAGTATAGCTATTTTTGGTTTGGCTTGGCTTGGTTAAGAAGGAAAAAACCGCAGCCTCTCTGGTTTTGAATCAAGCTTTCCTTTTGAAGTGGAATTCGGAACCCCTACGGACACCCTGCACGAAAACTGCCATAACTTTTGCATACGACCTCCGATTGGGCTGTTCGAGTACTCAAAACTACCGGAACGAAAAGTTGCATCCAAAAATCCAGGTTTGATTGGGTTCCCGAGGCTCTGAAAAATTCGTTCAACCCTAAAAAACATCGTTTATGGCCTCAAAATGCCCCCAAAAGTTCGGCAAAATTTAACCTTTCCTGTTTTGGCTAGAAATTTTTGCTCCTGTGTCCTGGTTTTGTGTACATCACTACCTCACAGCCCCACCCCCTTTCTGAGCCTTGCTGCTTTCCAGTCTAGGGCTCCCACAAAAAAAAATTGGAAAAAAAATCAAAAAAAAAGAGGGAAGAAAGGAGCCCTAGCTGTTGCTTGTACATTGAGAACATCCTGGTTGCTGTTCTGTGACTTCTTTAGTGTCCAGGCTCGCGTCTCTAGGACGGTCTAGCCTAGTACCAGCACGTACCGCCGTTGAACATTCTTTCAACTTGTTTTGACTAGTGTGGTTGTAGTTTTTCCTTTGCTACAAATAATACTTGTCCAAACTCCACTTACTATTAACTACAGGAAAAGTACCTTGCAATCGCTTTGTCACCTCTGAGTGCAGGTTATCGTCATTATTTGATCAGACCTTGACAAGATGTAGGGTAAGAACTTTGTGTTAGCTTGAGTGTGTGAGATCATCCACGGCCCTTATATTAGTAGTCCATGGGAACTAACCCTCTTGTGAGTTCTCTGTTTTGTTGCTCCTAACCATGGCAGGTATTACAAGCAATAATGGAAGCAACGACGGTACTGGGAGTGAACATGAGGACCCTCTCACACAAAAAGAACGACATTGGGTCAGTCACTTCAAGAGGATGCACAATCAGCATGAGATGTGAACTCGTGACACCCTTGATGCGATTCAGGCGCAATTGGCACCCCTCACTGAGCTTGAAGCACAGCTATCACAACTTCTTCAAGGTGCTGCCCCCAACAATTGTGTCGCTGGTCATGCTTTTGGCCAACACGGCGCTCCACCGGTTGTCCCTGTTACTTTAAACGGGGTGGATCAAGAGGAGAACAACTACGCCACCGATACCGAGGACGACTACAGGGTAAATGTGAACAACGACCAACCTCATCGTCGACTCCGCAATAACAGGCAAGGTATGGCTAGAAATCAACATGATCAAAGGGAAGAACGTGATGACTCTATGGCAAAAATGAAATTTACTATGCTTCCTTTTGATGGTACTTATAATCCTAATGTTTATCCAGATTGGGAGTTGGCGGTAGATCAAAAATTTTCTTGCTATGACTTCTCTGAGCGTAGAAGGATTCACGCTGCCACTAGTGAATTTACTGGTTTTGCATCTATTTGGTGGAAAGAACTTTGTAGAGCCAACCGTGATGTACCTAAAACTTGGGATGGGTTGAAGCGTGTCATGAGGGCTAGATTTGTTCCTACATACTATGCTCGTGATTTATTGAATAAAATGCAGCGCTTTAATCAAGGTGATAAAACGATTGAGGAATATTATCAGGAATTGCAAATTGGCATGTTGCGCTGTGGGTTAGAAGAGAGTGAAGATGCAAAAATGGCTAGGTTCTTGGGTGGGCTTAACCGAGAGATACAGGATATACTTGATTATAAAGAATACAATTCTATCACTCGTTTGTACCATCTTGCTTTGAAAGTAGAAAGGGAAGTGCAGGTCGACGATCGACAACGCGAGGTAATATTGAGGCTCTTCCACATCCAAGTCGGTCAGATCCATACCAAGGCATCATCTTCCATACGGATGTGTACCTACACCATTGTTCCAACTACTTGACGTCATCACGCATTCAGGAGGCAAACAAGTCAGTCACACTTCAAGCACCCGCCAAGAGTGCTTCCTCAGTTGCCTCCACCGGTCGAACGCGGGAAACACAATGCTTTCGATTCAAAGGAATGGGGCATGTGATGCGAGATTGCCCTAATCAACGTGCTCTAATAATCAGAGAAAATGGTGAGTACACTAGTGATAGTGACATTGATGAAACTGAATATGCTCTTGTTGCCACTAACACTTCAGAGCCAGCAGAAGAGATTATCACTTCTGCAGCATCCGAGAAATATCCGACACTTGTTTTTGCACGTGTACTTAGCGCGCAGCCTGCACGCGATGAACAAAATCAATGCCATACTATCTTTCAGACAAGGTGTGTGGTGAATGAGCGCGCTGTGCATGTCGTTGTTGATGGAGGTAGCTGCAACAATCTTGCTAGTGTAGACATGGTCGAGAAGCTTGGCTTGACCACAAATCCACTTCCTCAACAGTATGAAATTGAATGGCTCAATTCCACTGGTAAGGTTCAGGTAACAAAAACCGTTCGAGTACCTATCTCGATTGGTTCTTATCATGATAATGTTGTTTGCGATGTTGTACCCATGGATGCTTTCTCTCTTTTATTGGGTAGACCGTGGATCTATGATATAGATGCTATACATCATGGTAGGACCAATGAGTATACTTTCTTGTATAAGGGAAACAAAATTATTTTGAAACCCATGAGCCCTACAGAACTAAGAAACATTGATGTTAAAAGAGCTCAAAGAGAAAAAGAAGAGAGTGGAATTAAAAGTGTAGCTAGTAAATCAACCCATTCAACTACACCAGTTGCTCAAAAACCTGATCTTAAGTTGAAGGGTAAAGTATTGTTGGCTGCAAAAGTTCTCTCACAAGATAACATGGATAGTATAGAACCATTGCCATTCTCTGTTGCTTTGTCTTCTGTTATTACTAATACTTTGAAGGATAATGAGATGGAGTCGAGGACGACTCCAATTCAAGAAGGGGAGGATGATGAGGACATCCCAACCAAGGATACAACCGCTGCCTCTTCTTCCTCTACGACCGCTACTTCGTCCCCGACCGTCGCTGTTTCGCCTGCTACTTCGTTTACGACGTCTGGAGGGCTTAATCAGGAAGCAAGTCCTTTCCATCCACCTTTGCTGGACCAGCATGTCAAGAACATCCACCGAGGATAGCCCACATGCTAAGGAAGGCCCAAGATAAAGCCCAATTCGTCGCCGAGTCCGGTTCGGCCATCCAGGAGCAACAGTACTTCAAACGGACGCCACGGCCAAATCCGAACTCCGTTTTCAACGTTCGACAACTCGTTTGAAAGGTATCGAGATAAAATTTCCAATGGATCTGACCCCGAGGCCAAATTCCTCCTGGAGCGAAGGGACATCACAGAACAATCTCACGGGACAGAAATTTTAGGTGCTGCGCCACCTTTCTTTTGGGCCTAAGGCCCATGTACTCTTAGGGTTCCACCCCTCCTTTGGCCGGCGCCCCTCTCCTAGCTACCGTACCCCTCTTGGGCGCCCTCCTTGTGTGGTTACCCCTTTATATTGGGTTCTCACCCCTGTTCTTCATTTTTTAGGTTTTGTTGTGTTTTGGTAGACCCCGTGTGCGTCCCTCCTCAATCTTGCGTGTGTCGACTAGACCACCCGAGTTGAGAAACAGAACCTCAGTCTTGTTTCCTTGAGATTATTGGATTGAAATTGCTATCACCTTGTTCTTGCATGTTCTTGGTCGCAGCAGGTACAAGGATCGATCGGGTCATTGATTCGATTTCTCGCCTTGTGTGGTGACGTTGCGATTGTTTGGTTGCTGATCTTGTGGTTCATCGTATCGTTCTCATCAGAAGATCGGGACAACCCTAGTGCACATCAACATTCATCCTTGGGAGCTGTGCGCCATGCCCTGCCATTCAGCCTCGCGTCATTTCTTGCCAGCGTGAGACTCGCGCCATTGCGCCCAAGCAGCTTAGAGCCAGCCGCAACTCCCCTTCCCCATTCAAACCCTGTGAATCCGAATTCGACGGCTATAAATACCACTTGGGCATCGCATTGAGGCCCCTTTTCCTTAGTCACTCCCTGAACCAAACGCAGAAGCCTGGAACCTCCTTCTCTTCGCCATTTTCACCGGAAACCCGAGAGAAGGGAAAACGGTGAATTGAGCAAAGCCAATAGCAATTGTTGGAATTGGTTCCTTCTAGAGCTTTACCTGGTATCTTAGATTACCCCTTGCTCGTCGTTTTCAAGTCCCATCGCCCGGAGAACCATCGCCGCATGAGCCCTTCTTCCCCACGGCCGGCGCACGATGGCAGAGCCGCTCGGCCAAGCTCCAGCCCAACAAATCGGTAAAACGGAAACCCCTGACCTCACTGATGCTCAAGCTGTTACCCATTCGGGTTGAAACTCACTCATTTTCTTCCCCGGCAAGCCGCCCCCTTCCTCCGCCACAGGTCTCCGGTGGTGCGCCGACTCTGGTCATCTCCGACCGAATCAACTCCACCCCCGTGTCTGCGTGGACCCCCTAGTGCTCGCCGTGCAGCCCGTTCGCCGGCTCCGGCCTTCCTTCGCCGGCGGTGAGTCTTAGCACCGCCGCCTCTACTTCGGGTCAACGACATGTGGGCCCGCTTGGCAGTCTCTCTAGCGCTTTGTTTCCCTGCCGCGCTGGCCCCACTGCTCGGACTCGCGTGGCACAAGTCTTCGGGCCCGCGCGTCGGTCACTTGCGCGAAGCTCTCTCACCGCCATCTGGGCCCAGTTGTCAGCTTCAGCCCAGCACAAGCCCGAAAAGGAAAGCGCATTCGTAGCCCAAAGGCGTATTTTCCCTTTGTGGTAATTTTTCTGTTTTTAGCATTTTCAAAACCCTAACTCAATCAAATGCATGTAACTTTTGAGCTGTATGTCCAAATCTGATGAAATAAATTTATATATTCATGATAAATCCTGTAGATTTAGAATATACCAAAATATTTTGGTAATGAACTCTGTTTAAATTTTGAATTCAAAATTTAAGAAAAGAATAAAAAATATGCCATATATAGAATTTTTGCAAATAAGATCCAAATTGAATGAGACTAATTTTGCTAGAATCCTTAGACTCTCAGGAACATAATTATACAAAAATAATTAGGGTTCACAATAGGAATTTTTTGAGTTATTACATATAGTAAGTAAATAGTTTAATATTAATTCAATTAATTTTAGTATTGTGAATCTGACATTTTAAATAGTTAAAATATGGATAAAATGAATTCAAATAATCACCAAACCAGTTTTATTATACTCCTAGCATCACAAGGATCCCAGAAGTATAAAAATATTTAAGGATTACCCTAGAAAACAGTAAATGGTTAATAGTCGAAGTGTTAATACTTGTATAATTTGAATAGCCATAACTTTCACAAAAAAAACACCAAATTTGACAAAACCAAATCCTATAACCTTGGAAAATAATGCCCTTGCTGTCTATACAAAAATATCTTATGTTTGTGTAAATTTGAACTAAGTCCTTGATAGACCCTAATGATCGCTTATATGGAAAACATCTCGAATAAAAGCCAAGCATCGCGAAATCAACTTTAAAGTGCTCTTAGAAATGTCCCCTAGTAATGCCTGAAAAATGGGTAGATTATCTTATAATGTGTAGTCGCAAACTTATATCAAAAACTGAATCTTTATTGTGTAGTTATAGTAACACTTAAGCATTTTTGACAACCCGTAGAACATCTCGTCTAAATGCAAATATTATGAAGATCAATTTAGAAATGTTCTTCAAAGTATATTCTATCTTTTTCCGAATCATGTTTTCCACATAAATCATGTTAGTTAAATAACCCTAAATATTATGATTAATGAACCTTACCATATGAATAAATGAACTTTGTAATAATGAAGAAGTTTGTAGCTAATATATTTTTATCACGAGAACCTTCTTGAAAACCATGAATAAATCTAGTAATCTAGCTTAATAGATCTAACTCATTCAAAACCCTTCTTATACAAAACTCTTAAGGCTAAGTGCTATTTGCGTAACCCTTAACTAGTGTTTTAATTCTTTTAATCCAAAGAATTTTAGCATCTATAATTCGAAATCATAAATACAAGAATTCATAATTTTAGCCTCTTGAATTCGTAAGTCAAGATTAGATAACCTATAGAAGAAACTAGGTTTTCTTCGTCATAAAGCCATTAGCTATCTGAATGTGTATTTACCTAAATCATGAGATCTTAAAATCATAATTCAACCCTAAAGCGTTCTTGTTTTCTGCAGTGAATCTTTATTTGATTTTCTGTCTATTTTCTTTTTGCACTTATTGAAGTTTATTATTTGCTATATTTTCCGATTGATCGACGCGTAGAATCCGACGTCGCTTCCTCCGTCGTTGCCTCCGTCAGCCGTGGTCTTGTCTTCGTCATAAGCAATAAATAAACAAGGCAAGCAACCCCTTTGACCATCTTGATCCCAGTATTTAATTTGCATTGTGTTTATTAAAAAGTTTCATGCATACGTTTACTTTCTGTAATTTGCTATTTTGTGGTACTGGTAGTTATACGTGTTGTCTCATGAAACTTTCTTGATAAGTATGGATATGTGAACCTTGATAACCATATATTAAGTTTAGACATTATTTAATGTTACCATGGGTATATGCGATTACATTTTATCCATGCTTAGTCATGCTTTAGATCCTTGAGGTTGATGATCAGATCAAAATTTGTTTCTTGAGAAATGGAAAATGTTGGAAATGAAGCTGTTGGTTATGGGTATTTTCATTAAAAACCCAAAATAAAACTAAGGTTTTGATGCGGACGATTATTGGCAATAGCCAGAGGTGCAGAGGGATTTGCACGTAGTGTAGGGTGGAGTATCGCCCGTGTCGGATTAAGGACCGAACTTTGTGTTGTATGATCCAAGATAAATCTGTACAACCACAAGTGTTGGTATGGGACAACCTTAAACCAATTAAGTTATCTAGTTTAACTTTGCACATTGGTAGGCTGAAGTAGTACGGGCTCTCCTTTCGAGTTTTGCTCTACGGGGTGCCCACACCGAGGTGTTGGGAATAACGCTTGCCAATATAACGGTGTACCGCGTCTATGGGAAGTTCCAACATTTCTATGCTCTGAGTTCTTCCAGCATAGCATGGGTTTTATCATCCGGTGCTGGTGCAAAGTTAACTTAGATAATGTAAAGGTTTTTGTCATGAACATTCTGGCCACACGCCAAAGGTGTGTGAAACATGCGGCAAAAAGAAAAGGTCATGACTTGTGGGTAAAGTTGTACACCTCTGCAGAGTGTAAATCTAATCGATTAGCCATCCCCTCGGTCATGGGAAACTTGTTGAACTTGCACTAGTTAAATGTTTTGTATTTTCTAAAAATGGTTTTTGGTTTGAAACCTGTTTAGCAGCTGTTGCTTTATGTCAAAGGATCGACATTGTTGGATTCCATTTCTGGATTATTCGATGCTCACGAAGGGTTGTGAGTATTACTTATGCTTTACTTATTTCATATCAGTCATCTTGCTCTTACAAATTCCGTTTACAAATAACTTGATTTTACAATACCAATTCTGCTTTATGCAAATTAACTGTAGTAGCCTCCTTTGAAATGGCCTGCATATATTATAGGTTTTGCTAAAGTCTTGCGGAGTACGAAAGTACTCACCCTTGCTTATATGTTGTTTTTAGGTGGATAAGTTAGCGAAGCTTCGAGGATTCTTTTCGTCGCAGGTTGCGGGTTTATCTTCGTCGTGTTCTTTCTAGAGTTTATGCCTGGTCAGTTGCCTACGGGTCTTGATGGGCACACTACAAGACTTTGCTTCTTTTGCTGCTATATCTCTGAGTTGTAAAGTTTTCTTTGTATAATAACTTCCGCTTAATAATATTCGTTGTATGGTTGTGATTCCAATTGGTGTGTATGTGCGTACTAGCTACTGATCATGGGACTAGTACGGAATGCACATTAGATTTCCATTTTTGCATGTATGTAAAAATGGGGGTCGTCACATTTGGTATCAGAGCTATACTGACCGTAGGATAAACCCTAGGTAGAATGGTCGCTATCTTTAGAATAATCAAATTCAAAATCTTAATTCCAAAAGTTACCATATTTGCAAAATGTATATTTTGCTATTCTTCCCTCTCTCTCTTAAGATTCTCCTCTTACCCCTATACTCATTTCGTTTTGTAAACAAATTTCGCTTTCCTTAAATCAATCCTCGACAAATGGAAGCTCCGATTTCTACGTCAACAATCATAAGGAGAAGAAATGTCGCTCCATGAAGACTTGTGTTGGTAGGTCGAATAGGAATATATTAGGCAAAGATGTTTTAGAACCCTTGTATGTTAGTCTATGGCTATATTCTGTGCTTTGCTGAAATCTTTTCTTTTGTATTGCTTACGGGTTACTCTCGTAAATGTTAAACCATTTGGTTGAAATTTACGATGTGCCAACCCTTATTTAATAAGAAAATTTAATTGAGAAAATTTTAAGGAACGAAAAGTTGCCTAGTAACCTAGCTGAATCTCACTTAAAATATCTCTCTCCTCTTGACTGCAGGATGCCTAAAACAAGGTCCTTAAGAAAATTATTGGAGTATGAGGCCTTTCAGAGTTCCCGACCTAAAAGGGCCAACATTCCATCTCCTGTCTAGTCTAGTCCTCAAAATCCAACTACCAGAATATCTCGGCGCAATGTTCGTCGTGAATCACCTCTACCTCCTCAAAATCCTAGTGAAGCTATTCCTGAAGAACAATCTCCTGAATCCTCAGCTGTGGCTCAAGTCCTAGCAATGATTGAGCAAGAGTATCAGGTTGATACACTTCTGCTCCAGCAAGTGGTACAGAATACTACCCACCTTAGCGAAGCTAGGGATGGAAATGGTGACACACCGCATTACTCCAAGTTGGGAGAGTTTCTGAAAACTCAACCCCCGACATTCACCTCATCAGCAGAACCTCTTGACGCAGATGATTGGCTCCGTTCCATCGAGAGCAAGCTGGTCATTGCGCAATGCAGTGACTATGAGAAGATCCTCTATGCTTCTCATTAGCTACAAGGAGCTGCAGCAGTCTAGTGGGAAAACCATCAGGCAATGCTCCCTGAAGGTCAAATTGTATCTTGGGCAGCATTTAAAGAAGCATTTCGTAGGACTCACATTCTTGCAAGCATCATTGAGATCAAGAAGCGAGAATTTATGGAGTTAAAGCCAGAAAACTTATCAGTGATGGAATATCTACACCGCTTCAATCATTTATCTCGCTATTATGTTTCTGAAGTGTCAGATGAAACTCGAAGAATTGAGAATTTTAGAGAACAATTGAATGAAGAAATCAAATGGATGCTAGTCGCCCATGATATTCATGATTTCCAAACCTTAGTTGATAAAGCCATCAGGGTGGAGTTTGGCATGAGATCAGTAATAGAAAGCCGAAAGCGCAAATGGATAGCTCGTCAATCAACAAATGATCATCCCTCAAAGCAACATCTATTGTAGCCATCCAATTTCAGCAATCTGCATCTCAATTCCAGCAATGTCGAGGGCGAGCTTCTCACCCTCAACAGTCCGCAGTTCATTCACTGCGGCAAGCAAGATCACCTTCTAGCTCTCAGTGCCAGGAAGCCTATGCTCGTCTTCAGAAAAATCCTGATCAAACTTATTCTCAACAGCATTCTTCAAGTAGGTATTGGGTGATTGGAAATTCGAAGGTCTCTAAGCCACCGTCTACTTCAAAACAAGGTATTAATCATGGTCGTCTGCACCATATATCAGCAGAAGAAGCTCATAATGCACCTGATGAGGTACTAGGGACATTCCTTGTTCACTCTGTACCTACATTGGTGTTATTTGATTCTGGTGCATCACATTCCTTCATATCCAACATGTTTATTAAGCAGCATTAACTTCAAGCTGATTTGCTTCCCACAAAGATGATAATCTAGTCCCCTGTTGCAACTATGAAAACCTCGAAACTCTGTTCTGAGGTATGCATAAAGATTAATGGAGTACCTTTTTATGCTGATCTTATTGCTATTGAGACCTCAGGACTAGATGTGATCCTCTGTATGGATTGGTTGTCTAAGCACAAGGGCTATATTGATTGTGCTAACCGATCTATATCCCTTCTCAGTCCAAGTGGAATCCAAGTGCAGTTTTCTTCAATCAGTAACACTCCAGCTCAGCAACCTTTACTCTGTTCTGCTTTGCTCACAGAATTGAGTCAAGTATCAGTGGTATGTGAGTATTCCAATGTGTTTCCAGATGAACTGGCAGGAATGCCTCTAGACAGGGACATGGAATTTGTTATTAATCTTGTTCCTAGAACAGCACCTATCTCAAAGCGACCTTATCGCTTGCCCCTAGATGAGTTGGCTGAATTGAAGAAACAACTCAATGATCAATTGGATAAAGGATTTATTCGTCCTAGTTCATCTCCGTGGGGCAGTCCTGTGCTATTTGTTCCTAAGAAAGACGGTGGTCTACGCATGTGCATAGATTATCGTGTTTTAAATGAGGTCACTATCAAGAACAAGTATCCACTTCCTCGTATTGATGATTTTTTTGACCAGTTGAATGGTGCTCAAGTATTTTCAAAGATTGATCTGAGACATGGATATTATCAATTGAAAATGAAACCTGAGGATATTCCAAAGACTGCTTTCACCACTCGTTACGGGTTATATGAGTACACCGTAATGTCATTCGGACTTACAAATGCTCCTGCCAGTTTTATGTGCCTTATGAATAAGGTCTTTATGGAGTATCTGGACAAGTTCGTAGTGGTGTTCATTGATGACATCCTCATTTATTCCAAAACTGAAGAAGACCATGTGCAGCACTTGAGTATGGTGCTAGGAAAGCTTCGTGAGCATAAACTCTATGCCAAATTCGAGAAGTGTGAATTTTGGTTAAAGGAAGTTGCATTTCTTGGGCATGTTCTTTCAGAAGGTGGAATTGCAGTTGACCCAAGAAAGATCCAAGCTGTTACAGAATGGGAGCCACCTCAGTCTGTTCCTAAAGTCTGAAGTTTTCTCGGTTTAGTGGGATACTATCGCTGCTTTATCGAGAACTTCTCCAAAATTGCTCGTCTATGACTCAACTGCTGAAAAAGGAAAAGAAATTTGAATGGACCCCAGAATGTGAAGCAAGTTTCCAAGAGCTTAAGAAAAGATTAACCACAGCTCCAATTCTTATTGTTCCTGATATTCATAAGAGCTTTGAAGTACATTATGACGCATGACGACACGGCCTTGGATGTGTATTGATGTAAGAAGGAAAGGTTATCGCATATGCTTCACGTCAACTTCGGCCGCATGAACAAAATTATCCTACTCATGATTTGGAGTTGGCAGTCGTTGTTCATGCTCTCAAGATTTGGAGACATTATCTTATTGGCAATCGATGTGAAATCTATACAGATCACAAAAGTTTGAAGTATTTCTTCACCCAACCAGATTTAAATCTCAGGCAAAGGAGATGGCTAGAGTTGATCAAAGACTATAACCTTGGCATTCATTACCATCCTGGTAAGGCTAATGTTGTAGCTGATGCTCTCAGTCGAAAGCTTCATTGTCTTTTCATCTCTGATCAATCCTTTATCCAATTGATCATTGAGTTGTTTCTTCCAAAGAAAAACGTAGACAACCCATCAGTTTACCACAGGCAACTGATAAGGCTCGCACCCTAAACACTCGTGTCCTCCTTGTACACCTCCATAAC
Organism: Otatea glauca; assembly: GCA_036346275.1. Classification (NCBI taxonomy): domain Eukaryota; kingdom Viridiplantae; phylum Streptophyta; class Magnoliopsida; order Poales; family Poaceae; genus Otatea; species Otatea glauca. The sequence goes on along the minus strand of CM070719.1, from coordinate 22,237,031 downwards.
AGGTGTAGACTCTTCAACTGTTGATGTTGTTGTTGGCAAGGGTGAGTACTTAAAGCACTCAACAAGTTGTGCACAGAATGCAAGTCTATTATACTATATGCAAGGCTTATTCCAAAGGAATGGCTAACAAGGCTATTTTGCAGTAAAGTAGCATTTAAGAATGAATACAAGATTGCAAAATAGTAAAACAAATAATAGTAAGTAATAACTTTCAGCATTTTCCATGTAAACAAGGTATCCAATCCTATGTCAAGTTTCCAACTTCCAATGGCAACCTGCCATCCCAACCAAGTTTTCATTTTATAAATCTAACCCTTGACTGTAATTTTTGAGCAATGCTCAATACTGCAAGCATGGCTATTAGAATAGATTTACACTCTGTAGAGGTTATGCACTTTCCCCACACGATACAACCATACACCACAAAGGCGTGATCATAACAAAGCCTTTACAATGCTCTGCCTTAACTTAGTACTACCCGCTAAGTTTTCAACACTGAAGGGCTAAACCAACACAATAGGGCCCCGCTCCTACGCCATGTGAGTTGATCCGTGAACCCGGGACTCACATGTCGGGACCCGAATATGCAAATCCGGAACCTCTGTGTATATCGCGCTAGTCCAGGATCACGCTAGTGCACACAGGCTCAACATAGATGCTATCATAGTCATACATAGCGGAATATAGCATAACTTTAATAATTAGTAATAACTCTTGTCTTATATGATTATTGCCACACAGGGCTTAACTAAGAAATAGCAATTAACTAGCAGCGGAAATAAATTAAACGCAGTAGCTCCCCAGTTCACCACAGGCAACTGACGAGGTTCGGACCCTAAGCATCAGCATCGTGGTACTCCTCCAATAATGTCACGGATTCCTCCTCTTCTGAAGTTTGTTGTTGCGGGGTGAGTACATAAAGCACTCAACAAGTTGTGCACAGTAATGCAAGTCTAATATTCTAAATGTTTGGCTTATTCCAAGGAAGGCTAACATGGCTATTTTGCAGTAAAGCAACATTTATAAAAGAATACAGTAAGTAGATCAAAAGACAGTAAAACAAATAATAGTAATTAATAGATTCAACTTTTCAAGTACACAGGGTTCTAAGTCAAACTCCAAGTTTTCATGGCAATCCACCATCCCAGCAAGTTTTTATTTAACAAAAGTCTAACCCTTGACTGTAATTCCCGAGCATTGCTCAATACCGTGAGCACGGCTATTCAAACAGTTTTACACTCTGCAGAGGTTATGCACTTTACCCACACGATATAATCAACCACCACACAAGTGAGTGACCATAACAAAGCCTTTACAATGCTTTGTTTAGAACCGGTACTACGCGCTAAGGTTTCAACACTGGTGGGATTGGTTACCACATCCAGGGCCCCCCTCTTGCGCCATGTGAGCTATCCCATACCCGGGACTCACGGAACACCACCGTAGTACCAAAATCTAAACATCACAAATTAATCAGCTAGGCTGTCCATTCCAGACGTGTGGTTGAAAGTATGACTCAGGTCAAAGGCTTGCAAGGTTAAGTCCTTAAAGTGATCGAGGCAAGACTTCCACATACCCCTACCTAACAGACCCACCTTGGCATACTGCCCCTTGCCACCTGCCCCGATCTAAAATGATTACCACCCTAGTTGATTACCAAGAACCACGTGCCATCAGCAATTCAATCTAGTTGTGTGACCTCCTCACCACGACAACTCAATATCACTGTGTGACAACACATGACACACCAATTTATAAACATTGTTCCATAATCCATTAGTCAAGATTAAATATCAATGTTCCAGATACATGTGAGACGTGGCATGGCTAAGCAACTAATACGGTCTAACTAGTCCCATGTTGATTATTAATATTAACCAACTATAGTTCCACATCCTAGGGTGACAATTAGATCATGGCATATATTTGGCAAGGTGTGATTTAATTCAAATAGGCATATTATCTAATTCCCAGATTAATTGAAATCATTTATACACATAAAGTATCATGCATAAATTTTAAAGACAAAATAGCAATCTTGTGAAATTAGGTGCAATATGATCAAAGCACAACTTGCCTTGGAACAGGTGCTGGTCTTGCTCTGAACTTGGGTCTTGAAGGGACGAATCCTCTCCCAGAGCACCGAGCAATTCAACGTCTACGCGAATCGAGGTAAAATAGCAAGAAACACCCAAAACAGAGATCAAACAGAATCCAAAAATTTAAATAAAAAACACCATTAAATATATCTTGATTTTACAAATTTTTAGAAATTTGAATCACTCAACTCCGAGTTAAAATGCAAAAGATATAGCCTTTTGAAGTTTGAATAAATACTGAAATTACAGAAATTAGAAAATCCGATTTTCCAGAATTATTTTTCTACTGGAAATTACTGATTAATGCGCAAGCGACACGTGGAACAATCAGAGATGGACACGTGGCTTCGGCGCATGGACTTAGTCCACGAAAACACGTTGGTCCACCGTGGACTCGAGGTACTGTGCTGTGGACCGGCTGATGTCAGCATGACGTCATCGCGACACCTGGGCCAATCAAAATGCGCCACATCGCTCGGTCTACAGACCACGTCCACGGCACGCACCTGTCCACCGTGCAGCCGACACACAACGCTTCGGCTTCCGAGCCGACACGCATCGCACATCCGCGCACAGATCCAACGGCTACTGATCTAGTCCTACGCGGCTCAATCCTAGTCGTTCATCGTAAATCTAACAGCCACAGCTTACCTGAGCAGAACACTGTTGATGACGGGGACGTGGCACAATCTGGACGGTCCAGTGAAGATTCGATGGCTGTGCAAAGCTCCGAAGCACAGCGATGCCGCGGCGGCGCTGGGTTCCCAGAGACGAAGACGACGACGGGTCCGACGGCGAACTAGCTTCTTCTGGCGACGAAGAGGTAGCTACTCCTGTGCGACTTGACGCGGTGAACCCGAAACTGAACCCACACGGCAGATGGAGGCTCGACAGCGGCGAAACAATGAGAAAGCAAGCGGCGGCGCTACGAAGAATGACGGCGAGCTCTCGGGGCTAAATGGCGGAACCTCTGAGGCTTGGACTAGAGCAACTTGATGCGCAAGGGGATGGGGAACATCGGGGTGCGGGCTGCGGCTTTTATAGCCTCAGTGTGCGTGCAACACGGCAGGCCTAGCAATCCATGGCGAAGAAGGCGTGTGGCGGCGATTTCGGTGACTCTGTCGGAGACGACGACGGACAGTCGTACATCTGCAACGAACGGCCATGATTGCATCTCAGCCGATTCAATCCGATCCACACCTTCCAAAATCAACAGATACGATCCGCACCTTCCAAACTTAATGCGAAGCGATCTCGGACACACAATTCCGTTAGGGTTTTGAGGAGATGAAGACCGCATGATCTTCATCCAACGGCTCACGCGTGAGGCGCGACAAGCGGGCGAGCGGGCGCACCGCGAGGCTCACGCACGCCGCGATCTTTGGGCTCGCCCGATCTTTATTCACTTCGATTTTTCCCGGGTTTTTAATTTAAAATAATTACAAAAATTAGTTTAATTTGTTTTAAGCACTTGAAATATCAGAAAAATCCAAGAAAATTCTCATAAATACTTTGAGACATTTTGAACTCAAATAAAATATTTTTGGCAAAACTTTATATTAGTTTTCATATATTTATAATTAGTTTTCAAAAAAGGTTCAATATATTAATTAAAATAAATTCAAAGAATTTTTGGAAAATCCAATTAAATTTAGAAAATCACCAAAATGCATATGAGTGAAATTATGGCAAAATTTGGGATGTTACAAACCTCCCCCCTTAACAGAATCTCGACCCCGAGATTCAAGGCTGACTAGGGAATAGGTTTAGGAATTCCGATTTCAGATCCTCCTCTCGCTCCCAGGTTGCTTCACTCTCTGAATGATTACTCCACTGAACTCTGCAAAAGCGAACAGACTTATTCCTGGTCCTGCGATTCATGACATCCAAATTTTTTATTGGGTGCTCCTTGTAGGTTAGATCTTTCTGTAGTTCTATGGTTTCCAATGGCATCTGCTCCTCTGGTACTCGAAGGCATTTCTTGAGTTGTGACACATGGAACACATCGTGCACACCTACCAAACACGGCGGTAATTCCAACTGATACGCTACCTTTCCTCGACGACTCAAAATCTTGAATGGTCCAACATATCTTGGAGCAAGCTTTCCTTTGGTGTGAAATCTTTTAACACCCCTCGGAGAAGTAACCCTAAGATACACAAAATCTTCTGGCTCGAAATTCAATTCACGCCGTCGATTGTCAGCATAGCTCTTTTGTCTTGATTGCGCGATTTTCAATCTCTCTCTTATCATAGCCACTTGTCCCTCGGCTTCCTTGAGTATATCTGGTCCGAATACCAATCACTCTACGGTCTCATTCCAATTTAACGGAGTACGACAAGCACGACCATACAGAGCCTCAAATGGTGACATCTGCAAGCTAGCCTAATATTTGTTATTATAACTGAATTCTGCATACGGCAGACATTTGTCCCACGAAGCAGTATAAGCTAATGCACAAGCTCTTAACATGTCCTCAAGAATCTGATTCACCCTTTCTGTCTGACCATCTGTCTGTGGGTGGTATGCTATACTAAAGTTTAATCGGGTTCCCATGGCTCCATGTAGCTTATCCCAGAACCTCGAGGTAAATTGGGTACCTCTATCGGACACTATCTTTTTAGGTACACCATGCAAATACACAATTCTGGCTATGTACAACTCTGCCAATCGATCTCATGGGTAAGTCGTTTTAACTGGTATGAAGTGAGCAACTTTGGTCAATCTGTCCACGATGACCCATATAGAGTCATACCCACTTTGAGTTCTTGGCAAACCAGTGATGAAATCCATACCAATTTCTTCCTATTTCCACTCTGGAATTTTTAATGGTTGCAACAAACCTGCTGGCCTCTGGTGTATAGCCTTAACTCTTTGGTATACATCGCACAAGGCAACATATTCAGCAACTTCACGCTTCATCTTAGGCCACCAAGATCTCTCTTTTAGGTCTTGATACATCTTAGCGCTTCCTGGATGAATTGAATACTTGGAATCGTGTGCCTCTTCTAAGATCAACTGTTTAAGCTCTGGTTTGTTTGGCACACAAATTCGCCCTTTGAACCACATGGTACCTTGATTATCCACCAAAAAATCTGAGGCTAAACCTTCATCCTTTTTAGACTTGATCCGGTTGATAAAAATCCAGGAAAATACAAATTAAAACTTCTTCAAATATATTATTTAATTTATTATTATTACTCATTTTTCGGGATGTTATACTTAACTTAGCACATACTTAATTGGCCTCAAATGACATGGAATTAAGAGGCACTAGTGAGTCATTAGAGAAGGAAATGAAGAACACAGAGTGGAAGCTCACAGAACAAGAGATGGCGCCATGGAGGGAGCTCGGGCATGCATAGCCGGTGGCAACCATTCAGCAGGGAAACCAAGAAATCAACTTGAGGTTTCTATGTGGTGATTTGTGGCTGCGAATGGGAAACTGGTTGGGAGGCATGCTCACTAGCTTTTATATCCAAGCAAGGCTGTGGAGAAGCTAGATGACTGGTGGGCCCGGGCATTATTCATTGAAGTGACACAAAACAAACCTCATCTCCTCCTTATCGCCAGCAGATCTAGATTGCATTCAGTGAACCAGATAGGAATATTGATATTTAATTAATGAGAAATTGATGGCCTGTATTAAATATAGGGTTGAAGGTCCTGACAAATTTTCAGAATTATCTCATGCTTGTAGAATTTATAAAAATTCGAACAGTGCACTGTGCACAGATTTTAGTTTTCTGTATTTAATTTATCTGGGGGTTCATAACTTATGAAATATCTTTGAAAATATTTTTGTAGTTTCCTTATATCTGTATTAGTCTCCTGTAAATTTTGAGCTTCAAATTATTGATATTTTATTTACTAAAATTCTGACATTGGAATTACCAGATTTTTAGTTTTTCAGTTTTCGAATTTTTAAAATTATAAAATTTAATTATTATTTCCTGATATTTTTAGTGTTCATAAGCTGATCCAGAATGAATATAATATAAAAAATTCATGCCGAATTAATGCATAATTATTTTTATTTAAATCTGCCAAATTCACTGTTGCTAGTCAAGGATTCATTAATTGCACTCTTAATTGCTTTGATGTGACATGTAACTTCCTAAAATATCTTCATATGACCCTTAACTACCAAAATTAATTTATGAATAATTATATATTTTTAAATTAATTTTGTTTATTTTTTTTATAAACTTTTTACTCTTTTCTTTATCTATTATCATGATTATATGAAAAGATTTTTCCTTTGGAACAAAATCAAGGAAATTCAATAAAATTAGAATAAATTAATAAAAATCAATAAAAATCATCAATAAATATATTTTAATGTTGAACTTTATTTGCTTGTTGTACTTTAAGTTTTGTATTGTAGAGAAAATGAAATTAGTACAATTAAAGATTCTCTTAAGAACCAAATTTCAATATAATTTTAGATTAGTTGGAATTTCAATTTAAATTTTTATTTCCAACTTATTTTCATATTTTGTTTGATTTGAAGTTTTATTTTGCAACTCATACTGTTATTATGGTTGGATTTCATGATGTGAAATAGAAGATAATATTTTAATTCATTCTTGATATGTAATTAAAAATTCTATTCAATTTCATTTTCTAAGTTTTATATTTATATTTTTATTATTTAGAATTTTTGGGATGTTACAATATTGGAGGTGATGGTTGGCCATAACAGTCAGCCATCGAGAGACCAGTGTTGGGGAAGAGGACCGAGCCGCGGTGACGCTACGGTGAATTTCTGTGGCATTAAGTGAGAAGAAGAGTTAGGAGGGCCCCTAAGATCATCAAGGGTGAAAGAATGATTTCAACGAGCTCACATTGCGGGTTGATTGCGCGGATTTGGGGCTCGCCCGCTTCTGTCCGAGTTCGGCGAACTCTTGCGGAAACGGCGAAGCTCGGCAAGCAGGAGTGCAGAGGAGAGGCTTCAGCGGGGTTATTGGAGTGCTGTGGAGCAGTTGAGCCAGAACACTGCTGCGGCAGTGCGTGGGCATGGCAAATTCGCGCCGTGGCATGCTCGGGAAGAGCAAGGAAAACGACGAGAAAAGAGGAGAGGTGGGAGAGGGGCTGGCTAGTGGGCCAAGGCTGGGGCCGGGGCCACTGCCAGTGACGGTCGAGCTGTGTTGTGCCGAGAATGTCGCCGATCACTGTAGCTTGGAAAAATAACGGTAGAATCGGGTGTAGTAGCTGGGCTGGCTAGAAAGGGGTGCTAGGGTGTTTGAAATACTTTGGAAATTTTTGTACCGGTAGTCCAAGGACCCTATTTTCAATTTTTCTTGGTTTCATCCCATTTTCTACTGTGGTTTTCAAATGAAAAATCTTCAAATTGACTATTTTCTAACAGTTTTTTAATTTTTAAAGCTCTTAAATATTGTGAAAAAATTTACAAAAACTTATATTTATTCATCTAATGTGTCCTGGTATTTTATTAAATTATTTTCCATATTATGTTGTTTGAGATGTTTATGAGTTTCTTTTAGATAGGTTACATTAGGTATAAAAGACATTAATTCAAAAACCAAAAACCTGAAAATAAAAGAATAATTCCAGAAATAAATTTAAATAAATATCCAAATATGCAAATGGATCATGACATGCCACTTCATTTATTTGCACACATTTTGGGATGTTACACGCTATCATCCAAGTGAAATGGTGTAACCACATGTGCTAGTATGTGACAACCTTAGCTTAGTAGATTAGTTGAATTTTAACCTTGCATTTTGGTAGGCCAAAGTAATAAGGGCACACTGGGGCACGGTGTTACTCGTAGGTGCTCCCTTCACCGAGGTGTTGGGGTTAAAGTATTCCAATACAACGGTGTATGCCTTGCCATGGGGAGAGGAGCAATGGGGCATAAACCATCGTTAGTACTATGTGTTTGGGTTTGGATCTCCAGACCATGGCAAGGGTTTGTCATTACCAGGCTGGTGCAAGGCTAGGCTTTAGCTAGTTGAACGGTTTCGTCACAATCTATAAAATAGGGTACTGTAAGTATCGCGAGGCATGGTTGACATGATTGCTAGAATGTGTCATGTGGGTAACGTGTACACTCTCAGCAGAGATTTAAATCTAATTAATTAGCCATGCTCACGGTAATGAGCAACATGGGGAAATAATGTCAAGTATAGCTTTGTTTTTTGCGAAAATTTTGGAAACGGTGTTGGAACAGGTTGGTGTTTTTGTAGGCCAAGGTTGGTTGTGTTTTGCTCACAGTTCATGTTCAAGGAGGCTATGAAATGATGATATTGGACTTTACTTATTTTTATTAGTTTCACTACAAATGCTCATTTCAATTCCATTACCGTTTGATGAACCATTCTCTAGAAAACAAAATCTTCTTTATGTTGAAAATGAAACTTAGTGTAGTGGCTTGATATCCTTGTACTATCCTTGCATGTATTGTATTTCCATACACTAAAGTCTTCCGAGTACATACGTGTACTCACCGTTGCTTAATTCCTAATATATAGATGAAGGTACAGAAGAGATCCCCGATGACTCGTACTTTGCACCAGGGTCCGACGAGTATTTGGATGGATGAACTAGGGCTCTTCGTAGTCGGTTGCCTATGGGTTCATGGATGGGCATACGGCTGTCCTACCTTTGCTATATGTTTAATTTCCGCTACGTTCTACTTTTGTGTGTAATATTTGGCCGGTCGACCACATACTTGTAATATCAAGTAGTTGTAATAGATTCTAGTTTAAGTTTATGCTATGTCAAATGCTTATTCATGTATGTATGTGTAATGGTACATCTCGAATGCAGGATGTGTGGGGCGTTAGGCGTTGATCTTGGGAACTAGCGCCGGTCACATATCCGTGTACCCGAAATTGCTCCCAACCATTTCACGCGTGGACTCGTGCGACCGTCGTACCTTGCCTATTGCGAAGCACACCCCCAGTGGGTGTGGGCGATAACAAGGTTCTGAGACGGTTGGTGTGTGTTACGCACGAAAGGGTTGGTTTCAATCCCAGTTTGAAAAAGAATCAGAACTCTCCTGGTTGCGTTGGTGCTACTAGATCACTCATATTTGTTTGAGTGAGGGCTATCTGGTTAATACTCCATGCACAGGACTATCGGTGGTAATGAGCATACACGTAAGTGGAGTATGGATGTCACCTCTAAGTCCAACGCATGAGTAATGTTCGATTCATATTTTTGGGTGCCCACAAGAGGTGGTATCAGAGCCCATACGACTATAGGAATAGCCTTAGTTAGCATGATCAATAGCAATAAGGACAAAAGCTTTCCCTAAAAAAAATTATTTTTCGTAAGAACAACTTATTTTTTAAAATATAGAATGCTATTCTCATCCCCTCTATAGTTTTTCTTTCTCATCCTACCCTTCAAATGGATTTGTGCCCATCTTAAACTTTAAAACTTGGCTTTCCGGAAAATTACACCGTAATACCTTGTTCTACTCCTTATGCCATTCAAATTGATGAAAACTACATTTCAAAGTCATAAAAAGCTATGTTTTGAAACCTAAAATCTAATAGGACTAGCATGGAGGTTCCTAATCTCACCCTACTCTCCACCATATCTTTTAGAGGTGAAAATTTTTAAAATCTTACCTCGCTTCAAAAGCCTAGATACGCAGAGCGAAGATGTAGAGTTAAGGAAAGATTAGGATGTTGTTAGGCTAACCTAGAGACATCTAAAAATGCCATTAGAATTCTGGAAGGAACCATATTGAGTCAAGACCAAAGCTATAAAATTTCATAGACTTTTGACCTAGGGAACAGGGGTTAGAAATTTGAAAAATGGGTAGTATGCACAAGATAGAAATTCTGGATAGAGCCCCACATATCTAATTTCATAGGGCAATCTGGCAGTATGAAAATTTCTAAAATTTTACCATAGGTGCATCACTCTTCCAGTAATCTACAAAAGAATTTCACATTTTTATTAGCCCTATAGTAGTGCCTAAAAATTCTACGAACCTGCTAGACAAAACCAATAGCATTGCTGATTTCCTGTTTTATCACCTTTACCTTACCTAGTTTGTTTCATTCCATATAATGTCATGCTAACCTGAAACTCTTCTTTTCTTAGATGGCACGCCACTGGGAACCAGGCTACTACACTCGGGCTATGGTTGAGGTCTCCGTGCAGCAGAATCTATGGGATATGATGCTCCACGCCAGTTTTACCGAGCAGCCGGAGTATCTCATCTCCCGTGCTGCCATTAGCCTGGCTTCCGAGATGTTCATCACAGAGGTGACCATCCATGGGCATCACAAAGGGGAGCCTACCCGACGCTACCATGGGATGGTGCCGACTCCACTTTCGGTATTGCACAATGGAGCGTACGTCGCCATTGTACGTCTCCATCATGACCTCTCTGAGCTAGCGCAGGTGTTTCCCTACTATCCCTCACGTGAGGTGGATAGCCTGCAGAACACATATGCGATTGTGGATGCTGCGATGAATCCGTCACTTGCTTGGCATGTGGGTCTTGATGGGAATGGTGGCCCGATCTTCCGACAAGGAGTAGTAAGTCGATTGATAGAGAACTCAACGTTGACAATCTGGCTTCCAATCAGAATTGATTCGAACCCTGCAATCGCTACCCACGGATCCTTTGGTTATCAACCACGCACAAACACGGTTGACCTCGCCAAGAAGGCTAATCCCTGCATGCGAATCGAGAACACAAGCAAGAACGTAGAAGATGCAATCTGAAATTGCGAATAATATTAAGCACACGAGTTGGGGTTCCACAAACCGATGAACGGCGAAAAACTGAAAAAGTGTCTAGTTGTAATCTAAGCAAAACCCATCTATTCTAGTGATGGCTACTGAATATATATGAGGGAGAGGGCAAGAGAGGCGGCCAAGGGGGTGGCCGTGAAACCCTAGGTCGTACAAGACCTTTGGGCCCAAGTGGAGGTGGCGCAGCACCTGGCAGATTCTATTCGTTATAATGATTTGACTATTCCCATCGATCTAGAAGGAGTTTGGACGTGAAACCACTTCCATTGGAAAGCTCTTGTCGTGGGATTCTCCGTAAACTCCAAGAACGCCTCAAACGGACTACGTATGACCCAGATATGGTCATGTTTAGTTGGATTGCTCCTGGTGGCCGAACTGGACTCGTGAACGAATTGGGCTTGATCTTGGTTGGGATTGGAGCATCAGAAGTTGTTAGACCCTTGTATTGTCTTGAGATAGAAGCATGGCTTGCTGGACCAGCATGGTCTCATCATCCTCCCCTTCTTGATTTTGAGTCATCCTCGACTCAAGCTCATTGGCCTGCAAAAGGTTAGTAACAAGAGGCTGCAAAGAAACCAACATATTCTTTGGTTGTTGATAGTGTGGCACATTAAAAGAAGATTTCAAAATGGTACAAATATAAAGTCGATGCACCATGTACTTTCCTTTATCATTATGTTTGCAAATAGCATGAAAACTAACACTGGATGACCATGACAAATTAGCAAGCATAGAAAATCTCTCCTCTAAACAATTGAGATCACATAGGACATCAAATTCAATATAACCCAAAGTATTCAAGGAAGACAACAGTTTAATCTCATCCTTTTCATTAGCAAGGTGAATAACATGTTTATTTTCAGCACACGTGTTTAGATCAGAAATAAAACTGACATGTTCATTCACTAGTTGAGGCATGGATATAAATGAGACATTACCACACAACACTTTTTTATCACTAGGGACAGCAAGACAATCATATTATGACAAAGGTGATTTAGTTTGAGTGTCCACTAACTACTGTTCTAGCATAGCACCAGTAGTGACCAAATTTAGCACATCGACAGAAATCTCTCCTCGTGTGAAAATAGCACATATGTCGTTACCTTTGTTTTCTATCTCAGCCAATTTAGGCATCTCATGATATGTACATTCTTGAGGTATGCATGGGATAGCAAGTATCTCCTGCTCCTCCTTCTCTTGAATGTTTTCCTTCTCGTTCTTATTCTCAATGTCCTGTGAAAAGTTAGTAGCAAGTGGAAACTCAACAAGATGTTGTTCTTCCAAAGAAAATTCTTCACTTTGGCAATTATAGACATTAATTTCAGCAAGATGTCTTTCATGTTCAATTTGATTTTCAATCTCGCAAGCAAGATTAAATAAACTAGAGAGAGAACTGTATTCCTTATCAACAAGAATACCCTGAATTTTCATATCAAGTCCATTTAAGAATTTTATTTCCTTAGCTTCTTCAGATTCATCTAAACCACAACGCAACAACAAAGTTTCTAATTCCTTGTAATATGACTTGACAGTTTTATCACATTGTTGTAAATATTGCAATTCATAAATTAACTTTTTAGAATGATAAGTAAGAACAAATTCATCTCTCATAAGTCATTTCATATGTTTCCATGTTTATGGTACTGTCTTTTAAGTACAAAAATCATTCAACCAAATTGATGCACAGAGAGTTAAAGCACTAGCGGCAACTTTAATTTTTCGTTTATTATAGAGGTTACATTGCGAAAGAATTTTATCTACCTCTATTTCCCAATCAATATAAGCATGAACACCAAATCCGTTATAAGAAGGAAGAACTGGAAAATTCTTACCTTTACCAGCAGAAGGAGTTGAATTAAAGTTGGGTTGGTGCTTATGCTCTTTTCTGTCAAGTTCATTCTCCATGTTTTGAATTTTCTTGTTCATAGTCTCATTCATCTCTCAAAGTATCTCTCGGAGCTCATTATGAAGAACACACTAGTTACCATCCTGGTCCTTCGATACCCCTGCAATTGCTAGTAAAAAATAGAAGATAGCACAAAATAGCACAAAGTATTATCCGTATCAACTACTAGGTACTGGACAGTGCGATCACAAACTCTCACGCGTCTTACCACACCCTTACAAATGTTCTTACCAAAGCAGCAGGTGGTACAATTGGTGGCTGGTTCGTGATACTGTGAGGGCGTGAGCAAAGCGATTGCAAGGGAGAACCTGAACTGATAAGAAGTATGTGGAGCTCGGAAGGCAATATTTAGTAGCAAGGAATAAGCAATATCGAAATCAGATTAGCAAGCTAAATAAATATCCAACGTACTTGTCACAGTTGCTGGCCTAAACGTGTTCCAAGAACTAGTTCAACCTAGTAAGGGATATATCAAAGCACATAGGACTCAAAGGATGCAAGCAATTCTGATTGTCTGCTTTTCTTTCCCTCTTTTTGCTTCTTTTCTTCTCTCTCTTTTTTTCAGTGCGGCTCTTCATTTTTTTTTTGCACTTGCCTTTTGTTTTCTTTTCTTTTAACTCAAAGGAAAAACAAAAATCTCATGTTTGGGAATGAGAGAAAACGTTAAATAGATGACCGAAAAAATGGGCAAAAACAGCAAAGGAAACTTTCAGAGCTCGAAACTCGGTCTTAGAGGCTGATTTTGAGGGTCATGTGTAGGTCTTTCACCTACACATTTTTCAGATGCGTGTCGTTGTCCGCTTGAAAACAAAAGAAATTACGCCCCAATCGGAGTTCGTACGCAAAAGTTATAGCTATTTTACTGAATACTGCGCAATCTAGAATTGACTGCGACTTCACTTCTTCCTTTTGGTTAGGGCTAAAATAGCAATAGGATCGCGAGTGAGAAAGGGTGGCCAACGGTGCAGGGCAATTGATACAAGGTGGCTCGTGACCTATCTAGGGTTTGTGGAGCACGATATATAATGCAGAGCGACGGCAGGGACAAACCGAGTAGGACTCAGTTCGGTTCTAGGGTTGGTGGTGGTGGGATGACTAACTGTTCAAACAAGAACTAGGGCTAGTTGGACTGCTCTTGGGGGCCGAACTGGACTCGTGAACGAATTGGGCTTGATCTTGGGCTGGGATTGGAGCATCAGAAGTTGTTGGACCCTTGTCTTGGCTTGAGATAGAGGCATGGCTTGCTGGGCCGGCATGGTCTCATGTCGATTGGTGGAGAACTTGACGTTGACGATCCAGCTTCCAATCAGAACGGATTCAAACCCTGCAATCGCTACACCACAGCTCCTTTGGTTATCAACCATGCACAAACACGTTTGACCTCGCCAAGAAGGCTTATCCCTGCATGCGAATCGAGAACACAAGCAAGAACATAGAAGATGCAATCTGAAATTATGAATAATATTAAGCACACGAGTTGGGGTAGAAGATGCAATCTGAAATTACGAATAATATTAAGCACACGAGTTGGGGTTCCACAAACCAATGAACAGCGAAAAACTGACAGAGTGTCTAGTTGTAATCTAAGCAAAACCCATCTATTCTAGCGACGGATACTGAATATGTATGAGGGAGAGGGCAAGGGAGGTGGCCAAGGGGGTGGCCGTGAAACCCTAGGTCGTACAAGAACTTTGGGCCCAAGTGGAGGTGGCGCAGCACCTGGTAGATTCTATTCGTCATAATGATTTGACGATTCCTGTCGATCTAGAAGGAGTTTGGATGTGAAACCACTTCTATTGGAAAGCTCTCATCGTGGGTTTCTATGTAGAGTCCAAGAATGCCTCAAACGAACTACGTATGACCCAGATATGGTCATTTTTAGTTGGACTACTCCTGGGGCCGAACTGGACTCGTGAATGAATTGGGCTTGATCTTGGGCTAGATTGAAGCATCAGAAGTTGTTGGACCCTTGTCTTGGCTTCAGATAGAAGCATGCTTGCTAGGCCGGCATGGTCTCATCAGGTCTAGTGAGGTCCCTCGATAGATACCTCCTTCGCCTCCACGATGACTTGATCCTTGCACGTCCCCGCATCGCCGAGTTAGAGACCCACATGGCCCCGCTACTCCACCATGGCTTCTTCACCACGGAGATTGTGTACAGGGAGCTTGAGGCGTATGAACCTGTGGAGGATCTCCCACATTCGTACGGCTCCTACAGCTGCATCATCCGCTGTGCTCACATGTTGGTGGGACGCCATGGATGCCGCGTCTCAGCTGCTCGCTCCAATGGTCCCATGAGCGCGATGTGAGGATAGAGCCTCTTCTTCAACAGGCGTATGAGTTGATGATTCCCGTTGCATCTCCCTCACCACCCGCTGCCCACAATGCTCCCGACGCCGCCAGTGATGGTGGCAATGCTTAGATAGAGGCTAGATGACTTAGTCGATAGAGCTCACTTTTGGGTTGTAGTATGAGATGACCTATGATGTACTTTTGTAGTGCAAAACTTGTAAAAAGACACTAATGTGATAGACCATGTTAGTTAGTAATGACCCCATGATGTAACTCATCTATGCAAGGCGACTGAACAATGTTAATGTCGTCGAAAATTTATCAAAATCTATGAAATCTATCCTTGTTGTCCGCAATCTTAATTGAGCATAAAAATTGATTCTCAAATTCGAAATTACATGCTTAATCATCCTACTTTCATTGTACATCTATCTCAAGTAGATATCTTATTCACCTCGTATATGTTGCTCAACTTTCATGTTTGTGACAGGATGTCGATGACTCGATCTGTGCACGCACTCATGGCTAGTGGTGCTGCCCACAAGGGCCACATCCAGAGGGTGAGGTGCCTAATCCGGCGCACCCTAACCCGCTGCACCCAAGGTCTCACTCCCATAAGGCCCAACTCTCTGGCACGCCTGTACGGGAGCAAGCAAGTGCCCATGTTAATTAAGAAGCTCAAAGTGAAGAGTTGCCTCCTCCACCATCGATGGTGCAAGTTTTACCAAAGGTTAATACTATTCTGAAGAAGTCATGGTAAAACTTTCAGCACGAGATAAGCTTCACAGATTTTTACGTAATTCTGACAGCTCACTGTTTTGTAGTCAAAACTTGTCATTTCTCCTTTTCTTTCATTATCAAATGCATTTAACTTCCTTTGAGAACTGAAAAGAAATGCTGGAGACTTCCAAAAAATTATAAATTTTCTGGCATTTTACTTTTTACTCTTTACATTTTTTCACTTTTATCCTTTTACCAATTCCATTAATTGATTTTTCTCGTAAAGCAAAAAAACAAGAAATATCAATAGTTCCAGAAAAATTCAGAAATAAACCATAATAAAAAATAAAATTTCCATTCTTATTTTAGTTAAATTTTTGGGATGTTACAAATCTGTCCCCCTTACAAAAATCTCGTCCTCGAGATTTGGCGAGGTTTACAAGAAATCTAGAAATGCTTTTCTAAGATGATCATCATGTTCTCATGTGGCTTCATCTTCTATGGGATTTCTCCACTGGACTTTTAACATCTTGTGTGACTTGTTTCCATTCTTATTTCATTTAAATTTTTGGGATGTCACAAGTGCCTTCCGGAGCTTCAGTACTTGGTGCTCGTGGTCGTCAACAACAAACCCAGGTGGCTGAGCAACGTAGACATCCCCCTCGAGATCGTCGTTCAGGAAAGCCAACTTGACGTCCATGTGGTACACCTGCCAACCATGATGTGCCGCAAGTGCAATCAGTAGGCGCACCGAATCCAGACGTGCCACCTGTGCGAACACTACGTCGATGTCCACGCTAAGGCATTGCATGTACCCCTTGGCTACCAGACGCGCCTTGTGCTTGATCACGGCACCACGCGAGTCTTTCTTTAATTTGTAGACCCACTTGAGTCTGATGGGACAGTAGCCTGCCGGTAAATCAGTGAGTTGCCACGTACAATTTTCTTCGATGGACTCCATCTCGTCAAGCATTGTACGATGCTAGCACTGGTGTGGCACCGCCTCTGAAAAGTTCAAGGGCTCCTCTCCCGCTATGAGATACAGCTCTTCGGTGATGAGCTCATGTACCTCAGTGGTTTCGAGGATGTTCTTGATGGTCCGGTAGCATCGTGGACCATCATCGCTATCAGAAGGAGGCGTGGCCACCGTCGGTGGTGAGACAAACTCCACAGTCCCTCCTGACGAGCCTGGTGGTGGTGACAAGGGTTCTACCACAGATGGCGGAGATGCACGCGAACTCATCGCGGTGGCAGGTCGACACGCTCTACATCCGTGGGGACGACTGTGTACTCGATGGAGAAGGAGTCACCGTTGTCATTGTTTGCCATCGTGTCCCAGTCCCACATGGCCTCCTCGTCAAAGATTACTGGATCGTAGACCCTGTATGCCTTGGATCCCTCTTCATAGAAAATGAACAGCATTGGCTTGCTGCGGTGTCGAGTTTCTTCGGGTTGGGCTTGATAATCTTGACGTCTTCCTCGGTCACAATGTCCACAGGCGCCATGAGCAGCGCTAGTGCAGCATCGTCAACTTGCATCAAGTGCACCTCGCGCTTCTTCTTGCAGCAAAACCTGGCCCAATGGCCGGCTTATCGTAGTAGCGGAACTTGTCCTTCGAGACATCGCGGGCGCCACCCTGAGATTTGCTTGTCACACGAGGGATTGTCCTTACCACGACCTCGTCCGTCATTTCGGCGTCGGTTTCCATTCCCGCCTACATTGCCGCTGTTGGATGAGCCTGTTAGTGTTATGCCCTTGAGGCAATCATTTAGATGATTGTAACATGACTATGTTTATGAATAATAATATGATTATTGGTCCAATGAATGTATATCATTGTATTGATCAACAAGTATGTGACTTGATTATGAAGCTCTTTACTTAATGATGTAATTCGATAAATATCTCTGATCGGATATCATCGTATAGGACTACGATGAATAGATCAGCACATGTAGTGATCGATGATCATGCTTCATAGATCATGGGATATGGAGATATCATCTCTACATTGTGGACCATGTTGAAGAACATGGGTTAGATAGACCCGCTATGGGACAACTGCGAGAATGTTTCATTCTTATGTGTCATCGTGTATCTCATACCTAGAAGATGTATGATCCTTAGACCTGAGATTGTCATATTCCCTACATGTGTAATAGTTTTCCTTGGGGCTATCAAACACTACTTCCTAACCGGATAGTTATAAAGGTAGCTTTCATGTTTACTATGAAAGCGTGCAGAGGGAAGTGAGCAAATAAGATGGAATTTGCCACTCCAATGAAACGGAGATATATGACAAGGCCACTCGTGTGATATGATTAAGAAAGTGCATGGCCATGCCGTGATTGAGGAGTCAATCACAACTTATTAATATATCACGGATATGAGAGATGGATTGAATCATCAAAGGATGACATGCTTCTCGCCTTGAGATCAATCTTCATATACTTGGCAAAGGGATTATTACATGAGTTCTTTTGATAGGTTCTGTTCGATTTGATCACAGTATGTTTGGGAGTTGGCATACTTTGCAAGAAGCCGCTACCAACTATTGGATTGAAAAGGAGTTTTCCGAATCCATGTCCAAACGTATGTGAACCTGCAGGGTCACACACTTAATGGGCTGGGACGCATTAATTTGGATTGGATCCGTAATTAATGAACCTCGTGGGCTTAGCATGCTGGTGGGCCCTGGTTTAGGGTTTCATCTCGTGGCTATATAAGGAGGGGAGGAGGGAAGGCGCAGAGTGTGCTTTCCACGGTTTAGGTTTGATTCACTTGAAACCCTAGCCTCCTCCTCTCGCCGCCTCGCCGAGCGACTAGGTGCTTGCACACGACGCGCGCGCGTTCCATCTCTGGACGTGTGGACTCTGCGGTGACGCTGCTGCGGCTGCGGCGTGGGAGGACGATCCACGCGAGGCGAGGACGATCCACTACATCGACGCAACGATCGCGGCGAGGACGAACCACTACATCGACGCGAAGGATTCCGCAATCGCGCCTAGTGGTAATCTTATCTATGATCCCCTTCTTGCGAGTAGCTTTCTGGTTGCGCGGTAGTTTTTTTTTTGTGCTAGCGTAGCATACCGCGTTTCCCTACAGAGCCGTCCTACTCCCACTTGCACATGGGCGCGAGCCACTCTTCTTCAGACAGTAGCAAATACCGCTCAGGCCGCCAGCGACGCCGAGTCCAAAACGCGTTCTCGGCGCCTTGACGCCTGATCAACTCCTCAACAGAGAGGGTGGAGAGATCGATTAGCGTCTTCATGGAAAGCACCACCTAAGTGTATCTAGGGGGAACAACGCGCAGGAATTTCTGCACTGTCTGCTCCTCCGAGATCATGTCGCTGAGGGTGGAGAGGTTGTTCATCATGCCAGTCAAGCGCATAGCAAAATCATCGATGGTCTCGCTATCGTTGAAACTGATCCCTTCGAACTCTTTGCGGAGCAATTGTGCATTGGCTTTGCGTACCGGCTCGACGCCAAGCCAAATCGTCTTGATTGAGTCCCAGGCTTCCTTCGCCGTCTTCGTGACGGCAAGGCCTACTAGCATCTCTGTCGACACGGCGCGGAGGATGGCCTCAAGTGCCATGTGATCTTCCCAGTAATCAGCTTCATCGGTGATGTTAGCGCCGGTCTCGACCACCGTCCACAGGCTTCCCGCCTGCAGGATGACCCTCCTGAGTAGGGCCCAATCACCGTAGTTCGTCCTTGTCAACGTCAGGTAGACGATCGATCCTCCAACCTCCTTCACCACCCGCGGTACCACCAGTTATGACCAGCGCCGCTTCTGCCTATGCTGTTGTTGCTGTGGATCCTGGGACATGGTGGTGACTCGGACTTGAGCGAGGAGATGCAGACCCATCTTGCGACATTGTTGACACGTCGAGCTCTGATACCAATTGATAGATTTTTTCTTTGATGCTAGCAAGGAAGAAAATCTTTCAATTTGTGATGGTTCAAATTGATGCACCGTTTTCTTATTTCTTCAACAATATACAACTGCTGCTTATATAATAGTACTAGCTTCCGAATCAAACATGCAAACGGACACACAAAAAAACGGCTAGAACTTAGACTTGCCATATACATTCACACTACCGACTCGGACACAGACGCAAAAACAGGATATAGTCTAACATACAAGAGGTATGATTCTCTATCTCTTGCTTTGTTTTTTCCTCCTCCCTTGGTAGTTGATTGGTAGAGGGAAAGAAAATTTTCTTTGGGTGATTTGTTGAGAGTTTAGATTTTGGTTGATCATGTTTCAGCTTAATTTGTGTTCTAGTTGCTCTGGATTCGAGTTTAATGGGGTGAATTCAATAAGTTTATGGAATTTACACGGGCCGCCTTGATGCAATGCCCAGGAGGTGGGATATCCAAACGTTGCCATCACTGATGCCTACATGCTGCTCGACTAAATGCCTAGGACAAGTTTTAAGGAGCAGATCGAGGCTATCTGTCGTGATTTGGCCAGATCGCGATGTTCTTCAGAATTTGGTTAGATTGATGTTCTTGTAAATTTCCTCATCGTTTGTTATCTTCTTGAGGAGTCACTTGATACTATAGGAAATCTCATATAGTGTCTTTCTAAATTTTCATGCAATAATTACACAATGGGCACGCCTACGTTCAAGTTTCCATTATATAGTTGAATTGGATAAGATAACTTATTCCTCTGATTGATATTTTTCATAATGTAAATGGGTCCAAATATCGTTCTTGTATCGAAGTGGACATTGATTTGAACCGGTTAGTTTCCCTTGTGTGAGATGCAAATGGCTTCAAATTGGCGGCCGGGCCGAATTGCATGGTTAGGTTGCCAACAACGCCGAATGGCATGGTTCTGTTGTTAGGGACAAGGAGATGAGTTTGTTAGAGAGATTTTCTTTGAATAGATAAGGGGAACATTTATGGAGGTTGTTTTGAGGAATGGTTTTTCTTACTACTTGTTATGAGTTCAAAATTTTGAAATAGACTCAGCAAATAAGCTGGCAAGGTGTGTTTTTTTTTCAAGCTTTTGTTTTTTTTTGTCGGGATATTTAGGTTGGAGCATTTATTTTGATGATATACATTTTTGTGCGACATGAGGCAGATCAGATTTGATAACATGGAGCAAAAATTGCTAACTTAATAATACCCAATTAATTAGATTTTGTTTCCATGCAACAATATGTCAGGAGTTAGTCTTGTGCATGCATGTCATAAATGGATGCAGCATGGATAATTCACTAATTAGTTGGGGGTGTGTCTTAATCACCGCTAACCCACTAATTGCCACTGACGATGTTGTGTTAATTAATCGAGCGGTGAGAAGCTCATCGAAGCATGCCCTTGACGGTCTAAGGAAGAGTTGGGACATAGAAGAGAAATCTTTGGTGGAATATGTTACTGCTAGCATGGAAGACGACATGGTGTACAGAGGAGATTGTCAGTGTAAAACCTACTTTTCCCGCTTTTGGTCCTATCGGTCGATCAACCCTGACTCTCTTGCCCGCTTTGCCCTTGTTCCCCGCTGTAGTAGGGCCCACTTTGGCTGTAGGTGGCGCGACACAGGAACAACCAGAGATGGACGTCGTGCCGGACTGACTAGGCATGGGTCCATTATGTTTTGTGTCTGAACTGTGTTGAGCCGCGATAGCCCCTCGTACCAGCCATGCCGTCCTAGCTCGCCTTCGGCGAGCTCAGGTATGGTCCATTTACGCTTCGTGCCGGTCTAGGCCTAACCCATTGCACTATTGCGACAAGAGGAAAGTAGCCGGAGACACATGAAGTTGAGGCAGTCAACACAAATATTATGAGAAAAGAACTAAAATTTAATTATTCTTTAACAGTTACAGAGAGCGAGGGGGATGTGCTGAACACGGGCGAGAAAGGGGACAATGGACGAGAAAGAGAGTGAGAGAGATTGAGAGATGGGCTTCTTGCACCGTCTCTCACACTACTACAAAAATCGTCACCTCAGACGGTTCAAAATCATCATCTCAGACGGTTTTATGAACTGTCAGTAATAATGTGTTAGTGATGTAAGAACACATTACAGACGATTTACAAAGCGTATGTGAAAAGAGACATCACAGACGGTTCTTGTTCAGAACCGTCTATGATGTGTAGTCATCACAGACGGTTCTAAACAAGAACAATGTAGTCATCACAGACTGTTCTTGTTTTGAATTGTCTGTGATGACTTTCATAGATCCAAGCATATATCAGGGTCACAGATACAAGCATACATCCGGGTCACAGATCCAAATCAATAGAGCTATTTGCTAGCTTATATTTGCAAAATCTTTCTTACATTCAACAATTGTACACTCAAAGTTTGATGAATGAAAATACATGAACACAATAAAGGGAAAAAGACATAGTGTAGTATTGTTCTTCTCAATTACTCATAGCAAGCTATACTAGATGCTACAATGGCAACATAACACCAAAAAATCAAATAGCATAATAGTTGATTAGGGCGTCCAGCTCAGTTAGTTCTAAAATTTTCAATACATTAGTAGGATCTATTGTTAGTACATAATAGTTGATTAGGGCATCCAGACCAGATATTAGTATGAGAACTTTCTTAAAAAGACCATGAAGCTAATGACTTTCCAGTTTCCATGCACCTAAAGAAAATACAATGTAGCTCATGCATCAAGATTTACCTTCCGTAAATAATCTAAAAGGAGTAGTAGCTTGAAATGACAACTTAAATGCTCCAACAGAAAGAGTAAAATACACTGCTACAGAAAGGCTCATCCGCGAACCCCCATCACTACCAGGGGGGCCGAGACAACAGTGATAGAGTATCACTGTCGGCTCGGGAGCCGCCCAAGCGGGAAAACTTTACTGTGTCTTATCACTATCGATAACCGGTGCAAACCGGCAGTGATAAGACACAGTAAATTTTTCCTACGTGAACGGCAGCGATATCACTGTCGGATTTAGAGAAAGAACCGGCAGTGATATATTACTGCCGATTTGAGAACAAGAACCGACAGTGATAATATGGCCCTATATATAGCCCAGCTTCCTTCCCCAACCTGTCCAGAACAGAGAGGAGCTCTGTTCTTGCTCAGTTGGGGAAGAGAGGGGGCGAATTTTTGCTCTCAAATTTGGTGGAATTCACTTCTAATTCGTGATCTAAGGTTCGTATGTTGATGTATATTTCATTTGTAGTTGATTTAGTTGGATGTATATTGTTGTAGGTTCTGAAAATTATTGATTGCATAATGAGCACAATTACAGCTCTAATTTAGAGACTAGATTTCAATTTACCATCTTTTATATGTATAGTGATTGGTGAGATTAATATGTAGCTTGAATTTAAGTATTTATGAGGACTAAATTAGTGACTGCATTTAATACGTACATTGAATTTAAATATGATAGCACTACATAATTAATTATCATTTAATCTAATTACTTATAACTGTTTCTTTATTTGGTGTATATTAATTTAATAATTTTTTAAGTAATGCAAATTTTCCAGACAAACCATTATAACTAATATCAATTATTTAATTGATTTTAAAAGCGAGAGTTGGATATGGATTTATAAATAATGAAAATTTCTAGATTAATTAGCACTACATAACAAATTAAATGAATAAAATAATTTGTGATCACTTATTGATTTACTAAGATTTTATTTGTTATAAATATTTGTAGATGGATCAAAGATGGATGTATGAAGCGGACTGTCGCGATAGAGAGTACTTTAACGGTGTGATTAGCTTTCGAAGCGCGGTTGTGGCGTACAAGTCAACTAAGATGACGGACTATATTTGTTGCCCGTGCGTCGATTGCAAGAATGAGAAGCAGTTTTCTAATCTTAAGGCGATCCGTGCACACTTGCTTCAAAGGGGTTTCAAGCCTGTCTATACATGTTGGACCGAGCACGGTGAAGATGAGATTGTACGTGAAGGGCATCTGATTCATGATGATGACGAAGACAATGACTCGACGGCGGTCGAAGATACGTTCGTGGACACCCAAGAAGATACGTTTGTCGATAACCACGAAGATGATCTAGAACAGATGTTGCATGATGGGGAGGAGGGCCTTACGAGTGAAAGGGATTTTCAAAAGTTCCAGCGTATGGTTAAGGACTCTACAAAACCTTTGTACTCGGGCTGCAAGGAGGAGCTCAAAAGGCTGCATGTTGTGCTTACGCTGCTGTAGTTGAAGGCAAGCAATAATAGGTCCGATTAGAGCTTCACAGAGCTGTTAGGTTTCTTCAGGGACGTGCTTTCATAGGGTAACGTATTGCCAGTAACCACGTACCAGGTCAAGCAGGTTGTCTGCCCATTGGGACTGGAAGTACAGAAAATACATGCATGTCCAAACGATTGCATATTGTATCGCAATGAGTTTGCAAAATTGGATGCGTGTCCCGTTTGCTAGGCATCCCAGTATAAGCGTGGCGATGATGACATCGAGATGCAGTGTAAGAAGAAAAGACCCCCAGCCAAGGTGGTGTGGTATTTCCCAATAATCCCCCTTCTGAAGCGTCTGTTTGCGAACAAAAGGCATGCTCAATTGCTGCGATGGCACGCCGAAGAGCGTAAGAAGGGTGAAATGCTCAGACACCCTGCTAACTCTGCGCAATGAAGGAACATCGATAGAAAATACAAGAAACACTTTGCATATGATATGAGGAATAAAGGTTCGGGCTTAGTATGGATGGGATGAATCCTTTCGGCAACATGAGTAGTCGTGATAGCACTTGGCCAGAAACTTTATGTATCTACAACCTTCCTTCTTGGCTTTGTATGAAGCAGAAGTACATTATGACGCTGCTGCTGATCCAAGGGCCGAGGCAACCTGGCAACAATAACGATGTGTACCTCAAACCACTGATTGAAGATCTTCTGGTATTGTGGAACGATGGTGTACGGGTATGGGATGAGTATAAAAGAGAGAACTTCATACTACGCGTATTGTTGTTCGTAACCATCAATGATTACCCTGCTCTTGATAATCTTCCGGGCCAGACTATAAAATGATTCAATGGATGCGTCCATTGCTTGGGTAATACAGGTAGCCAGTGGCTAAAATACAACCGAAAAATGTGTTACATGCTGCATCGTAGATTCCTTCGCAAAGACCACCCGTATCGCAACAACAAGAGAGCTTTTGACAGTACAAAGGAGACTGCTTCAGCTCTGAAACATCGCAACGGCAAAGAGATATTTCTGGCCGTAAAGGATATTAAAATGGTCCATGGAAAGGGAGCCGGTAGTACATCAATCCCATGTTCCAGTGATACAGCTCCTTTGTGGAAAAAGAGATCAGTATTTATGGACCTACCTTATTGGCTGCACCTGGATTTTCACAACATGGATGACATTTTCTGGCTAGAACATAGAGAAATGTACCAGTTGTACCAATGAGACGCCCTGGACATGTCTATATTAAGAATGTGGACTCTGTAAGTCTCTTGTATAATTCATGATGTACATTCACGTACCCTTAAGTTGAGGGTCTGACTTCTTTCTTATGTAGAATGGAGGCAATGACACTCAGAGCGAACTTAATTGAAAGGGTAGGATTCCTCGACCCAGGCCTTATCAATTGCAAACTTCTTAAAGATCCAAACACGCTGAAAGAGATTGAGGAATATGTACTCAAGGCGCTGCTAAAGCTATAAGACAAGACCTATGTACTTTTACCCTACAACTTTCAGTACGTGTTTCCCTGCCTACTAGTCTCACACATTTCATGCGCAACACTATATGATGACTAATTGGCTTCAGTACGTGTTTCCCTCGTCATTATGTTAAACGATAGCACAATCACTGTCTTGGATTCAATGAGGAAACCATTACAAAGAAGTAATAGAGTTGCTAGACAGGTAAACTTGGCCGTTGCGTTATTGCTCCAGTAATCTTCCATTCCATTGCACCTATTAATGACTACTCAAAACCATGCATAGGGTGTACTCAAAATACTGCAAGAAGAGCCAGCGGTATCGTCCATTCACGAAAAAGTTTAGAATAAAAACCGATTTTTCGTGCCTGAGACAGCAACAAGGGAACAATTTATATGGATACTACGTAATGACACATATGCACACGTTCGTCACTGACAGTATCGACTACAACGGTGAGATGGTATATTATTACATATTGACACATACATTTCTTTATAAAGACGATGACACTAATTATTGCTTCAATTTCTTCAATGACAGCGCATCAAGCTGGGCACCAACAGCCTACTCGATAGCGAAATTGAAGCCCTTCGAGAGCAGATGGTTGGGTTCATCATTCGAGAAGTTATCAACCCGAAGGGTGAGTTTTTCGAGCCACATGCTAAAGCTTAAGTGAAATGTGAACGATTGTGAATGAATAATGTAATAATTAAATATTATGATGTTTTAATGTATTTGAATTATGCTTTAGCGATGCTTCGTTGATATTGTGCATAACATATACCGTACAGAATACATCTACTATAGAATATATATGCTACAACATTACATAATACATATACTGGAAAATATATATATATATATATAAGAAGGTTTAAAAAACACATCACTGCCGGTTTTGGAGGAAAATATGGCAGTGACTTATCACTGCCCGTTATAGAACATAACCGGAAGTGATAACCGGTTATCGAGAAAAATCCGACCTTGATATTTACTTATCACTACTGGTTGTATAACATGAACCGGCAGTAATAGTGATTATCACTGCCGATTCAAAACGTGGCAGTGATAATCCCCGACTATCACTGCAACTTAGGTAGTGCCGGGTCCACATCCGACAGTGATGCCGATGTGGACCCGATAGTAAATATGCTTTCTGTGCCAGTGATACTACTACATATAGCAATCCTATCTAGTTGGGTAGTAGCTAGGAATTTGCTCAGATAAAGAGCGAACATGACAAAATGGTGATGATATGTGGCTTCTTTGGTGGCTAAGGGGTGATCGAAAACCTCTCATGATTTTGCAGGATATAGCAGACTTCAGAAGACTTTAACCACCTGCTCCTTGATTCTTTACGAAGCACATTGATGTCAAAACCTACAACCAAAGAATAGAACGATAAGGCAGTAATCACTACTACAGAATGGCTTATATTAGACGCCTCATCACAGATGGTTTCTGAAAATTATCTGTGACGATGAACATCACTGACAGTTCTATATTGCAACCGTCAGTGACATTATCACAGACAGTACTCTTCAAAAACCGCTAGTGATATACATGATATCACAGATGGTTTTAGTATTATCTCAGACTGTTTTATAATAAAACCGTCAGTGACTTATCACGACGGTTCATTATAATAACCGTCTGTGATAAACCACATCACAAACGGTTTATCTAGACATAACCATCTGTGATAATATTTTAACTTTTGCGCTCTTACCAAATTTGAACTTCCTGCTCATCTCGTTTTCAACTTTTTTTAAAATACCAGCGGCTCTTCTCCTCCTGCTTTCTTCTCACTTCTCCTGCTCTCCTCTTCTCTTCTCTTCTCTTCTGACTTCTCACTTCCTCTTCCTCTCGTCTTCGAATGTTTGATAAGTGTGGTGTTCGAATCGTTCAACTAAAATGTCATAGCTCATCATCTCCTCCTCCTCTTTCTTTCCCTCTTCTCTTTTCTTTTGCACTCTTGATGTTGCGGCATTTTTGTTTTCGATCCGTGCAACTTTCGGTAAAACGGCCATAACTTTTGCATACTAGCTCCGATCGTGACTTTCTTATGCTCGTTTTAAAGCTAACAAGAAGTTCGATTTGAAAATCCATAATTCCAAGTCAGGGTGCTACATTAGAAGTACACGTGAGGCTCCAAAAAAATGTCGATCTCGAAAAAACGTCATTTAGGGCCTCAAAACGGCTTCCAAAGTTTTTTTCGTCGATTTTGCATTTTCAAGTTCTTTAGAGAAGGGACATGGGATATCTCACATCCAGTAGCTCTTCCATTATGCCTGAACTAGCACAAAGCAGTTGGATCACAGAAATATCATCTGTACATGATGATATATTTTTTTTCCAAAAGTAACATCACAGGCGGTTCATAGTAAAAACCGTCTGTGATAGTTTGTTATCACAGACGGTTCTTAGTAAAAACCGTCTGTGATTACGGTTCTGAATCGTCTGTGATGACCTTTTTTGTAGTGGTGAGTTAGTTTTGTGCTAAATCCTACATTAAGTGGTAATAGACTTTAGACTTGAGCTGAACAATCATTCTCTTCTCTGAACAAAGATACTAAAAAAGCTGGGAATAGAAAAACCTTTTAATTTCATTTCAAGCAGCAAATCATGATTCTCAATGAAATCGGAGAGACGTCGAAGCTATTCCAGCAGGATGATCCCAAACATCATTTAGCACAGAACAGAATTGATTAATGAACTTATCAAACTAAGCAAATTTAGGTCTTTTTGTGTTTTTCTAGCACTACATTTAAGCCCTTTTGCGGTAAACACAAAATTCTTTTTAGGTCCTTCTCGCGCGTTTTCTCGGTTTACTCGTGTAGAGAGCGGCGATCGCGAGTTTTCTCGATTTGCTCGCGTGGGGAGCGTCGCCCGCTGCGTAGTATTCCAAATGTATGGAAGCAGTAGCAATTCGACCAGTATGAAGTCACTCATGTATCCAGATGTATCACAATAGAAATGAATACGAGAGCTCACTTTGATTCAGCAATTATACGCTATGACGGAGCACTGGGATGAACAGGTTCAGCTTTTGCTGCTCTGCGAGCAGCTCCGCAAGGTACCTACAGATAATCGCACATGCTCACCATTAATCACCCTTGTGATAAAACAAACCGGCCTTCCAACTTAGATTTATCTCCGTAAAAGTTGGTTAAAAAACAAGGAAATTCCCCAAATTCCAACGAGATAAGCACCTAAAATGCTAACGCGATCACCGACGTTAGCAAAGTAAACACTGAATAGAGCTATTGGCTTATCTAATTCAGCAAAAATCCCGTGAAACTACGACAACACGTGACCTTTGTCACAAACCAAAGATCTCATCGCGGGGAAGCAGATCTGATGAAAAAAAAATCCCTAAACCTCGCCGACCTACATCAGATTCAAGCTACAAAAACTTGGAGGCATCCCAAATCATCGAATCTGCCCTAGGAACGCTCGAATCTGGTCTCCCAAGAACGATCGGAGCCGAACCCCACATCTTGGCGAGCGTGCACCTAGTCTTGCGACCAACGAACATGGCATAGGCACCGCCTAGGCCGTAGAAGCCACGGCCGAAGGTGATGGCGTAGATCTTGCGGTGGATGGAGATGCAGATCGAATTTGAGGGGTCGGTGCCGCCGTACGACTGTAGCTGCACCAACGTCAGCTCCGTCGCCATCGCTATGTCTTGATCTCCCTCCCTCTCGATCCGACCAGGCCTATCTCGTCATACACAAGCTCACCGCCAAATCCGAGGGGGTCAGCGGACATCACCGTGCTGGATCCACGAACGGGCGAAGGGAATGGTGGAGACCGGAGGCTGGACACGATGGCGACGGGGGTGGGTTCTGTCCCCCGACGTTGATCTGGAAGAGGTGGACACGCCATAGCGGATGGGGAAGACAATGTAGCTGGTACGGCAAAGGTGGTGGAGGCTGGGAGAGGAGGCGAGATGGCGAGCGTCACCGCGGCGGTGGCGGGAGAAAGGCACAGAGAGGGAGGGCATGTGACGACCCCCATTTTTACATAAATGCAAAAATGGAAATCTAATGTGCATTCCGTACTAGTCCCATGATCAGTAGCTAGTACGCACATACACGACAATTGGAATCACAACCATACAACAAAATTATTAAGCGGAAGCTATTATACAAAGAAAACTTTACAACTCAGAGATTATAGCAGCAAAAGAAGCAAAGTTTTGTAGTGTGCCCATCCGACCTACAGGCAACTGACAAGGCATAAACTCTAGAAAGAACACGACGAAGATAATCCCGCAACCTGCGACGAAAGAGGGAACTTCAAAGCTTCGCTAACTTATCCACCTAAAAACAACATATAAGCAAGGGTGAGTACTTTCGTGCTCCGCGAGACTTTAGCAAAACCTATAATATATGTAGGCCATTTCAAAGGAGGCTACTACAGTTAATTTGCATAAAGCAGAATTGATACTGTAAAATCAAGTTATTTGTAAACGAAATTTGTAAGAGCAAGTTAACTGATATGAACTAAGTAAAGCATAAGTAATACTCACAACCCTTCATGAGCATCGAATAATCCAGAAATAGAATCCAACAATGTCGGCCCTTTGACATAAAACAACAGCTGCTAAAACAAGTGTCCTTGATCGTGGACGCGGCTAATTGATTAGATTTACACTCTGCAGAGGTGTACAAGTTTACCCACAAGTCATGACCTTTTCTTTTTGCCTCATGTTTCACGCACCTTTGGCGTGTGGCCAGAATGTTCATGACGAAAGCCTTTACATTATCTAAGTTAACTTTGCACCAGCACCGGGACGTTAACCCATGCTATGATGGAAGAACTCAGATCATAGAAATGTTGGAACCTCCCATAGACATGGCGTACACTGTTATATCGGCAAGCGTTGTTCCCAACACCTCGGTGAGGGCACCCCTTCGAGCAAACTTGAAAGGAATGCTCGTACTACTTCAGCCTGCCAATGTGCAAAGTTAAGCTAGATAACTTAATTGGTTCAAAGTTGCCCCATCCCAACACTTGTGGTTGCACGGGTTTCTCGGATCAATAGCGTCCCATTGCTCGGTCCTTACTGTGACACGGGCCATACTCCACCCTACACTACGTGCAAAATCCTTCTGCACATTCGGCTATTGCCAATAATCTCCCGCATTAAAACCATAGTTTTATTTTGGATTTTTAATCAAAATACCCATAACCAACAGCTTCATTTCCAACGTTTTCCATTTCTTAAGAAACAAATTTTGATCTGATCATTTACCTAATTGGTTCTAAAACATGGCTAAGCATGGATTATTATGAAATCAAATATACCCATGATAACATTAAATAATGTCTAAGCTTAATCTATGTTTATCAAGGTTCACAAGTCCATACTTATCAAGGAGGTTTCATGAGACAACAGGCAAAACTACCAGTACCACAAAATAGCGAATTACAGAAAATAAACGCATGCATGAAATATTTTAATAAACACAATGCAAATTAAATACTGGGATCAAGATGGTCAAAGGGGGTGCTTGCCTTGCTTATTTGTTGCTTATGATGAAGACGAGGCCACGGCTGACGGAGGCATCGACGGAGGAAGGGACGTCGAATTCTACACGTTGATCAATCGAAAATATAGCAGATAACCAACTTTAATAAGGGCAAAAACAAAACAGACAGAAAACTAAATAAAGATTCACTGCAGAAAACAGGAATGCTTTAGGGTTTGAATTATGAGATTTCAAGATCTCATGATTTAGGTAAATACACATTCTTATACTTAAAGGCTTTTATGATGAGCAAAACATGGTTCCTTCTATAGGTTATCTAATCTTGACTTACGAATTCAAGAGGCTTAAATTATGAATTCTTGTATTTATTACTTCGAATTATAGATGCTAAAATTATTTGGATTGAAAGAAAGAATTAAAACACTAGTTAAAGGGGTTATGCGAATAGTACTTAATCTGAAGTGATATTACACAAGGAATAATTTTGAATAAGGTACATCTGTTAGGTTAGGTTATTGGACTTATTTATGTTTTTTAAAAAGGTTTTGGTGATACAAATATATTAACTTTGGATTTCTTCATTATTGCCCAGTTGTTTATTCATATTATGAAGTTCATAAAACATAACACTTTAGGGTATTTGGCTAATAGGATTTATATGCAAAACATGACGAAACAAGATTATTTCTTCAGAACGGGATAGTATATACTTTGAAGAACATTTCTAAGCTGATTTCATACTTCTTAGTGTTTAGACGCGAAATTATATTCATTGTTGAAAAAGCTTATATTATAATAAGGTTTATGTTATAAGGAATTGGATTAGAAGTGTAGTGAACAATTATAACATAGGGTTATAGCACTAGCTGGATTCAGATGAATATTGAGATATAAACAAAATATTTTTCAAGAATATGATAGTCCATATCCTAAATATCATTTCTAAACTGATCTTCATAATATTAGCATTTAGACGAGATATTCTACGGGTTGTTGAAAATGCTTGAGTGTTTCATTTATTTAGAAAACATAACATTTTGAGTTATGTTACTAGACTCTTTTATATACAAACCTTAACGAAATAATAATCTTTCTTTCTTCAGAACATAGTAGCATGCACTTCATAGACTGTTTCTACGCAGTTTTCATAAAGTTTTACACTTAGACCAGGTGTTTTATAAACCACCGAAAAGGCTTAAGCGTTTCTTTAACTACACGACAAAGGTTCAGTTTTCGATTTAAAGTTGCGACTACGCCTTATAAGATAATCTACCCGTTTTTCAGGTATAACCATGGAACAACTCTAAGAGTGTTTTAAAGCTAATTCCGCGATATTTGGCTTCTATTCGAGATGGTTCCCATATAAGTGATCATTAGGGCTTAACAAGGACTTAATTCAGATTAGCACAATCATCAGATATTTTTGTATAATCAGCAAGGGCATTATTTTTAAGGTTATAGGATTTGGTTTTGTCAAATTTGAAGTTCGTTAGAGAAAGTTATGACTATTTGGATTATACAAGTATTGAAACTTCGACTACTAAACATTTATTGTTTTCTATCTCAAACCTTTAATATTTTTACACATCTAGGATCCTTGTGATGTCAGGAGTATAACAAAACTGGTTTGGTGATTATTTGATTTCATTTGATCCATATTTTAACTATTTAATTATCTATGCAAGGGAAGCTTCTCATGCTTACTTTCTAATACAAACTGAGTTCAACTCCAAATGTTTTTACAGAAATGGGACATTTACAACCTTAGGGACTTGTGAGAACAATTTCATGATTTTAGGAGCTATAGTTTGCATAGCTACTATATGTTAAATAAAATGGACTTTAAACAAACTTGTTTGAAATAATTTGAACTCCAGTCATCATCTAAGTTCTGTTACATATTCCAAATCCTTATGGCTTAATTCAAATTTAGAAACTTATTTCATCTTATTTGGACCTTCCTAGCAAAAGATATAAAGAGATAACTAAAATGAGCCAAAAAGGAAAATTAAAATGCAGTTCCTCCTTGGATTTGAAGCCAGGACCTGAGGTTTCCAGAGACGGTGCACAACCACTGAGCTGCAAGTCTTCGCGTGACTAAATGGGCTAATGAATTTATTTGAGGTGCTCTGCAGAGAAACCAAAAATAGAGGAAAAATGATCATGCGGTGCTGCCCCAAGATTCGAACACTTGATCTCCTGATCCCAGAACAACGCACAAACCACTGAGCTACACACTGACTTGCGACAAAAGGGAACGCCAAAACACTTGAGGCTTACCTGAGGGCCGGAACAGGGGAGAAGCTAGGGCTCGCCGGCGCCGCTACTCCGGTATGTCTCCGGCCGAATCGGTGACACGGCGAGCACCAGTGCAGCACGCCGCACCTGATGGTGGGGTCACTTACCTCCGACGATGGCCGGAGCGGGCTGCCACCGTGGGCCAGGCGGTGGTGGGAATGGCGCCTCGCTAGAGAAGACAATAAAAAGGGGCTTGAGCTCGGGTGATGCCAGATTAAGCTTCAGCGGTGCAGAGGAGTTCCATTTTGCCGGTCGTCTTGGATGGAGGTCGGCCGGCCTGCTCCGCCACCGAGCGTCGGCTTTGGGGAAGTAGGCGCACGCGCGGCGGTGGTTGATCGGCAGGTAAGAGCAAAAATCGATGAGTGAGACGAGTTCAGTGATGCTCAGGGATACTGCGGTTGCGAGGAATTTGAGAATAGCTCACCGAGTGAGGCGAATTGCTTTTCAACCTGAGACCTCGCACTCTGTTGACAATGGTAGAAGAAAAGGTGTTTTGGGCTTTTGCGCGATTCTAGCTGCAGCCAAGGATGACGAATGAGCTCAGTAGAACACAGTGAAGCTGAAGGTTCATGGAATTGAAATTCTACTCACCGATTTTTCTTGAACGGCTTTCTCCCTTCTTCTTGCTTGCGGCGGCAATGGCAGGGAAGGAAGCTGAACTCGGCAGGAAAGAGTTCTGGCTTTTGGTCTCAGGCTGGCGAGCGATTAAGGAAAGAATGGCTCAATTGATAGCTTTGTGTGTTGGAGAGAATGGTTGTATATTGTTCTTGGGAAGTTTGATGCTGATGCTTGAGCTCTTGCATTTGGCTTGTGTGTTCTGCGTGTGGGAGGGATGCACACTTGTGACTTAATGGCTGAGACTTACTAGCCTTCGCAGGAATGTTCTGGGCTTGGCGAGGTGTCCCCAAAGGCACAGGAAACATAATGTCTTCAGGACTGGACATTGAAATGGCTATGAACTAAGTTGAAAAAATTACTAACCTTTTTGACCATGGTCTACTGGGAGTGGTTAGCTTCCAGTAAAATTTTGGGACGAAAATACTGTATAATTAATTTATAATAATTCCGACACTGTGCACTGCTCAGAATTTTGATTTCGGATTTCGATTTATTTAAGGGTGCAAATATTATTATTTATTTTAGAACTTTTTTTAGTAGTTTGGTTTGGGCTTAGGATGTCCCTATAAAAATTTCAAGTCAAAATATGGCGTAATTAGTTTACAAAAATTCTGACATGAAAATCTTCAGATTTTCAAAGCCTCTGTTTTTTAATTTTTAGAAGGTCTAAATGACATGATAAATTCTTGCAATGTTTACCTGAAATAAATTATACTCTGAAGGTATTATGGTAATTTTCATGGCTCTAGATAAGTTCGTAATATTTTACATTAATTCTGACTTACACTGTTTTTTGTCAATAGAGATGTCACTCATTTCATTTATTTATTTTTGTGTACATAAAATTTTTACTTGTTGACTTTACTGACTTACCAGCATGTATAGATTTCCATGGTAAATTTTTCTAACTTTTTATGTTTACAATTTTACCATTTCCCTTTTCTTATTCTCTTTTGATTGATTTTCCTTCAATACAAAAATCCAAGACATTTCAAATAAGAACCAATAATACCAATAAAACTCATCAATAAACATATTCAAATTTAAAATATTCATTTTTATTTTATTGCATTTTTCGGGATGTTACAGATCTACCCCCTTACAAAAATCTCGACCCCGAGATTTGGCGAGGCTAGAAGAAGTCCGGGAATTCCTTTCGCAGATGATCTTCACGCTCCCATGTTGCTTCATCTACTGTGTGGTTGCTCCATTGAACTTTTAGCATTTTGTGGGATTTGTTTCTCGTGTGGCGTTCCGCTTCTTCGAGGATGCGTATTGGACGCTCTCGATATGACAAATCTGGATGGAGGTCGATGTTCTCCAAACTGGTGAACTTAGCGGGCACGCGGAGACACTTCTTGAGTTGCGATACATGGAAGACATTGTGAACTTAGGATAATTGAGGTGGCAACTCCAGTTTGTATGCCAACTCACCCATCTTCTCGAGAATTTGATACGGTCCAATGTATCAGGGAGGCAGCTTCCCACGGATCTGGAAACGACGAACTCCACGAAGCGGTGAGACTTTTAGGTAGACATGATCACCAATTTCGAAGCTGAGTTCACGGCGACGATTATCGGCGTAACTCTTTTGTCGAGACTGGGCTTCTTTCAATCGGCTTCTGATTACATCCACTTGCTCTTGGGCTTCTTGGATAAGATCTGGGCCGAAAAATTTCCTTTCGCCAACCTCGGACCAGAAAAGACGAGTTCTGCATTTTCTCCCATATAATGCTTCAAATGGTGGCATTTGAAGACTGGCTTGAAAGCTGTTGTTATAGGAGAATTCAGCGAATGCAAGACTCTTCTCCCAATTAGCGCTATATGAAAGCACACAGGCTCTGAGCATATCTTCCAGGATTTGATTTACTCTTTCAGTTTGCCCATCTGTCTGAGGATGATAAGCTATACTGAAGTTTAGCTTAGTAGTTCCTAACAGACTGTGCAAACTTTCCCAAGAAATGAGATGTGAATTGTGATCCACGATCTGACACAATTGTTTTTGGGACTCCATGCAACCGCACAATGTTGCTGATATACAACTCAGCAAGCTTATCTCCTGAATATGTAGTCCTGACTGGAATAAAATGTGCTACCTTTGTTAACCGGTCAACAATCACCCAGATAGAATCATTTCCTTTTCGATTTCTGGGAAGACCAGTAACGAAATCCATACTAATATCTTCCCATTTCCATTCAGGAATTTGTAGGGGTTGAAGGAGACCAGCAGGACATTGATGTTTGGCTTTAACTCGCTGACATACGTCACATTCAGCAACATAGGCGGCAATTTCCTTTTTCATGCCGGGCCACCAATATTCCTTTTTTAGGTCTCGATACATTTTTGTGCTCCCAGGGTGAATAGAAAGAGGAGATTCATGAGCTTCCTTCAAAATCAGTCTCTTGAGTTCAGAATCATCTGGGACATATATACGATTTCCTCGCATAATTACTTCATCCGAGCTTTCAGAGAATTCGGACTCAACACCTTCTCTTAATTGCTTTCTAATTTTGACAACGGCTTCATCCTTGAGTTGATTGGCTTTCACATGAACTCTGAGAGTTGGTTGCAATTCAAGAGCAGCAACATAGCCTTCTTCAACCAAATCCAAATTGAGCTTTTGGAATTCACTTTGCAGCTCGGATTGATCAGAGATGAAAAGACAATGAAGCTTCCGACTGAGAGCATCAGCTACAACATTAACCTTACCAGGATGGTAATGAATGCCAATGTTATAGTCTTTGATCAACTCTAGCCATCTCCTTTGCCTGAGAATTAAATCTGGCTGGGTGAAGAAATATTTCAGACTTTTGTGATCTGTATAGATTTCACACCGATTGCCAATAAGATAATGTCTCCAAAACTTCAGAGCATGGACAACAACTGCTAACTCCAAATCATGAGTTGGATAATTTTGCTCATGCGGCCGAAGCTGACGCGAAGCATATGCGATAACCTTTCTTTCTTGCATCAATACACATCCAAGGCCGTGTCGTGATGCGTCGCAATATACCTCAAAGCTCTTATGAATATCAGGAACAATAAGAATTGGAGCTGTGGTTAATCTTTTCTTAAGCTCTTGGAGGCTTGCTTCACATTCTGGGGTCCACTCAAATTTCTTTTCCTTTCTCAGCAGTTGAGTCATAGGACGAGCAATTTTGGAGAAGTTTTCGATAAAGCGGCGATATTATCCCGCTAAACGAAGAAAAATTCGGACTTTAGGAACAGACTGAGGTGGCTCCCATTCTTTGATAGCTTGGATCTTTCGTGGATCAACTACAATTCCACCCTCCGAAAGAATATGCCCAAGAAATGCGACTTCCTTTAACCAGAATTCACACTTCTCGAATTTGGCATAGAGTTTATGCTCACGAAGTTTTCCAAGCACCATACTCAAGTGCTGCACATGGTCTTCTTCAGTTTTGGAATAAATGAGAATGTCATCAATGAACACCACTACGAACTTGTCCAAATACTCCATAAAGACCTTATTCATAAGGCACATAAAACTGGCAGGAGCATTTGTAAGTCCGAATGACATTACGGTGTACTCATACAACCCGTAACGAGTGGTGAAAGCAGTTTTTGGAATATCCTCGGGTTTCATTTTCAATTGATAATACCCATGTCTCAAATCAATCTTTGAAAATACCTGAGCAGCATTCAATTGATCAAAAAGATCATCAATACGAGGAAGTGGATACTTGTTCTTGATAGTGACCTCATTTAAAGCACTATAATCTATGCACATGCGTAGACCACCGTCCTTCTTAGGAACAAATAGCATAGGACTGCCCCATGGAGATGAACTAGGACGAATAAATCCTTTATCCAATTGATCATTGAGCTGTTTCTTCAATTCAGCCAACTCATCTAGAAGCAAGCGATAAGGTCGCTTAGAGATAGGTGCTATTCTAGGAACAAGATTAATAACAAATTCCATGTCCCGGTCTGGAGGCATTCCTGGCAGTTCATCTGGAAACATATCGGAATACTCACATACCACTGATACTTGACTCAATTCTGTGACCAAAGCAGAACAGAGTAAAGGTTGCTGAGCTGGAGTGTTACTAATTGAAGAAAACTGCAGTTGGATCCCATTTGGACTAAGAAGGGATATAGATCGGTTAGCACAATCAATACAACCCTTGTGATTAGATAACCAATCCATACCGAGGATCACATCTAGTCCCGAGGTCTCAATAACAATGAGATCAGCATAAAAAGATACTCCATTAATCTTAATGCATACCTCAGAACAGAGTTTCGAGGTTTTCATAGTTGCTCCAGATGAATAGATTATCATTTTTGTGGGAAGCAAATCAGCTTGAAGTTCATTTAATAAATTTGTTGGATATGAAGGGATGTGATGCACCAGAATCAAATAACACCAATGTAGGTACAGAGTGAACAAGGAATGTTCCTAGTACCACATCAGTTGCATTATGAGCTTCTTCTGTTGTCACATGGTGTAGACGGCCATGATTAATACCTTGTTTTGAAGTAGAAGGTGGCTTAGAGACCTGTGAAATTCCAATCATTTGATCTCTATTTGAGGATTACTGTTGAGAATAAAATTGATCAGAATCCTTCTTAGGACAAGCATAGGCTTCCTGGCACTGAGTGCTAGAAAATGATCTTGCTTGCCACAGTGAATGAACTGCGGGCTGTTGAGGGTGAAAAGCTTGCCCTTGGCACTGTTGGGATTGAGATGTAGACTGCTGAACATTGGATAGCTGTAATAGACGCTGCTTTGAGGGATGATCATTTGTTGACTGACGTGCTATCCATTTACGCTTTCGACTTTCTATTACTGCTCTCATGCCGAACTCCACCCGGATAGCCTTATCAACCAAGGTTTGGAAATCATGAATATCATGGGCGACTAGCGTCCATTTGATTTCTTCATTCAAGTGTTCTCTGAAATGCTCAATTCTTCGAGCTTTATCTGACACTTCAGAAACAGCATAGTGAGATAAATGATTGAAGCGGTGTAGATATTCCATCACTGATAAGTTTTCTTGCTTCAATTCCATAAATTCTCGCTTCTTGATCTCAATGATGCTTGCAGGAATGTGAGTCTGGCAAAATGCTTCTTTAAATGCTGCCCAAGATATAATTTGACCTTCAAGGAGCCTCGCCTGATGGTTCTCCCACCAAATTGCTGTAGCTCCATGTAGCTGGTGAGAAGCATAAAGGACCTTCTCATAGTCACTGCACTGTGCAATGGCCAGTTTGATCTCAATAGAACGGAGCCAATCATCAGCGTCGAGAGGTTCTACTGACGAGGAGAAAGTCGGGGGCTGAGTTTTTAGAAACTCACCCAACTTGGAGTAATGCGGTGTACCACCATTTCCATCCCTAGTTTCGCTAAGGTGGGTAGTATTCTGCACTACTTGCTGGAGCAGAAGTGTATCAACCTGATGCTCTTGCTCAATCATTGCTAGGACTTGAGCCACAGCTGAGGATTCAGGAGATTGTTCTTCAGGAATAACTTCACTTGGATTTTGAGGTGGTGGAGGTGATTCAAGACGAACATTGCGTCGAGATGTTCTGGTAGCTGGATATTGCGAACTAGGTTGGACTGGAATTGGAATGCTGCCCCTTTTTGGTCGGGAACTTTGAGCGGCCTCATACTCCAATAACTTTCTTAAGGACCTTGTTTTAGGCATCCTGTAGTCAAGAGGAGACAGATATTTAGGTGAGATTCAGCTAAGTCACTAGGCAACGTTTCATTCTTTAAAGTCTTTTTAATTAGATTTTCTTGCTGATTAAGGATTATCACGTTGTGAAGTAGTTAACCTAGTGTCAAGTATTCACGAGTGTATCGCGGAAAGCACAACCAAAAAGTTTTCAAGTATAGCACACAAATTAACCATGAATTAATATACAAAGGTTCTAAATAGCTTAGCCCATATATTCCTACTCGACCTATCCACAAAGGTCTTCACAAGTGACATTCCTTCTACTTAAGATTGTTGAAGTAGAAATCGGAGCTTCCATTTGTCGAGGATTGTTTTAAGGAAAGAAGAGTTTGTTTACAAAACAAAATGAATGTAGGGGTAAGAGGAGGATCTTTAGAAATAGGGAAGAATAGCAAAATCTACAATTTGCAAATATGGTAACTTTTGGACATAAGATTTTGAATTTGATTATTCTAATGCTAACGACCATTCAATCTAGGGTTTATCCTACAGTTAGCATAGCTCTGATAACAACTGTGACGACCCCCATTTTTACATAAATGCAAAAATGTAAATCTAATGTGCATTCCGTACTAGTCCCATGATCAGTAGCTAGTACGCACATACACGACAATTGGAATCACAACCATACAACAAAATTATTAAGCGGAAGCTATTATACAAAGAAAACTTTACAACTCAGAGATTACAGCAGCAAAAGAAGCAAAGTCTTGTAGTGTGCCCATCCGACCTCCAGGCAACTGACAAGGCATAAACTCTAGAAAGAACACGACGAAGATAATCCCGCAACCTGCGACGAAAGAGGAACTTCGAAGCTTCGCTAACATATCCACCTAAAAAAAATATAAGCAAGGGTGAGTACTTTCGTACTCCGCAAGACTTTAGCGAAACCTATAATATATGCAGGCCATTTCAAAGGAGGCTACTACAGTTAATTTGCATAAAGCAGAATTGATACTGTAAAACCAAGTTATTTGTAAACGGAATTTGTAAGAGCAAGTTGACTGATATGAACTAAGTAAAGTATAAGTAATACTCACAACCCTTCGTGAGCATCGCATAATCCAGAAATGAATTCAAACAATGTCGGCCCTTTGACATAAAACAACTGCTGCTAAAACAAGTTCAGACCAAACCCATTTTAGAAAATGCCAAAACTAACATTGAAATGACTTCACCAAGTTTCCTTGACCATGGACGCGGCTAATTGATTAGATTTACACTCTGCAGAGGTGTACAACTTTACCAACAAGTCATAACATTTTCTTTTTGCCACATGTTTCACGCACCTTTAGCGTGTGGCCAGAATGTTCATGACGAAAACCTTTACATTATCTAAGTTAACTTTGCATCAGCACCGGGACGTTAACCAATGCTATGATGGAAGAACTCAGAGCATAGAAATGTTAGAACTTCCCATAGACAAGGCGTACACCGTTATATCTGCAAGCGTTGTTCCCAACACTTCGGTGAGGGCACCCCTTCGAGCAAACTTGAAAAGAATGCTCGTACTACTTCAGCCTGCCAATGTGCAAAGTTAAGCTAGATAACTTAATTGGTTCAAGGTTGCCCCATCCCAACACTTGTGGTTGCACGGGTTTCTCGGATCAATAGCGTCCCATTGCTCGGTCCTTAGTGTGACACGGGCGATACTCCACCCTACACTACGTGCAAAATCCTTCTGCACATCCGGCTATTGCCAATAATCGCCCGCATCAAAACCATAGTTTTATTTT
This sequence comes from Otatea glauca, assembly GCA_036346275.1. Classification (NCBI taxonomy): domain Eukaryota; kingdom Viridiplantae; phylum Streptophyta; class Magnoliopsida; order Poales; family Poaceae; genus Otatea; species Otatea glauca. Next base: position 22,195,758 of record CM070719.1, on the reverse strand, counting down.
GGGTTTTTAATCAAAATACCCATAACCGACAGCTTCATTTCCATCATTTTCCATTTCTTAAGAAACAAATTTTGATCTGATAATATACCTCATTGGTTCTAAAACATGGCTAAGCATGGATTATTATGAAATCGAATATACCCATGATAACATTAAATAATGTCTAAGCTTAATCTATGTTTATCAAGGTTCACAAGTCCATACTTATTAAGGAGGTTTCATGAGACAACAGGTATAACTACCAGTACCACAAAATAGCGAATTTACAGAAAGTAAACGCACGCATGAAACATTTTAATAAACACAATGCAAATTAAATACTGGGATCAAGATGGTCAAAGGGGATGCTTGCCTTGCTTATTTATTGGTTACGACGAAGACGTGGTCACGGCTGACGGAGGCATCGACGGAGAAAGGGACGTCGAATTCTACACGTCGATCATCCGAAAATATAGCAAATAACCAACATTAATCAGGGCAAAAACAAAACAGACAGAAAACCAAATAAAGATTCTCTGCAGAAAACAGGAATGCTTTAGGGTTTGAGTTATGAGATTTCAAGATCTCATGATTTAGGTAAATACACATTCAAATACTTAATGGCTTTTATGATGAGCAAAACATGGTTCCATCTATAGGTTATCTAATCTTGACTTACGAATTTAAGAGGCTAAAATTATGAATTCTTGTATTTATTACTTCGAATTATAGATGGTAAAGTTATTTGGATTGAAAGAAAGAATTAAAACACTAGTTAAAGGGGTTATGCAAATAGTACTTAATCTGAAGTGATATTACACAAGGAATAATTTTGAATAAGGTACATCTGTTAGGTTAGGTTATTGGACTTATTTATTGTTTTTAATAAGGTTTTGGTGATACAAATATTTTAACTATGGATTTCTTCATTATTGCCAAGTTGTTTATTCATATTATGAAGTTCATAAAACATAACACTTTAGGGTATTTGGCTAATAGGATTTATATGCAAAACATGACGAAACAAGATTATTTCTTCAGAACGGGATAGTATATACTTTGAAGAACATTTCTAAGCTGATTTCATACATCTTAGTGTTTAGACGCGCTATTATATTCATTGTTGAAAAAGCTTATATGATAATAAGGTTTATGTTATAAGGAATTGGATTAGAAGTGTAGTGAACAATTATCACTTAGGGTTATAGCACTAGCTGGATTCAGATGAATATTAAGCTATAAACAAATTATTTTTCCAGAATATGATAGTCCATATCCTAAATATCATTTCTAAACTAATGTTCATAATATTAGCACTTAGACAAGATATTCTGCGGGTTGTTGAAAATGCTTGTGTGTTTCATTTATTTAGAAAACAGAACATTTTGGGTTATGTTACTAGACTCTTTTATATACAAACCTTAACGAAATAATAATTTTTCTTCAGAACATAGTAGCATGCACTTCATAGAGTGTTTCTACGCTGTTGTCATAAAGTTTTACACTTATACGTGGTGTTTTATAAACCACCGAAAAGGCTTAAACGTTTCTTTAACTACACGACAAAGGTTCAGTTTTCGATTTAAGGTTGCGACTATGCCTTATAAGATAATCTACCCATTTTTTAGGTATAACCAAGGAACAACTCTATGAGTGTTTTAAAGCTAATTCCAAGATATTTGGCTTCTATTCGAGTTGGTTCCCATATAAGTGATCATTAGGGCTTAACAAGGACTTAATTCAAATTAGCACAATCATAAGATATTTTTGCATAATCAGCAAGGGTATTATTTTTTGAGGTTATAGGATTTGGTTTTGTCAAATTTGAAGTTCGTTTGAGAAAGTTATGACTATTTGGATTATACAAGTATTGAAACTTCGACTACTAATCATTTACTGTTTTCTATGGCAAACCTTAAATATTTTTATACATCTAGGATCCTTGTGATGTCAGGAGTATAACAAAACTGGTTTGGTGATTATTTGAATTCATTTTATCCATATTTTAACTATTTAATTCTCTATGCAAGGCAAGATTCTCATGCTTACTTTTTAATACAAACTGAGTTCAACTCCAAATGTTTTTATAGAAATGGGACATTTACAACCTCAGGGACATGTGAGAACAATTTCATGATTTTAGTAGCTATAGTTTGCATAGCTACTATATGTTACATAAAAGGGACTTTAAACAAACTTGTTTGAAATAATTCGAACTGCAGTGATCATCTAAGTTCTGTTATATATTCCAAATCCATATAGCTTAATTCAAATTTAGAAACTTATTTCATCTTATTTGGACTTTCCTAGCAAAAGATATAAAGAGATAACTAAAATGAGCCAAAAAGGAAATTACTGGGATTTGAAACCAGGACCTGAGGTTTCCAGAGAAGGTGCACAACCACTGAGCTACAGGTCTTCGCATGATTAAATGGGCTAATGAATTTATTTGAGGTGCTCTGCAGAGAAACCAAAAATGGAGTAAAAATGATCATGCCGTGCTGGCCCAAGATTCGATCACTTGATCTCCTGATCACAGAACAGCGCACAAACCACTGAGCTACACACTGATTTGCGACAAAAGGGAACGCCAAAACACTTGAGGCTTACCTCAGGGCCGAAACAGGGGAAGCTAGGGCTCGCCGGCGCCGCTACTCCGGTGGATCTCCGGCCGAATCGGGGGCACGGTGAGCACCAGTGCAGCACCCCGCACCTGATGGTGGGGTCACTTACCTTCGACGATGGCCGGAGCGGGCTGCCTCCGTGGGCTAGGCGGTGGCGGGAATGGCGCCTCGCCAGAGAAGACAATAAAAAGGGGCTTGAGCTCGGGTGATGCCAGATTAAGCTTCAGCGGTGCAGAGGAGTTCCATTTGGCCGGTCGTCTTGGATGGAGGTCGGCCGGGTTGCTCTGCCACCGAGTGCCGGCTGTGGGGAAGAAGGCGCACGTGCGGCGGTGGTTGATCGGCTGGTAAGAGCTGAAATTGATGAGTGAGACGGGTTCAGTGATGCTCAGGGATACTGCGGTTGCGAGGAATTTGAGAATAGCTCACCGAGTGAGGCGAATTGCTTTTCAACCTCAGAGCTCACACTCTGTTGAGAATGGCAGAAGAAAAGGAGTTTCGGGCTTTTGCGTGATTCTAGCTGCAGCCAAGGATGACGGATGAGCTCAGTAGAACATAGAGAAGCTGAAGGTTCATGGAATTGAAATGCTACTCACCGATTTTGCTTGAACGGCTTTCTCCCCTCTTCTTGCTTGCGGTGGCAATGGCAGGGAAGGAAGCTGAACTCGGCAGGAAAGAGTTCTGGCTTTTGGTCTCAGGCTGGCGAGCGATTAAGGAAATAATGGCTCAATTGATGGCTTTGTGTGTTGGAGAGAATGGCTGTATATTGTTCTTGGGAAGTTTGATGCTGATGCTTGAGCTCTTGCATTTTGCTTGTGTGTTCTGCGTGTGGGAGGGATGCACACCTGTGACTTAATGGCTGAGACTTACTAGTAGCCTTCGCAGGAATGTTCTGGGCTTGGCGAGGTGTCTCCAAAGGCACAGGAAACGTGATGGCTTCAGGACTGGACATTGAAATGGCTATCAACCAATTTGAAAAAATTATGAAAATTTTTGACCATGGTCTACTGGGAGTGGTTAGCTTCCAGTGAAATTTTTGGATGAAAATACCGTATAATTAATTTATAATAATTCTGACACTGTGCACTACTTTGAATTTTGATTTCGGATTTCAATTTTTTTAAGGGTGCAAATATTATTATTTATTTTTAAAACTTTTTGTAATAGTTTTTTTGGGCAATGTATGTCCCTATAAAAATTTCAAGTCAAAATAAGGCATAATTATTTTACAAATATTCTGACATTAAAATCTTCAGATTTTCAAAGCCTCTGTTTTTGAATTTTTAGAAGGTCTAAATTACATGATAAATTCCTAAAATTTTTACCAGAGATAAATTCTACTCTGTGGGTGTTATGGTAAGTTTTATGGCTCCAGATAAGTTCCTAATATTTTACATATATTCTGACTTACACTGTTTTTATTCAAAAGAGATGTCACTCATTTCATTTGTTTATTTTTGTGCGCATAAAAGTTTTACTTGTTGACTTTACTGACTTACCAGCATGTATAGGGTTCCATGGTAAATTTTTCTAACTTTTTATGTTTACCATTTTACCATTTCCCTTTTCTTATTCTATTTTGATTGATTTTCCTTCAATACAAAAATCCAAGACAATTCAACTAAGAACCAATAATACTAATAAAACTCATAAATAAACATATTCAAATTTAAAATATTCATTTTTATTTTATTGTATTTTTCGGGGTGTTACAGGGCAGTACACGCGAGAGGGGGACACAGGCGAGGGGAGAGTTGTGAGAGGACTGAACGGGGGCAGCACTTGATCGGGCTAGGTTTGCGATCGCTCTGGGTAGGGTTCGCATAAATTGGGGAAAATTCACGGCCAGTGGACTTGAAGTCTTGAACCCACGATCACTTGATCCCATGTCAGAAGCCTTATCCATTAGGCTACGGGTGCACTTGTGCTCATGGGCACATCACAGACAGTTTTATCCAAAAAACTGTGAGACCCCGTTCTGATAAACAGGAACTCCATGTGATTACTGTGCTATTCCCTGGATCAGTAGCTAGCACTCACATGTTTACAACATTCGTATCAAAATCATACACGCAAACATATAGAAGATCTTACATAACTGAAATAATTATACAAAGTTCAGTACAAATTTAAACCATTTTAACAGCGGAAATTAAAACAGAAACCAAAAGGAACTAAAACTCCAAACAGCCTTGTGGATGCCCACTAAACCCTCAGGCACTGACTAGGCAACCTAGAAGAGGCTATCGTCAAAACCCCCGAGACCTGCTTGAAAGAAAGCGTCGTCTGGCAGATCGCAGTCTTCTTCCTCTGAGACAGCAGATGCAAGATTGAGTACATTGGTACTCAGCAAGACTTATATTGGTTCACAGATGCAAATAAATAATTATGCAAGCTGAGCAATGGACAGGCTATCGTTATTTTGCATTTGCATAAAACATTAAAAAAAAGTAAGCATAATAGATTGCAACATCGCATTTTAATAAAAGCAATTGAAAGACAGAATGATAAGCAAATATTCCAGATTTTCAACCCAGTCTACCCGACTGCATATAAACCTCGGTGTCGGCCCTTTGACACAAAAGATAGTTGAAAAACCGTTTCCAAAAGCCCAACCCATTTTGGAATCACCAAAACTCTAGCATTGGGAGGATTTTCCCCAAGTGCCCATTACCGCGGGCGCGGCTAATCGATCAGATTTTTCACTCTGTAGAGGTGTACACTTTACCCACAAGGAATGATCAACCTCTTTTGCCAGGCCAGTTAACACACTTCCTTCAGTGTGTCGGCAAGGAGATCATACAAAGCTGTTACATTATTTAGATATGGCTTTACACCAGCCCGGGACGTTAACCCTCGCTCTGAAGACAGAGACACTCACCCAAGCCGTGGATCCACATTTATCACACACACACCACGTCTCTGTCCAGGGCAAGGCGTACACCGTTGCATTGGTATGTAGAAACCCCTACAGCATGCACTGCACCGGACTGCTGTGCAATCTCCGCCTTCCATAGATGCAAAGCCAAATCTAAACAACTTATTAAGCTAAGACCCGCCCATACAAGCCCTTGTGGTTGCACGAAACATGGTTCTACAACATCCCATTTGCTCGGTCCTTAATCGACACGGCGATACTCCACCTAGCTACGTGCAAATCCTTTTGCACAACCGGCTAGCGCCAAATAACCACCAGCGTCAAAACATAGTTTTGTTTGAGGGTTTTAGCAAATTATCATCAACCAGTTCCCAAAAGATCATATGACAAATTGAAAAGATGAAAATACCAACGAGAGACTTAGCGGGAATATTATTATGCTAGCGGTTATACCCAAACATGACATTAAGTATGTCTAGCTCAATCTAAGGTTTACAAGGTTCACAAGTCCATACAGATTGAGACAAACCATAATTTACAGGATTAGCTACAGTTCTACCCCAAAATAGCACTTTTATGGGGAATTATCCAGATGCACTGTACATAAGCAAAAACAACATATAGTAGGTGAATTATCAGGCTCAACGTGATCAAGGAGTTGCTTGCCTTGCAAATCACTGTCAGGAATAAAATCTGGATCTGCAGAACAGTCTTCTTCTTCTTCGATGATGTCGGTCTCTACTCGTTGCGAACAAGAAGGAAAAGAGAATATCAGCAAACTCCAAATGGCAAAAAGAAAACAGACAGATAAACAGGTAAACACAATTTCGAATCAAACAGGCAACTGCTATTCATGAAATATTCGAATTTAAACATCGAATTATAGATGCTAAAATTATTTGAAAAGGAATGATTGTTCATTAGCTACTTTGGAAGATGCAACACTCAAAGAAACAGAGCCCTCTCTGACTTTCTCAAACTTTCCAAGAAGATAGCACTTGAAAAACTATATCATCTAGGGTTATAAACCTAACAAGATTGATGTCCATTAACTACAGAAATTAGAGTTTAAGCCTTGAATTAGCTAGAGCATACTTTAATTATCAAATCTAACAACTTATTTCAACTTTTAGGATTTGGATGAAACTTGAAAACTATTGCTGAAAAGGCTTGGTTGAACTCAAGACTTAGCTACAAAACTGGCAAAGGAAAGAGGGCTAAATCATATCACTTAGGGTTATTACACTTATGAAAACTAAGTGAACCAAAGCTCTAAAACAGAATAGATTTCTGGAATATGGTAGAACAAACTTTGGTTATCTTTTCTACACTATTCTTCCAAAATTTATTACTTGAATGAGTTATTTTACACATGGTTGAAAAAGCTTGATTACTTCAATCATTCAGCAAAACATAAAAAGTAGACTCATTCCCTTAACCTGTTTTACATACAAACCTTAACAAAATATCATTATTTTTCCAGAATCTACTAGAATATACTTTGTGAAGTGCTTCTATACCATTTTTACATTCTTCCTTATTCATATAGTCCGTTTTATCATATGTTGAAAAGGGCTATATGAACATAAAAACTAACTTATAACCTTTCAATTTTTCATTTTCATTCATTACTAAACTATTCAACATCTTTCATCCATTTTCTTCCTGAAATCAGGGCATGATCTTAAAAACATTTTAAAAGTGAATTTGAGTTATTTTGAACTTGTTCATAGCAATTATATCTATTTTGGTTATAACTAGTGTTGTTTTTCTTGATTGAACAACTATCACAACTACTTTTCCCTAAGTATTTTCACATGAGCAACTCCCCATGATACATACCTAAATAGAATGAACTTTTAAACATTCAAACTTTAGTCCTATCTTTCATTTACTCAATTTCATTTTTCGTGCTTAATATTCATTTTTAAGCAAACATGATATATAATAAGGTATCATGGAAACATTTTGTTTATTTGGAATACTCATAACTCAGAGACTCAACAAAAATTTACTTTTCCTTAATTGGATCATCCCAAAAATATTTTATTCATAACACCCTATTTACACTTAAGCTTCTCTTTAATTTTTCCTAAAATCACATTTTAATCATCTACAGAAATTTTTGTATATCCAGAAACTACAGAATTTTATACAAATTTAGATATTTGTTTCACTCAATTTGGCTAGATGATTCAAAAGTTACAAGCATTTGAATTTTGGCCGGTTTCTGAAAATCAACTGAAATTGCAAAATATGCTTTCGCTCACAGAAAACGGCTTTCGCCCCGCGCGCCAAAATTAAGTTCAAACCCGCGGCCTCGCTGACATCTGGGTCCCATCGGCCAGTGACCCAGAGTAGGGCACCGGGGACTCTTACTCGCCGCCGGTGAACTAGCTCCGCCGCGGCGAAATGGCCAGCACCATGGGCACCAGCACACCCGTGCGCACCCATGGGTGGTATCCATTCGCCGGGAGGTGGCCGGGAAGGTGGCCGCCACCGTGAGGGTGCGGCGGCGCCATGGCTGCGACGGCGAAACCTCGACTAACGACTACCATTCCGGTGAACTAGGGCTAGGCGAGCTACAGTGACCCTAGGGGATTCGAACTCACCGGATGGCTGGATTGGAGAAAGCTTGCATCGAGCTGCCACCGTGCGCCGGCCGTGAGGAAGAAGAACGGCGGTACGGCGGCGCTACGAGCAAAAAGGAACCAAAATAGCGTGTGATCAGTAAACCTGGGGCACTCAGGATGCTTCGGGTGGAATCGATTCGATGAATTGAGGGAGAACTCACCCGATTCAACGATTTCCCCTCTTTTCGGTTCTTGCGACGAACGGGGAAGATGACGCCTTGCAAGGCTTCCAGCTCGGTGAAATGGCAAAGGAGAGGAGCAAGAAGGCTATGCGAAGTGAGTGAAAGGCCTAAGTCTCGGTTTTGGCTCGAGTCGGAGTGAATTGCTTCGGTCATCTTCCCTGCACCGAGCGCAACGAAGCTAGCCTCACCTCCGAAGCGACTCGACCAGAATCAAGTGGGCACAGGCAAGGAGGTGAAGCTATACTCACGACGTGGAAGGCTGAGCCTGGCGCCGGACGGGAGCAGGTGAGGAATCGACGCGAAGGACGGCGGTGTCGCCGACTCGGCTCGACCAGGGGAGAAGAGAGGAAAAGGAAATCGCGAACTGAGGCTGACGTGTGGGACCAGAGCCCACTGGCAGCGAGACAGCCTCGCCTCAGCTGACCAGCGCGTCAACGCTTCGACAGGGCCGGGCCCACCTGTCAGCGAGATAACCGATTTTAATGCGATAAGACAGAACGGGAATTCTCTAGATTTCGCATTAGTTTAAGCTCTAAACTAATTCCAGATTTTCTCAAACTTTTTGACTAAGTCTCACTGAGAGTCACACGTCTACTGCAAAATTTTGAGGCAAAAAATCCTTTTTTGCAATTTATTAAAATTCTGTCACTCTATCCTGGTTCTAAATTTCGTTTTCGGTTTTTGATTTAATTACAGGTTCATTCTCCAGGATTTATTTTTGAGACTTTTTGGAGTGGTTCAAATCCTTATAATTGGATCACTGTAAAATTTTGAAATCAAAAAGATAATCCATTATTTTATAAAAATTCTGACAATCGTTTTCCTTACATTCTGGACCCACTGTATTTGAAGTTTTAAGAGGCTTATATCAATTCATTTAATTATGAAAATTTTACCAGTGATGCATCATATCTCCAGGGATTTATATAAATATTCTTGGATTTTCTTGACATTAATTATTTTTCTTTCCACTTTTTGATTCACTGTTTTTAGTCAAAAAGTAGATACATATTTTATTTAACTTACCCCTAAGTTTATAAAAATTCTACTTACTGGTCAAACATTATGACCAGCTCAAATAAGACTCATGATAAAATTTTCTAAATTTTATTTTCATCTTTTTACCTTTTTCTTTGTTTTTCCCTTTTTATTAAATCTTTTCCCATAACACAAAGTCTAAGAAATTCTAATTGGAGCAAATAATACCTAGAATTTCAGAACCATTTATATTAAAGCTTAAACTGTTTATTTTTCACTGTTCCAATTTTCAGGTCGTTACAGATCCAGCCCCCTTACAGAAATCACGCCCCCGAGATTTGACAGGCTAAAAGGAAAAAGGGGTTTAAAGGAAATCCGGGAATTCTTCCCTAAGGCGGTCCTCTCGCTCCCATGTCGCTTCCTCTTCCGAATGATTACTCCATTGCACTTTTAGCATCTTATGGGCTTTATTTCGAGTATGGCGCTCCGCTTCTTCAAGAACTTTCACCGGACGCTCTCGGTAGGTTAAGTCAGGCTGAAGATCAAGATCTTCCAACTGGGTAAGTTCAGTCGGAACACGGAGACACTTCTTCAGTTGCGACACATGGAAAACGTTATGCACACTGGATAACTGAGTAGGCAACTGCAATCTATATGCCTTCTCTCCCATCTTCTCCAGGATGCAATAAGGTCCAATATACCGAGGAGTGAGCTTGTCTCGAACCTGGAATCGGCGAACTCCACGAAGAGGTGAAACTTTAAGATAAACATAATCGCCAACCTCGAAGCTTAAGTCACGTCGACGAGTGTCGGCATAACTTTTCTGGCGAGATTGAGCTTCCCTCAACCGGCTTCTGATTAAATCCACTTGCTCTTGGGCTTCATTAATCAAATCAGGACCGAAGAACTGTCTTTCAAACACTTCGGACCAGAAAAGTGGTGTTCGACATTTTCTTCCATAAAGCGCCTCAAATGGCGACATCTGCAGACTAGCTTGAAAGCTATTGTTGTAAGAAAACTCTGCAAATGCGAGGCACTTCTCCCAATTCGTGCTATAAGACAGCACACAAGCCCGCAACATGTCTTCAAGAGTCTGATTTGTTCTTTCAGTCTGCCCATCAGTTTGTGGATGGTAGGCAGAACTGAATTTCAAATTGGTTCCCAACAATTTGTGCAGCTGTTCCCAGAAATGAGATGTGAACTGTGATCTACGGTCAGACACAATCGTCTTCGGAACACCATGCAAGCGCACAATATTTGAAACATAGAGCTCTGCCAATTTAACTGTAGAGTCTCTAGTCTTGACAGGTATGAAATGAGCTACCTTTGTCAGCCTGTCGACAATAACCCAAATGGAATCACTCCCCTTCTGGGTTCGAGGAAGACCAGTAATGAAATCCATACTGATGTCATCCCACTTCCATTCTGGAATTTGCAATGGCTGAAGAAGTCCAGCTGGACGCTGATGTTCAGCCTTAACTCGTTGACATACATCACACTTTGCGACATATTCATCAACATCCTTTCTTCATACCGGGCCACCAATATTCCTTCTTAAGATCCTGGTACATCTTGGTACTACCAGGATGAATAGATAATGGTGACTCATGAATTTCTGCAAAAATTAGTTTCTTGATTTCAGGATCATTCGGCACATATATCCGAGTTCCTCTCATGATTATCCCATCAGGGCTTTCCAAAAACTCAGAATCCGTGCCTTCTTTCAACTGACTCCGAATCTCAACAACTACTTCATCTTTATCTTTGTGCGCTTTAATTTGACCCTTCAAAGTTGGCTGCAACTGCAGAGTGGCCACATAACCATTCTCAACTAAATTCAGATTGAGTTTTTGAAACTCGTGAACTAACCCAGACTGATTTGAACCCAACATGCAATAAAGCTTGCGGCTAAGAGCATCGGCCACAACATTGGCTTTACCAGGATGGTAGTGAATGCCGAGATCATAGTCTTTGATTAGCTCTAGCCATCTTCTTTGCCTTAGATTCAGATCTGGCTGAGTAAAGAAATATTTGAGGCTCTTGTGGTCGGTGTAAATTTCCATTCTGTTTCCAATGAGATAGTGCCGCCAGATTTTCAGGGCGTGCACAACTGCAGCTAGCTCTAGGTCATGTGTGGGATAATTTTGTTCATGAGGACGGAGTTGTCGAGAAGCATAAGCGACAACCCGACCCTCTTGCATCAACACACAACCTAGGCCGTGAAGCGATGCATCACAGTACACTTCAAAACTCTTATGAATATCTGGCGAGATGAGCACCGGAGCAGATGTTAACTTTTCCTTCAGTTTCTGAAAACTTTCCTCACAACCAGGAGTCCATTCAAATTTCCTTTCCTTTTTCAGAAGCTGAGTTAGTGGCTTAGCAATTTTAGAGAAATTCTCAATAAACCGGCGATAATATCCGGCGAAGCCTAGAAAACTTCGAATCTTTGGCACTGATTGCGGCCTTTCCCAAGCCAACACTGCCTCTACCTTACTTGGGTCGACGGCAACTCCGCCTTCTGACAGAACATGCCCCAGAAAAGCGACTTCTTTCAACCAGAACTCACACTTCTCAAACTTAGCATATAATTTGTTCTCCCGAAGCTTACTAAGGACCAAGTGCAAATGTTGCCTATGATCTTCCTCGCTCTTGGAATAAATGAGGATGTCATCAATAAAGACCACCACAAATTTATCCAAATACTCCATAAAGACTTTGTTCATCAGATTCATAAAGCTTGCTGGAGCATTTGTCAGCCCAAACGACATTACGGTATACTCATATAAACCGTAACGCGTAGTGAGGGCGGTCTTTGGAATGTCTGAAGGTCTGATTTTCAATTGAAAATATCCCAACTTTAAATCTATCTTGGAGAATACTTGCGCCCCATTCAATTGATCAAACAGATCATCTATCCGGGGAAGCGGATACTTATTTTTAATAGTTACTTCATTTAAGGCACGATAGTCTACATACATACGCAGGCTATTGTCCTTTTTCTTCACAAAAAGAACCGGACTCCCCCAGGGCGAAGAACTAGGACGAATGAACCCCTTATCAAGCTGTTCTTTAAGTTGCTTTTTCAATTCTACCAATTCATTTGGAGGAATCCGATATGGTCGTTTTGATATTGGTGCAGTTCCCGGCACCAAATCAATAACAAACTCCATATCGCGATCCGGAGGCACTCCCAGCAATTCAGCAGGGAAGACATCCGGGAATTCACTAACAACTGCCACTTCACTTAAACTAAAAATAGATGCAGAATACCAGACTGTCTGAGGTGTTGAAATTTCAGTACTTGACGTAAATTCTACATGCACCCCATCTTGATTCTCAAGGGTTATGGATCGCTTAGCACAATCTATGCAACCCTTACTTTTAGCTAACCAATCCATGCCCAGAATCACATCCAAACCAGATGTTTCTATCATAATGAGATCAGCATAAAACATAACCCCATTGATCTCTATGCCAACCCCAGAACAGAAACTAGTAGCTCTAATAGTAGCTCCAGGTGATTGCACAATCATATGAACAGGCAAAAGAGAGACCTCCAAATCATGTTGCTCAGAAAACTTCTTTGAGATGAAAGAATGAGAAGCTCCTGAATCGAATAAAACCAAGGTAGGAATAGATTGCACGGGAAACATACCAAGCACGACATCCGCGCGTCTTGCGCCTCCTCGATCGTCACGTGATGAAGACGCCCACATTACCACTTTGAGTAGGTGGTGGAGCCGATCCTTGTGATTGCCGCCGCCCCATCTTGTGAGCGGCCCGAGCTTGAGGTCATTGTCGACCTTCTTCTTAGGACAAGCGTTGGCGTAGTGCCCACGCTCGTTGCAATGAAAGCAAGTGACATTAGCGGCTCGCTTCAACAACAAAGACCGATCTCGGTTGCTGCCTTCGACGGATCGGGCTGCGATGATCGTCGCATTGAACAAAGCGGGAGTCGACTCAACCCGAACTCGACGCTGGACCCTTTGGGCCTGGATCGGTGGTGGTCGACGAACATTAGTCGACTGCCACCCTGGTGATCGAGACGATCCAGCTCCAGTGGAACTACGCGCAAGCCACTTGCGCTTTCGGCTTTCCAACACATTGCGGCTACCATGTTCCACCCTCACCGCCTTATCAACGAGGGTCTGGAAGTCATCGATGTCTTGAGCAACCAAAGCCCACTTAATCTCCTCATTTAGGCTTTCCCGAAACCTTTCAATTCTTCTCGCCTCATCAGCTACTTCATATGTGGCATATTTGGATAGCTGATTGAAGCGATGCAGGTACTCCATCACTGACATTGACCCCTGCTTTAGGTCCAAAAATTCCCGCTTTTTCACCTCAATCACACTAGCTGGAATGTGAGTGCGGCGAAAAGCAGTCCTGAACTCAGGCCATAAGACCACTCGACCTTCAGGTAGCACTGCTTGGTAGTTCTCCCACCAAACTGCTGCGGTCCCTTGCAACTGATAGGAGGCATACAAGACTTTCTCCCTATCATCACACTGTGCAATGGCCAACTTGCTCTCCACAGCTCTCAACCAATCATCAGCATCGAGAAGCTCGGCAGTAAGGGAGAAAACTGGTGGCTATGTCCTTAGGAACTCACTCAACTTAGACACTTGAGGTGCTCCACCATTTCCCCCACGAACCACATTCTGAGGTGCCGTATTCTGGGCTATCTGTTGAAGCAACAGGGCATTCGCCTGTCTTCCTTGCTCGATCATAGCCAGGACTTGCGCCATTGTAGGCGGCTGCGGCAACTGATCCTCCGGAATATCCCCCTGAACAGGCGGCGGATCCGGAACATCATGACGAGCAGCTCGTGAAGAAGAGGCCCGCGTCGTGGGATGTTGAGGATTTGGTTGGGCCGGCGTAGAAATACTCGCTCGAGGGTCACGAGCATCCTGAGCCGCACCAGACCCCAAAATCTGATTAAGGGATCTTGTCGACCTCATCCTGTAATTTCAATATTTTAGCATACTAAAGAAAAGAATATTGCTTTAAGATTTATGGCTGGCACAATATTTCACATATCTAACTCATGCTCACTTAATAGTCGTGAATGATTATCTCATCGAAAACTTCCACTCCAAAGCTAAAATTTGCGAGAGAAAATCACCACTATTAATTCACACAAAAAGAAGCAACTCAAAAACTTTATACTGCAAAACATGCCATCCATATATTACTTGCACACATTTATGTAGATTAGTTCACATTTTAGTTACCACTAAAACATGTACATGCAAATTATTTTCACACAACAGCCCACACTACCTCCACTTCCTGACTTTGCTCCTACTACCAAAACACATGTATACACACAACTCACATACTATATATTACTACCCTTTTTCTAGAATTGCCATTTATATACTTAGATACTAATCATCCCAACACATATCTTTTGCACACATACATTCATCTAATTTCACAACCTATTGAAAGGTACTAAGCAAACACAAGAGGCTTTAATTTCTATATGTTTTTACTACTTCCTCCAACACTACTACCATTTCTTGCTGTAACCTTTGCTCCCATTACCAGCACACAAATTTTTTTTTCCTTAGCACAAGCTATACAAGAAGAATTAAAATGCATTCCTTTTTACATACTCTCAAAACAATTAATAACATAATCCCACACTTTCAATTTTTACCACTAGCATCACACAGAATTGAACTCATTTCTTCAACATTTCGGCAGCACCTTCCCAGAACAACAGCCATTTCATCACAAACACAATATAGCAAGATTATCAAATATTTTCTCACAAGCACACATACAAAGCATCAATCCAATTTCTATCCTTAACAGCAATCTTAACACTTCACATCATAACACATGTTATTTGCATACATAGATATGGATCGCTTTCATATGAAAGTCGGCACCTCCTCCTGAAATTTTCGCTCCCATTGCGAAACACCAAAAATTTCAGCACAAGGAACATAGGAGGAACTAACTGCACTCTTCCATAGCACATATACATATCACTAACTTGTTTACACAAGATTCAATTCCATACTTACATTTTTACATGTCCTACTCTTAGTTACCAAAATGAGACCATTTTGGCTAATAATTTCAGCACTACCTTCATTATTTACAAGGTTCTTGCGACACTTATATTACATCAAAATCATATCTTAGCAACTACATTACCAATACACTACCAAAATACTCCTTCCATACATTACCACATACTACTAGATTTTTCTACATTCCATTCCACTACCTCATATTCCCACATTCCTAACCACACATCTCCTTCGGCGATACACCCGTGGAGTGCTAGGGCGGTAGGTGCAAATACTATATGGATTGATGCCCTTGTCATTAATGAGCCTAGGGCAACTCCCAATAGTTGACATCATGGCATTTGCACCCACTCCCGGCGTAGGCACATAGGACATAGGTGGAGGGCGTTGCGCCGCCGGAATCCTCGGAGCCTCATTAGTCAACACCGTGCGTGGTAAGGCACGCCTTGCCACACACAATGTCACTCGGGACTCCAAGAATGCCACACGACGCCGAGTCTCAAGCAACTCTTGCGCCAATCTCACGTAGTGGCTATCTAACCTATTAGTAAACTCCACCATGACCGTTAAATTGCCATTACCCACTCCAACGTGATCCCTATACACATTACTCCCTACCAACGGTCTCCAAGGTAGGTAGTAATGGTGAGGGCTCAAGTCAGGTAGCACGTGCCGGAGTCGTACTATGGCTAGGTATGCCGCTTCATTCATAGAAGCGTCTATCGACGACCCACTACCCATATAGCTCCTCTCTCCCTCACTGTGGGCCGGCCTAGGAGGAATAAACACACGAGAGGCGTACTCCTTGGTCACTGGGCTCAAGTACGCCTGGAAAACCACGTATCTCGGGCACCCCTCAAACTGACAGCTCTCAAGCAACGACTGCAGCACTCCCATCATACCTGAGTGCTCGGGGACTCTCGACTCGTGGCAAGGAACAAACTGGGCCATCTACAAAATACAAGACAAGATAAGCTTATAAACATAATTAGGAAGGGCTAAGGAACTACAAACAAGAAAATTAGCAGTAGGCTAAATTTCATTATTAGTAGTGGACAGAGTTTTGTTTACTTCCAAATTAAGTTTTCACACTTCTAACTAGCGACCATTTCTCCCCAAGGTTCCTACAGTCAGTATGGCTCTGATACCACTGCTGTGAGACCCCGTTCTGATAAACAGGAACTCCATGTGATTACTGTGCTATTCCCTGGATCAGTAGCTAGCTCTCACATGTTTACAACATTCGTATCAAAATCATACACGCAAACATATAGAAGATCTTACATAACTGAAATAATTATACAAAGTTCAGTACAAATTTAAACCATTTTAACAGCGGAAATTAAAACAAAAACCAAAAGGAACTAAAACTCCAAACAGCCTTGTGGATGCCCACCAAACCCTCAGGCACTGAATAGGCAACCTAGAAGAGGCTATCGTCAAAACCCCCGAGACCTGCCTGAAAGAAAGCGTCGTCCGCGATCGCGATCTTCTTCCTCCGAGACAAGAGATGCAAGATTGAGTACATTGGTACTCAGCAAGACTTATATTGGTTCACAGATGCAAATAAATAATTATGCAGGCTGAGCAATGGACTGGCTATGGTTATTTTGCATTTGCATAAAACATTAAAAAAAAGTAAGCATAATAGATTGCAACATCGTATTTTAATAAAAGCAATTGAAAGACAGAATGATAAGCAAATATTCCAGATTTTCAACCCAGTCTACCCGACTGCATATAAACCTCGGTGTCGGCCCTTTGACACAAAAGATAGTTGAAAAACCGTTTCCAAAAGCCCAACCCATTTTGGAATCACTAAAACTCTAGCATTGGGAGGATTTTCCCCAAGTGCCCATTACCGCGGGCGCGGCTAATCGATCAGATTTTTCACTCTGTAGAGGTGTACACTTTACCCACAAGGAATGATCAACCTCTTTTGCCAGGCCAGTTAACACACTTCCTTCGGTGTGTCGGCAAGGAGATCATACAAAGCTGTTACATTATTTAGATATGGCTTTACACCAGCCCGGGACGTTAACCCTCGCTCTGAAGACAGAGACACTCACCCAAGCCGTGGATCCACATTTATCACACACACACCACGTCTCTGTCCAGGGCAAGGCGTACACCGTTGCATTGGTATGTAGAAACCCCTACAGATAGACCTGACCGGACTGCCTGTGAAATCTCCCGCCTTCCATAGATGCAAAGCCAAATCTAAACAACTTATTAAGCTAAGACCCGCCCATACAAGCCCTTGTGGTTGCACGAAACATGGTTATACAACATCCCATTTGCTTGGTCCTTAATCTGACACAGGCGATACTCCACCCTAGCTACGTGCAAATCCTTTTGCACAACCGGCTAGCGCCAAATAACCACCCGCGTCAAAACATAGTTTTGTTTGAGGGTTTTTAGCAAATTATCATTAACCAGTTCCCAAAAGATCATATGACAGCTGAAAAGACTGAAAATACCAACGAGAGACTTAAGCAAGAATATTATTATGCTAGCGGTTATACCCAAACATGACATTAAGTATGTCTAGCTCAATCTAAGGTTTACAAGGTTCACAAGTCCATACAGATTGAGACAAACCATAATTTACAGGATTAGCTACAGTTCTACCCCAAAATAGCACTTTTAGGGGGAATTATCCGGATGCACTGTACATAAGCAAAAACAACATATAGTAGGTGAATTATCAGGCTCAACGTGATCAAGGAGTTGCTTGCCTTGCAAATCACTGTCAGGAATAAAATCTGGATCTGCAGAACAGTCTTCTTCTTCTTCGATGATGTCGGTCTCTACTCGTTGCGAACAAGAAGGAAAAGAGAATATCAGCAAACTCCAAATGGCAAAAAGAAAACAGACAGATAAACAGGTAAACACAATTTCGAATCAAACAGGCAACTGCTATTCATGAAATATTCGAATTTAAACATCGAATTATAGATGCTAAAATTATTTGAAAAGGAATGATTGTTCATTAGCTACTTTGGAAGATGCAACACTCAAAGAAACAGAGCCCTCTCTGACTTTCTCAAACTTTCCAAGAAGATAGCACTTGAAAAACTATATCATCTAGGGTTATAAACCTAACAAGATTGATGTCCATTAACTACAGAAATTAGAGTTTAAGCCTTGAATTAGCTAGAGCATACTTTAATTATCAAATCTAACAACTTATTTCAACTTTTAGGATTTGGATGAAACTTGAAAACTATTGCTGAAAAGGCTTGGTTGAACTCAAGACTTGCTACAAAACTGGCAAAGGAAAGAGGGCTAAATCATATCACTTAGGGTTATTACACTTATGAAAACTAAGTGAACCATAGCTCTAAAACAGAATATTTTTCTGGAATATGGTAGAACAAACATTGGTTATCATTTCTACACTATTCTTCCAAAATTTATTACTTGAATGAGTTATTTTACACATGGTTGAAAAAGCTTGATTACTTCAATCATTCAGCAAAACATAAAAAGTAGACTCATTCCCTTAACCTGTTTTACATACAAACCTTAACAAAATATCATTATTTTTCCAGAATCTACTAGAATATACTTTTTGAAGTGCTTCTAACCATTTTTACATTCTTCCTTATTCATATAATCCGTTTTATCATATGTTGAAAAGGGCTATATGAACATAAAAACTAACTTATAACCTTTCAATTTTTCATTTTCATTCATTACTAAACTATTCAACATCTTTCATCCATTTTCTTCCTGAAATCAGGGCATGATCTTAAAAACATTTTAAAAGTGAATTTGAGTTATTTTGAACTTGTTCATAGCAATTATATCTATTTTGGTTATAACTAGTGTTGTTTTTCTTGATTGAACAACTATCACAACTACTTTTCCCTAAGTATTTTCACATGAGCAACTCCCCATGATACATACCTAAATAGAATGAACTTTTAAACATTCAAACTTTAGTCCTATCTTTCATTTACTCAATTTCATTTTTCGTGCTTAATATTCATTTTTAAGCAAACATGATATATAATAAGGTATCATGGAAACATTTTGTTTATTTGGAATACTCATAACTCAGAGACTCAACAAAAATTTACTTTTCCTTAATTGGATCATCCCAAAAATATTTTATTCATAACACCCTTTTTACACTTAAGCTTCTCTTTAATTTTTCCTAAAATCACATTTTACTCATCTACAGAAATTTTTGTATATCCAGAAACTACAGAATTTTATACAAATTTAGAAATTTGTTTCACTCAATTTGGCCAGATGATTCAAAAGTTACAAGCATTTGAATTTTAGCCGGTTTCTGAAAATCAACTGAAATTGCAAAATACGCTTTCGCTCACAGAAAACGGCTTTCGCCCCGCGCGCCAAAATTGAGTTCAAACCCGCGGCCTCGCTGACATCTGGGTCCCATCGGCCAGTGACCAAGAGTAGGGCACCGGGGACTCTTACTCGCCGCCGGCGAACTAGCTCCGCCGCGGCGAAATGGCCAGCACCATGGGCACCAGCACACCCGTGCGCACCCATGGGTGGTATCCATTCGCCGGGAGGTGGCCGGGAAGGTGGCCGCCACCGTGAGGGTGCGGCGGTGCCATGGCTGCGACGGCGAAACCTCGACTAACGACTACCATTCCGGTGAACTAGGGCTAGGCGAGCTACAGTGACCCTAGGGGATTCGAACTCACCGGATGGCTGGGTCGGAGAAAGCTTGCACCGAGCTGCCACCGTGCGCCGGCCGTGAGGAAGAAGAATCGGGTGGAATCGATTCGATGAATTGAGGGAGAACTCACCCGATTCAACGATTTCCCCTCTTTTCGGTTCTTGCGGACGAACGGGGAAGATGACGCCTTGCAAGGCTTCCAGCTCGGTGAAATGGCAAAGGAGAGGAGCAAGAAGGCTATGCGAAGTGAGTGAAAGGTTTAAGTCTCGGTTTTGGCTCGAGTCGGAGTGAATTGCTTGGTCGTCTTCCCCGCACCGAAGCGCAACGGCTAGCCTCACCTCCGGCGACTCGACCGAATCAAGTGGGCACAGCGAGGAGGCGAAGCTCTACTCACGACGTGGAAGGTGAGCTGGCGCCGGACGGAGCAGTGAGGAATCGACGAAGGACGGCGGTGTCGCCGACTCGGCTCGACCAGGGAGAAGAGAGGAAAAGGAAATCGCGAATCGAGGTCGACGTGTGGGACCGGAGCCCATCGGCAAAGAAGACAGCCTCGCCTCGGTGACCAGTAGCGTCAACGATCGACAGGCCGGGCCCACTGTCGTGAGATAACCGATTTTAATGCGATAAGACAGAACAGGAATTCTCTAGATTTCGCATTAGTTTAAGCTCTAAACTAATTCCAGATTTTCTCAAACTTTTTGACTAAGTCTCACTGAGAGTCACACATCTACTGCAAAATTTTGAGACAAAAACCCCTTTTTGGCAATTTATTCAAATTCTGACACTGTATCTTGGTTCTAAATTTCATTTTCGGTTTTTGATTTAATTACAGGTTCATTCTCCAGGATTTATTTTTGAGACTTTTTGGAGAGGTTCAAATCCTTATAATTGGGTCACTGTAAATTTTTAAATCAAAAACATAATCCATTATTTTATAAAAATTCTGACAATCGTTTTCCTTACATTCTGGACTCACTGTATTTGAATTTTTAAGAGGCTTATATCAATTCATTTAATTATGAAAATTTTACCAGTGATGCATCATATCTCCAGGGATTTATATAAATTTTCTTGGCTTTTCTTGACATTAATTATTTTTCTTTCCACTTTTTGATTCACTGTTTTTAGTCAAAAAGTAGATACATATTTTATTTAACTTACCCCTAAGTTTATAAAAATTCTACTTACTGGTCAAACATTATGACCAGCTCAAATAGGACTCATGATAAAATTTTCTAAATTTTATTTTCATCTTTTTACCTTTTTCTTTGTTTTTCCCTTTTTATTAAATCTTTTCCCATAACACAAAGTCTAAGAAATTCTAATTGGAGCAAATAATACCTAGAATTTCAGAACCATTTATATTAAAGCTTAAACTGTTTATTTTTCACTGTTCCAATTTTCAGGTCGTTACAAAAACCATCTGTGATGAGGGGGGAATATCATAGATGGTTTTTGGATAAAACTTTGTGTGATGTGCCCCTCATCACAGACAATTTTAGCAAAATAAACCATCTGTGATGTCCTTGAGAGTCATCACGGACTGTTTTTGCAAAAAATCATCTATGATGACACCTCATCACAAATGGTTTTTGAAAATCGACAGTGATGAGGGGTCCAATATAAGTCCTTTTGTAGTAGTGTCAATCCCTCTCGGCTCTCTCTCCTCTCTTGCCCATCTTTCTCAGGTGTCGACGGCGGGGGTGGTGTCCATGCTGTTGGGTGTGTACATGGCGCTCATGCTCTGCGGGTTGGTGACCTTCATGTTGGGCTTCTTCCTCATGCCCTAGGTCATTGGACCTGGCACGGCCCATGCTACAGTGTCGTGCCGGGCTGTGCCGCTCATCGTGCCCGATTAGTGGCGAATCCAGGATAAAAATAGAGGGTGTGCTTAAAATTAGGTTAAATTGAGACAAACATATTAAACAACTTGTGTTGTATTCTTATCGGTTCGAGTGTTAATACTTGTAGTTCATTATTTGAGAAATACTTGTGCAATATTCGCTTGTTAAACTTTTGAAAATCTATAAACAAGTTAACAACAATCAATCAAACAAACTGGCTATTGTCTCTTTCAACCCACTAACATATTTACAATTGATAAAAAAAATCATCAGCAGTGCTTCAATGCTTTCCTTTCGAATACAAGTAAGCGAAAGGGTAAGTAATCACCATCTACTTTTCATTCATGCTTTAATATTTTTGCATCTGTCAAAAAGGAAAGCATTAAAGCACCTCTCCAAAATCATATATTAGAAAAGGGGCTCACATTGTCTATTTGTTGTCATGGTTAGTCCACTCAGCCGGTTAGACACTCGCCAAACACATGCTACGCCACCTTCACAATCTGCTCACCATCGTCGTAGTGAGTTGTCCGTTGCCACACGCCTGTGCCCTCACCAGCTCTCCGATATTCACTCGACATCCTTGTCATGCCCTCACAATCACCAAGTCCCGACGATGTGCATAGAATGTCCCCTACTTGATGGGCTGCCATATCCTCGCAAAGAAGAGATGTTGAATCACCTCCCTTTCTCTCTATAGTCTCTACGTGCATCGAGGGTTCAAGTCCAATTTTGCAGACAATAAGTGAAGTTAGCAATTGCAAAATTTGGCACTGAACAAGCGGCGGCCCATGAAACCACATGGTCTAAAAAGTAGCTCACCAGCCAGCAAAGTTTCTTGTTACTCTAGACGTACCTGAGTGCGTGTACATTTGCCACTACTATGCAAAAAAAAATAAGCATCGCTGCTAGAATTGGTACATAGAATCTGGTGATCGGAGTGTGGGCTCGAGCCCAACCGAGCCCACCCATTGGATACGCCACTGTGCCCGGTTCTCATGTTCATTATGGCTCGTGCTACAGTGTCTTGCCGTCACGGCATGACCCACTTCGTACCGAGCTGGACTTTAGATTGGACCGTGCCTGCCGTGCCTCGGGCTAGCAAAAAAAACCGATCCATATACCCACCTCTACCGAACTACAACCCAAACGGAGTCGCGATATGGAGGGTGCAGCAAAGTGAGCACAGTAGCAAAGGCACCACGCGAACCGTGGTGGAGCTCGGCTAGGAGGCATAGCGGCAAAGCCATGGACGTGGGGTAGGACGAGCGCCGCAGCGGAGGCGCAACTCAAGCATGGGTGGAGCTCTTTCAGGCCCTGCAGCAAAGCGAGGCTCGAGGCTTGCCATGTTAAGTTATTAGTATTGTTTTTTATCCGTAGCAAAATGAACTGAAGAGACGAACTTCCTTGGAAATTCAGTCCGCAACCCCAATGCTACTGCTCAGAATTACACAGCAACCAATGAAACCCTAAATCAATTTCACAAGAACTCGAATCACACAACTTGGTCTCGCCAAATATGGCGTTTTCTGGAGATGATCACTGCCCCATTATTATCACCTTCCTGCCTCTTTTTACATGGCGCTCAGGCCCTGGATTTATATGCCATACAGGCACACATTTGACTCCCTAAAGACTCGGATTTGACTCCGACTCTTACTCAACTAAACATGTTGATATTTCTTTTGGAAGCGCACAAAATAAAACAATCCGACTCGTAATGCCTTTACACTTCGAACTAAATGAAATAAATAAACTAGTTCAATCGGACTAGACTTGTACCGATCCAAACAAAACGAGTTTCCATGTGTAGTGCATTTCCTCCTGGTTTGTATTCCTCACGTGGCTCATCCAGAGTTGGCTGCGGCACACCTGGCTCAACTTGCACAGCTCACTTTTGTTACTTCAGTTCTTCCTTGCGCACTGGTTTCACACATGCAGCCAGCAGCTCCATGCAACGCTACATTCTTCTCGCACACAGGGCCAGAACTCTGGGATTTATCATGCAGCTGCCCTTGCTCTTCTTTCTCATTGCCTCCATGACCTTCCCTATCATCCTTCCCCACCTCCTTCTTGGCATTAATAAGTCTTTTATCCTCTAGGAATGAATTATCAACAAAATCAGCACTAACAGCCTCTTTCTCTGATTTAATAACATAAAATGATGTTGTTTTGGTGGTTCGATCCTCATCAGAGTTGGGTTACGTTGTTGGGTTGGCCGAGCTTGACTCATTTACATCCCTACGTGACAGTGGTGGAGCCATGCAGGATTCATTCAAGAGGGGGGCTGAACACAAGTACATGCACTAAATATAAAAACTACCAAGCAGACATATTAATATAGTTGAAATTTAAATGCATGTAATATAGTATTAGTATGTAAATATGTAAGGGGAAAAATTACCTTTCATTGCTTCAAAAGAGGTGATAGTTGACATTTACGAGTTTTCATGTTCTGAAAACGTTGTAAGATATGTTCCATGTTTATTTTTAAAAACACTTCTCTCTCAATGTAGCATACCATAAGATCATTCAACCAGTCATCACTTATCTTATTGTGCAAATCTGTTTTAATAATCTTCATTATCGAGAAAGCCCTTTCAAATGTAGCTATCCTCATTTGTAAAATTAGTGCCAATTCAATCAATCTATAGACTAATGGATAAGAGGGGGAGCTGGAGCCCGACCAACCAACCCCCCCCCCCCCGCGCGGGTGCCTCCGCCTCTTCTACGTGATACTCCACTACTACAGAACAACACATCCTTGCCGGCACATCACTGCCAGTTAGGACAGAGCCGGCAGTGAGAACATATCACTGCCGGTTCGAAAGTTGAGCCGGGGGGGAGAACTTATCACTGCCGGTTCGTCGAAACAACCGGTAGTGATAACCTCATATCACTGCCGGTTCGTCGAAACAACCGGTAGTGATAACCTCATATCACTGCCGGTTTATATATAAAACCGGTAGTGATATATCACTACCTGTTATTGTTTCAACCGACAGTGATATTGGAATTTTCACTGCCGGTTTTAAACCAGAACCGGCAATGATATTTATTTTCCCGTCTAATTTTATTTTCCCGCGCAATGCGAGCCCTATCACTGCTGGTTCTGGGTAGAACCGGCAGTGATAAGTCCTTTATATACCTGCCATCCCTTCCCCCCGACCAATCGAGCGTAACAGAGAGGAGTCTCTGCTCCATTATTGTGTCCACTTGCTGCCGAAAATTATACTAAAATTCATATCTACTTGTTTTCATGGTTAGTAATTTTAATAACATTATATTTGTAGTTGGATCTTACTTTATAGATTGTTTTAGATTTACATAATTACAATTATTATTCATTTCAGTGATTTAGTGGATTTTTAAATGGTAAAAATGGCTAGGTGAATTTTGCAAAATGGTGAAAATGGCTAGGTGAATTTTGTAATAATGAAAATTGCAAGATACATATGTAAATCGATATATTTACAAATATATCCTGTATTTTCATTTATATGCTTACTCTCAATAATTAAAGTAATTAAAAAATTAAACATTGATATTATTTATTTTGAAAGTAATTTAAAAATTGCTACCTAGATATTTTTAATATAATAAAAATATGTCCTAATTATTCACAATTATTTTCTATTTTTCAAATAAATAAAAATTGCCAGATGGATATTTACATAATGAAAAAAGGTTGATGTATGCTCAAATTTTGGAAAAAAATGCTACATGGATATTTACATAATGGTAAAAGGTTGATGTATTTTAATATAGTCAAAATGTATCCTAACTATTTACAATTATGTATTATTTTGTAACTAATTAAAAATTGGAAGATGGATATTTACATAATGAATAAAGATTGATGTATTTTGATATAGTAAAAATATATCCTAAGTATTTACAATTATTTTCAATTTATAAAAAAATGTTACATGGATATTTACATAATGAAAAAAGGTTGATGTATTTTAACATAGTCAAAATATATCGTAACTATTTATAATTATTTATTATTTTGTAAATATTTAAAAATTGGAAGATGGATATTTACATAATGAAAAAAGATTGATGTATTTTAATATATTAAAAATATATCCTAAGTATTTACAATTATTTTCATTTTATAAAATAATAAAAATTGCTAGATGGATATTTACATAATGAAAAAAGGATGATGTATTTTAACATATTCAAAATTGCGACATGGATTTTTAAATCTTATCATTTACAATTCTATTGTTATTTGCAATTATATGCATATGTGATATTTGTTTTAATTAATTGTAGATAGACCGAAGGTGGATGTATGATACTGACCGTTGCGGCGCAGAGTTATTTAATAGAGTGACATGTTTTGTAAACGCGGCTGAGGCGCACAAGTCGAAGAAACTGTCGAACTATATGTGTTGTCCATGCGTTGATTGCAAAAACGAGAAGTTGTTTTCTACCATAGAGTCGATACGTGCACACTTACTTCGAAGGGGTTTCAAGGCTGGCTATACCTGTTGGACCGAGCACGGTGAAGATGAGATTGTGCATGAAGGGCAACATATTGGTGAAGATGACGGAGACAACGATATGACGGCGGTCGAAGATACGTTTGTTGATAGCCACGACGACGACCTAGATCAAATGTTGCGTGATGGGGATGGGGACTTCACGAGTGAAAGAGAGTTTCAAAAGTTCCTGCGTATGGTAGAGGACTCCACAACACAATTGTACCCTGGCTGCAAAGAGGAGCAAAAAAAACTGCATACCGTGCTTACACTACTGTAGTTGAAGGCAAGCAATGGTTGGTCCGATAAGAGCTTCACTGAGCTCTTATGTCTCTTGGGGACTTGCTTCCAGAGGGTAACGTGTTGCCTACAACTACGTACCAGGCCAAGCAGGTTGTCTGCCCGTTGGGACTGGAAGTACAAAAAATACACGCATGTCCAAACGATTGCATGTTGTATCGCAATGAGTTTGCACACTTGGATGCCTGTGTTGTTTGCAAAGCAAAACGGTATAAGGGCAACGATGATATCCATAATGACGATGTCGAGGTGGAGCATAAGAAGAAGAGGTCCCCCGTAAGGTGGTGTGGTATTTCCCTATAATCCCACGTCCGAAGCGATTGTTTGCGAACAAAAGGCATGCCCAATTGCTACGATGGCACGCCGAAGAGCGTAAGAAGGATGGAATGCTTAGGCACCCTGCTGATTCTGTGCAATGGAGGAACATTGACAGAAAATATAAGAAGCACTTTGCATATGATGTGAGGAATATAAGGTTCGGGTTGACTACGGATGGGATGAATCCTTTCGGCAACATGAGTAGCCATCACAGTACTTGGCCAGTGACTATATGTATCTACAACCTTCCTCCTTGGCTTTGTATGAAGCGGAAGTACATTATGATGCCACTACTGATCCAAGGGCCCAGGCGACCTGGCAACGATATCGATGTGTACCTCAAACCATTGGTTGAAGATCTTCTAATACTATGGAACAATGGAGTACGGGTATGGGATGAGTACAAAAGAGAGAACTTTATCCTACACACATTGTTCTTCGTAACCATTAATGATTACCCTGCCCTTGGTAACCTGTCGGGACAGACGACAAAAGGGTTCAACGGATGCGTCCAGTGCTTGGATGATACAGCTAGCCGGTGGCTGAAGAATTGTCGAAAAATGGCCTACATGCGAAATCGTAGGTTCCTTCGCAAGGATCACCCATACCGCAATAATAAGAGAGCCTTTGACGAGACAAAGGAGACTGTCTTAGCTCAAAAAAATCGCACAGGGAAACAGATATTTGCGGCCGTAAAGGATCTTCATATTATTCATGGAAAGGGAGCCGGTAGTACATCTATCCCGAGTTCCCGTGACAAGGCTCCTTTGTGGAAAAAGAGATCAGTATTTTGGGTCCTACTGTACTGGCAACACTTGGAAGTTCGACACGCAATCGACGTCATGCACATAGAGAAGAACGTGTGCGACAGCTTGCTTGGTATCTTACTGGATATACCTGGCAAAACAAAAGATACCCTCCACGCACGGATGGACCTTGAAGATATGAAACTTAGGAAGGAGCTGCATCAAGAAGACATGGATACAGGCAAAAAGTACCAACCCGCAGTCTGCTACACTCTGAACAAGAAAGAAAAAATTAGCGTGTGCGAATGCTTGCACGGAGTGAAAGTTCCGTCTGGTTACTCTTCCAACATAAAGAGACTAGTCTCAATGAAAGAATTAAAATTAATTGGCATGAAGTCACACAATTGCCACGTGATGATGACACAGATGCTTCCAATTGCAATTAGGGGTGTTCTGCCAGAGAAAGTCCGAGACCCAATTATAAAGTTGTGTTCATTCTTCAACACGATTTCACAGAAGGCTATCGATCCGTTGAAACTAGATAAGCTGTAGGAAGATGTGGTCCACACTCTTTGCAGGCTCGAGATGTGTTTCCCTCCATCTTTTTTTGATATTATGGTCCATATCATTGTTCACATTGTGAAAGAGATACGGATTCTCGGTCCCGTGTTTCTACATCAGATGTACCCTTTTGAGAGGTTCTTGGGGGTTATAAAGAAAAATGTTCGTAACCGACATCGGCCAGAAGGTTGCATTGCAGATGGTTGGGGAACCGAGGAGGTCATTGAGTTCTGTGTCGATTATATGGATCTCAATCCGATTGGTGTGCCTACATCACGGCATGAGGGCAGGCTACAGGGAAAAGGGACACTGGGCGAGGAATCACTCCGTACAAACAATCTAGCTTCATTCACACAAGCACATTTCGCAGTTTTGGGATAATCAGTTGTGGTGGCCCCGTATGTCAACATGCACAAAGCATGCTATCCAGAACAAACCCAGCGAAGTCAGAGGGTTGGATCGCGAGAGAGCATAGAGATAACTTCGGCGATTGGTTGCGTAGGCACATGATGCATACGGAGACAGAGTGCGCTCAGTTGAAAGTGTTGGCTCAGGGACCGTCATCTACAATTCAGACATTCCAAGGGTACGACATAAATGGTTTTACATTTTATACAAGTGCACAAGATAAAAAGAGCACGAACCAAAACAGCGGTATCCGTACAGACGCCTACGACAGCAATGAAAATAGGCAAAGCTACTACGGATTCATAGAAGAGATTTGGGAGCTTGACTATGGACCTTTGAAGGTCCCTTTCTCTCAGTGCTAATGGGTCAGGCTTTCAGGGGGTATTAACATCGACAAATACGGTATCACTACCGTGGACCTCAAACTCGTCGGATACAGGGAAGAGCCATTCGTACTTGCTAATTCTGTTACACAAATCTTCTTTGTAACTGACCCGGCTAACAAGGAACGTCACGTGGTTATTCAAGGAAAAAGAAGGATTGTCGGAGTTCAGAATGTTGTTGACGAGGAAGAATACAACCAGTTCGATGAGCTTCCTCCTTTCGGAGAGAACGTTGAACTAAGTCTCATGGAAGAGAGTGAGGAAGCTACATACGTACGCCGCGATCATAACGAAGGTCGAATCGTAGCTTAGTTGTTCAAATTAAAGATATGCTTTTTTTCGTACGAACAACATGTTTATTTTCTCTTGTGTAACAATTAATGTATTATATGAGGCAATGGATTTGACTGCATTTGTGTGAATTGTTACAAGTCACACCATTAAAGAACTCTGCGCCGCAACGGTCCGTGTCATGCATCCTCCTTCGGTCCATCTACAATTTATTTATTATTTCAAAATTTGAAATTTGTAAGCCTTAATATGAATTTTTTAAGCAGTATTTGATATATGAACTATTAAAACAGTGAGCAATTTGGTTTTTCTGAATTTTAGAACTTAGTCAAAATTAGGGGAAAATATTTATATAACATATTACATGTCCTGTAGTATGCCTCAAAACATTTTCAGATTATTTGGATCAAATTTGATAGTATTTCGTCGGTCTGTGAAATGAAATAAACTGGAAGTTCTACTACATATATATCACTGTCAGTTCTCTTTAACCCGGCAGTGATACTTCGTACTACTGCCGGTTCACAAATAGATCTGGCAGTGATAGCGACTTATCACTGCCTGTTCTAGTAAAACCCGGCAGCAATACGAAGTATCACTGCCCGGGTTAAAGAGAGCCGACAGTGATAGTGTCCTTATCACTGCCGGTTCTATTAAAACCCAGTAGTGATACTATATATCACTGTCGTGTTTTAGTAGAACTGACAGTGATAAGCCACTATCACTGTCGGGTTTTAGTAGAACCGGCAGTGATAATCCACTATCACTGTCTGCTCTCTTTGTGACCCGACAGTGATATTATATCACTGCCGGTTCTTTTTTGACCCGGCAGTGATAGTCCACCCCTATAAATATCACTGTCGCTCCCAACCCTATCCCTCTCCTGTCACTTGCATCTCCGCCACCTTTCACCTCCCAAGCCCCGACCTCCACACCTTCGGCCGCCTCGAGCATCCCTGTAGCCCCCTCGGGCCTCCCCACCATTGCCGCATCCTCTCCGCCGCTGCCTCGTCCTCCCTATAGTCAAGGCCGTCGCATCTCCTCGCCGCCGTCGCCGCCATCGCATCCCCTCCCCACGCTCTCTCCCAAACACTAGCGACCTCCCCCTCGGAGACCTCCTCCCCGTGACGACCTCCCCCTCGGCGACCTCCTCCCCATCGACTCCATCCTCCCCATGAGTGCAAGGTTTATTGCTTTTTCCATCATCATAAACAGTTGTCATTTTACACATCGATGGGAAGTGTTCTTATTTTATTTGTACACATATGCACCGTGCAGTTACACAAACCTAATGAATGGTATTACCTTTATCATCTTAGTTAGACATACTGGACATAAGTTGTTCACTCTGTTTGTTGTATGAGTTGTGTCCTTAGGATGGACTCTTGGACCTGTTCAATGGAAGATAAGGTATAAGTTAAATTGAACAGCAAAGCACATGCTTCTTTGTTGTAGCTATGGAGGAGCACCCTATACCTTACTTTAGCCTGAACATGTAGCTATATTATATATTTTCTTCAAAAAAACAATAGGACCATAGTTTTCAGACACGAATCATATAAGGAATTTTCTTTAGTCATAGCGAACTTAGTGATCAAATGAATATATGGACAGGACCATATTATTTTATGTGCAAAACTGTTTCCAGCAAAAGTGGAAAAAACTTTAATACCATGCTTATGCTTCAAATAGTGATTCAGCATCACATTAGGATCTTATTGAACTGCTTCAAGCATTTGTGACCCTTGAGGCTTTGAAAATCTTATTGTTATAAAAAATAATATTATTCTCTGCAAGGATACTTATTAGGAATAGATAAAATATTTCATGTATATGTTTCCTTACAAAGTTAAACAATTATATTTCGTACATGCAACTAGCACTCTAACAGAGAATGAACCAGAGAAATGATAATAAGACGAATAAAAAAATCAAGCTTGAAGCTGTAGTGCTGCTACTGTAGCCAAGAGTACTCTGTACTCATTAAGCATGGTACTTTCTTTAACAGCTGGTAATTACCATGTTTCTATGTCTTGTGGCCTAACAAGGTCATGAGAATTTCTACCAATATGCAAAATCTAAATTTTCAGCTGATAATTAGACTTCTTTAGCAACTGGTAATTAGACTTCCTTATCAATAAATTTTTAGTTTAAATTTTGGGCATGGTTTATTGATTTTGTCAATATTGTCAATTTGTTTGGTGGCATGTTATATTCTTTTATATAAATAGTCAATTTATTTGGAAATTTTCATCACCATTTGTATGGTGTACTGAGGTTTATTGATCTTGTGTTACCCTTCTATAAGGCTACTTGTTGTTTTGCTAATGTACTTTTGTGTTCAATTAGTACACGACAGCTCATGTCATTTCTTGCCCATATGTTTTCTGTTAGAAAGAGTAATATGTTATAATTATTTTCATGTCATACACAGAGGCACAACCCTTTTCTTTTGCATTTTTTTGTGGATTCCAAAACCATTACTGCTTATGCTTGTGGCAATGTACAAATCTAGGTAGTTTTTTGTACTGTACTAGTTAAGTGACCGTGCGTTGCTACGAAAATTCTCAAACAACCTTATTAAGAGATGTTTTTTAAAGCAGCAGCCAACTTGGTTGATGAAAAAGACATCTACGAAGCGAACTTGTTAGCTAATTAAGAGTGCTTCAAATTATCAGTTAATTATTCATGCTAGTATAATTTTAAAAAGCCTCAACATGATAGTACAACATCAACTTTAAAGAATTTGGTCTTTTTTCTTTTTTTTATCCTCCCCTTTTGTCTCGAGTGTAGTTTTCTGTACCTTGTAACTTTAAACTTTATTTTCTACCCTCATAATTTAATCACAGCTTTAGTTGTCTTAAAAAAAGAGAGGAGCCATGGCCATGGCCTCTTTCCATATCATTTCTTGCACCCCCTTGAATCTTTTGTATTGCTTCTTTCACCTGTGTGTGTATGAGCCTTCATCTCCTTTGTCTCTTTCTGTATCTCTTCGTATGTCCTCTATGATGAAGATGAAGATGGCCTTTTATAAGTGGAGGAGAGGGCAGCCAGGCATGTGAGTGCTTAGCTTATATGATACGGTGCCTTGTGATCTCTGGGATTGACACGTGATTTGATTATGCAATTCTTGTCTTTTAATATCTGCATTTCCATCCGAATGAGATACAATGAAATAGAATTTTCATGTCATGGGGTATGGTGAGTATGTCATTCCATCCAAGCGGGATATGATGAGGAAACTCTTTCATTTATAAGAGATATGAATAAAATCTTTCTATTTTAAGGAGATGTGATCAGTAATATTTCCATAAATAGAGGGAATCCGGATCGGGTGGGGGCAGGCTGAGCGAACAGAAGAAAAGGCTGAGCAAACAAAAAGAAAGGCTGAGTGAGAAGGAAAGGCTGAGCGAACAGAAGGAAAGGGGGTGGGGGCGGGCTGAACGAATAGAAGGAAAGAGAGGGTATGGAGAACGGACCACTGCCACCAAGTCGTATTTAGAAGAGTAGAGATATGTGTCCTTGAAAGATGTATATGTGTATGTATCCTCGAAAGATGTATGTGTATGTATCCTCGAAAGATGTATGTGTATGTATCCTCGAAAGTTGTATGTGTATGTATCCTTCAAGGATGTATTTTGTGCTCTACACTTATGTATTTGTCGTTAAATTGAGAACCCGTATAATATCTTGTATGTGTATATATCCTGTGTATGTGTATGTGTATGTGTATATTTGTGTTCATGGTCAAATTATTTTGGAGCATGCAGATTCAAAAAAAACATGTATATGTGTATGTGTCCTTCAAAGATGTATGTGTATAAAGATCAAAAAATATCTATATGTGTACATGTTCTTTAAAGATGTGTATGTGTCTTTCAAATATGTGTATTAATTTTATTTCTTAGAATTGATAAGTTCGGGGATTGTTGTGTACATTATTATTGAGTACTCCTTCATTCAATAAATCTTAGCCATATTTTAATTTTACAATTTGTGGTGAAATTGAAATTGAGGAAGACACGAGAGAAAATGACTTTGGTCGATCTGCTACTGCCTCTAAGTTTAAGCCTTAATGATAATCTATATAAAACATGTAACATCCCGAAAAATGCAATAATATAAAAATTAATATTTTGAATTTGAATATAATTATTTCAGATTTTTCCTGGCATGATTGGAATTTATTTGGATTTTCTTGGAATTATGTATTGTGAGAAAAATCAAAACAACTAGAATTAAAGAATGGATAATGGTAAAAAAATATAAAAAGGTAAAAGTAAAATTTTGGAAAATTTACCATGGTAACTCTAAGTATGCAGTGGGTAAATCCAGCCATCAAATAATATTTTTATGCACATGAATATGAATAAATGAGTTAAATGACCACACTTTTGACTAGAAACAGTGTAAGTCAGAATTAATGAAAAATATTCGAAGTTTATCTGGATCCATAAAAATTACCATAGTACTCCCTCAGTGGAATTTATCTCTGGTAAAAATTTCAGGAATTTATCATGCCATTAAGACCTTATAAAAATTCAAAAACTGAGGCTTCAAAAATCTGAAAATTATCATGTCAGACTTTTTATAAAATAATTGCCTAATATTTTGGCTTGAAATATTTATATAAATATCCTTAACATAATTATAACTCATCACAAAATTTTCAAAAATAAATAATATGATTTGAACCCTTAAATAAATAAAAACCCGAAATAGAAATTTTCGCTGATGTACAGTATCAGAATTTTAATTAATTTATTGTAGGATATTTTGACCTGAAAATTTTACAGAGGGATAAGAACTACCAGGAGAGGTCGGTCAAAAAGTTTCACAAAATTTGACAGTGATTTGGTCGGTATTTTAATGCTTTTACTAGATTGTCCTGGCCATGTTTATCTTTTTGCCTCACCCTCTCTCACTGAAAAGTGGACCTGTCTACTATGCTGTATCGTGTGTTGGCAAAGCAATGGGAAAACTCCCCCTCACTGCCGGTGGACCCCGGTCCAGCTCGTCAGCCGCTGCCTCTCTTCTCCCCTTCTCCTCTCTTCTCGCGCGTGCTACCTCTGCCGATTGAGCTCTCGCGCCTGCCCCCGCTCGATTCGGTGTACGCCGCTTCTGCCGACTAAAGCCACGCTAGTACTCGGTTCTCCCGCGCCATATCCGGTCAGCCTCAAGTCACCTCCGTGCTGGCGTAAGCCTTCGCGCCACCTCGTCAATTGCACAGAACCGCCGCAACCTCAGCTCGCCTGTTCAAACACTGTGAAGCCAACTTCTCTCGCTATAAATACCAATCTTGCATCGCATTGAGGCTCTCTTTCTCTTAGCTACTCCCTGAACCAAACGCTCCAGCTCGAGACCCCTTTCTACGCCATTTTCGCTGGGAACCCGAAAGGTACGAACCACCAAATTGCGCCAATCCAGCGCATCTCATCCCAATCACTCCCCTCTAGAGCGCCTCTGAGTATCTCCGAACCCATACCACTCACCAATTTCAACTCTTCTTGCCTGCAGCGCCGCTGCACCACACTCTGTCTTCCCCACGGCCGACGCACGGTGGCAGAACCGCTCGGCCAAGCTCCGGCCCAACCAACCGGCAAAACGGAGTACTCTGGCCTCGCTGATGCTTAAACCGCTATCGATTCGACCGGGGACCCACTGCTTTTTCTTCCCCGACGAGCTTTCGCCATCACCGCCGCCCCCCTCGGTGACGAGGTATCTCCGGCCATCACCGGAGGCGATGGAACCCACCATCGGGTGCGCGTCGGCGAGCTGATGCTCTAAGTGCCCCCGGCCGAGCCCCTCCGTCGCCGGCGAGCCCTAGAGCTACTCTGTTTTTCGGTCGCTGCGTAGTGGGCCCCTTTTGTCAGCCGGCCAGGAGCGACTCCAGTTCAAAAGGGTAAAGACGTTTTCTCTTCTGTGAAAGCGTATTTCCGAATTTCGTTTTAATTTCCAGAAACTGAGTTAATTCAAATACTTATAGATTTTGCATTATAACTCTAAATTGGATGAAATAAATTTCTATATTCATGTAAACTCAGATACTTTCAGAATATGTAATAATATTTTGAAAATGTTCATTGGGTAAAATTGAAATTCAAATTTGAAAGAAAGGCTAAAGATATGCTTTATATCAAATTTCTGCAAACAAACTTGGAATTTAATGGAACCAATTTTAGTGAAATCCTTATGCTTCCAGAAGTTCAAATATCTAAAAATATTTAAATTTCATCTGTGTTTGAATTACTTTCTGTTAAAGATTGTATTCAATACATTAGAAATCCAAATAAGCATAACTTGAATAAAAGAAAAAGGAAATAAGTAAGAGTTGATTTCTAAATATTAGTGTGACAGTAGGATACCTGAGTTTGCCAAAATAATTAAGAAATGAACTTGAATTGAACTATCTAAAAAAAAATATGAAATAACCTAAGTACAAATGTACATACATATGCATAGAAAGTCAAATGGTTATAATATAGATCAAATAAATTCAAATAATCACTAAACTAGTTTTGTTGTGCTCCTAGCATTACAAGGATTCCAGATGTATAATAATACTTAAGGCTTCCCATAGAAAACAGTAAATGGTTAATGGTCGAAGTGTTAATACTTGTGTAATTTAAATAGCTATAACTTTCACAAATGAACACCAAATTTGTCAAAGCCAGTTCCTATAACCTTGAAAATAATGCCCTTGCTGTCTATGCAAAAATATCTTATGTTTGTGTAAAATCGAAATAAGCCCATATTAAATCCTAATGATCTCTTATATGGAAAACATCTCGAATAAAAGCCAAGCATCGCGAAATCAACTTTAAAGTGCTTTGAGAAATGTCCCCTAGTTATGCCTGAAAAATGGGTAAATTATCTTATAGGCTGTAGTTGCAATCTTATACCAAAAACTGAGCCTTTATCGTGTAGATTATAAAACCACTTAAGCATTTTCAACAACCCGTAGAATACCTCGTCTAAATGCAAATATTATGAAGATAAGCTTAGATATGTTCTTCAAAGTATATTCTATCCAATTCCGAAGAAATAATCTTATTTCATTATGTGTTGCATATAAATCATGTTAGCCAAATAACCCTAAGTGTTATGTTTAATGAACTTCATAATATGAATAAGTGAACCTTGTACTAATTGAGAAATTAGTAGCTAATACATTTGTATCATCAGAACCATATTAAAAACCATAACTAAATCCAGTAACCTAGCTCAATAAATCTAACATATTCAAAGTCACTCTTATGCAAAACCACTTAAAAAATTAAGTGCTATTCGCATAACCCTTTAATTTGTGTTTTACTTCTTTTAATCCAAATAATTTTAGTATCTATAATTCGAAATCATGAATGCTAGAATTCATATTTTAGCCTCTTGAATTCGTAAATCAAGAATAGATAATCTATAAAAGAAACCTTGCTTTGCTCGTCATAAAAGTCATTAATTATATGAATGTGTAATTACCTAAATCATAAGATCTTAAAATCATAATTCAAACCCTAAAGCGTCCCTGTTTTCTACAGTGAATCTTTATTTGATTTTCTGTCTGTTTTCTTTTTGCCCTTATTGAAGTTTATTATTTGCTATATTTTTCCGATTTATCGACGTGTAGAATCCGACGTCCCTACCTCCGTCATCTGCAACCGCGTCTTCGTCGTAAGAAATAAATAAGCAAGGCAAGCACCCTCCTTTGACCATCTTTATCCCAGTATTTAATTTGCATTGTGTTTATTAAAATGTTTCATGCATGCGTTTACTTTCTGTAAATTCGCTATTTTGTGGTACTGGTAGTTATAGCTGTTGTCTCATGAAACTTCCTTGACAAGTATGAATATGTGTACCTTGATAACCATAGAATGAGCTTAGACAATTACTTAATGTTACCATGGGTATATGCGATTATATTTTATCCATGCTTAGCCATGCTTTAGAATCACTAAGGATGATGATCAGATCAAAACTTGTTTCTTGAGAAATGGAAAGTGTTGGAAATGAAGCTGTTGATTATGGGTATTTTGATTAAAAACCCAAAATAAAACTATGGTTTTGATGTGGGCGATTATTGGCAATAGCCGGAGGTGCAAAGGGAGTTGCACGTAGTGTAGAGTGGAGTATCGCCCGTGTCGGATTCAGGACCGAACTTTGTGTTGTATGATCCAAGATAAACCGTACAACCACAAGTGTTGGTATGGATCATCCTAAAACCAATTAAGTTATCTAGTTTAACTTTGCACATTGGTAGGTTGAAGTTGTACGGGCTCTCCTTTCGAGGTTTGCTCTACGGGGTGCCCACACCGAGGTGTTGGGAACAACACTTACCAATATAACGGTGTACGCCATGTCTATGGGAAGTTCCATCATTTCTGTGCTCTGAGTTCTTCCATCATAGCATGGGTTTTATCGTCCCGGTGCTGGTGCAAAGTTAACTTTGATAATGTAAAGGTTTTCGTCATGAACATTCTGGCCACACGCTAAAGGTGCGTGAAACATGCGGCAAAAAGAAAAAGTCATGACTTGTGGTTAAAGTTGTACACCTCTGCAGAGTGTAAATCTAATCGATTAGCCGTCCCCTCGGTCATGGGAAACTTGGTGAACTTGCACTAGTTAAATGTTTGGTATTTTCTAAAATGGGTTTTGGTTTGAGCTTGTTTTAGCAGCTGTTGCTTTATGTCAAAGGGCCGACATTGTTGCATTCCATTTCTGGATTATTCGATATTCACGAAGGGTTGTGAGTATTACTTATGCTTTACTTATTTCATATCAGTCAACTTGCTCTTTTAAATTCCGTTTGCAAATAACTTGATTTTACAGTATCAATTCTGCTTTATGCAAATTAACTGTAGTAGCCTCCTTTGAAATGGCCTGCATATATTATAGGTTTTGCTCAAGTCTTGCGGAGTAGGAAAGTACTCACCCTTGCTTATATGTTGTTTTTAGGTGGATAAGTTAGCGAAGTTTCGAAGGTTTCTTTCGTCGCAAGTTGCGGGATCTTCTTCATCGGATCTTTCTAGGGATTATGCCTTGTCAGTTGCTTGCGGGTTTTGGATGGGCACACTACAAGACTTTGCTTATTTTGCTGCTGCAATCTCTGAGTTGTAAAGTTTTCTTTGTATAATAGCTTCCGCTTAATAATATTCGTTGTATGATTGTGATTCCAATTGGTGTGTATGTGCGTACTAGCTACTGATCATGGGACTAGTACGGAATGCACATTAGATTTCCATTTTTGCATGTATGTGAAAATGGGGGTTGCTACAGTTGGTATCAGAGCTATGCTGACTGTACGATAAACCCTAGGTAGAATGGTCGTTAGCTTTAGAATAAAGAAATTCAAAATCTTATTTTCCAAAGATACCATATTTGCAAAGTGTAGATTTTGTTGTTCTTCCCTTTATCTTAAGATTCTCCTCTTACCCCTACATTCATTTTGTTTTGTAAGCAAATTCCTCTTTCCCTAAAATAACCCTCGACAAATGGAGACTCCGGTTTCTATGCCAACAATCTTAAGGAGAAGGAATGGCGCTTGTGAAGACTTGTGTTGATAGGTCGAATAGGAATATATTAAGCTAAGATATTTTAGAACCCTTGTATGTTAGTCGATGGTTATTTTGCGTGCTTTGTTGAAATCTTTTGTTTTGTATTGCTTACGGGTTACTCTCGTAAAAGTTAAACCATTTGGTTGAAATTTACGATGTGCCAACCCTTATTTAATAAGAAAATTTTAAGGAACGAAAAGTTGCCTAGTAACCTAGCTGAATCTCACCTAATATGTCAATCTCCTCTTGACTGCAGAATGCCTAAAACAAGATCCATAAGAAAGTTTTTGGAGTGCGAGGCCGCTCAAAATTCCCGACCCAAAAGAGCCAACATTCCAACTCCAGTCCAACCTAGTTCGCAATATCTGCCAGAACATCTCGACGCAATGTTCGTCATGAGTCACCTTCACCTCCTCAACATCCAAGTGAAGCTATTCCTGAAGAACAATCTCCTGAATCCTCAGCTGTGGCTCAAGTCCTAGC
This sequence comes from Otatea glauca, assembly GCA_036346275.1. Classification (NCBI taxonomy): domain Eukaryota; kingdom Viridiplantae; phylum Streptophyta; class Magnoliopsida; order Poales; family Poaceae; genus Otatea; species Otatea glauca. The sequence goes on along the minus strand of CM070719.1, from coordinate 22,156,405 downwards.
AATGATTGAACAAGCGCATCAGGTTGATACACTTCTACTCCAGCAAGTAGTGCAGAATACTACCCATCTTAGCGAAGCTAGGGATGGAAATGGTGGTACACCGCATTACTCCAAGTTGGGAGAGTTTCTGAAAACTCAACCCCCGACTTTCTCCTCGTCAGCAAAACCTCTTGACGCTGATGATTGGCTCCGTTCCATCGAGAGCAAGCTGGTCATTGCGCAGTGTAGTGATCATGAGAATGTCCTTTATGCTTCTCATCGGCTACATGGAACTGCAGCAGTCTGGTGGGAGAACCATCAGGCGATGCTCCCTGAAGGTCAAATTGTATCTTGGGCAGCATTTAAAGAAGCATTTCGTAGGACTCACATTCCTACAAGTATCATTGAGATCAAGAAGCGGGAGTTTATGGAGTTGAAGCAAGGAAACTTATCAGTGATGGAATATCTACACTGCTTCAATCATTTATCTCGCTATGCTGTTTCTGAAGTGTCAGATGAAACTCGAAGAATTGTGCATTTCAGAGAACATTTGAATGAAGAAATCAAATGGATGCTAGTCGCCCATGATATTCATGATTTCCAAACCTTAGTTGATAAAGCTATCCGGGTGGAGTACGGCATGAGAACAGTAATAGAAAGCCGAAAGCGCAAATGGATAGCTCGTCAATCAACAAATGGTCACCCCTCAAAACAATGTCTATTGTAGCCATCCAATGTTCAGCAGTTTGCATCTCAATTCCAGCAATGCCGAGGGCAAACTTCTCACCCTCAACGGCCCTCAGTTCATTCACCGCAGCAAGCAAGATCATCTTCTCGCACTCAGTGCCAGGAAGCCTATGCTCGTCCTAAGAAGAATTCTGAACAATTTTATTCTCAACGGCAGCCCTCAAGTAGAGATCAAGTGATTGGAAATTTGAAAGTCTCTAAGCCACCTTCTACTTCAAAACAAGTTATTGTTCCTGGTCGTCTGCACCATGTAACCGCAGAAGAAGCTCATAATGCACCTGATGTAGTACTAGGGACATTCCTTGTTCACTCAGTACCTACATTGGTGTTATTTGATTCTGGTGAATCACATTCCTTCATATCCAACAAGTTTATTAAGCAGCATGAACTTCAAGCTGATTTGCTTCCCACAAAGATGATAATCTATTCGCCTCGAGCGACTATGAAAACCTCGAAACTCTGTTCTGAGGTATGCATAAAGATTAATGGAATAACTTTTTATGCTGATCTTATTGCTATTGAGACCTCGGGACTAGATGTGATCCTCGGTATGGATTGGTTGTCTAAGCACAAGGGCTATATTGATTGTGCTAACCGATCTATATCCCTTCTCAGTCCACATGGGATCCAAGTGCAGTTTTCTTCAATCAGTAGCACTCTAGCTCAGCAACCTTTACTTTGTTCTCTTTTGGTCACGAAATTGAGTCAAGTATCTGTGGTATGTGAGTATTCTGATGTGTTTCCAGATGAACTACCAGGAATGCCTCCGGACCGAGACATGGAATTTATTGTTAATCTTGTTCCTGGAACAACACCTATTTCTAAGCGACCTTATCGCTTGCCTCCAGATGAGTTGGCTGAATTGAAGAAACAACTCAATGATCAATTGGATAAAGGATTTATTCGTCCTAGTTCATCTCCGTGGGGCAGTCCGGTGTTATTTGTTCCTAAGAAGGACGGTGGTCTATGCATGTGCATAGATTATCGTGCTTTAAATGAGGTCACTATCAAGAACAAATATCCACTTCCTCGTACTGATGATCTTTTTGATCAATTGAATGGTGCTCATGTATTTTCAAAGATTGACCTGAGACATGGGTATTATCAATTGAAAATGAAACCCTAGGATATTCCAAAGACTGCTTTCACCACTTGTTACGGGTTATATGAATACACCGTAATGTCATTCGGACTTACAAATGCTCCTGCCAGTTTTATGTGCCTTATGAATAAGGTCTTTATGGAGTATTTGGGCAAGTTCGTAGTGGTGTTCATTGACGACATCCTCATTTATTCCAAAACTGAAGAAGACCATGTGCAGCACTTGAGTGTGGTGCTTGGAAAACTTCGTGAGCATAAACTCTATGCCAAGTTCGAGAAGTGTGAATTCTGGTTAAAGGAAGTCGCATTCCTTGGGCATGTTCTTTCAGAAGGTGGAATTGCAGTAGATCCATGAAAGATCCAAGCTATTACAGAATGGGAGCCACCTCTGTCTGTTCCTAAGGTCCGAAGTTTTCTCGGTTTCGCGGGATACTATCGCCGCTTTATCGAGAACTTCTCCAAAAGTGCTCATCCTATGACTCAACTGCTGAAAAAAGAAAAGAAATTTGAATGGACCCCAGAATGTGAAGCAAGTTTCCAAGAGCTTAAGAAAAGATTAACCACAGCTCCAATTCTAATTGTTCCTGATATTCAGAAGAGCTTTGAAGTATATTGCGACGCATCACGACACGACCTTGGATGTGTATTGATGCAAGAAGGAAAGGTTATCGCATATGCTTCACATCAACTTCGGCCGCATGAGTAAAATTATCCTACTCATGATTTGGAGTTGGCAACCGTTGTCCATGCTCTGAAGATTTGGAGACATTATCTTATTGGCAATCGGTGTGAAATCTATATAGATCACAAAAGCCTGAAATATTTCTTCACCCAACCGGATTTAAATCTCAGGCAAAGGAGATGGCTAGAGTTGATCAAAGACTATAACCTTGGCATTCATTACCATCCTGGTAAGGCTAATGTTGTAGCTGATGCTCTCAGTCGAAAGCTTTATTGTCTTTTCATCTCCGATCAATCCGAGCTGCAAGGTGAATTCCAAAAGCTCAATTTGGACTTGGTTGAAGAAGGCTATGTTGCTACTCTTGAATTGCAACCAACTCTCAGAACTCATATAAAAGCCGCACAACTCAAGGATGAAGCCGTTGTCAAAATTAGAAAATAGTTAAGAGAAGGTGTTGAATCTGAATTCTCAGAAAGTCCAGATGAAGTAATTATGCGAGGAAATCGTATATATGTCCCCGATGATTCTGAACTCAAGAGACTGATTTTGAAGGAAGCTCATGAATCTTCTCTTTCTATTGACCCTGGGAGCACAAAAATGTATCGAGACCTAAAACAGGAATATCGGTGGCCTGGCATGAAAAAGGAAATTGCTGCATATGTTGCCGAGTGTGACGTATGTCAGCGAGTTAAAGCCGAACATCAACATCCTGCTGGTCTTCTTCAGCCCCTACAAATTCCTGAATGGAAATGGGAAGACATTACTATGGATTTTATCACCGGTCTACCCAAGACTTAGAAAGGAAATGATTCTATATAGGTCATTGTTGATCGGTTGACAAAAGTGGCTCACTTCATTCCAATTAAAACTACATATCAAGGGGACAAACTTGCAGAATTGTACATGGAGAATATTGTGCGTCTGCACGGTGTTCCAAGAACTATTGTTTATGATCGAGGCTCCCAATTTACTTCCCGTTTTTGGGAAAGTTTGCACAGTCTATTAGGAACTAAGCTAAACTTCAGTACAGCTTATCATCCTCAGACAGATGGGCAAACTGAAAGAATAAATCAAGTCCTGGAAGATATGCTCAGAGCCTGTGTGCTTTCATATAGCACTAATTGGGAGAAGAGTCTTGCATTTGCTGAATTCTCCTATAACAACAGCTTTCAAGCCAGTCTTCAAATGTCGCCATTTGAAGCATTATATGGGAGAAGATGCAGAACTCCTCTTTTCTAGTCCGAGGTTGGTGAAAGAAAATTCTTCGGCCCAGATCTTATCCAAGAAGCCCAAGAGCAAGTGGATGTAATCAGAAGCCGATTGAAAGAAGCTCAGTCTCGACAAAAGAGTTACGCCGATAATCGTCGGCGTGAACTCAGCTTCGAAGTTGGTGATCACGTCTACTTGAAAGTCTCACCACACCGTGGAGTTCGTCGTTTCCAGATGCGTGGAAAGCTGGCTCCTCGATACATTGGACCATATCAAATTCTCGAGAAGATGGGTGAGTTGGCTACAAACTAGAATTGCCACCTCAGTTATCCGAAGTTCACAATGTCTTCCATGTATCGCAACTCAAGAAGGGTCTCCGCGTGCCCACTGAGTTCACCAATTTGGAGAATATTGATCTCCAACCAGATTTGTCTTATCGGAGTGTCCGATTCGCATCCTTGAAGAAGCGGAGAGTCATACGAGAAACAAATCCCACAAAATGCTGAAAGTCCAATGGAGCAACCATACAGGAGACGAAGCAACATGGGAACGTGAAGATCATCTGCGAAATGAATTCCCAGATTTCTTCTAGTCCTTGCAAATCTCGAGGACGAGATTTTTGTAAGGGGGTAGATTTGTAACATCCAAAAAAATGCAATAATATAAAAATTAATATTTTGAATTTGAATATAATTATTTCTGATTTTTCCTGGCATGATTGGAATTTATTTGGATTTTCTTGGATTTATGTATTGTGAGAAAAATCAAAACAACTAGAATTAAAGAATGGATAATGTTAAAAAAAAAGATAAAAAGGTAAAAGTAAAATTTTGGAAAATTAACCATAGTAACTCTAAGTATGCAGTGGGTAAATCCATCCAGAAAATAATATTTTTATGCACAGGAATATGAATAAATGAGTTAAATGACCACACTTTTGACTAGAAACAGTGTAAGTCAGAATTAATGAAACATATTCGAAGTTTATCTGGAGCCATAAAAATTACCATAGTACCCCTTAGTAGAATTTATCTCTGGTAAAAAGTTCAAGAATTTATCATGCAATTAAGACCTTATAAAAATTCAAAAACAGAGGGTTCAAAAATCTGAAAATTATCATGTCAGAATTTTTATAAAATAATTACCTAATATTTTGGCTTGAAATATTTATAGGGATATCCTTAACATAATTATAATTCTTCATAAAAGTTTCAAAAATAAATAATATCATTTGAACACTTAAATAAATAAAAACCCGAAATAGAAATTTTGACTAATGTACAGTATCAGAATTTTAATTAATTCATTGTAGGATATTTTGACCTCAAATTTTTACGGAGGGATAAGAACTACCAGGAGAGGTTGGTTAAAACGTTTCACAAAATTTGACAGTGATTTGGTCGGTATTTTAATGCTTGTACTAGATTGTCCCAGCCATGTTAATCTCTTTGCCTCACCCTCTCACACTGACAAGTGGACCCGTCTACTGTGCTGTATCGTGGGTTGGCAAAGCAACGAGAAAATGCCCTCTCACTGCCGGTGGACCCCGGTCCCGCTCGTCAGCCACTGCCTCTCTTCTCCCCTTCTCCTCTCTTCTCGAGCGTGCTGCCTCTGCCGACCGAGCTCTCGCGCCTGCCCCCGCTCGATTCGGCGTACGCCGCTTCTGCCGACCAAAGCCACGCTAGTCCTTGGTTCTCCCGCGCCATACCCGGTCAGCCTCAAGTCACCTCCGTGCAGGCGTAAGCCTTCGCGCCACCTCGTCAATTGCACATAACCGACGCAACCTCAGCTCGCCCGTTCAAACCCTGTGAAGCCGACTTCTCTCGCTATAAATACCAATCTTGCATCGCATTGAGGCTTTCTTTCTCTTAGCTACTCCCTGAACCAAACGCTCCAGCTCGACACCCCTTTCTACACCATTTTCGCTGGGAACTCGAAAGGTAGGAACCACCAAATTGCACCAATCCAGTGCATCTCATCCCAATCACTCCCCTATAGAGCGCCTCTGAGCATCTCCGAACCCATACCACTCACCAATTTCAGCTCTTCTTGCCTGCAGCGCCGCTGCACCACACTCTGTCTTCCCCGCGGCAGGCGTACGGTGGCAGAGTAGCTCGGCCAAGCTCCGGCCCAACCAACCGGCAAAACGGAGTACTCTGGCCTCGCTGATGCTTAAACCGCTATCGATTCGGCCAGGGACCCACTGTTTTTTCTTCTTCGATGAGCTTTCGCCATCACCGCCGCCCCCCTCGGTGACAAGGTATCTCCGGCCATCATTGGAGGTGATGGAACCCACCATCGGGTGTGCGTCGGCGAGCTGATGCTCTAAGTGCCCCCGGCCGAGCCCCTCCGTCGCCGTAGAGCCGTCGCCGGCGAGCCCTAGAGCTGCTCTGTTTTTCAGTCCCTGCGTAGTGGGCCTCTTTTGTCAACCGTCCGGGAGCGACTCCAGTTCAAAAGGGTAAAGATGTTTTCTCTTCTGTGAAAGCGTATTTCCGAATTTCGTTTTAATTTCCAGAAACCGAGTTAATTCAAATACTTATAGATTTTGCATTATAACTCCAAATTAGATGAAATAAATTTCTATATTCATGTAAAATCAGTTAATTTCAGAATATATAATAATATTTTGAAAATATTCATTGGGTAAAATTGAAATTCAAATTTGAATGAAAGGGCTAAAGATATGCTTTTTATCAAATTTGTGCAAACAAACTTGGAATTTAATGGAACCAATTTTAGTGAAATCCTTATGCTTCCAGAAGTTCAAATATCTAAAAATATTTAAATTTCATCTGTGTTTGAATTACTTTCTGTTAAAGATTGTATTCAATACATTAGAAATCCAAATAAGCATAACTTGAATAAAAGAAAAAGGAAATAAATAAGAGTTGATTTCTAAATATTAGTGTGATAGTAGGATACCTGAGTTTGCCAAAATAATTAAGAAATGAACTTGAATTGAACTATCTAAAAAAAATATGAAATAACCTAAGCACAAATGTACATACATATGCATAGAAGGTCAAATGGTATAATATAGATCAAATAAATTCAAATAATCACTAAACCAGTTTTGTTGTGCTCCTAGCATTACAAGGATTCCAGATGTATAATAATACTTAAGGCTTCCCATAGAAAACAGTAAATGGTTAATGGTCGAAGTGTTAATACTTGTGTAATTTAAATAGCTATAACTTTCACAAATGAACACCAAATTTGTCAAAGCCAGTTCCTATAACCTTGAAAATAATGCCCTTGCTGTCTATGCAAAAATATCTTATGTTTGTGTAAAATCGAAATAAGCCCATATTAAATCCTAATGATCTCTTATATGGAAAACATCTCGAATAAAAGCCAAGCATCGCGAAATCAACTTTAAAGTGCTTTGAGAAATGTCCCCTAGTTATGCCTGAAAAATGGGTAAATTATCTTATAGGGTGTAGTTGCAATCTTATACCAAAAACTGAGCCTTGATCGTGTAGATTATAAAACCACTTAAGCATTTTCAACAACCGTAGAATACCTCGTCTAAATGCAAATATTATGAAGATCAGCTTAGATATGTTCTTCAAAGTATATTCTATCCAATTCCGAAGAAATAATCTTATTTCATTATGTGTTGCATATAAATCATGTTAGCCAAATAACCCTAAGTGTTATGTTTAATGAACTTCATAATATGAATAAGTGAACCTTGTACTAATGGAGAAGTTAGTAGCTAATACATTTGTATCATCAGAACCTTCTGAAAAACCATAACTAAATCCAGTAACCTAGCTCAATAGATCTAGCATATTCAAAGTCACTCTTATGCAAAACCACTTAAAGAATTAAGTGTTATTCGCATAACCCTTTAATTTGTGTTTTACGTCTGTTAATCCAAATAATTTTAGTATCTATAATTCGAAATCATGAATGCTAGAATTCATATTTTAGCCTCTTGAATTCGTAAATCAAGAATAGATAATCTATAAAAGAAACCTTGCTTTGTTCGTCATAAAAGTCATTAATTATATGAATGTGTAATTACCTAAATCATAAGATCTTAAAATCATAATTCAAACCCTAAAGCGTCCCTGTTTTCTGCAGTGAATCTTTATTTGATTTTCTATCTGTTTTCTTTTTGCCCTTGTTGATGTTTATTATTTGCTATATTTTTCCGATTGATCTACGTGTAGAATCCGACGTCCCTACCTCCGTCATCTGCAACCGCGTCTTCGTCGTAAGCAATAAATAAGCAAGGCAAGCACCCTCCTTTGACCATCTTTATCCCAGTATTTATTTTGCATTGTGTTTATTAAAATGTTTCATGCATGCGTTTACTTTCTGTAAATTCGCTATTTTATGGTACTGGAAGTTATACCTGTTGTCTCATGAAACTTCCTTGATAAGTATGAATATGTGTACCTTGATAACCATAGAATGAGCTTAGACAATTACTTAATGTCACCATGGGTATATGCGATTATATTTTATCCATGCTTAGCCATGCTTTAGAATCACTGAGGATGATGATCAGATCAAAACTTGTTTCTTGAGAAATGGAAAGTGTTGGAGATGAAGCTGTTGATTATGGGTATTTTGATTAAAAACCCAAAATAAAACTATGGTTTTGATGCGGGCGATTATTGGCAATAGCCGGAGGTGCAAAGGGAGTTGCACGTTGTGTAGGGTGGAGTATCGCCCGTGTCGGATTATGGACCGAACTTTGTGTTGTATGATCCAAGATAAACCGTACAACCACAAGTGTTGGTATGGGTCATCCTAAAACCAATTAAGTTATCTAGTTTAACTTTGCACATTGGTAGGCTGAAGTAGTACGGGCTCTCCTTTCGAGGTTTGCTCTACGGGGTGCCCACACTGAGGTGTTGGGAACAACACTTACCAATATAACGGTGTACGCCATGTCTATGGGAAGTTCCAACATTTCTATGCTCTGAGTTCTTCCATCATAGCATGGGTTTTATCGTTCCGGTGCTGGTGCAAAGTTAACATAGATAATGTAAAGGTTTTCGTCATCAACATTCTGGCCACACGCCAAAGGTGCGTGAAACATGCGGCAAAAAGTAAAGGTCATGACTTGTGGGTAAAGTTGTACACCTCTGCAGAGTGTAAATCTAATCGATTAGCCGTCCCCTCGGTCATGGGAAACTTGGTGAACTTGTACTAGTTAAATGTTTTGTCTTTTCTAAAATGGGTTTTGGTTTGAGCTTGTTTTAGCAGCTGTTGCTTTATGTCAAAGGGCCGACATTGTTGTATTCCATTTCTGGATTATTCGATATTCACGAAGGGTTGTGAGTATTACTTATGCTTTACTTATTTCATATCAGTCAACTTGCTCTTTTAAATTCCGTTTGCAAATAACTTGATTTTACAGTATCAATTCTTCTTTATGCAAATTAACTGTAGTAGCCTCCTTTGAAATGGCTTGAATATATTATAGGTTTTACTCAAGTCTTGCGGAGTACGAAAGTACTCACCCTTGCTTATATGTTGTTTTTAGGTGGATAAGTTAGCGAAGTTTCGAAGGTTTCTTTCGTCGCAAGTTGCGGGATCTTCTTCATCGGATCTTTCTAGTGATTATGCCTTGTCAGTTGCCTGCGGGTTTCTGATGGGCACACTACAAGACTTTGCTTCTTTTGCTGCTGCAATCTCTGAGTTGTAAAGTTTTCTTTGTATAATAGCTTCCGTTTAATAATATTCGTTGTATGGTTGTGATTCCAATTGGTGTGTATGTGCGTACTAGCTACTGATCATGGGACTAGTACGGAATGCACATTAGATTTCTATTTTTGCATGTATGTGAAAATGGGGGTCGCTACAAAACAATCTCGAGTGAGTGCAAAATATCACGGGACTTATTTTAAAACACTCGTAGGGACATATATACTACCATAGTAGAGAAAAGGATCCTAATTAGAACTTGTTTTGCATCTGAATACGTACGCTCTTATGCTTTTATATCTATGTTCATTCGTTACGTCAATCTTCATTTGTATGTGTGTTTCAAAAATGAGCTTGTTAATTTGAAATTTCCGATAAACTTGCTAGGAATGGCCTCTAACCAAGGACAAGTGCCGGAGGGAGCTGGGACCTCAAATATCGACGAAGGAGGAACGGGTAGCCTGAACCATAGCCCAACGTCCTACCTGAACTTGCAGGATCCTGCCATGGACCAACCTGACGTCAGTAACATAGGTGAGGTAAAGTATTAGTGTATTGTGGTTCTCAAAATATTGTTGGCCCAGACGACTCATGAGAAGATCAAATTGCAGGCTCAGACGTCTGATCAACGAAGGCAGCGCACAAGTCGTGGCCCAAACAAGATGCCTATGGGACTTTTTAACGTAGTGGAACTTTCGGCAGTGTAACATCCCGAAAAGTGCAATAATATAAAAATTCATATTTTGAATTTGAATATCTTTGTTTCTGATTTTTCCTGACATGATTGGAATTTATTTGGATTTCTTTGGATTTTTGTATTGAATGGAAAAATAAGAAAAAACTAGAATTAAAAGAATGGATAATGGTAAAAAGATAAAAAGGTAAAAGATAAATTTTGGAGAAATTACCATAAAACCCTAACCACTCTGGTAAGTCAGTAAAATCAACATGTAAAATTTTATGCACAGAAAAATGGGTAAATAAAATTTATGACACCTCTTTTTGACTAAAAACAGTGCAAGCCAGAATTAATGAACAATATTCGAAGTTTATCTGGAGATAAAAAAATTACCACAACACCCTCATGGTAGATTTTATCTCTGGTAAAAATATCAAGATTTGATCATGTGGGCAAAGCCCTCTAATAATTCAAAAACAGAAACAATTAAAAACTAGAAATCCTAATGTCAGAATTTTTATAAAATATTATCTTGATTTTTTTACTTTAAATTTTTATGGAGATATCCTTAAGACAAAATTAATCCCTATAAAAAGTTTGGAAAATAATTAATATGATTTACATCCCAAAATAAATAGAATACCGAAATTCAAATCCTATACAAGTCCACAGTGTCAGAATTTCTAAAATTTAACCATGCGGTATTTTAACCTCAAATTTTTACTGGACATTAGCAACTACCATTAGATGCAGGTCAAAAAGTTTCGCAAAATCACACACTAATTTGTTAGCGATTTGAATGATCACATGGAGCTGTCTGCGTAAAGTTTATCTCCTGAGCCGAGTTCTTTCACTGCCATGTGGGCCCCAGCCACAGTGACCGTAGAAGTCACCCAGCCACTGACGGTGGACCCTGGGCCCAGCCTTCAGCCCCTCTTTTCCTTCTCCCCTCTCTTCCCCGTTCTTCCCTCTCTGCCGACGAAGAACTCTCCCGAGTTTCTCACACTGCCGTTGATTTCGCGCCTGCTCCCGCGACTCGGTGCACGTCGCTTCTGCTCGATCCTTGCCACGCCTTCCTTGGTCCTCGTGCGCCATACCCCGGTCAGCTTCGCGTCAAATCCTTGTCAACGGGAGACGTGCGCCACTTCACCGAGAGTGCCAAAACCGCCGCCATTTAACCTCGCGTTCAAATACTGGAGAACCGACGCTCCAGGCTATAAGTATCATCCCTGCGTCGCGTTGAAACTTCCCTTCTTCTCGTTCACTCCCTAAACCAAACACAGAAGCTTGAAGCCTTATTCTTCACCATTTCGCCGGAAAACCCGAAAAGAGGGGAAGAATCAAATTGAGCTCAACCGTGAGTAATCTTTCCAAATTGATTGCTTCTAAAGCTTCCTCATGAGCTGATGAACTCATCCCACTCGCTCCTTTTTGCTCTTCCTGCCCATAGCTCCGCCGCACCCTTCGCCCTTCTTCCCCAACTCCGGTCACACGGTGGCACGCTTCCACAGCCCTTTTCTGCCTCGGACAACCGGCAAAATGGAACGCTCTAGCCTCATGGATGCCTAAAATGCTACCCATTCGGTCGGAGCTAGCTTGCTCTTCTTCTCCGGCGAGCCTCACCTTCCACCACCGCATGCCGCCGGTGGCAGCCCGCTCCGGCCATCCCCGCCGGTGAGCGACCCCACCCCCAAGTGCGCCGTGACCCCCTGGTGCCTGCGTGCTACCCATTCGGCCGGAATCCCGCCGGAGCTTCGTCGCCGTCGACCCCTAGCGCCGCCCCTATTTTTCCCTCACTGCACCGCGGGCCCCCACTGTCAGCCACTCAAATAGAGTCCAGTGCAGCGGTAAAAGACGTCTTCTCTGCTTGAAAGCGTATTTTCATTTTTCAGTTTATTTTCAATACCCGAATTAATTCAAACATTTATAGCTTTTGCATTATAACTTCAAATTGCATGAAACAAAATTCTAAATTCATCTAAAATCAAGTAGTTTCATAATATGAAATAACATTTTGGAAATGTTCGCTGGTTAAATTTGAAATTCAAATTTAAAAGAAAAGGGCTAAAAACACACTTCATATTAAAAAGTTGTGAACTAATTTAAAAATGAATGGAATCAATTTTAGTGAAATCCTTGTACTTACAGAAGTTCAAATATATAAAAATATTTAAATTTTATTATTGTTTGAACTACTTTCAATTAAAGATTGTATTCAGTGCACTAGGAATTCAAATATACATAATTTGAGTAAAAGAAATATAGAATAAGTAAAAATTGAATTCTAAATATTGTCATGGCAGTAGAATACCTTAATTTACCAAAATAATTAATGTATGAATTTGATTTGAACTATCTTGAAAAATGTGAAATAACTTAAGTATAAAATGTATATGCATATGCATATAGAATCAAATAGACAATATAGAGATCAAATGAATTCAAATGATCACCAAAACAGTTTTTCTATATTCCTAGCAGTACAAAGATTCCAAATATAAAATAATATTTAAATTTTAATAGGTAAAACAATAAATGTTTAATAGCCAAAGTGTAAATACTTGCATGATATAAATAGCTATAACTTTCACAACTAAACTCTGAATTTGATGAAACCAAATCCGATAGCCTTGAAAAATAGTACCCTTCCTGATTAGGCAAAAATATCTTATGGTTGTGCTAGGATGAAATTAGATAATGTTAAACCCTAATGATCGTTTATAGGAAAAACATCGCGGATAAAAACCAATTGTCGCGAAACCAACTTTAAAATACTATTAGAGTCATACCCTGTTAATACCTGAAAAGTGAGTAGATTATCCTAGACGATGTAGTCGCAATCTTATATCAAAAACTGAATCCTTAACGAGTAGTAAATTGAACTATCAGGCTTTTTCGTCAACCTGTAGAATCTCTCATCTAAATGCAAAAGCTGTGGAAATTAGTTTAGAAATGATATTTAGGATATGGTCTACCATATTCTAGAAAAATATTTTATTTACAACTTCCGTTTCAATTAAATCGTGCTAGTTGAATACCCCTAAAAAGTATGTTTGTCATAACCTTTAATGTCACAAGCGTTTTCAGTTTTGAAAATAATGTCTCGTCTAAACACTAAAATATATGAAATCAATTTAGATATGTTCTTCAAAGTTTATGCTATCCAATTCCGAAGAAATAATCTTATTTCGTCATGTTTTGCATATAAGCTTTAATAGTCAAATAACCCTTAGTTTTATGCTTTATGAACTTCATAATAAGATAAGTGAACCTTGTAATAAGGAAATTGTAGTTAATATATTTGTATCACCAGAACCTTTTTAAAAACTATAAATAAATCTATTTAGCTAACTTATCAATCATAACTTATTTAAAACCTTTCTTATGCAAATCGCTTAAGGCTAAGTGCTATTAGCATAACCGCTTTAACTGGTGTTTAAATTCTTTTAATCCAAATAATTTTAGCATCTATAATTCGAAGTTTTAAATACTGAAATTCATAATTTTAGCCACTTGAATTCGTAATTCAAGAATAGATAATCTTTAAAAGAAACCCTGTTTTGTTTGTCATAAAACCATCAAGTTTAAGAATAAAGTAATTTCTTAAATAATTCAACTCTAAAGTGTTCCTGTTTTCTGCAATGAATCTTTATTTGATTTTCTGTCTGTCTTCTTTTGCCCTTATTGAAGTTTATTATTTGCTATATTTTCCGATCAATCGACGTGTAGAATCCGACGTCCCTTCCTCCGTCGTTGCCTCCGTCAGCCGTGATCGCGTCTTCGTCGTAAATGATATATAAACAAGGCAAGCACCCTCCTTTGACCATCTTGATCCCTGAATTTAATTTGCATTGTTTATTAAAATGTTTTATGCATACGTTTACTTTCTGTAAATTGCTATTTTGTGGTACTGGTAGTTATACCTGTTGTCTCATGAAACTTCCTTGATAAGTATGAATATGTGAACCTTGATAACCATAGATTAAGCTTAGACAATTACTAAATGTCGCCATGGGTACATACGAATACTTTTATCCATGCTTAGCCATGCTTTTAGATCAAATGATGAGGATGATCAGATCAAAATGTGTTCCTTGAGAAATGGAAAATGTGGTAATTGTAGCTGTGGGCTATGGGTATTTTGATTAAAAACCCAAAATAAAACTATGGTTTTGATGTGGGCGATTATTGGCAATAGCCGGAGGTGCAGAGGGATTTGCACGTAGTTAGGGTGGAGTATCGCCCGTGTCAATTTAAGGACCGAACTCAGTGTTGTATGATCCGAGATAATTCGTGCAAACCACAAGTGTTGTTATGGGGCTTCCATAAACCAATTAAGTTATCTAGTTTAACTTTGCACATTGGTAGGCTGAAGTAGTACGGGCTTTCCTTTCGAGGTTTGCTCTACGGGGTGCCCACACCGAGGTGTTAGGAACAACACTTACCAATATAACGGTGTACGCCATGTCTATGGGAAGTTCCAACATTTATATGCTCTGAGTTTTTCCAGCATAGCATGGGTTTTATCGTCCTGGTGCTGGTGCAAAGTTAAATTAGATAATGTAAAGGTTTTCGTCATGAACATTCTGGCCACACGCCAAAGGTGCGTGAAACTCGCGGCAAAAAGAAAAGGTCATGACTTGTGGGTAAAGTTGTACACCTCCGCAGAGTAAATCTAATCGATTAGCCATCCCCTCGGTCATGGGAAATTTGGTGAACTTGCACTAGTTAAATGTTTAATTTTCTAAAATGGGATGTGGTTTGGAACTTGTTTAGCAGCTTTTGTTTTCATATCAAAGGATCGACATTGATGGATTCCATTTCTGGATTATTCGATATTCACGATGGGTTGTGAATATTACTTATGCTTTACTTATTTCATATCAGTCAATTATGCTTTCATAAATTCCGTTTGCAAATAACTTGTTTTACAATATCAATTCTGCTTTATGCAAATTAACTGTAGTAGCCTCCTTTGAAATGGCCTGCATATATTATAGGCTTTGCTCAAGTCTTGCGGAGTACGAAGTACTAACCCTTGCTTATATGTGGTTTTTAGGTGGATAAGTTAGCGAAGCTTCGAAGGTTTCTTTCGTCGCAGGTTGCGGGATTTTTCTTCGTCGTGATCTTTCTAGGGATTATGCCTTGTCGGTTGCCTGTTGGTTTTGGATGGGCACACTACAAGACCTTGCTTCTTTAGCTGCTGTATCTCTGAGTTGTAAGAGTTTTCTTTATGTAATAGCTTCCGCTTAATAATATTTTTTGTATGGTTGTGACTCCAATTGGTGTATGTGCGTACTAGCTACTGATCATGGGACTAGTACGGAATGCACATTAGATTTCCATTTTTGCAAGTTTGTAAAAATGGGGGTCGCTATAGGCTGTCGGAGAACCTGCTCTACCCGAGTCATCGTTGGGGCCATACAGGACAGCATGCGGTGTTCTTGCTAGGGATGACGTGCCCATCAGCTACAGATGACCCATGGGTGGTTCCCAATGACCTGAAGAACTCGTTGTGGGACAAGCTGAAACAAGTGTTCCAGTTCCCCCAAGGGATTGAGCTGGTTGCAAAGAAACATGCACTATCCATCATGTGCAGAGCGTGGAATAATTGGAAGATGGCACTAAATAAGAACTATGTGAAGAAGAATGAAACGCCGAATTTTAACACGTACCCAAAGTTAAGAGAGTTCTGTGAGGACTTTGTGGCGTACAAGAGGTCTCAAGAAAGCACAGATAGTAAGTCAAAGGAACAAGGCAAATGCGGATAAGAATATTCACCCTCACACACTAGGAACATGAGGGTACGTGAAGAAAATACCAGCATGTGATTGGACCGAAGAACTAACCCGCAAGGGTGTCATTCCTACGACGGCCGTCTTGAGTGAACGATCGAAGCACTAGTTGCTTGGGAGGGGTGCTTCTATCTCCGATGATGGCAGCTTAAGCTTCAGAAGCGACAGAGAGCAGGAAGTATCGCGCAGACTCACGGATGCTCACATGCAGTCTTCCCAAGGATCTTTCAGGCCAAGAAGGGAGAATGACGAGCTAACCGTAGCCCTGGGTAACAAGGAGCATCCAGGTCGCACCCGAGGGGTTGGATTGGTGCCGTGAAAAGAAGCCTTCCCAGCAGACACATGGTTGTACAAGCGCCCAAAGCGACTGAGAGAAGATCAACTGGACCGTCAAATAAAAGATGCTGTGGCGAGAACGTTAGAGGAACAGAGAGCGGAACTAGATAAGGTTGTGGAGCAAGCCGTACAGAAAGCTCTCAGCTCACGACCGCCGCCTGGAGAAATCCCTGAGCTCATAAGTCCTGGTGCTCGTAAGAGCAGTTGCACGTCCACATGGATTCCCGAAGAGCACGGACTCCATTTTCCTGTGGATGACATCAAAGAACCGACACCGTGCAAGCTACATTTGTTCGCACATGGCATTACAATCAAGGTGGCTGAGGGCAGGGCTTGGCCATGACAATCTAGGATTCCTAGATCCAGGGCTTCTCAACGAGAAGCTTGTGAGGGACAATCCACAGTTCAATGAAGACTATATATTTAATACTTTTTTGAAGCTGCAATACAAAACCTCCATACTTTTACCCTATAACTTTAAGTATGTATTTCCCTACTTCTAATATTGTTTTACTGTTTTGGCATAACACGTACGATGTTGGAGTAATTAACTACGTTGACATATATGTGCAGGTTTCACTGGGTCCTCCTCGTCATCCAGTTAGATGCTAGCAGGATTTTTGTCTTGGAATCGAGGAGAAAACCAACTAAGCTGTATCAAGACTTTTGGGACATGCTGAATAGGTAAACTCGATCGTTGTGTTATTGCTCTAGCAATATTCCATTCTACTTCATTTAAGTTTACTTAATATTCAAAATCATTCACAGGGCATTCGTACGATACTGCAAGAAAAGTGTTCGCCATCGTCCCAACAGGAAACATTTCGAAATAGTAACCGACTTTCCATGTATGAGGCAAGACCCGAGAAACAATTTATGTGCATACTATGTATGTACAAATTTACATTCGATTGTCACGGAGACTGTGGGCTATAACGAAGCCATGGTACATAATTACACATTGATGCCTACTTTTTTTCATTTAACATATATCTTCATTAATTAACTTTCTCTTTTCTTCAATAACAGCGCTCCGAACTTAGAACCAATAAGTTATTACTGACAGAAATTATAGCAATTCAAGAACAGCTCGCCGGATTAATTCATGACGATGTCATCAATCCAAACGGCGAGTTCCACGTGTAGCCTCATTGCCCTCATTCTACTGTGGCCAGTGCAAAATCAAAGTCAATGAGAAGATCGAGATGAGATGAGAGGAGATGTAGTCGAACTACATTTGTAAATAAATCATTGTAAAAACAAAGTATTGTGATGCTTAATTTAATATATTTGAATTATGATTTTAACTATACTTTGTATATACATGGATATATTTGAATTATGATTTGAACTATGCTTTATATACTATATATGGACACTGTATAAACAATTGTATATAAATATATATATTGAACAAAAAATATGCAATAAAAATATTTGGTTCACGGCTTGTCACTGCCGGTTCTTGGAGAAAACCGGCAGTGATGTGTATATATCACTATCGGATTGAGGTATAACCCGGCAGTGATAGTCCTATATCACTGCCGGTTTTGTGTATAACCGGCAGTGTTGATTTTGGTTTAACCCCGCACTGATAGTACAATATCACAGCCGGTTCTGTATAGAACCAGCAGTGATCGATAATCCCCGAGTATCATTGCCGGCACCAATGACCGACAGTGATGGCGTTTTAGAACCGACAGTGATGTGCTGTTTTGTAGTAGTGCTCGTTGATGAAGTGAACCAAGAGGTGAATTCGTGAGGTGGTGGGAAGTGATCCCTTAGATTGCGCAAGACGGACAAAATGGGTTTCTGACAGGCCGAGACTTGATGGATTCAGTGGGATTCTATTTTCTAGAATTATTTTATACATAAAGGAATTAAGATGGTTAGAGTTGTGTGGTTAGGTGTATAGATCTTAGTTATTCATCGGCAAAAATATAGTGTTAATATTAAATTTTACGAACTGTAAAGGGAATGAAAGGCAAAGATTATCAGATTAGATGTGCTTGCCAAATTATAATGGAAAAGATTTTTGAAATCCATAATCTTTGTAGGAGTATATATTTCGTAAACTTCATATATTTATAGCTGACTCACATTATTTGGAATTTCCGAATAACAACTTTAAAAAGGTGTCGATTGGCCGAACTGAACCTTGCATTTCCAACAAGTTACACGTACATCTGTCAGATTATACCATATATATATTAGTCTTTCTGTATTGGTATGTTTAACACGTCTAAGGTAATGCATGCATCACCCTCCACGAAAGTTCCCACCCTTGCGGCCCGGCGTGTCGACGTCCACCGCGATGTCAGCCACCTCCTCGACGAGGTCGTAGTGCTTCGCCGTCGGGTCGTACTGCTTCATCACCAGCACCGACGCCACCGTTGAGAATTCAGGCAGCGCCAGGTAGCTCCCCACCGACCCGAGCTCCGGGCAGTCCGTGCTCCGGTCAACCAACGGCACGCACGGTGCTCCTTGCCCCACAAGGAAGAGGTTACACCGTCCCACCGCTTTGATCGCCTCAACGACATCCGCCTTCCCAATGACCGGCTTCTCCTCGTACCGGACGGACTCGTTCCCGTCGGCCACCTTGGCGTGGAAGTCCGTCAGGAATGCGTTATCGGCGGTGCTGTCGTTGCCGTTCACCCCGAACTGCGGTAGGAAGCGTAGCACGTGGAGCGCTATGCCAGGGTGCTCGACCATGCGCATGCCGTATGCCAGGGCCTCGCGGTCGTCGCGGCTGCCGAAGAAGAGGACGGCGATTGTGTAGGAGACGTCGCTGGCGGCCACCTGAGCGGCACCGCCAAGGCCCCGGTCGACGAGGATGGCAACGGAACATGGCGCATGGCGGAGCACACGCTGGTTGATGTGCTGGTACTCGTCGCCGAGGGACTCCATGTGGCCGTCCATCTGGTGGAGTTTGTGGAAGGGGAGAACGATGAGCGCCGCGCGCTTCTGGTGCGCACTGGTGACGACGTCCTCGTGGATCGTATGCAGGTCGGAGATGGCCATCATGGCGCGGATGGACACGCGGCTCAGCTGCTGGTACGTCTCGAAGGCGACGACAAGCTGATCTCCATCACCATCGCCATTGCGCCGCTTGTTCCAGAACGGCATGCCGTTGCGCCGCGCCTTGTGGACCATGGAGATGGCGGACGATCGCTCCGAGAGCTCGACGAGGTGCATGGCATAGACGGTGATGCCGCGCCGCCGCGTGCCGCGCGAAGACTCCATGAGGTTGATCATGGTGGGGATGTTACGCGTGCTGTGGAAGCATGCCAGAATGCGGAGCTCGTCCTCAGGGTTCGCGCGCTGGACGGCACGATTCTTGTATGGCGGGCCCCGCCGTGCCGGCTTGTAGATGGCCATGACCACCGGCGTGGTAACGAAGGTGGTGAAGAGCGCCATAAGGACAAGGATGGCGAAGGTCTCGTCATTGAGGACGTGCCGGTCCTTGCCGATGTTGAGCACGATGAGCTCGACGAGTCCCTTGGTGTTCATCAGGAACCCCAGCGTCAACGCCTCTCGTAATGGCACGCGTACGAGGAGTGACGCGATCACCGTGCCACCTATCTTGCCAATGCACGCCGTCGCAATGACGAGCACAAGGAGCGCCCACGAGTCGGCGCCTTTGATGGTCATGACGTTGGTCTTGAGGCCGCTGGACACGAAGTAGAGCGGCAGGAACAGGCCAGAGATGAGGTCCTCCACCTTCTCCAGGAGGACGCCGGCGAAGGGCCCATCCTTGGGCACGATGATGCCAACAATGAACGCGCCGAAGAGCGCATGGATGCCGATGGTGTCAGTGGCGAAGCCAGCGGCAAGCACGATGGCTAGCGTCGTGCAGATGTAAATCTCCTTCACGGGCTCGCCCTCGGGGGACCGCCGCGCCATCCATGCGAGCAGTGGCCGGAGCAAGAAGAACGCTGCAAGGACGAAACCAACACCGGTGAGCAGCACCCAAACCGAGACAAGGGGTGAGCCGGTGCCTGACAGCGCAATGGCGAGGGCAAGAAGTATCCACGCAGCTACGTCGTTTACAGCCGCTGCGGACATGGCCATGCGGCCGAGGTCGGTGGTGAGGAGCTTGAGCTCGGCGAGGATGCGTGCCAGCACAGGAAAGGCGGTGATGGAGAGCGCGACCCCCATGAAGACGAGGAATGGCCCCGTGGCAACGCCTCGAGCGACGGTGTGCTGGAGGACAACGGAGGTGCCGATTCCCAGGATGAAGGGCAGGGAGATGCCGGCAACGGCGATGACGAGGGCGGTGGTGCCAGTGCGGCGGATGGCGCGGAGGTCAAGCTCGAGTCCGACGAGGAAGAGGAAGTAGAGGAGGCCGATGTTGGCGAGGGTGTCCAGCACCGTGAGGCTCTCCTTGGGGAACACCGTGTTGAGGAACGTGCTGCTGCGACCAAGCGCGGACGGGCCGAGCAGGATGCCACCCTGAATTCAATCCAATCAATTAGAAGGGAATTGATTAATTACATTGATCCAACAACGAATCAACGTGTCACATAAATTTGGCGGGCGACAACTGACGATGATCTCGGCGATGACGCGAGGCTGCCGGAGCGGTCGGAGGAGGAAGGCGAGCGCGCGGGTCAGCACGACGACGACGCATATCTGCAGGATGGCCAGCGGCAGCGCCGAGTGCAGCGGGTTCTCCCCCTGGAACACCCCGTCCGACGTCGCCTTCATTGGCTTCACGGCCTCCGCCGCCGCAGCAGCCATAGACACGCGTGCGTGTATACGATCCCTTGGTCCCTCCTTCCCTCCCCCTCCTGCGTCCTATCACCAAGGGAAAAAAACGGAGAGGGGAGCAGAAGGGGGGAGGAGTGGTGCCTGCATGTGTCTATTTATTGCATGCTTTTTTTTTTGGCGAGTAGATAGGCGACAAACGCAACTGAGATGAGAGTGCATTTCGGCAGCATGTAAACTAGAGATCAGCGATTGATTTGGAATTAAGCTGTAATCTCCTCATGAATCATGAGAGTGTGCATGTGCTAGTGTTATTTTTAGGACGGTGGTGAGGTCTAATTCAGGAAAGCTCTTCTTCTGAGGATGCAACAGCCACAAGTTTGATGTTTCTTTAACCCACATGCTGGTGGTGCTGCATGTTGGGAAACCACGTGGCCCAATGAAAACCCATGATGGTCCCTTAGTCGAAACCTTAGGCGGCTACTATATAAGGAGGAGGGGGTTCCCCTCATTGTACAAGCAATCAGAAAGCAATAAAGTATTCTGTCGCTGTTCTCCCTAAACACGTGTCTCTCTCTCTCTCTGTTCTCCAATTCAGATCTGTTCGGGAACCCCGGACTATTCGATAGCGAGGTTCCTTAATACGTTATCAGCACGAAGCTCTACCGGCGAAAAGATTGAAAAGAAATCGTGTAGCGCCCAAATGGAAGAGGTATGCATTGTTGATAGTGGCACAACAAATACCATCTTAAGAGAGTCCAAATACTTCCAGTCGATCACGAAGAACGCTGGAAAGATTATTACGATCGCAGGAAGCGATTCTTATATAATAGGCTCCGGAAGAACCACAATTATATTACCTATGGGTACAACTTTGGTAATTGAAAAAGCCCTTTTGTACCCCGAATCAACGCGCACTCTCTTAAGTTTCAAAGACATCCGCGCCAATGGTTTTCACGTAGAAACCAATGAAGAAAATGGCAAAGAATACTTGTGCATTGTGAAGCACGCGGTATGTGGAAAAATGCTATTAGAAAAATATCCCTCATATGAATCTGGGTTGTACTACACGAATATTCATGCACCCGAAGTGTATACTTCCTTGAAGACTGTCTTTAGAAGCTCTGAGTTATTTTCATTATGGCATGGTAGATTAGGTCATCCTGGTCTTAAAATGATGAGAAATATAGTAAACAACTCACAAGGTCATGGCATTAATGTTAAAAAATTTTCTAATCATGAAGATTTCTTGTGCCCTGCATGTGCCACCGGAAAATTAATAACGAGACCCTCTGTCATGAAAGTGCAAAGTGAAATTCCTGCATTTCTGGAACGCATCCAGGGGGATATTTGCGGCCCGATTCAGCCCCTGTCAGGGCCGTTTCGATAATTTATGGTGCTCATCGATGCTTCCTCGAAATGGTCGGATGTATGCTTATTGTCAACAAGAAACCATTTTTTTTAAAGCTGATCTCGTAGATCATAAGAATTAAGAATGCTTTCCCTGATCATCGCGTGAAGTCCATCAGAATGGACAATGCCAGAGAATTTACTTCAAAGGCATTTAATGATTATTGCACTGCAACAGGGATAGCAGTTGAGCACTCTGTACCGCATGTCCATACGCAGAATGGACTAGCTGAAGCACTAATAAAGAGGATTAAATTCATTGCCAGACTGCTTTTACAGAGTTGTAACTTGCCCAACACTTGTTGGGGACACGCAGTCCTGCACGCAGCAGCTCTCATCAATTTTAAACCTTCGGCCCACAACATCCATTCTCCTATGCAACTTGTGCACGGGATCATCCCGAAAATCTCCCATTTCAGGAACTTTGGGTGTATGGTATATGTTCCTATACCACCCCCTCAGCGTACCGCAATGGGCCCTCTCCGCAAGTCTGGGATATACGTTGGTTATGAAAGTGCATCCATAATCAGGTATTTGGAACCCATGACTGGAGACTTGCATACAGCCCGATTCGCTGATTGCATATTTGACGAGGTTCGTTTCCCGTCATTAGGTGGAGGAAATCAACCTTTGGATGAAAAATGCAAGGAAATCATATGGCATTCCACTGGCATCCCCGCGCATGACCCCCGCACTAATGAAGCAAATCAAGAAGTCCAGAAGATAATTGATTTGCAGAATTTAGCAAATGAACTGCCGGATCATTTTTGTGATCTGAAGGGCGTGGTTAAGTCGCATGTACCCGCAAGAAATGCACCAGAGAGGGTGGAAATACCAAAGAAAATATAAGGTATCCCTCATCCTTTTCAGAGGCCTCAAAGAAAAAAGAACAGAAGATCTGGCTCCTCAAACCCAAAGTACCCGGAGACGTCTGGAGAAAACTGGGCGAGAGGACTTACCACAACCAATCACGAAAATACCCCAAGGAAGGAAGGGGAGCCAGTTGAGACCTAGCACTAGAAAGAAGCTGACAGAAAAGGCAATTCCATACTTGAATCTTCCACAGCAGGAAGCCGTCGAAAATAATGTGTGCGCACACATAGGCGATGAAAAGCTAAAGGAACTTGCTCCTGCGATAGGGAATAGCAGCGAAGAGCAAGTAGAAGTGCATGAAGCACCCCATGAAGAAATGGCCATAAACTTTGTAATAACAGGACAATCCCTGAATAGAGCAACAGCCAATATCGATGCATACTTTGCAAAGAAGATTGCCTCGATCATTAATCATGATCCTGAGCCTGCATCTCTAGCAAAGTGCAAGAAAAGGCTAGATTGGGAAGAATGAAAGAAGGCAATCACTGCAGAGTTTGTCTCTCTAAACAAGAGAGAGGTGTTTGGGCCCGTATACCGCACACCTTCCCATATAAACCCTGTAGGTCACAAATGGGTCTTTGTTCGGAAGAGGAATGAAAACAACGAATTTGTAAGGTACAAGGAAAGGCTAGTAGCTCAAGGTTTCACTCAACGTCCTGGAGTTGATTATGAAGAAACCTATTCTCCGGTCATGGGAGGAATTACCTTTAGATATTTGATCTCAATGGCAATCAACTTGAAGTTGAGAATGAAGCTAATGGATGTTGTCACAGCATATTTGTATAGAAACTTGGATTCGGAGATATACATGAAAGCACCGGAAGGAATCCCTATCCCGAACCAAGACGGAGCGAATAGAAACTTGTACAGTGTGAAATTGGAGAAATCACTGTATGGGCTAAAGCAGTCAGGAAGAATGTGGTACAATCGCTTGAGTGACTTTCTCTGCAAGAAAGGCTACACAAACAGCGAAGATTGTCCATGCGTATTTATACAGCGATCCCCGAATGGATTCTGTATAATCTCCGTCTATGTAGATGACTTGAACATCATTAGACAGATGAAGAGATTGAAGAAGCATGCTCATACTTGAAGTCTGAGTTCGAAATGAAGGATTTGGGTAAAACCAAGTTTTGTTTAGGCTTGCAGCTTGAGCATGTCCAAGGAGGAATCTTAGTACACCAATCATCCTATACGCAGAAAGTGTTGGAAAGATTTGGCTTTGAAAAGGCATATCCTGCAAAGACTCCAATGGTCGGAAGGTCACTCCAAGCAGACCTAGACCCATACAGACCTAGAGAAGAGGGGGAGGAAGTCCTGGGAGCAGAATTCCCATATCTGAGTGCAGTTGGAGCGCTCATGTACCTTGCGAATAGCACTAGACCGGACATTGCGTTCGCTGTGAATTTGCTAGCTTGGTACAGTGCAGAACCCACCAAAAGGTATTGGAAAGGGATCAAAGACATCTTCTGTTACCTCCAAGGAAGCAAAGATCTCGGTTTGTTCTTCAGAAGAAACAATGAACTGAATTTGGTTGGCTATGCCGATGCTGGGTACTTATCAGACCCGCATACTGGTAAGTCCCAAACTGGTATGTTTTCCTATGTGGAGGAACAGCTGTTTCCTGGAAGTCGTCTAAGCAGACTCTCGTCTCGACGTTGACAAACCACTCGAAAATCATTGCTTTATATGAAGCATCTCATGAATGTGCATGGCTCCGAAGAATTGTTCACCACATCCAGAAGTCATGTGGCTTGAACATTGAGCAAACTTCCACGATCATCTATGAAGATAATGCAGCTTGTGTTGCTCAAGCACAGATGGGTTATGTGAAGAGCAATCTCACGAAGCATATCAACCCCAAGTTCTTCTATTCTCACGAATTGCATAAGATGAACGAGATCAAGATATTGCATACTAAGTCATGTGGAAATCTTGCAGATTTGTTCACTAAATCACTTCCAGCATCTACCTTTGAAAGATGCGTAAAAGGGATTGGGATGATGAGACTTAAAGAAGTGCAGATTTCAGGGGGAGATATTTCACATACTCCCACATAAATCTTGAACGTGAATCTCGAAGATTAGCGATTGAAGTTTGAGTGAATTGTACCCTTTTCCCTTAGCAAGTTTTTCATGAAGTTTTCTTGCATAAGGTTTTAATGAGGCAATTCGTGCAACATAGTAAGCGTATGCTATGTACTCTTTCTCCAAGTATTTTTCCCACTGGGTTTTTCTGGAGTTTTAATGAGGCATATGCATCTGGCGGCAAAGGGCCCAAGGGGGAGTGTTGGGAAACCACGTGGCCCAATGAAAGCCCACGATGGTCCCTTAGCCGAAACCCTAGCCGGCTACTATATAAGGAGGAGGGGGTTCCCCCATTGTACAAGCAATCAGAAAGCAATAAAGTATTATGTCGCTGTTCTCCCTAAACACGTGTCTCTCTCTCTGTTCTCCAATTCAGATCTGTTCGGGAACCCCGGACTATTCGATAGCGAGGTTCCTTAACACTGCAAATGTTAACAGCAGCCCATAATCCTGCACAAGTCTGAGTAGTGCTCTTCTATTTTTTAGACCAAAGGCCAGAGTAATGCTCTGTTGGTATATTTGGGTTTTACCCCAAATTTCAAAAGGAAAAAACAAATGAGTGTACTGGACCGACTAGGCTGACATGGCTTTTCGCGCCAACCCAGCTGGCCCAGATCGGAGACATATGGCACCTCGGTGCCCTATTCTGTATGTGCAGGCGATGGAGCCGAACGACGCGATGCCAAGCCAACCCAGCCGGCCCAGTACGTGGGGTTGTTGCGGCGGCCGATGACCGCGTCTTCTGCCGCGACGCGCGCTGTGGAACGGCGCGATGCGGCCTTTCCGGCGGCGGTTGCTGCTCCATCTCCCACATCCATGCTCCTTTAAACCGCAGGGTGCTCCTCCCTCAAGAATACGGTGAAAAATCACTACTCAAATCCCCTCTTGCTTTCTTCTGATCCATAGCAATCGTGCGGCTTTTGCTCATAATCCTTGACACCTGAAGCTCCTTGAGGAGTACATCGGTTCCGATCTGATCTTAATCATCTTGTGGGTACCACTTTCAGGTGGAATCCGAGTTGATTAGAGTTTGGTTTGTGAGATCGGTGAGAGAGGTGATTCGAGGATTTGTGAGCATTTGGTGATTCTGGTGACCAAATCCGGTGCTTTTGCTTGTTGATTCCTGGTTTGGCCATCAGTTTTGGTTCAGTTGCTTGTTGATTGTGTGGACAGTTCCTTCGTGAGAACCTGTGCATCTCTAGCTTCATCTCGAGTCTCCTGGTGGATTGCCTCACTGTGGAACAGTGGCTTTGTATGTCCGGAACACTCACCGGTGATTTCTGCAGCATTGCAGCGGTGTATTATTTTCTGGGACAGTGTCAACGACGTGCCTGGCCATTCGCACTAATATTCTATTGGGGCTACGTGAGTTTTCGCATTCCTATGTGATTGCTTTACTTTCGGTACATTGCAAAGGGGCCAATCATTTTGGCTCGGGGACCTTGCAAGTGGGGGACAATTGTTCGATGAAGATTGGGCAAAAGTGAGACTATTTGTGACAACAAATTCTAAACTTTCAGTTCTTTTCATATGCTTGATTAGTACAATTGATAATCTCTCATATGTGCTCATGCTGTAAATTCTAGCTTCTTGTCTTGTCTAGTATCATCATTATATGCTTCATTCTTGGTTTTCCTTCTTGTCAGTAGCTTCTGTACATGCTATACTAGCTTCTGTTGATAGTCAGTAAGCTGTTTAGAGAATTACTTCATTGTCATTTGCATTGTTAATGTGAAGATAATCAATTGTTAAGGTCTTAAGTCTCTCAAGTATTGAAAACTGAAATTTTATTCTTCTGTGAGGTAAGGTTGTCACAATAAGTCTATGATCTTGTCCCTTGAGGTGAGGAGGACCTTTAAAGGCAACCCAATATCTAAGAACAATCCAAAACAAAACAATGAGCATTATTGCTAGTTGTATGTTTGTTTTCTTGTTCATTGTTATGCAACTGCTAATATACTTGATTATGAGCTTTCATGCTTTTATATTATTAAATATCTTGTTTCAGTATTTTAGCCTTTGCTTACCTAACAATGTTTATTCATGGTTATATAATTTGTGTGGAATTATTGTCATGATAAAATTGCTAATACCGCAATATTATTCTCTTCTTCTCAAGGTGCTTACACTACTAACCGCCTATGATGATGGACATCATTGACGATTATACATTAAAACCATCAGTGACATCATCACAGATGGTTCCATCTATAAACCGTCAGTGATATAAAGAGATATCACATACGGTTTTAGTATAAAACCGTTAGTGATGACACCTGTTGCTATCACATACGGTTTTATTATAGAAACGTCTATGATAAGTTAGTATCACAGACGGTTCTATAATAGTACCGTTTGAGATAACATTCATCCCTATAAATATACCGATCGGTTCCTCGTGCAGGATACCCAGCGCGTTTCGCCTCCCCAAACCCTAGCACCTCCTCCCCCGCGTCGGTCTCCTTCCCCGCGCTAGTCTCCTTCTCCACACTGCCGGCCTCCTCCCCCACGCAGGTCTCCTTCCCCGCGCTGCCGGCCTCCTCCCCTGCGCTGTCGGTTGGTCT
The DNA here is from genome assembly GCA_036346275.1 of Otatea glauca. Classification (NCBI taxonomy): domain Eukaryota; kingdom Viridiplantae; phylum Streptophyta; class Magnoliopsida; order Poales; family Poaceae; genus Otatea; species Otatea glauca. The sequence goes on along the minus strand of CM070719.1, from coordinate 22,128,572 downwards.
CCTCCCCCACACCGTCGGCCTCCTCCCCCTACGCTGGTATCCTCCTCTGCACGACCGATATTTCTTTTAGTAAATGTGAATACATGAATGGTTAGTTTGCTATAATTTTGATTGCTAGATACATGAATGGTTAGTTTGTTATAATTATGATTGCTGGATACATGAATAATTAGTTTGCTATGAACGGTTAGTAAATGTGAATACATGAGTGGTTAGTTTGCTATGATTATAATTGCTGGATTAATGAATGGTTAATTTGTTATGATTATGACTGCTCGATACATGAATGGTTAGTTTTAATGAATACATAAATGGTTAGTTTGCTATGATTACGATTGCTGGATACATGAATGTTTAGTTTGCTATGAATACATGAATGGTTAGTTTGCTATGATTATAAATGCTAGATACATGAATGGTTAGTTTGCCCAATTATGATTGCGTGGTACTCACTTCATACTATCTACTATGCTAGGGCTGCATGTACTTTCATTTTTTTATGCTGCCGGTTGTATGCTCAATCATACTATAGGTCTATTGATGAACAAAAACAATTAAAGTAGCGAAAATGGTCTTGAACTGTAGGGCTGCTTCCTATTAATGTTAGAAAGTTTTGCTTTTATTTCATTGTCTTTAAGCTTGATCATCATATTCAGTATTCAGTAATTCTAAGAATATGACATGTAATTTTAACAATATAACTTGTTTAACTAAGCAGTTGCCCATAGTGTTTTCCTTTTTGTATTTGTTGCTACATTCATACACTAGAAGAACACTTAAATAGAAGAACACTTAATACTATTCATAATAATTTTAACAATATAACTTGTTTAACTAAGCAGTTGCCCATAGTGTTTTCCTTTTTGTATTTGTTGCTACATTCATACACTAGAAGAACACTTAAATAGAAGAACACTTAATACTATTCATAATCTGATTTTGATGGTGCATAATTTAGGAAGGTAAGATTTCAAGGTCTTATTTACTTAGTTAATTATCTAGTTCAATTTTGATTACGTGACCCTGGTGTAGTGAAGGTAAAAGATTGTTTCTAGCAGCCCTACACCTTGTGGCGAGGAGGCTGAAGGTCTAACCTTTAGAAGCCTGACACCTGAGAACACTCTTATCATATAATTACTGATTAATCTGTTAAGTAGATATAATTCAATGTCAAGTCGACATAATAATTATGAATTGATTTATCATTTCGATTATGTTGTTTTTGGAAGATTTGAATTGTGCACGTTATATTCCAAAAACATTTAGATGTTTAACTTATATCGTGATTCATCATATATACATTATATGTCCCAGTGACTGTAAATTGCACATATATATGAAATGGAGTCTACAAACAACATAAACGACATGGAAATGTTGGATGCTATGAAGAGGAACGTGGTATGCTACACTAGCACAAAAAAAAATCTACCGCATAACCAGAAAGCTACTTGCAAGAAGGGGATCACAGATTAGATTACCACTAGACGCGCAGTTGCGGAATCCATCACGCGTCGATGTAGTGGATCGTCCTCGCCGCAGTTGTTGCGTCGATGGAGTGGATCGTCCTCGCCTCGCCATGGATCGTACTCCCACGCCGCAGTCGCAGTAGCGTCACCGCAGTAGTCCACACGTCCAAGGATGGAACGCCGTGCATCGGTGTGCAAGCACCTGGTCGCTCGGCAGGGGCAGCGAGAGGAGGAGGCTAGGGTTTCGGGTGAATCACTTCTAAACCGTGGGAAAGCACACCCTGCGCCCACCCTCCTCCCCTCCTTATATAGCCACGAGATGAAACCCTAAACCAGGGCCCATCATCGTGCTAAGCCCACGAGGTCCATTAATTATGGATCCAATCCAAATTAATTCGTCCCAGCCCATTAAGTGTGTGACCCTGCAGGTCACGTACGTTTAGACATGGATTCAGAAAACTCCTTTTCAATCCAATAGATGGTAGTGGCTCTTTGCAAAGTATGCCAACTCCCAAACATACTATGATCAAATCAGACAGAACCTATCAAAAGTACTCATGTAATAATCCATTTGCCAATTATATGAAGATTGAACTCAAGGCGAGAAGCATGTCATCCTTTGATGATTCAATCTATCTCTCATATCCGTGATATATTAATAAGTTGTGATTGACTCCTCAATCACGGCATGGCCATGCACTACCTTAATCATATCACACGAGTGGCCTTATCATATATCTCCGTTTTATTGGAGTGGCAAATTCCATCTTGACTGCTCACTTCCCTCTGCACGTTTTATAGTAAACATGAAAGCTACCTTTATAACTATCCGGTTAGGAAGTAGTGTTTGATAGCCCCAAGGAAAACTATTACACATGTAGGGAATATGACAATCTCAGGTCTAAGGATCATACATCTACTATGTATGAGATACACTGATGACACATAAGAATGAAACATTCTCGCAGTGTCCCATGGCGGGTCTATCTAACCCATGTTCTTCAACGTCCACAATGTATAGATGATATCTCCATATCCCATGATCTATGAAGCATGATCATCGATCACTACATGTGCTGATCTATTCATCGTTGTCCTATACGATGATATCCGATCGGAGATATTTATCGAATTATAACAATAAGTAAAGAGCTTCATAAGCAAGTCACATACTTGTTGATCAATACAATGATATACATGCATTGGACCAATAATCATATTATTATTCATAAACATAGTCATGTTACAATCATCTAAATGATTGCCTCAAGGGCATAACACTAACATGCTAAACAAAAACTTGAGGTGGAGATAGAACAAATGAAGGGAAAATCTGGGTTAACAAAAAAGATTTATGAGATGAAACAAAAACTTAAAGACATAGATGGCAAATCGCAAGATATTTATTCTCTTAATAAGGCACTCATCATTAAAGAGCATAGGGCGAATGCAGAGTTGGAAGAAGCTAAAGCTAAGCTTATAGAGTTAATATAAAGGTTTCTAGTATGTAATTCAATGTGGTTACTGATAATATACCAAGATATCCTTTTCATAACAATATGATCACTTTTGTAGGGATTAAAAGATATGATTGGAAGTCAACCAGTTATTGGTGTCAAACAAATAGGGACTATGCTGGAGCTGTGGAACTTCAGGGAGAACCGAAAAGTCTCTATCACAGAAGCTGTGGCACAGATGATTGCAGACATGGAAAAGACCTAAAGTGGCCTTGTCTTGATCTATCAAAATATTAATGTTATTTCCCAATGTATGCTTGTTGATATTTGTGGTATCATATCTTGTCAATGTATTATTTACTGAAATATCCTTACTATTTGCTCATCTTGAATTAATCCAATTACTAAATAGTGTCAAGCTTGCTTGTTGGTACCAAAAGTTTTTTTACTTCTCTTGGTAGAACTTCCATGATTAATATTTGTTTTTTAAAATTTTCTTCTCTTTAGATATTTCTGCAACGTCATTTATAAGACACAACCAGTTATAGATTTTATAATTTAATATCAAAACATCCTAAATTAAATGCATCGAGGCAACAGCTTGTCTGATGATGATGGTCTTAAAATATTCATACTTGTAGCACTACCTTTCTTATTCTAATGTTGATGGATTCCATGGCAAAATCTAATTTCATCTTCAGTTCGTCCTGAAAGTTGTCATGCTCTGATTTATCTTCTACTTCATTATCATCCCCGAATGAGAATACCATAGGCAGCCTATTTTCATTCTAATCTTGTGTAGGAATAGGACCACCCGTGGCATGCCCGCAGGGGTACGAGGAAGGCTCCCGTAGCACGCCCGCGGGGGTAAGAGCGAGCCTCCCGTAGCGCGCCCACAGGGGAATGTGGGGGACCTCCCGTAACGCGCCCGCGGGGGTACGAGGGAGGCTCCTGTTGCACACCTGCGGGGGTAGGAGGGAGCATCCTATGGCACGCTCGCGGGAGTAGGAAGAAGCCTCCTAGAGCACGCGCCGCGGGGGTATGAGGGAGCCCTCCTATGGCACGCCTGCGAGAGTATGAGGGAGCCTCCTGGAGCACGCCCGCGAGGGCATGAGGGAGCCTCCTGCAAGACATTGAGAGACCTTCCCTCAACACCCTCTGGAGAGTCTTTAGGACATGGGGTGTCTCCTGTGACGCATTAATAAAAGGTGGTGTCATTCTCCAACACCAGCCCCGTCCCTTGGGCGGTTTAGAAATGCCTGCGGGACATAGAAAAGAGTTGTCTAGGTTTAGCACCTTGCAGAACATGGTGACCCAACCTATTCAGTAAGCGCTCTCGCCTAAACGAAATGTGGCGGGTCTCTGTGATTCAAGGCACCACAAGGGTGTTCCAAAGATAAAGAGTGTCAGCCCTGACCTCCTTTAGTCTGTTAGCACTTTCAAGTATACCAGGCTTAGCCGCAGAGCCGCGTGCCACTAGGGCGCTTAAGCCAGCGCCCGGTCTCCACCCCATTTTGGCACAGACTCTTCTCAAGGCAGTTGTTGGGGGCATTGCTCAAAAACCTGCATAGGCTTCCTAGGGCATGGGCCTTGCACATTTCCCCTGAAGCCATCACAGCCATCTGCCACTAGCATCCCAATCAAGGCAAAAAAGGGGCGCACGGTTAATGCCTGTACTGAGCTCCTGCATAGGAGCACCCGTGACTAGCTTTTTGGGAGTTTTGGAAACGCCCGGCCTGAGACCGTTGCCACCCCATGTTCCAAACCGCCTTCCAGGAACTGCCCTAGAGCGCCCGTGACCCTTCACTTTTTCATTTTTGCTGCACCTTGGCTTGAAGAAAAAAGCAAGAACGCATAACTCAAAATCAAAGCCTCAGTCCCTCGTGATCAAAACCCTTGCTTTCCCTTTGGGTCTCACTGAACCGCGGGTGTAGAGGCCAAACACACCACCAATAGAGGGAGGGTGTGGTACGGCCACGTCGAAGGGGAGTCGGCACCATCGGCTGGGTCCTCAACAGGGGAAGAGCGCACCATATTTCGCCCCGCCGATGCTGAAGAAGGGAGAGGGCAGCGCCACCAGCCACGCCTACGACGGGAGGAGCGCAGGGCACGTGCCTCGCCCATGCTGGAGGGGGGACGCCGCCTTCCCCAGCTGCCGGACCGAAGGGCCACAGCCACGCAGAGCAAGGAGGTGGGCTGCCGCCAAGCCAAAAAGGAAGAGGGCGCTGCTGGCCACCACTAAACCAAGGGCGCGGGCTGTGGGGGCTGTCGTCGAGCCGAAAAGGAAGAGGGCACCACCGGCCACCGCCGGACCAATGGCGCGGGCCATGTGGGCGGCCGTCATGCCAAAAAGGAAGAGGGTGTCGCCGAACCAAGGGCGCGGGCTATGGGGGGCTATCGCCGTGTGGAGAGAGTGGGGTGCCGCTGGCAGCTTGAGGAACTGCCGCAGTCGCGCGTCACAGGTGGTGAAGAGAGCAACTGAGGCTTTCTGTACAGCCACCACCAGTAATCTTTTGGCCATAACTTTATTCTTGCCTAGGCTCGGTTCATCATATCAAGGTAAGCACTCAACTATGGTCAAGGGTGGCTGATCCTGGAGCAGGGTGTATAAAAAGACTTCTTCCTCCACCTTTGAGAGGATAGGAGGAAAAGGCAGGGTTGCCGTTAGTGTCCGTGGACACTCCAAACCGACGGGCGGTTGGTAAGGCCCCTTCCCATGCTCTTTTCTAATTTGCAGGGGGTGCCTTGTGGCCCTTCGAAAGTAGTTGATCAATTCTGGGGGCCTTGCTTATCGCTCGACTCCGTACCGCCCTAACAGGGCGCTTGTCCTGGCAGTGGTGGAGCTTACTCCTAGCAGTCAGTCGGAAGGGCGCTGCTCCTAGCACCCAGTTCCCAGGGAGCGTGCTCTTGCCCATCGCCAACCACTGTCGGGACTTGATTGTTTCCTTGGTTTTGACAGGTGCTAGCGGAATTTTGTCATCACGCTTGGGGGCATAGTACATCGAGACCCCATGGGTAAGGCTCCGAGCACGGTACTACTCCGTGGCATCAGATCGGTCTCTTCCAATGCAGTTATTACGTGACTGGTCTTTTTATTATTGACGAGGAGTTGCATGTTGTGTCAAACGTAAAATCCACAAAGGTTATTTCCCTTTCTCTGCTGGTGGCACTTCAAATATAGAATTGGTTAGTTCCAGAGTCATTATTACATAGTTTATATAAGATTATTCTGTATAACGGATACCGAAAACATAAAATCGTGCTTTAGCTTCAGCTCGTCCTTGCTAGAACGCTCTCCATAAAATTTGTGCACTCTGAATGTCCTACGTGATTGCAAAAGGTTAGCCTCAGCCATTCTAGGAGCAACACCTTGAACAACCTACATGACCATGTTATCTATGGAGGAAATGTGATTACCTAGTGAGTAATTTCGCGATAGGATTTAAGTTGTGGCTACCACTCTATAAGGAATCAAAGTAAATAACTTGATTCGTAGTTGGATGAATTACAATAAGAATCTAGTGAAACCTATATAGGTTTGTCGGCATGTCAATTAACAAAACAGAGTTGTGTGAACAGTACAAATCAAAGTATAGCAAGTAGTGCAACACTTACCCTATTTACCCTTGGTTGTAGGGTAAAAGTATGAAATCTTTATCTTTTTGAGCTACCAAGGCCTGTTCGACGTATGTATCGATAAATTGTAAATATTTGTCCATTGTTTGCTTGAAGACTATGAGTGGGTCCAGGAAACCCACCGATTGTTTGTTCTTTCTCGCTTCACGGATCATGTATCTATATATATGAAAGCAATGAGATATATATATATGACATTTATCGGTATTACTTGAATGTAGACTGTGATTGCACACACTTATAATGTCCAGTATCTCAAGAGCGCGGCGTCGAGGGCGTCGAGGTTGAAGACATCAAACAGGTCCTTGAAGTCGACTGCCAAGAAGAGCCCTAATGACTCGTTGAACAGATGCTTAGGCGTGAAGCTGACTGAGATACTCATTATGCGGTCTTGAACTAGCATTATAGCATGTTCTATGTACCAATTATGCAATCTAACGCAAGCTATAGAAAGGTTCTCCAGTGATCTCCTGTTACTAAAGGCTCTCCTAGCTCGTATAATCAGGACAGCGGGAAAATTGGATTGTCCAGTTCCTTAGTGAGTTGCTTCGCTTTACCCTTACCTTGCTTTCTGCTATAGGGAGTCTTCACGGGAGATGAGTGGGCACCATCCCACTGATAGTCCTTTGATGCAGGGGCATGGGAGCTGATTTTGTGGCCTACTGAGGTGCAGTAGATGGCTCAGGAAGTTGAGGTAGCTCCAGTGATGGAGGATGGGTGTCCAAGGAGATGTCGTTGTTGGGCCAGTGGATGAAAGTGCGAATGGCATCCCCCAGTGTCACGATCTCGTCGTTTGGGGGCATCGGTCGTGGGACGGTCTTGAAACTGTCATGTACACCGTCCACATTAACCTTCATGAAACTCAGCGCCACTAGGGTATCGTGCACTAGCGCCCCTTCAGTGGATGGATACGTGAGCCCCCATGCAGTCGGAAGAGGAATGGAGACATAGGCAAGTCTCACTTGGAGAGTGTAGGAGTTCCTTTCTTCACCTCGATACCCTCGCCATCATCATCTGAATGACTCTTATCCTTGTACTGGGATGCGTTGCACACCGGACACACATGCAAGTTTGTGTACTCTTTGCGGTACAGGATACAGTCGTTCGGACATGCATGTATTCTTTCTACTTCCATTCCCAAGGGACAAAGAACCTTCTTATCTTTCTAGGTGGTTGTCAGCTACTAGTTTCCCTCTGAAAGCTTCTCCGCCAATAGATGTAACTACGTTGTGAAACTCTTGTCGGATCAACCGTTGCTTGCCTTCAATTTTAGCAGTTCAAGCACGGATGACAACCTTATGTATTTCGATTGCAGCCTGGGAACAAAGGTTTCTCCGAGTCCTCCATCAAGCCCCGAAATTTACCATATTATCTGTCATCATGGTTCCCTTCTGCATCACGTAGCATCTGATTCAGAATGTCATCCTGCATCATATCCTTATCGGAAGCACAATCGATCCACATGATCCACAAGCTAGATCTAAACAATCTTCAAATTCTCTCCTTACCAAGCTAGATCTTGAATATAATGCAATTAGAAACCATTACTAACATCTAAACTAATAAAAGAATGGGTTTACCCCCACGCGCAGCGTGGATCGTCCAACACCCCCGCACGCGTTCGGCTTAAAAAATCGAGTTGTCCGGCCCAAAAAGATCGCGTCTTCCACTCCAGCTTCGCATCCCGCATCCCTTGCGCCTTCTCACCAGCCTCCTGCGTTGTGCCTCCCCACCCGTCTCCTGCACCGCCCCTTGCCCATCTCCTGCATCGCCCTGCCTCCTGCGCCTCCCTGCCCGTCTCCTGCCGCCACCCGTGCGCCTCCCCGCCCCCTGCGCTGCTCCCCACCCCGCCTCCTGCGCCTCCCCGCCTGTCTCTTGCGTCGCCTCCCTTGCGCCTCCTTGCCCCCTGCACCGTCCCCCATGTGCCTCCTGCGCCTCCCCACCCCGTCTCCTATGTCGTCCCCAGACTTCCGCACGTGGCCTTCCTCTTCTCCTCCCGCGCCCCGTCTCCCTCCCCAAAGCCGCTCCATCCCCACGTCCGCCATCTCCAATCCACGTCAAGCACCTTCTCCACTCCCTGACTACAACCTCCCACAACTTCATCGCGCCCTACCCATCCGCCTCCTTGCCCCTATGTCGTCCCTCTCCTTCCCGGCATCCACGTCGCCCTCTCCCTACTGACAGCAGGAGAGGGCATGGTGGTAGCATGGCGTCCAATCCTCGCACCTCCCCCTCCCCAAGCATAGAACCACCCATGTCACTTTCGCCTTCTCCTTCCTGCTCTCGCACCAACCGCCGCCACTCCACCCGCTCGCTCGTCCCCATCTCCTCCTACACCGTCCACACCATCGCTGCACCCTCCTATCATCTCACCTCTTTTCCTTCGCCTCTGATGGCCATTGGTGCCCTCCCACCATCGCCGCCCCCGCCCTCTCTTTTTTGCTCTCTTTCTCTCTCCGCACGATCTAGTTAGAACCGCGCCATCAACGACCAAATCCAGCCAAATTTGAGCTGGTGGCTCCTGGATCTGGCTGGAGAAAGTGTTGTAGTGAAGCAACGGTGAGAGCAGACGTGACGGCCGGACAAGAGCGCTTACGCTAATATGGCGAGGGCGTGGAGCGATGACCGCCTGGCCCTATAGCGTGATGAGAGTGCTCTTGTTGCGATGGTGATGCAGCCCTTTTCCTTTGTTGTAGAAGGTTGGATTGTGCAGATTTTCCATTTTTGGGGGAATTTAGATACTGGATTCTTGGTTTCTCTAATTCTTGCAAATTATAGGTTTTGTTTGTTGCGATAGAGCGATTTGGTAGGTCTTCTGATATAGTTCTTTAGATCTAACAATGTAATTTTTTGTTTGTATTGTTTATTTTCTTCTATCTTATAGTAGATGGTTTGTGAATGGGGAGGCTGATAGATAGGTTAGGGTTCTAGGAATTTTTTTTGCTTCCATTTTAAATGAGGGAATCAGAGGAAGGAGTTAATCCGCGAAAGAGAACGGAGTGGGCGACGATGATGGTCCAGCGGGAGCTGACCCGACCCTCGCTGTCGGGCCACCTATCTCCCTCAAAGAACAGTCTTTCAGTGAGAAGTTCTGCAACATATAATTATTAATTGAGCTATTTGTTCGGAGTATTGTAGTTTGTTGGAAACATTGTTCTGGTTCTTTCAGCGGTAATCTAAGAGAGATGGGGAGGCATGGAGGAACACGCTCCATGACCTAATCTCTTTTAACTTGTCTTTTGCTTGTGGTATGATGCTTCCTATTTACTTCGTCAAAACAAATCAGGCCCCTGTGGAGGCACTACTTCCAGAACAATCACGGCCTCATTTTTGTTGTTTATTGAAATGGCAGAGGGCGTGTTGTTGAGGCAAGAGATGAGCTCCACCAGATGTTGAACAAAGTATTATCACACTGCCATATTGTTTTCTTTCCACGGGCTAAAAAAAGGTTGTCTACAAATAGATTTTTGGTAGCAATCATAAATGGCTTCTACCAAGTTGCTCTTGATCACTAATTACTCTAGATTTTGTAATTTTCTTATTTCTTTTTTGCTTAATTTCAAAGAAAATTTTGATGAAAACAATCTTTAATTTGTGTTGTTTGACTGAAATTCCTAATTTCTCTTTCTCATTATTCTCGTGCCTAATTTGTTCAGCTGCCCTTCTTTTCTTTTACTGGAAGTTCTTTAGCTGCATTATCATGGATGAAAGCATGTATGAGACATGGATGACCAGGAAAGGTTTTTGGGAGGCAACAACCAAGTATGTATGATTTCAATTCTTAATGCAACAAGCATTGTCTAATTCTGGTTGCTTCTTGGAGCTGCTCACCATATGTTCGATGTAATGCGTAAGGAAAACACATTCGGTATTGGTAATTTCTTTATCTTAGATCGTGGAGAAATAAAATGGGAAGGAATAAAACAGTAGAAAAGCAAACAACATAACTTGGTCCTGAATTAGAGTACAATGCATTAGACATACATATATAACTAGCCGTGTAACAGAAGTTGTTATAGTATTGCAACAATAGGTTTATTCATTGCATTGGCATATAGTATTGCAACAATAGAAATTTCATATAAATACTCATTTCAAAGGTGGCTTACCTGAGAACTCCCAACTCTATAGTGGCTGATTTGCACATAATGGTTTATTGATCCTATGCGTGGCCTTTTGGTATATTCATCTTTCATCAATAGCAGGTACATTCGGGTTTACAGGTTGCCATCTATGCAGAGAGGATTGGCACATAGTACTTAGAAAAGGGACAACTAATTTAAGTATTACAGGCTGTAGCAAATCTGCGTCGCAGAACCCTTTTACTGAGGTCAGTTTCATGCTAGATTCAGCATTGCGGCATCTATGTTTTATTCAACAATTTTTGCTGATCTCAAACGTTTTCAAAGCAGCTCTTTTTAATATCCTCATAAATGATATATGACATTGTTTAGTATTTACCGTATTTAAATTTTCTCGACTTTGTTGGTAGTTGGGTAAATACTCTCTATGCAGCAAAGAACATGATGTTTTCAAAGGAGCTGTTTTTAATATTCTCAGAAATGATATATGACATTGTTTAGTATTTACTGTATTTAAATTTTCTTGACTTTGTTGGGAGTTGGGTAAATATTCTCTATGCAGCAAAGAAAATGATGTAAGTTCCTTATTAATGAGTCAGAATAGCGTTTCTCAAGTGCTGTCAGTTTTTCCAGTGCTCATCTGATGAAAATCTTTTGTTTTTCATTTACAGTTACAGCAAGATTGCTCAAATTGTGGGGCATGCTCCGGTAAATACTCCTGCCCAAAATGCAACTTCTTAGATGACGATGTAAGCACATCAGAGTTTGACTTATATGCAATAAATGAAATTAAATGCTATTCTGAATATCATTTCAGAAGTATTGCTTAAAATGCTATTTTGAGTATCATTTAAGAAATATTTCTCTTGTTTTCTCTGTTTTGTGTGGCGTGCCCTCTTATAAGGTATCAAAGAACCAATTTCACTGTGATTTGTGTAAAGCCTTCCTAACAATCCTGCTGATCAGAAGTGCTCAATGTATGTTATTCTTACTTTTACTCGATATATTAAGTAGTAATGCTAATAATTAAATTAATTATGATGACGTTATTTGTTATTTTGCAAATATGTTATCTGTGTAGAAATTATATTGTGTCGGTGATCGTTACCCTCGTCACTTGTAAGCATCCCCCCGGGGCCTCGTGGCAGCTTCCCATGGGCCCGGGGGCCTGTCTCCGACCTAGGAGGTGCTCTCCCCTAGCTCGGGCTCGGGGCAAGCCCGACCTAGGAGGAGCTCTCCCCAAGCTCGGGATTGGGACCAACGGACTCGGGCTCGGGAGCAAGGACAAACACCCCGCTCGACCTCGACGCAACAACCTCTACGCCCTTCCCTCGGTGTAAAAGACATCTGTAATAATTTGTTGATCTCATGTAAAAACTCTCCCTTGCATGGGCATCACTGCCATACCTGCCCCTGCATGGGAACTAGGGCCTAGCAACTCTCAGTAACTCCTGTCAGCTCCCGACGACTATCGACGCCTCTCAGCAACCCCCGTCGACTCGCTATGGGCGCCTGACGTGAGCCTCGGGACCAAGCAGCGAAGCTCCCAGAGAGCTACAAAAAGCGATGGATCGCCCTGACCAAGGGGCACGACGACGACGACAAGAAAAGAGACGACAAAAGAGAGAGGAGAACAACAACGATGAACGGAGAGGGGGACGGAGCTAGAAGGCGGTTTTCTTCTCCGATAAAGAGACACTCGAACTCTCCCTCGCGGTCGGGCTTCTGAGCGACTCCTAGCTCGGGCCCCGCTTGTATTCTCCCACAGAGCTTTATATACACCATTCGCCTCAGGGCAAGACTGGAGTAGAGCTGTTACCCAAACTCGGGGGCTCGAACCAGTATAAACCTCGTGTTCATTACTTCTTCCCCGACATACACCCCGCGACGCATGCCATCTCCGAACGAGCACTACTTCGGGCCTTGCCCCCTCGCGATCTACTCACATCCCCCCTTCTGCGGTCGGTGGTTCTGATCGTCGACAGTTGGCGCCCACCGTGGGGCCTGAGTTTCTCTTGTTCGGAGTTCACTGCTCCGGCGTCGCCAGCACCTTCGACTTTGACAACGACATGTCGCGATCAGCAAGCCAAGACTCGGACGCGGTTCCCGAGTGTGAAGGCTCCACCTCCATGTTCTCGCCTTCGCTGCCGCCGCGCGAACGCCTGACTTTCATGGCCGGCAACCGCGAAGTGAGCGCGGGGACGAGTGACGGCGACCCAGAAACCCCGGAGGAGGTGCATCGGTTGGCCCGGGTCACCGTAAACTAGATCGTCACCGCCCTTCGATGGGAGGAGCGCGAAGAGCTCCGCACCTCGTCCGGGCACCGCAGCCCTGCCCGCCTGGACGATCCCAACTGGGAACGCTTGCGAGCCATCGCCCGGGTCATGGCCGATCCTGCCCGGGCCAGGTCGGCCCTTTTTCGCCGGTCCCTTGCTGAGGATCTTGGCAGGGCGGCCGACGAGGTCACACCCTCGCAGCGAGAGCGGCACCAGCTCTCCGAGCCTCGCTCCCTCGAAAGCGACGGCAACTCATCGCACGGGCGTCGTCGCTGTCGTCGGCCGACTCCGTACCCTCGGGCCCGGAGTCCGCTGCGACCGTCCCCGCCTCACCGGGACCCGGGTTTGGCACACGGGCGTCCCCGCGACCAGTAGAGCGGCGGCAGCGCTCGCTCGAGTAGCGATGCTTCCGGAGGCCTCTCTCTGGACATTCCGCCCAGGTGCCAAAAGGATCACGATCGCTCACATTGCGGCCCCGATGACGCCATTCTCGGCCATCAAGACCGACGCGGAGTGCGCCGTCGGCTCGAGTTCGATCACCCCATCGACCACGACTCCGATCGCAGCAGCAGCGACAACGCTGCTCCGGCCTATGGCTACCCGGCGTACTCCGTCGGCCTCCGTCGGGTACGCTGGCCAGCTCGATTTATGCCCGCCGCGATGGAGCGGTTCGACGGGACAAAGAACCCCGACGAATATCGCTCAATCTACTCCACCACGATTTTGACGGCCGGCGGGAATGAGGCCGTGATGGCCAACTACCTCCATACTGTCCTGGACGACGCCGCTCACACCTGGCTCTTCAACCAGGTGCCTGGCATTTTTCGGTCATGGCGTCAGGTGCGAAGCGCCCTCTGTTCGAACTTCCAGAGCTACTACGAGTGCCCTGGACGACAAAGGTACCTGGATCGCATCATCCAGGCCAAGGGCGAACCCTTTCACGACTTCGTTCGCCGGTTCACCCACGCAGGAAATTCGATCCCGAATGTCTCTGGCGAGGCCATCATCAAGGCCTTCAAGTTCAGCGTCTGGGACAGGCGCCTTACTGAGGACCTGGAGATCACCGCCAACCTCAGTGTCAACATGCTGTTCCAGATGGCGAAACGTTACGCGGACGCAAACGACGCCGTCCGTTGGAAGCGTGACTACGACCAGGGCAAGCTCGAAAACATCCCTGGCGAGGTCGGGCCGTGTGGCGCCAAGGGTGCTGGCCCAGACCAGCGCATCAAGAAGCGAGGGCAAGGCCGTCATGATGGCGGCGGTAAGCTACGCGTGGTCGCTGCTGTGGACAAAGTGCGCGAGGTGATGGAGGTGCGGCAACCCGACCGCGATGAGCCTCGACCTCAGCGCGGTTAGCCACGGCATCAGTAAGCGCAACGACGACCCCAACAGGGGCAGCATCGTGCCGGACCACAACAAGGACAGTGTCGGGCTGGCCCCCAACGGGGCGGCGCCCAACCTGGCGTCGACGAGGTCCGGCCCGGGTACGACGTAGACAAGTTCTGCCCATTCCACAAGGCCTGCGGCCACGACCCGCGGTGCTGCAGAACATGGCAGTACAAGTTGGGCGCCTTCTATGACGGGCGCGGAGAGATGCCCACGCTCCCGAAGGAAGACGAGTTGCCTAACGGAGGTAGTGCCCGCGAGGGCCCGGAAGGCTCGGGCGCTAGGACAAATGCCCCGCTCGACCTCGACGCCACAACCTCTACGCCCTTCCCCCAGTGTAAAAGACATCTGTAACAATTTGTTTATCTCGTGTAAAAACTCTCCCTTGCGTGGGAATCAGTGCCATACCTGCCCCTGCGTGGGAACTAGGGCCTAGCAACTCAGCAACTCCCGTCAGCTCCCGACGACTATCGACGCCTCTCAGCAACCCCCGTTGACTCGCCACGGGCATCTGACATGAGCCTTGGGACCAAGCAACGAAGCTCCCAGAGAGCTACAAAAAGCAATGGATTGCCCCGACCAATGGGCACGACGACGACAAGAAAAGAGACGACAAAAGAGAGGGGAGAACAACAACGATGAACAGAGAGGGGGACGGAGCTAGAAGGCGGTTTTCTTCTCCGATAAAGAGACACTCGAACTCTCCCGCGCGGCCGGGCTTCTGAGCGACTCCTAGCTCGGGCCCTGCTTGTATTCTCCCACAGAGCTTCATATACACCATTCGCCTCAGGGCAAGACTAGAGTAGAGATGTTACCCGAACTCGGGGGCTCGAACCAGTATAAACCTCATGTTCATTACATCTTCCCCGACAAACACCCTGCGACGCGTGCCATCTCCGAACGAGCACGACTTCGTGCCTCGCCCCCTCGTGATCTACTCGCATCGCCCCTTCTACGGTCGGTGGTTCCGATCGTCGACATATTGGAACTTCAATTGATGCAGGCAGAACAACTAACAGATAACCAACATTTGAAGAAATCAATATAGTGGGCATGCTTTGATATTTCTTATCGAACAAGTTCATTATTATTTTGCAAAGTAGCACATGTTTTTTTTGTAAGTTTTAAAATATCATTATTGGGCAATCTTCAATGTCTCTATGAGACTTCCCTTGCTGCTTTTTTTTCAATGCTGAAGGTGGACACATTTATTAATGATTAGGGCTTCTCTAACATTGATGATCGAAAACTATTGATTGATTACTATATTATATTGTTAACTACTGAAATACAATATTTATTTCCACAAAAATATCATGCTATTGCTTTTCTAACATTTGGTTATAAAACTGCATGAAAATTCCATATGGACAATTTGATTTATTTACCTGCTTACAAAGATATGTTTTGCTTGAGTATGTATGACAGAATTTGATATTTATTGTACGGTTTAGGATCCTGTCTTATATTTATGTATCACCTTCTTTTGGGATTCCGTTGCAACGCACGGGCACCTTGCTAGTTAGATCAAAAAGCACACATGAATCTACAAGCTAGATCTAATAATCTTCAAATTCTCCTTAGCAAGCTAGATCTTGAATATAACGCAATTAAAACCCATTACTAATATTAGATCACCAAAATCAAATGGATCTACAATCACCCTTCAAAAATCAATTATCTTCTTTCACCATATCGCCTCACAACCGCAGCCACCTAAAAGATAGATCCTAAAACCCTAAAAAGCACTACATAGCTTATGTCTATATATTATATATCGCTAGGGGATATCACAGACGGTTCTTTTCATAAACTGTCTGTGATAACATTATTATCCCACACGGTTTTACTTTAAAACTGTCTGTGATAGTATTATTGATGGGTTGGTAATAAAACCGTCTGTGATATTGCTCTATATCACTGACGGTTTGTAAATAGTACCGTCTGTGATGATATCACTGACGATTGCATTATAGAACCGTCAGTGATGTTTGTCATCACAGACGGTTTTTCAAAACCGTCTGTGAAGATGAGTCTAATATATGCCTTTCTATAGTAGTGATTCTTGCAATTTATTTTCGCACATTTGGATTTGCCTCCCCTCCTTCTAAATTCTTGTGGATTTTATGCCGAGGATGTATGATTAATGGACGAGTCTTCTTCAGACCATATCCCAATCATCTAGGGAAATCTTATGTTCTTCCCTACAAGAAACCGATCTTTTGCTCTTTGGAGGATCATTCTTTAAGATCGGGTTTCTGATGTTCTTGTCTTGTGTTCTAGCTTGTTATGACATGTGGGAAACCATCTAGGATTATCTTGATCATTAAGAACCCACTAGCTAGCTGAGGGCAAAGTTTTTGTTTTTGAACCCGTTCTTGTGCACTCTTCCTCAAATTGGAAAAAGGTTGGAACTTTGACATCAATCCTTGCGATTGATAGTTGGAATAGGTTCCTGACATCCGTTGGAAGGTGTCCACAAAGTTTCACCGGGTTTGGATCAGCCGATCAAAAGATTCAGCGATTTTCCTTTTGAAGTCGTGCTGATTTACTATTCAATATGCTGATTTACTGTAAACAGCACTACCCTGCTACGGTACCATAGAGATGTGGTACTATTCATCAGGCAGTACCCGGGCTGATCTGCAGTAGTGCCGCCCTTTGTTGAAACTTTCTGGAATTTTGTTTCCTCCACTTTGCTTGGATGAAGTGAGGTAGTTGGTTGGAATCTTTTGAGTGGGGAAGAATTAATTTGAGATCATTCACCCCACTCTGATCGCCATTCTGGTCCTTCACAAGTATACATTGAGAAAAAACATTATTTGATAGATTAAGACAAGGTAACCTTAGGGCTTTTTCATATCTACCATCATATGTGTCATAGCTTTTGCAACAGAGGCTTTTCGGTTCTCCTTGTAGTTCCAAAGCTCCAGAACAATGCTCATTTATTTGACACCAATAACTGATTGACTTTCAGAGACTTTCAGTCATATCTCTTAATTCCTACAAAAGTGATTATTTTGTTGTGAAAATAGGCTATCTTGGTATATTATCAGTTACCATGTCGAGTGAAATACTAGAAACCTTCATAAACTCAGCTTTGGCTTCTTCCAACTCTGCGTTCTCCCTGAACTCCTTGATGATGAGTACATGGTTAAAAGATTCAATATCTTGCAATTTTTCATCTATGTCTTTCAGTTTTTGTTTCATCTCAAAAAATTTTTTTGTTAACTCAGACGTCTTTCCCTTCAGTTGTTCTATCTCTATCTCAAGTTTTTTTTAGCATCCAACAACTTTCTCATGTTGTCTATCTTGTTTGTTGGCCATATTTTATATATGATACTTGACAATATCAAAGTAAATATACCCGTAATCAGGTAATTAAGGATATCCATGACAATTAACACTAATAGAGGCATACAACTAGCAATCAAGCTCAAGTTGATTTTAAGGTGTTCTCAGATGTTGGGCTACCTTAGAAAGGCCTCCTCGCCACTAGGGACAAGATATTAAACTTATTTGTGACAACCTTACCATTAAAAACAAATTTAATAGTTGACAGTTTATAAAACCTAATCAATTGGACCAGGATATATTTAAGAGAATCAATACTCAAAAATGCTTACTGAAACTTCAATAGTACAGACTGCAAAAGCATGTAAACAGAGGCTGCCAGCAACAGCTCGAATGCTAAAAGCAACTAACAATACCATGAACAAAACAATAACAGCCAAGCACAAGTAGAACAGTAGGCACAATGAGCATGAACGTATATCTAGTAGCACTTAACAGATGATACCAATTGAACTAATAAAGTATTGCAAGATGTAAATGATTAAGTAATATTTTCACAAAGAGTCTAATCAGCCCAACTCCTCATCGAATAATACCTCCTCACATTCAAGGTCCCCAAGACAAGTAAATTGTCTAGCCCCTTTGCAATAACAATAAAGAAATTA
The DNA here is from genome assembly GCA_036346275.1 of Otatea glauca. Taxonomy (NCBI): domain Eukaryota; kingdom Viridiplantae; phylum Streptophyta; class Magnoliopsida; order Poales; family Poaceae; genus Otatea; species Otatea glauca. The sequence goes on along the minus strand of CM070719.1, from coordinate 22,110,307 downwards.
ATTAGGGAGATGATTATACTCACAAAGCACCAACTGAAAAGTCAGTGCAGCTAACACTGCTCAGGGAGGAGGCGGCAGCGATGTGCTCCGGGGAGGAGACGATGGTGACATGCTCAGGGAGGAGGCGACAACGTGCTCGGGGGAGGAGATGACGGCGACGTGCTCGAGGAGGCGGCGACAACATGCTCGGGAGAGGAGACGACAGCGACGTGCTCATGGAGGAGGCAACGATGTGCTCGGGAAGGAGGAGGCGACGACATGCTCGGGGGAGGAGACGACGGCGATGTGCTCTGTGAGGTAGATGGTCGACCGGGGGGAGGGGAGGCGGAGGGGCGATGCGGGCGGAGAGGACTAAACTCCTTTTTTTATATAGAATAGAGGGGAAACCGAGAGGTCAAGCGCGAGATGGACGCCTCGGCTTTTGGTATTTGAATGGATCGGGAAGAGAAGCGGAGATGTCAAGTGTGGGAAGAGAACCCTAGGGGTCATGCGCTATCACTATAGGTTCTGAGGTCAAAATCGATTGTAGAATATCACTACCGGTTCTGACATACGAACCGATAGTGATGAACATCGTTATCACTATCGGTTCTGAGCCGATAGTGATGACAATTTTCATCACTATCGATTCTAAGGTTAGACCGATAGTGATGTATTGTGCCATATATCTCACCCACGCCGAATCATATATTACTATCGGGTTTTTTCTGAAAAGTTGGAACCAACTCAGATGAAGAGATAGTGTTATATCATTCTACAGTAGTGTATGTCTCTAAAGTTGGTCAATGGAATGTATGGGTGGCATACCTGGTGGGATGGAGTGTGAGGGGAATGGGGTTGTGCTAGAACGCGAGGTTGATGATGTCGTGCTGGTGCCCCTTGTTGGTCCCTGGGTTGGTTGGGTGCTAATACCGGCCAGCTGCCCTGGCACGTCGCTTCTGGCTCCTTGGTGCTCGGCTTGCCCCTGCTATGGTCGTCTTGGTTGCTATGTGGTGGTGGCCTTGCTTCTTGGGTTGGTCTCAGCTGGTTTTGGTTGGTTTGCTATCTTTGGTGGATTTGGCAAAAATGGATGTGGGGAGTGCTGACGTCTTGGCTGGCTTCTCGTGTTAACCGTGACATTCTTATCTTTTTACTATAGGAATGATTACCTTTTTACTAGGTGATATTTTTGCCGCTATTCACGTATGACTATGGTTACCCGACAAAAATATGTTTGTATTTTGGCCGGATGATAAAACCTTTGCTAACGAGAGGTGCCGACTGGCCCCGAATGGTCTGGTATATCGGTGAGCATTATCTATTCAAGGGTCCGACAACAAATGATTTATCTCCCAATTTATTATTGGCTAAATCTTGTTCAGAAATGTCGTATTTAATGGTTGCAGGTTATCTACTCAGATGGTCGCCATTGTACCTATTCTTTTGTATTTCATATGTTGTAACTGATATTTATATATGATTATGATGTATGAATTCTATACGGTGATTGTTGAATAATGAAATGGTGCTTACTTTTATTACCTGTTTTAATTAAGTGTGTTATTACTTAGTTTATGATCTCTTTTGCATTTACTAATATTTAGGGTTGTTTCAATTCGTTGGAAGGGTGCAATCTGCGTTTTCAACAACTCAGTAAGCACAATTGTCGTGTTACTCACCTGTCAAAAGAATGTTTTCACCATGGAAGAAATTTAATTTACCAGTTGTTTCTTCTTTTGAAATGTTATTGTGTTGACGGAAAAATAACATGTCATTCTAGCTACAAACTGATATAAAAATTGTACTGTAATACCATGTTTTTTTAACTTCTACAAACATCATGTGGTAAAAACTGTAACTTAGCAACCATTGAAAAGTGAGTACAAAACCACTGGCATGTTTTAGAATTTCATGTTTGACTGATGGCATAGATTGAAAATTCCGTTAATCTTTGCCTCCAGATACAGCACTGCGAAGTGTAACTGATAAACACTACTAGGCAAATAAGTCAAAGTTTAGCAAATGAAGGTAAGATGAAAGGTTGAAAGTTGTAGATCTGGAATGATTAAAATATATATAGTACAAGAGAAGTTGACCGAAGTTTTGTACACAAATATTGTTACTCCCTCTGTCCAAGTTTATAGAACTTATTTTTCGAAAGATCTTGTTCACAAATATAGGGTGTATTTTATGTTGTATTGATAAATATCTAGCTTTACCTGATATTCTATATATGCATGCAATGAATATAATGTTTAAAGATAATAATTAGAAATAATCTAGTCATTTTCAATATTTTATTGCTCTATCTATACCCCTTTATAATGCACCTAAGCATCCTTTTCTACGTCCACCCCAAATAATGCACCCCATTAGAGATGCCCTAACCTTCATGCACCCAGCGAAACGTCCTCAGAAACTTGCCTCCATCAAAATTAACTTCTCAGATCTTTCCTCAGCTTTACTCACCCACATCCGATAGCCATTGTTTAATGTGTCTAACTCATCCATGTGGCCCACAACAGATCTCCTCCCACCTCCAGCATCATCTCAAGGAAAAGGAAACAAATATCCTGGAATTAAGGAAAAGGAAACAAACATTCTAGAAAAGGAAAAGATCATATATTACGTGCTGGGAAAAAGAAACTGGAAGACAGGGCACTATACTAGTATATCAAGGGAAAATACGCCTTATAAGCTTGGACTGATCACTGCTACAGGAAGGCATATATTAGACCCCTCATCACAGACGGTTTTCAAAAACCGTCTATGTTAAATATGATCATAGACGGTTTTAGAAGAACCGTCAATGATAATTCTATATCACATACAGTTTTAGCCAAAAACCGTCTGTGATGTGTCCAGTAGTCATCACAGATGGTTTTTGACTAAAACCGTCTGTGATATAAATGCACATCACAAATGTTTTTAGTCAAAAACCATCTGTGATGTGTCTAGTGGTCATCACAGACGGTTTTTATCTGAAACCGTCTGTGATATGTTTATATCATAGACGGTGTAACAGCCCCAAATTTCCTTAAGATGGTAAGTGATGCATATCATGATCATGTCATCCATATTTTCAATGAGACCTTCGCTTGATTAAAATTATACAAGTGATAGGTCATTTATCTTGCATGAATATGGAAATTATAAAATCCAAAAAATCATTTTCCATCTACACCATCATTCTCTTGCCATAGTCAATGACATGTGGGTCGTGCTTGTAAGAGAGAGAAGTGGGCTGCACCTAACCACTTTATCTTTTATCACTTTTCTCACCTCGACCCACCTTCTTACCTACCAATGACATGTGGGACCTAGCCCCACATGTAAGGAGGAAAGTGCACCTATATAAGCTACTCTCACATTGGTTTCTCCTCCTTACTCACTCCATGACATATGGACCCATGTCCCCACATGTAAGGGATGAGTGGGCAACCATATAAAAGGCTTCTCCACCTCTTTTTCTCCTCCCACTCACCTCATTTGTTCAGCCCCTATTCTGAAAACAGCAAGGAGAAGCAAGAAGCTTCACCCTCATCTCCTTTTCCTCTCTTCAAATCCATCCCAAAATTTAGATTTGAGCTTGTGCATGCTATACCATTGGATTCCTCTCATCCCAAGCTTCAAATCCATCCAAATGGAATTTGCAAGCAACAAGTTTTTGGTAAGTTCTCATCAATTCCTTCTTTTCCATGTTCTGAAATTTTGGCAACATGGAGCTCAATAATCTTCTTTCTTTGCAAACCATTTCCAAGTTGAAGATCGGGTTGTGCATGTGAGTTTGCTAGCTTGCGGAGGAGGCCACATTGTTGCAAGCTCAAGGAAGCAAGGACATCATCCCCACGAGCTAGGAGGAGGTGGTGAACACCGAAGAACCAACGATCATCTTCGCGTCCTCATTTTTGATCCTTTCATCGAATCGAGCACTCACCAAGAGCCAGTACTTCCTTGCTGTGGTAAGGCTATATCCTATCCCACCTTGGCTATGAATTTATTACTAGAATAGCTCCACAAATAATTGTTGTAGTCCCTAGCAACTAAGTGTTGTTCTTTGTCGAGAAACTTTCGGCCACACCATTTCCACCCAACCTAACCTAATTCAATTGGCCACAACTTTTGCATTGTAAATCCAAATTGAGTGAAACCAATTCCTATGTGTTCATATGATCATACTATTTCTTACCCTATAGAAAAACAAGATTTAAGATACATATCTGTTGATCTACCTTAGAATCTTTAACATGCTATAGCATTGTTTAACCCCCACCCGAACTATCTTGTGTTGGTGATAACTTTTCACACACAAATCCAAACTTCCAAAACTCAATTGTTATGTTCATATTACAATTAGTAATAGAAACTATGAGCATTTCATGCATATTTGAGAATTTCTTAATAGTAGTAATTATTTGAGCTCTTTCGGTATTTATTGGAATTGTTCTTCTCGGTAGGTGTGGACGCTCCGGAGGACACTCCCGAGTACTCCTACATTTACGACATCAAGAACGAGCAGCAAGGCACTAATCTATTACTTGAACATATTGATCCCATAATTGCAAATTATGTTTTGCAGTATTTTATCCATTGAATGCTTATTTTTCAATTACAAGTATGTTTGGGTAGAAATGTTAGCTATTACCATGTTGTCTTGTCATCCCCTTACCATGTTCTTGTTGTATTCCATTGTCGCCTTAGGTGGTTTATCTATTATGTATGGGTTCTTGCGAATTGCTTAGCCATGCTTAGATTTACCGCTAGAAGTGATCGATGGACTTAGTCCATTGATTGCATGATTTGATTAAATGGAATATGATGAGGTTCAGATTGTTGGATATACTTAGAAGTTGTTGTGGCAACTGTTGGTTAAGGTCTAAGGACCAAGTCTTTAGTACCTTCTCTCAAGTAACTATCGTGCGAGCCACACGCCGTTTATGGGACTGGCTTAGCCAAGTACTTATGCATGACTAGGGGTGTTTAAACCACATGTAACAGTGTGAGGGGAGAGAGGGACTCCCATCGGAATTCCTTGAGCTTAGCGGAGCGTCAAGGGATGTCCAACAACGGGGTACTCCTTGATCCACACACACGGAGCACTGGGCACGCAGGATCAAGGGCCATAGTCACCCGGGTGGTTTAGATGCACTACCATGCATGTTGGAAAATGGTTTTGTCACGTTTACCTCGGCTGGCACATCGAAGTAAATGTGCTAATAGCTTGGCTTACGAGTGTGGCGTGTCGTGTGGGTAAAGTCGTACCTCTGCAGAGATAAAACTATTCGAATAGCCGCGTCCATGGTTAAGGACGAGACTTGAGGGCTAACTTGCTAATTTAGCTAAGAACAGGTAAGATGGTTATGGGATGGGTGTGGAAAACTTCACGAGTATTGGATTGCTCGTGTGTTTAGGAACCATTCATGAGCGATTGAACTCATGAATTGGGTGAATGCTTGGAGGCATGATAAGATTGTGTGATTGATGTTATTATGATGATATGGTGATGATTTACTATTTATTAGCATTTGAAAATGTTTACAAAGATAGCCATGGAAATCTATATATGTCTATGCTTTCGCAAATACTGCCTAGTGCTGAAATTTAGCCAATCTAGCTCTCTTTTGACATAGCAACCACATGTAGCTAGAACTTCGCATTCACATATATATTATTGTGCGAGTACATTCTTTGTACTCAATCGGTTTGTCCACTTGCTGCAGGTGAGGATGAGGTGCTGCCTGGGAACTTTTACCGGCAGATTTCGATGATGCTAGCGGCTAGATGCGTGTTGTTGCCTCCAGTTTGTTTCTTGCGGGTTTGGGGCATACCACACTAGATATTTTGTTGTTTAACTTTTGTTTCTGCTGCTTTATGTCGTATTTCCACTACTCTGATGATGTATTAAACTTATTATGTCGTTTGGGATAGCAGTCCGACTTTTGATGAGGTATATATAGGTTATGTATGTGTTGTTGTATGTGTTGTGATATCAATTGTTGGACTAGAGATGAGTGTGTTGGTTCGCTGTCCTGAGGCCAACACGGGCATATGCTCGGAGCACCCGAGGTTCCTTTGATTCACCCCAATTGTGTCACGCATTCGGGTAAATCAGCGGAGTCCCGGAGGCGGCTCCTCACAGACGGTTTTAGATAAAAAAACGTCTGTGATGTCAAGTTCTATAAAATTGATCGAGCGGTCTCCCCGAACCCTAGTGTCTCCCCCCAGTGCCCCAAACCCTAGTGTCTCCCCCAAGTCTTTCCCCCCGGTCTCCCCACAACCTCCACCTCGGCGTCGCCCCTAGCCTCACCTCGGCACGCGTCCCCCTCAGCACCTTGCCCCCGGCCTCCCCCTCGGTGTCGTCCCCGACCTTCCCCTCGGTGCTCGTCCCCCCGGCGAGGCCACAGCAGGGAAGGCTAGGAGGATCAGCGGGATGGGTAGGGGCGGGACCGACACGCCGGCTGCAACCACTCAAGCACTCTTCCTCTCTTTCTTCCACAGCGGTGGCTATGAGGTGAGCCGCCACCTCGCGGTGCGGCCGCCGTACCCGTCCATGCTATGGCGCTCGAGCGTGACCGCGGTCGCTGGCGAAGGAGGATGAGGGGGAGGTGACGGCGATCTGGAGACCGCGGTGGTGGCTGCCGAGGAGGAGGAGAAGGTGGTGGTGTTTGCGGTGTCCGGGATAACGTGTGCCACGTGCGTGGGCTCAGTGGAGAAGGCCGTGAAGCGGCTCCTCGGCATCCACGACGCTGTGGTTGATGTCCTCGGAGGGCGAGTGCAGGTCTTCTTGTACCCGGCGTTTGTCTCGGTGATCATCTCGGATACTCCGATTTTGAGCTATTCTCATTTGTTACAGATTCGGTTTCTTTTTTGCGGCCTTTCTTATGGGCCGATTTCATACAATCAAATCGACCTAGCTTTTTTACAAATATCGATTTAGGCATTTAATGATTCTCAAAAACTTCCAATTGATTTCAGTCATATGTGAAAAATAGTGAGCTCATCTAGGCATTTTTCCTTTATTGCCTACAGATGGATCTTAGTTATACAAAATGACTCTCAAAAGCATTAGCTCACCATTTTTTGTCTTCAAAATTATGGTGTGACTTGGTTAAAATGATTATTTCAATAACTTGGATTTTCTTTCTCATGATGATTTTCATTCTTTCTGCCTCTGCAGCAATTCGATCGATGAAGACAACTTATTTGGGTTCATGGTTAGGTAGTAAAGTCAACAGGAGAACATCGACCAAGATTATTTCGGTTGCATCCTGGCTAGGTGATTAATCTTCTAGCCTTCCAATTGATTTCAATCATATGTGAAAAACAGTGAAATCGTCTAGCCACTTCATTCTTTAGTAATCTACAATAACCAATAGCTTGGACATTGGTGTTGTTTTACAGTGTTGTGCTACATTATTTTATCGTGGGATTAGAGGCATTGAGGAGTCATTCCATTGTTGAAAACGTTAGAAATTGATTTGTTTAAGCTATACAAGTACCTGCTTATATTTTAGCTCTGAGTTCTAAAAATTGTGTCATGACAATGTGTTTGCACAAAGATTTGGCAGGTGTGTTCAAAATTGTTAGGCTAAGGATTAAGAGATAGGGAAGTTTGAATATGGGTTGGGACAAGTATTTATCTAAAAACAAGAAGGATACTGTCCGAGTAAAGGCCGATACGAATCATAGTTTCCAATGTGTTGGAGACGGACATGATCGGCCGATAACTATAAAAGATGGTCAAGGGCAAGCGAGAAAAACACAATCCAATCAATCAACTCGCATTTTTTTATCTACTTTTCTGTCGACTAGGAGTAGCCTCTGTAATTTAGAAACTTTGTAATTTGATCTTGATCAATAAAGTTGCGCATCGCTGATTGTTGATCTTCATCAATTACGCCATTAGGTTTGATTTTTTTCTCCGATTTTGTTGCGCATCGCCTTCTTTGGAAAAGATCTACCTTTACTATCTGGTTAGCCCTAATTGGCTAATAAGACTTATCGTTACCCTCAATTTGATCGGTTTTTCAGCTACTTAGATCTAAGCCGATTATTTTACTAGATCGGCTTTGAACAAAATTTTAGTTATCTTAGCGATTGCAGGATCAAATCAGTTGGCATGCCATGAACCTCAAAACCCGTGCTCGTTAGGTGTGTTGTGGCCGATAAACCTACTTCAAGTTTTTGGCGTCAACACACTCTTGGCACGCCCGGTGGGACCATGAAGATGTCTTCATCCGGCAAGACGATTCCACCATCTAATTTCAATGCCGAAGCTATAATCGTCCCTACATTGGACGATTTAACGCTGGAATAGTGCAAAGAGATTGAAGATTGGAAAGCTGCTCTGGAGGAGATGATGCTGGGTTGTAATAAAAAAACCCGACGCGACATCACTCAGAAAGCCACATTGCCGACGGTTAACACCCTAGGCGATGAAGGAGTCACAAATAACCCGATAAGTCAGTACATGCCTGCACAGGTTGAACTATCGGCTATGGTTAATCAATCTATGCCTCACGCTTTAATCAATCAATCATTGGCTCTAGTTACAACTCTTAAGCCGATGATAGCAAATAGTGTCAAAACGATCGCTCAAGAGTTGGCATCATCTGGGAACCTGCTTGACCTGATGCAAGCTCTGCCGAATTATCCTGTTTATTCAGTTGCGCAAAATACTCAAAATACACAATCCGGCCCAAAGCCATCGACTGCAATTCAATCTATATCCATGATGCCAACCCAACCAACTGTCATACTACCAAGAGATCCTCGCCTGAATGGGGTTGCGCATTATCAAGCGTATACGGATGTCGCCAAGATAGATGCATCAGCTAATTTGCCACCATCAGCTCTGTTTTATGCGTTTCCACAATCGGTTCCACAACCGATGGAAAATAATAGGTATCCACAATATACTGTGCCGATTCCACCTAGGAATCAGGACCCATATAAAGTTGTGACTTACTCGGAGCCCTTTGTTCATTTACCGGAGCCGACCGCTAGGAGGAACAATAGATATGAGTAATTTCCTCAATACACGTCGGCTCAGTCTAAACACCAACCTGAGCTTACACTCGGGGCGGGGGGAGAATGCCAATTACGATCATAGTTGGCAGAACCCTAACATTATGTCAGCTACTAGTGTTAATTGGGCTAACCAAATTTCTATCGTGTTGAAGGAATAATTTGACATACAACCAAAGGGTAAGGTTATCGGCTATAGAAAGTTGTATCCTGATTATATAGATCGTATGCCTTACGCGAATAATTTTAAAGTTCCTGATTTCGCTAAGTTTTCTGGGAATGACTCTGTTAGCACATTAGAACATGTCGGACGCTTTATCGTGCAATGCGGTGAAGCTGATCAGTATGATAGGCTCAAAATTAGATTATTCCCATTATCGTTATTAGGAGCTGCATTTACTTGGTTCACTAGTTTACCTTCGAATTCGATTCACTTTTGGAACGGTTTGGAAAGCCGATTCTATGAGTACTTTTTCTCTAGCATTCTGGAACTCAGGATTTCTGATCTGAGCTCTATCTGCCAGAAATTTGGGGAATCGGTAATGGATTACATTAAAAGGATTATGGAGGTTAGAAATCGGTGTTTTAGTGTCACTTTACCCAATAACCAATTAGCCAATTTAGCCTTTCAGGGATTAATTCCCCCGCTTAGGGAAAAGTTTGGCGGGCAAGAGTTCAACGATTTAAGTCATCTGCTCCATAGGGTGTTGGCTCAAGAAAGCCGATTTCCTGATAACAGAGGATTCAAGGATAAGTTCAGGATTAACAATACAAGGATAAAGATAAAGCTAAGGTTTAACCTTGTCGACTATTGTTCGAGCAAGTCCTCTGAAGACGATGAGGCAGAAATAAACACAGCCAAGTGGGTTAAGGGATCTATAAAGTCCTTGGTCTGTTCATGGTTTAAGCTGACTAAGAGTAAGTTGAAAGTAAAATACGCATTTGTTGTCTCCAAGTGTGATCGTATCTTTGATTTATTATTGCAAAAAATGATTATACGGTTACCTGAAGGGCATGTTATACCATCAGTCAATGAAATCCAAAAGCGAAGGTATTGCAAATGGCACAATTCTTTTTCTCATAATACTAATGATTGCAATAATTTACGACAGCAGATACAATCCTCTATAGAAGATGGTGGCTTAAGTTTGCTGAAGAGCCAACAATGCAGGTGGATGTCAACCCTTTTCCAACAAACATGGTACAATGCTTTGAAAAGGGAAAGAGCCGATGCAAGATGAGCAAACAAAAAAGGCTCGACATGTTGATGTCCAATCGACCTTCAACGGCAAGGAGACCCTGAAGATTACAGTCAGTTCTTTACAAATAGAAACCGACCGTGAGGGTAAAAACTCTAGAGCTGTCAAGCCTAAGGTAGATCCACAAGTCAGCAAGTGGTACAAGGCGAAAAAATTGCCACCACGATGGCTGATGAATAAGCCTAAGCCAACCTTCTCCCAATTGCTTAAAAAGTATGAAAGGAGAAGCAACTCCGCGTTATCCTGTGCTTCGGCTAGAAAATTTGGAGAAAGCTCATCAACAGTGCCCCTTTTGGTAGTTTTGTTGGGAGAGGGGAATAGCTTTGCCATCACCATATACTTCTCCGATGGAGCATTACCCCTAGAACGATTGGCCATGGCATGTCGATCGGCTAAAGACATTGTTTGGACCAATGCTAGACTACCATAACAGAAGTTATAAATAGTCGATGCACGAAAGAATTTTCCTGCCAAGTCAGGTTAAGGCAGAAGCAGAAGGATCGAGTTCTGCTACATAGGAAAATCTAGATGGAAAAATACGAAAGATGATTCAACCGAAGCAAAGATGGTGTTCTTCTGGTATCAGTCAATCACAGCGCAAACGGTTACAGAGACTAAGAACTCAGGAGATCAGAGAGGCCGAGCAAGAAAAGCATAGGGATTAAGCTTTCGATGAGCTTAGGCCAATTAAAACGGTTAAAAAAGAGTGGAGGAAGAAAGAGACAATTGAAGAAGAATTGGATTCAGCTGATGACCTAGAATTCCCAATGATTCGGGATGATACTCCACCAATGGACATCAACATGGTGTTCACCTTACTAGCCGAATTCAAGATAAAGACTGAATCGGCTAAGGAATCATTCGCTCAGCTGTATTTGGGTGCTCAATATGCAGTCTTCGAGAAGCCCTAGGATACTCATCGGCATCTTAATCTATTATACTTAAAAGGACATATTAACGGCAAGTCAATATCAAGAATGCTTGTTGACGGTGGGGCAATAGTCAACTTGATGTTGTACACCACCTGTAAGAAGCTGGGTAAGTCCGATGAGGATCTCATTAAGACTAACATGATTTTAAATGATTTCACAGGTGATCCCACATAAGGCAAGGGGTCATGGTGACAAAATTAACCATCGGCAGCAAAACATTGTCGACAGCCTTTTTTTGTAGTCAATGCCAAAGGCAATTACAGTGTCTTGCTTGGGTGAGATTGGATTCACGCCAATTGTTGTATACCATCGACTATGCACCAGTTACTCATCCAATGGAATGGGGATGAGGTCGAGGTTGTTTAAGCCGACACATCGACTCACATTGCTATAGCCAGTTCAGATGCGAATTGGCAACATGGGTGTCGGGACCCGATTCTGAGAATCTGGACCCTCTGTGTATTCTGTGCTTGTCCAGGATCACGCTAGCACACACAGTCTTTACAGGGTTGAACATCACAGACATTCACAGCGATATATTAATAAATAGTACAAACTGGATTGTACGACCTTATGGTCTCCTTACATAAGATCAGCCACGCAGGGCTTACATTAACAGAGTAATTAAAAGATAACAGCGGAATGAAAAAAATAAACTTCGTGGAAGCCTTCATCTTGCCACAGGCAACCGACTGGGCTTGCCCCCTAATTGTCCGGATCTTCAATGTACTCCTCCTCCCAAACTAGCGTAGGCTCCTCCACTGATGTTGGGATGATGGGCAAGGAGGGGTGAGTACTCAAGGCACTCAACAAGTAATACGCAGAATGCAGTGCTTATTACTATACGCAAGGCTTATTCCAAAGAATTGGCTTACTTGGTTCTTTTGCATCAAACAACATTTTTAAACTAGTTTCTTATTTAGATTAAAAGCAGTGAAATAGCTATATATAATGCTAAGTTCTTCGAAATGTTTTTCTTCAAAGATTCTCGGCACATAGCCTTAAACAGTTCATTTTTAGCACTGGCACACAGCCACCCTCTCCATATTTTATTTTTGAAGATCTACCCCTTGACTGTAATCCCCGAGCAATGCTCAATACCGCGAGCACGGCTATTCGAATAGATTTGACACTCTGCAGAGGTTGTACACTTTACCCACAAGATACAACCGCTCACCACACAGGTGATTGCCCGTAACAAAGCCTTTCAGGAACCTCTACCTTAACCAATGAACCTCGTCGGTATCACCTTCACTATCACTTCCCTCACACAGAGCCGAAGTATAGGACAGGACAACACCGTTGGATGGGCATCAAGCCGCAAAGCAGTACGGTCCCCACACGAGATACACCCCGTGTCTTGTCACCCGAGGTATCGGAGGAAAGATATCAGAACCCTAATCAACTAGGTCTGTCCCATATCAGACATGTGGTTGTACGGGTGACTCAGTTCAAAGACTTGCAAAGTGAAGTCCTTAGCTGACCAAGGCAAGACTTTCATCACTCAATAGTGGCACACAGCCCAATGTGGCACACAGCCTCACAACTCTCATCAACTCTTTGCCACACAGGCCCACCTGGCACAAAGCCTTCTACCACTTGCCCCAGTCTAAATCATTTCCCACCCGGTTGATTATTGTGCAACACATGCCAACAATAACTCAGTATCGGTACAGAACCACACAGGTCTCCGTACTTCAGTCTCGTCACGTGGCATCACCACACCATTTTCAAATACATTCCATATGTCATTAGTCAACATTGTTGCATTTTCTGAAAGATCATTGACGACTTGTTGAAAGGCTAAGCATTTATTCACGGTCTAGCCTCCCGTGTTGGCATCGTATTATCATCCAACGAGTACAAGCAATCCTAGGGTGACAATGATTTCAGGGCATACAAATAGTAATTTCATGGTGGTCATAACAATATGGGTTGATTAGCAACATTACCCAAATTTATTTAAATTCATTTTTAATTAAATTAGCATGCATAATTTCAAAATAACATACATTTAAAAATTGGGATCAAAATGATCAAAGCATCACTTGCCTTCAAAGAGTTGCTGTTCTTGTTCCGAAGCTTGATCTAGGATGGCGAACTCTTCCTCGAAACTTTCCGGCAGATTTGCGACTACGCGAAAAAATCATATATGCAATAAATAACCAAAAAAGTAGACTATATAACCTCAAAAATTCAAATAAAATTCACCATTATGGCAATGAACTGATCGAATAGGTCATCAATCCTGGGTAGGGGATACTTATTCTTTATCGTCACATCATGGCGATGAACTAGGTATTATAAATCCCTTTTCGAACAGCTCTTCAATCTGTTTCTTCGTCTCTATCAACTCATCTGTGGACATCCGGTAGGGTATCTTAGCTATGGGAGCTGTCCCTGGTACAAGTTCTATAACGAACTCGATATCCCTATCCGGCGGCATCCCAGGTAAATCCTTCGGAAAAACATCTGGATATTTATTGACCACCGTTAAATTCTCTAGGCTGACGGTCTTCATGTTGTTGACCATCAACTGTTCATCCCGCACTGTTGTTGCTTCAAATTCAGTCCTCTTTCCATCCGGGCTCTCGACTGATATGACTCTTCGTCCACAGTCCAATACTTCCTTGTGCTTAGTTAACCAATCCATTCCCAGGATAACATCTAGGGTTTTGGTATTTAGGATAATTAAGTTCGCTAGGAACTCTATTCCATTAATTATTAGTCTTACCCCAGAACATCCTACTTTGGATCGGAGTTCTGATCCAGGGGATTGGACTATAAGCACACATTTAAGATTCACGATATCCAAATCATTTTGAACAGCAAAATCTCGGGAAACAAATGAATGTGAAGCTCCAGAATAAAATAAAACAGTAGCTGGTACTGAGTTTACTAGGAACTTACCTAGTACAACATTCGAAACATTCTGGACCTCATCTGCAGTGATGTGGTTGACTCGGCCTCGTGCGGTTGCCTGAGACGGAGTTGCTGATGACGTTGCTCCGCGATTCACATTCGGCGCTGGAGTCCTTGCGGGTGTTCCCCAGGTTAAAGCGAACAGGGGTGACACCTCCCTTCTTAGGGTAGTTATTTGCAAAGTGCCCCAGTTCGTTGCAGTGATAGTAACGCCTTCCCGTTGCCTCGGAATTTCCTCCAGCCTGTACCACCGTTCTGGCGAGAGTTTGAACGTTCTGGCCTACTGGATGATTTGCCGGTTGTGGTGCCCTGACACTGCCCCTGGGCTGGAATTAGACGAATTGTTGAGGTGCCGTCCTCTGTCTTTGCTGACCCTGACGACCTCCTTGCTGCACCATCCCGTGCTTTCGATTGTCGTCCAACTCTCGATGTTTATCTTCCAGGATAAGAGCCTTGTTGACTAGCTCCTGGAAGTCAGGAAAAGTGTAGGTGATCAGTCCCACTTGCAGTCCAGCATTCAATCCCTTCATAAAGCGGGATTGTCTGGCCTTGTCCGTCGCTACATCTTCTGGTGCGTAGCGTGCCAGTTGGTTGAATTTGTTTAGGTAGTCAGCCACTGATTGGCCACCCTGCTTGAGATTCCAGAACTCTTCCTTCTTAAGATCCATAATACCTTCTGGTACATGGTACTAACGGAAGGCTGTGGTGAATTCCTCCCAAGTGATTCCTTGTGGGTCTTCATGTGCTGCACAGAAGTTTTCCCACCATTCCGCAGCAGTTCCTTCCAATTGGTGAGAGGCATAGAATACCCTCTCTTGTCCTACACACTGAGTTATGTGCAGTTTCCTTTCGATTGTCCTCAACCAATCATCTGCTTCCAATGGATTGGCATTGCCTGAGAATGAGGGTGGACGAGTCCTCATAAATTCCGACAATCTGGAATAGGGGTGTGGTCCATGGTTACCCCCTGGTTGAGCATTCGCAGCAGCTTGGTTGGAGATCTGCTGCATAGTCTGCATCATATTACTCATGAGCTGGGTTTGGGCAGCCAGAAAAGCTCCCAAATTCTGCAGATCAACCTACGGTGGTTGGGGAATTGGTTCCTCATTCTGGTTTTCTGTTTGATTAGCTCCACTTCCACTAGCTCCAACATTACCACGAGTCCTCACCATCTGCTGAAAGCTTCCAAGGTTAAGAAAAGAAAAAGAAAGCATAGACAAGTAAAAGAACTTATGCAGGGGAAATAGGTGTAACTTAAATTATTTAGCAACTTTATTAATTTAGTAAAATAGTATGGTTGCTCACAAGTGCCTAAGGGCAATGCAACGCATACTAGACACTCACACACCACAGCAAGTAAACAAACATTAAGACTCACAACGACTCACATCTAATGGTGACTCTGAAACAAAAGACGCAACTCAAACACTCGAGTCTCGACAATACACCCGACTAGACTCGATCACTCATCGAGCCAACCAGGCTGCGACTCCCCCGGAGCATACACCAGCGGGTGCTCTGGCATCGAGGTGAACTGGTCCTGGTGACCACCCCCCTCTGCTGCTGCTAGCGCCGAAGAGTCCTGCCCTTCAAGCTCGGCCTCCTGGTCCGGAACTGGCTCCTTCGGCTCGGGCACCAACTCCTCAGGGTCCTCCTTGTCAAGCTCCATCTCGGCTTGTGGCGGTCTGGCGTAGAGCGCGTCCTCCAACTCTGCGATCCACGGGAAAGCGAAAGCCCGGGTCTCCTGTAGAGTCTGCTCAACTGCTTCCAAGGCGGCATAGACGGACTGAAGCTCATGGACAATCTGGTCCATCACCTACTCCTGAGCGGCTGTGAATCGCGCCAAGTGCACGTCTACCGCATCACCCTCCAGATGAAGCTGTCCTCCTGGAGCTCCTCCCTCCTTCAGGTGCAGACGGAACACGGTGTCCTGAAGTTCTCCTGCGTAAGCTTGACCAATCCTCCTCATGGCCAAACACGCGGACTCCTGAATCCCGGCCTCAAAGGTAACCCTTCGGACCATGCCTCTGACTCTACCGTTGACCGCCCAGGTGCGACCACGGTAAAGGGGCCTGTCGAAACCTCCAAGGACCTGAAGCATCCCCCAAAGCTCCGCGGCATAACCCCCAGCGCGCTCACCAAAGGTATGGATCCTCCTGACCATCTGCCAAGACAACTTTGGTCAGACCTCAATTTAAAACAAACATAAAATATTAGAAATGATACAGCATAGATATGAATCAAGAGAACAAAGATGAGTCGAGATTTCATTGATATTCTTGCTCAAGTTGTTAATTCTTAGAAAATAGTTTTATCCTTCTAGACACAGCTAACCTAGTTAGGGTCAAGACCTACAGTCAGCCTGCTCTGATACCACCTCTGTCGGCACCCGATTCTGAGAATCTGGACCCTCTATGTATTCTGTGCTAGTCCAGGATCACGCTAGCACACACAGTCTTTACAGGGTTGAACATCACAAACATTCACAGCGATATATTAACAAATAGTGCAAAAATTTATATAAACTGGATTGTACGACCTTATGGTCTCCTTACATAAGATCAGCCACGCAGGGCTTACATTAACAGAGTAATTAAAAGATAAAAGCGGAATGAAAAAAATAAACTTCGTGGAAGCCTTCATCTTGCCACAGGCAACCGACTGGGCTTGCCCCCTAATTGTCCAGATCTTCAATGTACTCCTCCTCCCAAACTGGCGTAGCCTCCTCCATTGATGTTGGGATGATGGGCAAGGAGGGGTGAGTACTCAAGGCACTCAACAAGTAATGCACAGAATGCAGTGCTTATTACTATATGCAAGGCTTATTCCAAAGAATTGGCTTACTTGGTTCTTTTGCATCAAACAGCATTTTTAAACTAGTTTCTTATTTAGATTAAAAGCAGTGAAACAACTATTTATAATGCTAAGTTCTTCAAAAGGTTTTTCTTCAAATATTCTCGGCACACAGCCTTAAACAGCTCATTTTTAGAACTGGCACACAGCCACCCTCTCCACATTTTATTTTTTAAGATCTACCCCTTGACTGTAATCCCCGAGCAATGCTCAATATCGCGAGCACGGCTATTCGAATAGAGTTGACACTCTGCAGAGGTTGTACACTTTACCCACAAGATACAGCCGCTCACCACACAGGTGATTGCCCGTAACAAAGCCTTTCAGGAACCTCTACCTTAACCAATGAACCTCTCCGGTATCACCTTCACTATCACTTCCTTCACACAGAGCCGAAGTATAGGACAGGACAACACCGTTGGATAGGCACTGTAACACCCTGAAATTTACTCTAATTTGAATTTTGGAGTATTTTTTATTTTTGAGAATTTCTGAGAATTTATAAGAATTTAATTGGATTTATTCATTTGTGACCTTTCTTGCATTTAATTAAAATAATACAATAGTTTATACAAAGTTTTGCTTGAAATATTTACTTGAGTTCAAATGTCCCAAAGCATTTTCTAGAATTTTTCTGGATTTTTCCGGGTATTTTTGCTATTCATTTTGGCTTTGTTTAATTACTGAAATTATTTTAAATGAAAAAGGATTTAAAAACTGATATGAATAGTATTGGGCGGCCCAAAGATCGCTTCCGGCCCGGTAGCGCTAGAAACCCTAGCGCCTCGATTCGCACGTCGGATCGGGATCCAATGGCTGCCGTTGCGCCGCGTCACCCGAGCGCGTCGCCTTCGGATCACCGCCGCACGGACGGTCAGGATTGCGCCACGTCGCTTCTTCCTCACGGGATCACCGGAGAGACGTGGGAATTGATGGCCGTGTGTTTCGCCGGCGGGTTTCACGCACGTCGAGGTAGCTTTTAAGTATCCATTGAGTGCGTCGTGCAGAGCTTCTCTCGCCGCTTCTTTTGACTCCTCGCACGCACGCCGAGACGCCCTTGAGACTCCGCAGTAGCTCGCCGTAGTTGCCGCACCGCTCCGCCGTTGTTCTTGCCTCGTTCTGCCGTCGCTGATTCCTCTCCGCCGTCGCCAAAGTCACCGGAGTGACGCTCTTGCCAAGCCGCGTCGAACGAGCCAGTTCTTCATGCCGGAGAACCACTGTTGCGCCGTCGACCGCGTCGTCTTCCCCAGCTCTGGCAACCTTCTTTCCCTCACCGCCGTCGACTTCGTCAAGCATCGCCGACCGTCCGATCTGCATCGCGCGATTCTGGTACTTCCACGTCGCTGATCTTCTCGTTTTCCTAGCGTTAATCTTGACAGTAGATGTGTAGATTGAACGGCGATGATTAGATCTAGTTTCTGCGCTTTGTTTTAGTCTGAACCGTTGGATCGATAGTTTACGCGTGAGATTACGCCGCGTAGTTTGATGAATAGTAAACAGCTCGGGTACCATAGGCCGTTGGATTAGATCTAAACGGTAGCTGTGGGTTGAACTGTGGCGCGCGGATCCGTGTCATTCAAATTTGAACGAGCGGAAGAGATGACGCCGCGCCCTCGCCGAATCGCGTATGGACGCGTGTGCATCTTTGACCGAGGACTGGACCAATCTTGGCCGTGGATTTCAAACGAGCCGTCGCGATCGTGCTGCGTGTTGCCACGTAGCCCGAGGCGTCGCTGAGCTCGCCCGCGGGATCCAGCCGTTGGATGCTCGACACGTGTACCCGAGATGCGAACCGTCGCCGAGCTCGCGCGCAGGAGATCTGATCATTGATCTTTTGACGGCCATGATTGTGCCACGTGGTTGTGATCTGGCCGTCGGTTGGGATCAACCGAGATATTGAAGCGTGTCGTGCACGAATCTCAAGGCAATCGGCTGACGTCAGCAGTGACGTCAGTGCTGACTCATCTGGTGGGGGCCAGGCGGACTGTTCTGTGGACCGAGTCCGCGGTGGACCAACTCGAGCCGTGGACTGGGTCTATAGACCGAGGTGATGTGGTTGCACCAAAGTGCGCCACGTGTCAGCTGACGCAATAAATCGTTTTTTCTATTGAAAAATAATTATGTTAATTCAGTTTATTCTTTTTAATATATTTGCAAACTTTGAAAAGCCATAAATTTTTAAAATCAAGATCTATTTATTGGTGAATTTTGCGGAAATTTAGAGTTGAACTTGCTCTCTGTAAATTATATTTATTGTGTATTTATTTATTTCGAGTAGACGTTGATTTGCCGGAAAGCTTTGCGGGAGAATTTCCAGTGCAAGAACAAGCTCCAGATCAGGATCAGCAACTCTTTGAAGGCAAGTGATGCTTTGACCATTTTGATCCCAGTTTCTTTTGAACATATATTTTGCTTTAAAACTATGCATGCTAAATTAATTAAAATATATTTAAATGAATTTGGGTAATTTAGCTAATCAACCCATACTGTTAATGTCACCTTGAAATTACTATTCGTATGCCTTTAAATCATTGTCCACCCTAAGGTTATTCATATCTGTTGGATGTTAATATGATACCAACACGGGAGGCTAGACCGTGAATAGATGCTTAGCCTTGCAACGAATCATTAATGATCTTTCGGAAATACTACAATATTGATTAATGAAATACTAAATGTATTTTAAAAGTGGTGTGATGTTGCCACATGATGAGATTGGGGTTCAGAGACCTGTGTGGTTCTGCGCCGATGTTGAGTTATTGATGGTATGTGTTGCACAATAATCAACGGGGTGAGAAATGATTTAGACTGGGGCAAGTGGCAAGAGGCTGTGTGCCAGGTGGGCCTGTGTGGCAATGGGTTGATGAGTGATGTGAGTCTGCGTGCCACATTGGGCTGTGTGCCACTGTTGAGTGTTGGAAGTCTTGCCTTGGTCAGTTAAGGACTTCACCTTGCAAGCCTTTGATCTGAGTCACCCGTACAACCACATGTCTGATATGGGACAGACCTAGCTGATTAGGGTTCTGATTCTTTCCTCTGATACCTCAGGGTGACAGTACATGGGGGTGTATCTGTGCGGGGGAGCGTACCTGTGCTGCGGCTTGGTACCCATCCAACGGTGTTGGCCTGTCCTATACTTCGGCTGGCACTACGTGAGAGGAGTGATAGTGAAGGCAACACCGGAGAGGTTCATTGGTTAAGTTAGAGGTTCTTGAAAGGCTTTGTTACAGACGGTCACCTGTGTGGTGAATGGCTATATCTTGTGGGTAAAGTGTACAACCTCTGCAGAATGTAAAATCTATTCGAATAGCCGAGTCTGAGGTATTGGACATTGCTCGGGGATTACAGTCAAGGGTTAGATCTTCAAAAATAAAAATGTGTATTGGGTGGCTGTGTGCCAATGCTAAAAATGAGCTGTTTAAGGCTGTGTGCCGAAAATCTTTGAAGAAAAACCATTTGAAGAACTTAGTATTATAATATAGCTGTTTCACTGCTTTTAATCTAAGTAAGATATAAGTTTAAAATGCTGTTTGATCCAAAAGAACCAAGTAAGCCAATTCTTTGGAATAAGCCTTGCATATAGTAATAAGCACTGCATTCTATGCATTACTTGTTGAGTACGGTGTGTACTCACCCTTGCTTTCAAAACAACACCGGTGGAGGAATCAACGATAGTATGGGAGGAGTACGTCGAGGAGCCAGAAATCTAGGGGGCAAGCCCAGTTAGTTGCCTGTGGCAAGATGGGGCTTCTACGAATGATTATTTGTTTTACGCTGTTATTTCTATTTACTCTGATAATGTAAGCCCTGCGTGGCTGATCTATGTAAGGAGACCATAAGGTCGCACAACTCGTTTAAATACATGTTTGAAGTACTTTATTATTATTCCGCTATGTATGATTGTGGTACTTTAACCCTGTTTAGCCTGTGTGCACTCGCGCGATCCTGGACTAGTGCAGAACACACAGAGGGTCCGGATTTGCATATTCGGGTCCCGACAGGCACCAAGCCGCAGCACAGGCACGCTCCCCTACACAGATACACCCCCATGCACTGTACCCCGAGGTATCAGATGAAAGATATCAGAACCTTAATCAACTAGGTCTGTCCCATACCAGACATGTGGTTGTACCGGTGACTCAGTTCAAAGACTTGCAAGGTGAAGTCCTTAGCTGACCAAGGCAAGACTTTCATCACTCAACAGTGGCACATAGCCTCACAACTCTCATCAACCCTTTGCCACACAGGCCCACCTGGCACAAAGCCTTCTGCCACTTGCCCCAGTCTAAATCATTTCCCACCTGGTTGATTATTGTGCAACACATGCCAATAATAACTCAACATCGGTACAGAACCACACAGGTCTCCGTACTTCAGTCTCATCATGTGGCATCACCACACCATTTTCAAATACATTCCATATGTCATTAGTCAACATTGTTGCATTTTCCGAAAGATCATTGACGACTCGTTGCAAGGCTAAGCATCTATTCACGGTCTAGCCTCCCGTGTTGGCATCATATTATCATCCAACGAGTACAAGCAATCCGAGGGTGACAATGATTTCAGGGCATACAAATAGTAATTTCAAGGTGGTCATAACAATATGGGTTGATTAGCTACATTACCCAAATTTATTTAAATTCATTTTTAATTAAATTAGCATGCATAATTTCAGAATAACATACATTTAAAAACTGGGATCAAAATGGTCAAAGCATCACTTGCCTTCAAAGAGTTGCTGGTTGTGTTCCGAAGCTTGATCTTGGACGGCGAGCTCTTCCTCGAAACTTTCCGGCAGATTTGCGTCTAAGCGAAAAAATCATATATGCAATAAATAACCAAAACAATTGACTAGATAACCTCAAAAATTCAAATAAAATTCACCATTAGAATGAACACAATTTTACAAATTTTTAGAAACTAAAATCACCCCATTCGGAGTTAAAATGCAAAATGTATAGCCTTTTAAAGTTTGTAATTATATTAAAAAGAATAAACCGAATTAATACAATTATTTTTCAACTGAAAACTCGATTTATTGCGTCAGCCTGACGTCAGGGAACACGTGGCGCCTCCTGGTGCTTCCACGTCGCCTCGGTCCATGGACCAGCTCTGGTCCACGGTGGACTCGATCCACAGAATAGTGCACGGGGCCACCACCAGATGACGTTAGCACTGACGTCACTGCTGACGTCAGCCGACTGCCTCGAGATTCATGCACGGACACATGTCGGCATCTTGGCTGTTCCCAACCGACGGTGAGATCGCTACCACGTGGCGCAATCAGGACCGTCAAAGGATCAACGGTCAAATCTCACGCGTCAAACTGACACGCTTCGAAATTCGCGTGACACGCGTCGTGCATCCAACGGCGCTCCCGGATCTAACGCCTGGATCTCGCGCACGCCTGACGATGCCTCGGCTTACACGAAGACACGCGGCACAATCCCAGCGGCCCGTTTAAAATCAACGGCCGAGATTTGGTCTGGTCCCCGGTCAAAGCGCACACGTGTCCGCACGCGATTCGCCGAGGGCGCGGCGCAATCACCGTCGCACGTTCAAATCTGAACGGTGCGGATCCTTAGGGCAACCCGATCTAACCTCCACCGTTCAGATTCAATCCAACGGCGCAGGTTACCGGAGCGGTTCATTGTGCACGAAGCAACGTTGCACTATCCCAAGCGTCCACTGCAGATCTAACGGGTAAAATCTACCAAAGACTTAACATCTAGATCTAATCCACGTCGTCCATCCTAGATCCAACGGTCACGAACTACTCTAAGCGTAAACAGAGAAGTGAGCGACGTGGACTTACCGACGCGGCGTGATGAAGATCGAACGGTCGGCAAGGGTTTGCGAGGTTGACGGCGACGATGAGGAAGCAGGCTGCCGGAGTTGAAGGAGATGAGGTCATCGGTGGTGCCACGGTGGTTCTCCGGTATGAAGAACTGACAGAATCGACGCGGCTCACTTCGGTGATCACAAAACAGGGTCGGAGCACGGCGGAAAAGCTCGGACGGCGGCGGGGCAAAGCAAATACCACAGCGGCGCAACGGAGCAACTACGGCGAGCAACGGCGGGCGCTAGAGGGGGTCTCAGCGAGCGTGAAAGGAGTCAAAATGAGCAGTGAGAAGTCCTCTGCCGAATGCGCTAACCGAGGCACTTTAAGGAGCATTGACGTGCGCGCTACAGGCGGCGGAACCAGCTGCCTTCAATGCCCACAACTCGCCGGTGATCCCGCAGAGACGAAACGACGTGGTGCAATCCTGAACGTCCACGGGGACTCGATTGGACGACCACCAACGCATCACGACGCGGCGCACTCACAACCGTACGATCCCGATCGGACGACGGCGGTGCTAGGATTTCGGGCGGCTGTGCGGGCCGACGGCGCGATGGGCTGGGCCGCACAGGGTTTCAGCCCAACACTGCTCAAGCGATTTTTAAAGCATTTCCGAATTAAAATAATTCTGATAAATAAACAAAGCCAAAGTAAATAGCAAAAATACCCGGAAAAATCCAGAAAAATTATGGAAAATATTTTAAGACATTCTGAACTCAAATAAAATATTTTCAATAAAACTTTGCATCCACTTTTATATTATTTTAATTGGTTTCACGAAGGGTCATATTTCAATAAATCAAAATAAATTCCAATAAATTTCCATGAATTCTCAAAAAACAAAATAACTCCAAAATTCAAAATATGGCAAATTTTAGGGTGTCACAAACCTCCCCCTTAACAGAATCTCGACCCCGAGATTCATTGCTGACTACGGAATAGGTCAGGAAACTCCTTCATCAGATCTTATTCTTGTTCCCAAGTCGCCTCACTTTCCGCGTGATTGCTCCATTGAACTCTGCAAAAGCGCGTTGACTTGTTCCTGGTTCCTCTGTCCATTGTGTCCAGAATCTTCACCGGATGCTCTTTATAAGTCTGATCTTCTTGTAGCTCGATTGCTTCCAAAGGTGTTTGTTCTTCTGGCACCCGAAGGTATTTCTTCAATTGCGACACATGGAATACATCATGTACCCCTGCCAATGACTGTGGCAACTCCAATTGGTACGCAATTTCACCTCTGCAACTCAAGGTCTTGAAAGGTTCGACATATCTGGGTGCGAGCTTCCCTTTCGCATGGAATCTCTGACTCCTTTGAGAGGGGTGACTCTGAGGTACACAAAATCTTCAGGTTCAAAGCTCAATTCCCTGCGACGATTGTCGGCATAGCTCTTCTGCCTTGACTGAGCAATCTTCAGTCTCTCTCTGATCATGGCGATCTGCTCTTCCGCTTTCTGAAGTATATCCGAACCAAAAACATGTCGTTCGCCAGTCTCATTCTAGCTCAACGGTGCTCGATAGGATCGACCATACAAAGCTTGAAATGGAGACATCTGTAAACTTTCCTGATAACTGTTATTATAGCTGAACTCAGCATAGGGCAAACACTTGTCCTAAGAAGTAGAATATGCTAAAGCACAAGCTCTCAGCATATCTTCCAATATCTGGTTAACTCTCGGTTTGACCGTCTGTTTGAGGATGGTATGCTGTACAGAAATTTAGACGAGTTCCCATTGCCTCATGCAGTTTACCCCAGAACCTTGAGGTAAATTGAGTACCTCTATCAGACACTATTTTCTTCGGTACTCCGTGCAGACAAACAATTGTTGCCATATAGAGTTCTGCTAACCGATCTCCCAACTAAGTGGTCTTTACTGGTATGAAGTGCGCAACTTTAGTTAGGTGATCCACTATGACCCATATGGAATCATACCCACTTTGAGTTCTGGGTAAACCGGTTATGAAATCCATACCAATTTCTTCCCATTTCCATTCAGGTATCTTTAAGGGTTGCAATAATCCTGCTGGACTTTGATGCATAGCTTTGACTCTTTGACATATGTCACATAATGCGACATACTCTGCAACTTCCCGCTTCATGCTTGGCCACCAAAACCTTTCCTTCAGGTCTTGATACATTTTAGCACTTCCTGGATGAATTTTGAATACTTGGAGTCATGAGCTTCCTCCAAGATTAACTGCTTCAATTCCTTTTTGTTCGACACACAGATGCGTCCTTTAAACCACATAGTGCCTTGCTCATCCATCTTAGACTTGACTCTATTAATCTTATTGTCATATTTTTGTTCTTCTTTGATATGATCCTCCAGGGTAGGTTTTACCTCCAAGGTAATGGCGGATATAATCTGATATTCATGGCAGAAGTCGATATACCTAAAATAGCCTTTAGGTGCCCTGGTGCCTTGCGTTTATTTGAGTGGACTGTAATGACCTTTGGCTTTAAGAATGCTAGTGCCACATATCAGCGAGCCATGAATATGATTTTCCATGATTTAATTAGCCATATCATACAGATTTATATCGACAATGTTGTGGTGAAGTCTAAAGAAGACTTTCAGCATTTAGCCGATTTGGAAACAGTCTTCAAGAATACAAGAGCGCATGGTTTGAAGATGAATCCTTACAATTGTGCTTTTGGCGTGTCGACTGGGCAATTTTTAGACTTTATGGTTCATGAGAGAGGAATTGAAGTCAATCAAGAAAGGGTAAAATCCATAGCCAAGACGAAGTTGCTGTCGTGCAAAAATTAGTTGCAAAAGTTGATCGGCAAAATAAATTATTTACGACAGTTTATTTTAAATATTTCTCGATGTATTTGTGTGTTTACCCCATTGTTAAAATTGAAGGACAATCAGGAGTTTGTGTGGGGAGCCGATCAACAGAAAGCTTTTGACAACATCAAGGAATATTTGACTAGTCCTCTAGTTTTAGCTACAACACAAAAAGGTATACCTTTCAAATTATATCTATCGGCTGAGGAGGAAACATCGGAGCTGTTTTGGCACAAGAAATTGATGGTAAAGAAAGGATAATTTTCTACTTATGCCGACGCTTACTTGATGCTGAAACCAGGTATCCCTTTGTAGAGAAACTATGCCTTTCTTTATATTTTGCTTGTACAAAGCTAAGGCATTATATTTTAGCATCGGCTTGTAAGGTTATCTGTAAAATTGATGTTATAAAATATATACTGTTAGCTCCAATTTTGTGTGGTCAAGTTGGTAAATGAGCTTATGCACTCATCGAGTTCGACCTAACATTTCAGTTGGCTAAGGCAATTAAAGGGTAGGCTATAGCCGATTTTATAACAGGTCATGAGACTACTGCTGATTTGGTATCTGTAGCACCGTGGCAACCGTATTTTGATGGATCGGTATGTCGAGAGGGTGATGGTATTGGAATAATACTTGTTTTAGAATAGTACTTGTTTCACCCAAAGAGCATAGTTTTGAGTTTGCATTTCGGCTAAATTTGAAGTAGTGATCTTGGATAATGTATTATATTATCGAATGTTAGAAGGTTTGCTCTTAAGATGCCTTGACATTGATGAAGCTAAAGTTGCGATGGGCGAAGTGCACGAAGGCATTTGTGGATCCCATCAATTGGCTTATAACATAAAATGGATGCTAAGACGTACTGGGTATTTTTGGCCGACCATGTTGGAAAACTGCTTTCGATATTATAAAGGATGCTGACTTGTTAGAAATTTGGCAACGTACAATTGGCTCCAGCATCGGCTTTGCATCCTATTATTAAGCCTTGGTCATTTAGAGACTGGGGGATAGATGTAATCGAATAAATATTTCCTGCTTCGAGCAAAGGCCATAAGTTTATTTTGGCCGTGACCGATTATTTTTCTAAATGGGTTGAAGCTATACCACTAAAAAGGTTACAACTGTTGAAGCTGTCGGATTTATTACTGAGCATATTATCCATCAGTTTGGAATCCCGCAAATCATTACGACCGATCAAGGTACTGTTTTTATGTCCGATGAGTTTCAAGGTTTTGCCAAAAGTTTAGGTATCAGGCTATTGAATTCATCACCATATTATGTTCAAGCTAATGGACAAGCTGAATCGTCTAACAAGACGTTGATTAAGCTAATTAAGACGAGGATTGATGAAAAACCAAGGAATTGGCACTCGACATTGTCAGAGTCGTTATGGGATTATCGGCTTGCATATCATGAAGCAACAAAGCCTTCACCTTATCAGTTAGTTTACGGGCAAGAAGCTGTTTTACCAAACGAAACGGTTTGTCAGCTCAAGATTACAAAGAATTAATGATTGACAACTTAGATGATCTCGTAAAATTACATTTATGTACATTAGATCGGCTTAAGAGAAATAAGGAGAGAGTTGCTAGGGCTTGTAACAAAAAATTCATGCCTAAGTCTTTTTGTGAAGCTGATTTAGTCTAGAAAACTATACTACCTGTCGGCTCTAAAGATAACCGATTTGGTAAATGGTCTCCTATGTGGGAAGGGCCGTATAGAGTGAATAGACTTATCAATGGAAATTCGTACATCTTGGAAATGTTAGAAGGTGTGGTGTTTCCTTGAGCAGTCAACGAGAAATACTTAAAGAAATACTACCCTAACGTTTGGGTTGGTTTCTAATCGGCTATTAACGTTTGTCGATTGAGAGGCCAAACTAACTCGATGCAGTTAATTATGGCTAAAGTTGGAAAAATAAAACAAGTTATACATACAGGAATCAAGATTTAGATATAAACAATCGGTTAAACAGCCGATTGGGGTTACAAAAGTATTTTTAAGCAAAGTTTCAATCAAAGCCGACAGAAGTGTTTATTGACAAATCATTAAGTCAATTACATCCCTAATTTTGGAAGCCGTGCGCTCAGAGCCGATAGATCTCCCGTAGCCTTGGCAATTATCTTTTGCACCTGATGCAGAATCATCTCATCCACTTTGGAACTTCCAGGTGTAGGGGCAATTTTAGCCGTCTGTTTCTTAACGCAAGCCATGACCAAGGCTATTTCGTTTTTTTGCTCCTTGATAGCAGACACAGGCTTCTCGATAAGTTGTTTGCTATCGGATATTTGCTTTGTTAATTTGGCCAACTCTTCCTCAAGGAGCTTCTTCGTCGACTCAAGCTTTGAGACTGCTTCTTTGTTGGTCTTGAGCGACTGGGCTTTAGCATCATACTTGTGCTTCTTCGCTTTGGATCATCCACCAGTTCATCTAGCAGTTTTTGGTTGGCTTCTTCTGCCTCCCTTGAAGCAATTCTGGCTCTGGCAGCATCGACTTCTGCCTTCCTATCATCTAGGTGGCAGACGTGCAAAAGTGCAGCCATTGTATCACGAAGAGGCTGCGTATTGTTAAGCAGATCGGCCTCAGGATGCATTATTTGATTGAAAAGCCTGTTAAGCCTCTCCTACATGCCGGGTGTAGACATCACCGCAGCCGACACTTCCTTAGATACTTCAAGAATTTTTCTTATGTCGACAGGGTAATTATCCATGGCCATTATCTCCAGATCGTCAAGATCGGCCAAGGAGAATCCTAGCAGGTCTGTCAGATCGGATGACGCTGGAGTGGCAGCAACGGTGGGGGCCGGTGGAGTCAACTGTGAAGAAGGTGGAGGCAGTTCAAGAGTCTTCATATCGGCTAAAATATTAGCCACCTGCACTGACGGCGTTGGCTGAAAATGAAAAATCATTGTGAGTTAAACTGATACATGAATATACTCATTAGTTAAAATTTACGAAGGAAACTTACCTCTCTAGTAGCCGACGCATATGGCGAACATTCACCGCTATGTTCTTGAGGCTTTGAGCCTCTTTTGGCGGGAGCCTTGGTATATTTGGCTCGCTTCTTCTCTGAAAGTAATCGGCTAAAAGTATTACTTTTTTATATACTTGAAATAAGGTACTAGCTGATTGAAAATACTAACTAGGTTGTTGCTCCTTCTCTATGTCCGATAGAGAAGGGCTCTGGACTTCCAACGTGCCAAAGGTATATCCTGTAAGGCCGGTCAATTGGTGCGGCCTTTTGGCTTGATGGCCACTACCCGATGGGCCAGATGCTGGTTTCTTCCCAACTGTTTTGGTCTGCAAAAAATAAGTAAAGCCGGTTAGTTAAAAGTACTTGAGCAAAGTTAAAACTATCTAACAAAATTTGGTTGAGCTGATACCTTGCCAGTTATATCTACAAAACATGTGTTTATGTATCCTGAAGAGCTAGCCTCATCACTAGATTCGCTGTTAGTAGCTACCGTCGGCTTTCGAAGATTTGAGAAGAATTCATTTATAATAGTCGATGGTGTCTTCTCCAAATATAAAGCCTCCACAACTATCGACCACGAAGAGGAGAAGTGTTGTAACATCCCAAAATTTCCATATTATTATTTTTATTGTTATTTATGCATTTTTGAATTTTTGGAATTTATTGGATTTTTCTAGAATTTATTTGAATTTATCTTAAAATATGTATTTTGGCCTTTTGAGAAAACTAATTAAATATATACAGGGTTAATATAAATTTTTACCAAAAATATTTAATTTAAGTCCAAAATGTCTCAAAGTATTTTTGAGATTTTTCTGCGATTTTTCCTGATATTTTTATTGCCTTAAACTAATTAAATAAATTTCTGTAATTGTTTTAAAGGAAAATCTGGGAAATATTTAACAGTAGCCCATTACTGTTTTATTTGGCCCAGTACTGTGCGGCCCAATTTTTTTGCGAAACCCTAACCCTAAGTGCGTGAACTGTTGGATTTTGATCCAACGGACGTGCATATCTCTGCACTGTGAACCGTTGGATCGAATCGGCATGGAGGGTCGAGATGGAGCCACGTCGCATTTCAGAGTTGCCGTCGGACTCCTCCGGCCGTCTCCGAATTAGCCGCGTTCTCCACGCCATGCACACATCCCCATACGCCTATTTAAAGCGTCGCCATGTGCATCGGGTTCCCTATCTCGCGCCGTGCATCAACCGCAACCCGTGAGCCCTGAGCCGCCGTCGTCCACACGTGAGAGCTCGCCGAAGAAGAAGGAAGCAGCCACCACGGTTTTCGTCCAAAAGCACCGCCGATCCGCCGTTTCTGCCATTCCAAGGGATAGATCCCAGAATCCCGTTCCGAGACGTATGCACCTCTAGAAAACGTCGACGTTGGACCGCCGTATCGTTGCAACGCCATCATCGTCTCCAACTCTGGTGAAGTTCCCCGCTGCCGCCTCACCATCTTCATGGAGTGAGGTTTCGTCCATCTGATCCGAGGTGAATCGCCAGGATTTCGCCGCATCGCAGTCAGCCGATTTCGTCTGATCTGATCAATCCCGTGGATGCGCGACGCGTGTCGAGCATCGGCACGGGCGGCGCTGCAGCCAGTCCGATGGCGTCGCATGTCGGGCGCAGGGGCCGAAGCACCGTGCACTGGGTGCACGGTGGACCGGCCAGCGTCGTGAGCCAAGTCTATAAATCGTGGATGCAAAGACTCGCTGACATCATGCTGACGTAATAATTGTGTTTTTCCATTGGAAAAATAATCCGATCGGAAAATTCTGCAATGCTGACGTCATCATGAGGTCACGCTAACCTCATAAATGTGGTTTTTCAGAATAAAAATAATTTGGGAAATCGGATTTTCTATTTTCTATATTTCCAGAATATATTAAATCTTTTAAAGGCTATAACTTTTGCATTTTAACTCGGATTTGGGTGATTTAAATTTTTAAAAATTTGTAAAATTGAGATCTATTTAATGGTGAATCTCTTTTATTTTTAGAGTTCATTTTTGGAGTTCATTTGCTCTCTGTTTTGGGGCAAGTGACAAGGGGCGAGTATGCCAAGGTGGGCCCGATAGGCAAAGGGTATGTGGAAGTCTTGCTGTGATCATTCTAAGGACTTAACCTTGCAAGTCTTTGACCTGAGTCAATCATGCAATCACATGTCTGGTATGGGACAGCCTAGCTGATTAATTTGCAATGTCTTAGTTTGGTACTATCAATGGTGGTGTGGGTTCCCGAGTTATGGAGTAATTCACATGGTGCAAGAGGGGGCCCTGGTTGTGGTTTTCAGACCCACCAGTGTTGAAACCTTAGCGGGTAGTATAAGATTAAGGTAGTGCATTGTAAAGGCTTTGTTATAATCACTCGCCTTTGTGGTGTATGGTTGTATCGTGTGGGTAAAGTGCATAAACTCTGCAGAGTGTAAAACTATTTGAATAGCCGTGCTCGCGGTATTGAGCAATGCTCGGGAATTACAGTTAAGGGTTAGGTTAATTAAATGGAAAACTTGGTTTGGATGGCGGGATTGCTATATGGAAGGTTGGAACTTGACTTAGGATTGGAAACTTGGTTTACTTGAGAAATGCTGAATCTATCTACTACAATTATTTGTTTTACAGTCTTTGCAATCTATTTATTGTATTTATTCATAAATGCTGCTTATTGCAAAAGAGCCATAATAGCCTTTGGAATAAGCCTTGCATATAGTTATATAAAATTGCATTCTGTGCACAACTTTGTTGAGTGATTTAAGTACTCACCTTTGCCAAACAACAACAATCAACAGTTGAAGAGTCTACACCTGTGTTGGAGGAGGAGCTCCAGGAGGACACGAGTCGTTAGGGTCCGAGCCTTGTCAGTTGTCTGTGGTGAACTGATGAGTCATCTACGTATTCTATTTTTCGCTACTTATTTCTTAGTTTATATTTCAAGTCTAGCCCTGCGTGGCTTAATAATGTAAGTTGGTCATAAGATCATACACTTAGCTATATCAATAAATGGAGTATTATTATTATTATTATTATTATCATTGAGTATGATGTGATATGTACCAATGCTAAGCTGTGTGCACTAGTGTTGATCCTCGGACTAGTGCGGTAAACACAGTGGGTTCGAATCAGTGAATTCGGGTCCTTACAAGTGTCCTGCCTGACGTGTATTTAGCACAAAATGTGGCACATCTTGAATCAGGAAATCATCGGCTATTTCCAAAACGATGTTAGCCACTACTGCATTACGGACCCAGGTCCTTGGCTGAAGCCGATTGAGGGATGGAAACTAGGGATGACTTGTCCGAATCCCAACTGCCTGGCGTAAACTGACTGATGATAAAACTCATAGAAGGTTGAAAGGTCCGATTTCTTGTATTAAGATCGACATGAAGTATGCTTGGAAAGATAAATAATTTATAAAGCTCCAAAGTCTCTTGAGGCATTAAAGAACTATAGGCTTCTAAGTGTAAAAAGGATGGCCAAGAGAAGTCGACTGCATTATTGTAACTAAAAAAGTCTTGCTGCTTGAAGTCTTCGCTATCGAGCTATAAGAAGAATGACAAATATTTGCTTGAGCCGACAGGCATGACCTTTGTTTCATTCCCGGAGCACATTATGAATCTTTCGCCGAAGGATCGACTTGCTCTGTACTGGGGCTCTGCATCCTCTGGGGTCTCCTCCCGTAGAAATGGAATATTATCGACTGGGTTCAAGGCAAAAGATTGGCTGAATATACAGTACAGCCAGATTTGCACAAATTAGAGTGGCCTTCCTACGTTGCCAAAAGTGAAATCACCAAAGCCTATGAATAGCCGACTCCTTATGATATACATCATCTAACACACTGCTCCTAGCAACATTTTTCCAAAGGCTAGCTGATGGCCCTCTACCCGCTGCTCTGCCACGCTTTGGTAGACTTGGGTCGGCCCAAGAGACGCTTTATAGAAAAGAAATCTGTCTAGAAAAAGATTAAGAAAGGCGATGTGCTCTTCGTCTGATACTAGCCCACTGACTTGGTTGTTATTGCTGATGTATTTATTCCATCCCTCACCTTTGGATCTAATCAGCTTGAGTTTTGGCTTGGCATTGAAAGCCGATACCTCCTCCTCGTCAGGCCTCAAACAGCATAATTGGGCCACATATAAGAGGGTTGGGCTGACTGGACCGGTTCTGAACATGAAGGCGTTTAAAGTATCCGACCAGAAATAACAAACTGTGGCCACTAAGGGTTCATCGTTCTCTGGATTGTTAAGGATAGTGGGAGGCATTCAGCTATGCCCATCCTCTCCCAAATTTTCCTCTTCTGAGCTGCTACCCGATTATACCAAGTCCTCCATCCTCTCAACGTCGTCGGCCAAGCCTTAAAGCTCTTGCTTCACCCCTCTATATTATATCCAGAAGCTGACGGGGGAGAAGTGGAATTTCTTGATTTATGACCGTATCAGAATCTAGGTTTCCTTCTGGGCCTAGATAATACTAGTCATCACTGTTAGGAATAGAAAGAAGTACCTGATTGGGGTCCATTTAGCCCATCTGAAAGTGAGCCGATTGGTTATTGATGAAGAGTACTGAAGATCTTGTCAACAAAAGGGTGTTCGAAAGCCAATGTCAAGGGTTTTGAGAGCTCGTGCGTGGGAGAATGATAGTATGGGGGGCCTCATATTTATAGCAGGGTAAAAAGTTGAAACGGCGGGAAGAGATTTCGAGGGGCGAGTGTAGTTAAAACATACGATACACATATCAAGATTTTTACGACGCCAAAAATGGGGTGGTTACTGGTAAGGATATTTTATCAAACCGATGTCGCATAAGCCGATGACCGAGATTTTTGGAAGATAAACATGTTATTTCCCAAAAATGGGGGGCATATTGTAACAACACGAAAAATACAATAATATGAAATTAAATATTTTGAATGTGAATATAATTATTTTTGATTTTTCCTGGCATTATTGGAATTTATTTGGACTTTCCTGGATTGTTGTATTGAATGAAAAATCAAACAAATAGAATTAAAGAATGGATAATGGTAACAAGATAAAAAGATAAAAGTAAAATTTAGAAAATTTTACCATAGAACCCTAACCAAGCTAGTAAGTCAGTAAGGTCAACAAGTAAAAATTTTATGCAAAATAAAAAAAAATAAATGAATGACACCTCTTTTGACAAGAAACAGTGCAAGTCAGAATTAATGAAAAATACTCAAAACTTATCTGGATCTGTAAAATTTACCATGACACCCTCAGAGAAGAATTTATATCTGGTAAAAATTTCAGGAATTTATCATGTCAGTAAGACCTCCTAAAACTTCAAAATCAGAGGCTTAAAAAATCTAAAAATTATGATGTTAGAATTTTTATAAAATAATTATACAATATTTTGACTTGAAAATTTTATAGAGACATAATTAACTTGAATGTAACTCATATATAAAGTTTCCAAAATAAAAAATACAATTTGAATCCTCAAATAAATCAAATACCGAAATGGAAATTCTGGCAGATGCAGAGTGTCAATATTTTAATTAATTCATTATAGGGTATTTTATTCCGAAACTTATACTGGAGGATAAACATTTCCAGGAGATGTCGGTCAAAAAGTTTCACGAAATTTGACTATGAATTGATTGGTATTTTAATGCGTGTACTAGCTGTCTGAACTGAAGCCTATCTCTCTGTCTCATCTTCTCTTACTGACGTGTGGGCCAGCCTGTAAGCTGTAACCGTTCGCTGGCAGGAACTGAAAAACCAGATCTCTCGCTGCCCCGTGGCCCTGGTCCCAGTCGTCAGTGCCGTTTTCCTTCTTCTCCTCTTCTCCCCTCTGACGACCGAGCTCTCCCGAGCCTTCACGCCTGCGCTGCGACAACCCCTCCGCGTCGCCCGTGCAGTCATCCACAGCCACGTTCATCCTTGAAAGCTACGCACCATGCCCAGCCTTTTCACGTCGCCTCCGTGCCGGAGAGAGACCCTCGCCATCTCTCTGATCACGAACAAGACCGAGCCGCAACTCCTCTCCGCATTCAAACACTGTAAGTCGTCTCGTGCCGGCTATAAATACCACAGCAGCATCGCATTGAGGCCCCCCATTTCCTTAGCTTCTCTCTGAACTGAACACCTAAGCCAAACATTCGGTTCTTCACCATTTTCGCTGAAAACACGAAACGGGAGGGGGAAACCGATTCGATCCAATTCGGTAAGAATTCTTGGAATACATTCGTCATGGAGCTTCACTGCGGCCTCCTGAGCTTCTCCAACCTGTCGATTTCAGCTCCCCTTGCCCGCAACGCCGCCGCACCAACTTCTTCTTCCCCAACTCCGGTCGCACGGTGGCGGCCCAATTCGTTACTTCTCCAAATGAACCAACCGCCAAAATGAGCTCCGGTGACCCACTGATGCTCACCACGTTACCGATTCGGCCGGAGACTCACTTCTTCTCCTTCTCCGGCGAGCTTCCACCATTGCCGCCGCACCCCTCACGGTGGCACCTCACTCCAGCAATCACCAGGGGTGATTGACCCCACCATAGGGTGCGCCGTGGCGAGCTAGAGCTCTCAGTGCCCTCGGCCGAGATCCTTCGCCGCTCCTTCGTCGCCGGCGAGCTGCCCTAGCCGAAGCTCTGCCCTAGCCGAAGCTCTGCTCTTCTCTCACTGCGTGGCGAGCCCATCTGTCAGCCAAATGCGCAAGAACTCCAGTTCATTCGGTAAAAACACCTTCGCAATAGGAGAAGCGTATTTCATTTTCTTGATACATTTTCTAACCGGTTAAATATTCAAACATCTATAACTTTCACATTTTCAATCCAAATGAGATGAAACAAATTTCTATATTCATATAAAATCAATTACTTTCAGAATATGCAATAATATTTTGAGAATATCCATTGGGCAAATTTGAAATTCAAATTTGAAAGAAAGGGGCTAAAGATATGCTTTATATAAAATTTCTACAAACAAACTTAGAATTGAATGAAACCAATTTTAGCGAAATCTTTATGCTTCCAGAAGTTCAGATATATAAAAATATTTAAATTTCATTAATGTTTGAACTACTTTATTTTAAAGATTTCGTTCAATGCTCTGGAAATTCAAATATACATAACTTGTATGAAAGAAATATGAAATAAGTAAAATTGATTTCTAAATATTATTGTGATAGTAGAATACCTGAATTTTCCAAAATAATTAAGAAGTGAACTTGATTTGAACTATTTTTAACAATAGAAAATATCCTAAGTGTAAAATGTATATACATCCATAGAAAATCAAATAGTTAAAATATGGATCAAATGAATTCAAATAATCACCAAACCAGTTTTGTTATACTCCTAGCATCACAAGGATTCCATATGTATAATAATATTTAGAGTTTACCATAGAAAACAGTACATGTTTAGTAGTCGAAGTATTAATACTTGTACAATTTGAATAGTTATAACTTTCACAAATGAACATCAAATTTGACAAAATCAAATCCTATAACCTTGAAAAATAATGCCCTTGCTGTCTATGCAAAAATATCCTATGTCGGTGTAAATTTGAACTAAGTCCATATTAAACCCTAATGATCACTTCTCTGAGAAACATCTCGGATTAAAACCAATCATTGCAAATTCAACTTTAAAACACTCTTAGAGACTTCCCCTAATTATTCCTGAAAAATGGGTAAATTACCTTATAAGGCGTAGTCGCAAGGCTATTTCGAAAACTGAACCTCTGTCGTGTAGTTATAGAAACGTTGAAGCATTTTCAACAGCCCGTAGAATACCTCGTCAAAATGCAAATATTATGAAGATCAGTTTAGAAATGATATTCAGATATGTACTATAATATTCTGGGAAAATATTTTATTTACAACTTTCTTTCTAGCTAAATCCTGCTAGTTGAATACCCTTAAGCTTTATGATCATCGTAACTCTTAATATCATGTAAGCTTTTCAGCAATGGATGTAATGTCTCGTCTAAACACTAAAATTTATGAAATCAGCTTAGGAATGTTCTTCAAAGTATATACTATCCTTTTCTGAAGAAATAATCTTGTTTCATCATGTTTTGCACATAAATCGTATTAGCCAAATAACCCTAAGTTTTATAATTAATGAACTTCATAATATGTATAAGTGAACTCTGTAATAATGAAGAAGTTTGTAGCTAACATATTTTGTATCACCAGAACCTTATTAAAAACCATAAATAAGTCCAGTAACCTAACTTAACAGGTGTACCTTACTCAAAATCATTCCTTGTATAATATCACTTCAGATTAAGTACTATTCGCATAACCCCTTTTAGCTAGTGTTCTAATTCTATTAATCTAAATAATTTTAGCATCTATAATTCAAAGTTATAAACACAAGAATTCATAAATTTAGCCTCTTGAATTCGTAAAATCAGAATTGATAATCTGTCAAAGAAACCCTGTTTTGTTTGTCATAAAGCCATTAAGCGTATGAATATGTAATTACCTAATCATGAGATCTTAAAATCATAATTCAACCCTAAAGCGTTCCTGTTTTCTGCAGTGAATCTTTATTTGATTTTCTATCTGTTTTCTTTTTTCCCTTATTGAAGTTTATTATTTGCTATATTTTCCGATTGATCGACGTGTAGAATCCGACGTGCCTTCCTCAATCGTTGCCTCCGTCAGTTGCGACCGCATCTTCGTCGTAAGCAATAAATAAGCAAGGCAAGCACCCTCCCATGACCATATTCATCCCAGTGTTTATTTTGCATTGTATTTATTAAAATGTTTCATGCATGCGTTTACTTTCTGTAAATTCGCTATTTTGTGGTGTTGGTAGTTATACCTGTTGTCTTATGAAACTTCCTTGATAAGTATGAATTTGTGTACCTTTATAACCATAGATTAAGCTTAGACATTACTTAATGTCATCATGGGTATATGCGAATACATTTTATCCATGCTTAGTCATGCTTTAGAACTAATGAGGTTGATAATCAGATCAAATTTTGTTTCTTAAGAAATGGGAAATGTTGGAAATGAAGCTGTTGGTTATGGGTATTTTCATTAAAAACACAAAATGAAACTATGGTTTTGATGCAGGCGATTATTGGCAATAACCGGAGGTGAAGAGGGATTTGCACGTAGTGTAGGCTGGAGTATCGCCCGTGTCGGATTAAGGGCCGAACTTTATGTTGTATAATCCAAGATAATTCGTACAACCACAAGTGTTGGTATGGGACATCCTTAAACCAATTAAGTTATCTAGTTGAACTTTGCACATTGGTAGGCTGAAGTAGTACGGGCTCTCCTTTCGAGGTTTGCTCTACGGGGTGCCCACACCGAGGTGTTGGGAACAACACTTACCAATATAACGGTGTACGCCATGTCTATGGAAAGTTCCAACATTTCTTTGCTCTGAGTTCTTCCGGCATAGCATGGATTTTATCATCCCGGGTTGGTGCAAAGTTAACCTAGGTAATGTAAAGGTTTTCGTCATGAACATTCTGGCCACACGCCAAAGGTGCGTGAAACATGCGGCAAAAAGAAAATGTCATGACTTCTGGGTAAAGTTGTACACCTCTGCAGAGTGTAAATCTAATCGATTAGCCGTCCCCTCGGTCATGGGAAACTTGGTGAACTTGCACTAGTTAAATGTTTTGTATTTTCTAAAATGGGTTTTGGTTTGAGCTTGTTTTAGCAGCTGTTGCTTTATGTCAAAGGACCGACATTGTTGGATTCCATTTCTGGATTATTCGATGCTCACGATGGGTTGTGAGTATTACTTATGCTTTACTTATTTCATATCAGTCAACTCGCTCTTACAAATTCTGTTTACAAATAACTTGATTTCTCAAAGTCAATTCAGCTTTATGCAAATTAACTGTAGTAGCCTCCTTTGAAATGGCCTGCATCTATACTCCTTTATAATGCACCTAATCATTCTTTTCTACG
Organism: Otatea glauca; assembly: GCA_036346275.1. Lineage (NCBI taxonomy): Eukaryota > Viridiplantae > Streptophyta > Magnoliopsida > Poales > Poaceae > Otatea > Otatea glauca. The sequence goes on along the minus strand of CM070719.1, from coordinate 22,071,819 downwards.
TCCACCCCAAATAATGCACCCCACTAGAGATGGTCCAACTTTCATGCACCCAGCGAAACATCCCCAGAAATTTGTCTCCATCAAAATTAACCTCTCAGATCTTTCCTCAGCTTTACTCACCCACATCCGATGGCTATTGTTTAATGTGTCTAACTCATCCCTGTGGCCCACAACAGATCTCCCCCCACCTCCAGCATCATCTCAAGGAAAAGGAAACAAATATCCTGGAATTAAGAAAAAGGAAACAAACGTTCTAGAAAAGGAAAAGACCATGTATTACGTGCTGAAAAAAGAAAACCGGAAGACAGGGTACTATACTAGTATATTATAGGTTTTGCTAAAGTCTTGCGGAGTACGAAAGTACTCACCCTTGATTATATGTTGTTTTTAGGTGGATACGTTAGCGGAGCTTCGAAGGTTTCTTTCGTCGCAGGTTGTGGGGTTATCTTCGACGTGATCTTTCTAGGGATTATGCCTTGTCAGTTGCCTGCGGGTTTGGATGGGCACACTACAAGACTTTACTTCTTTTGCTACTGTAATCTCTGAGTTGTAAAGTTTTCTTTATATAATAGCTTCCGCTTAATATTATGTGTATGGTTGTGATTCCAATTGTTGTGTATGTGCGTACTAGCTACTGATCATGGGACTAGTACGGAATGCACATTAGATTTCCATTTTTGACTGTATGTAGAAATGGGGGTCGTCACAGTTGGTATCAGAGCTATGCTAACCGTAGGATAAACCCTAGATAGAATGGTCGCTAGCTTTAGAATAATCAAATTCAAAAATCTTATTTCCAAAAGTTACTATATTTGCAAAATGTAGATTCTGCTATTCTTTCCTCTCTTTTAAGATCCTCCTCTTACCCCTATACTCATTTTGCTTTGTAAACAAATTCCTCTTTCCTTAAAACAACCCTCGACAAATGGAGACTCCGACTTCAACGTCAACAATCTTGAAGAGATGGATATCGCCCCATGAAGACTGTGTGGATAGGTCAACTAGGAATATATAGGCTAAGCTATTTAGAACCTCTATATATATGTTCATGGTTAAATTGTGTGCTATACTTGAAAACCTTTTGGTGTTGCCTTCCGGGATACACTCGTGAATACTTGACACTAGGTTAACTACTTCATGATGTGATAACCCTTAATCAGCAAGAAAATATAATTAAAAAGATTTTAAGGAACGAAATGTTGCCTACAAACTTAACCGAATCTCACCTAAATATCAATCTCCTCTTGACTGCAGGATGCCTAAAACAAGTTCCTTAAGAAAATTATTGGAGTATGAGGCCGCTCAAAGTTCCTGACCTAAAAAGGCCAATGTTCTAATTCCAGTCCAACCTAGTCCGCAGCATCCAGCTATCAGATCATATCGACGCAATGTTCGTCATGAATCACCTCCACCTCCTCAAAATCCAAGTGAAGTTATTCCTGAAGAACAGTCTCCTGAACCCCAAGCTGTGCCTCAAGTCTTGGCAATGATTGAGCAAGAGCATCAGGTTGATACACTCCTACTCCAGCAAGTGGTGCAGAATACTGCCCACCTTAGCGACACTAGGGATGGAAATGCTGGTATACCAAATTACTTCAAGTTGGGAGAGTTTCTGAAAACTCAACCCCCGACATTCTCCTCATCAGCAGAACCACTTGACGCTGATGATTGGCTCCGTTCCATCGAGAGTAAGCTGGCCATTGCGCAGAGAAGTGACTATGAGAAGGTCATCTATGCTTCTCATCAGCTACATGGGGCTGTAGCAGTCTGGTGGGAAAACCATTAGGCGATGCTCCCTGAAGGTCAAATTGTATCTTGGGTAGCATTTAAAGAAGTTTTTCGTAGGACTCACATTCCTGCAAGCATCATTGAGATCAAGAAACGAGAATTCATGGAATTGAAGCAAGAGAACTTATCACTGATGAAATATCTACACCGCTTTAATCATCTGTCTCGCTATGCTATTTCTGAAGTGTCAGATGAAGCTCGAAGAATTGGGCATTTCAGAGAACATCTGAATGAAGAAATCAAATGGATGCTAGTTGCCCATGATATTCATGATTTCCAAACCTTAGTTGATAAAGCTATCCGGGTGGAGTTCGTTATGAGAATAGTAATAGAAAGCCGAAAGCGCAAATGGATAGCTCGTCAATCAACAAATGATCATCCCTCAAAGCAGCGTCTATTGCAGCCATCCAATGTTCAGCAATCTGCATCTCAATCGCATCAATGCCGAGGACGAGCTTCTCACCCTCCACAGTCCGCAGTTCATTCACTGCGGCAAGCAAGATCATCTTCTAGCACTCAGTGCCAGGAAGCCTATGCTCGTCCTAAGAAGAATTCTGAACAACTTTGTTCTCAACAGCAACCCTCAAGTAGAGATCGGGTGGTTGGAATTTCAAAAGTCTCTAAGCCACCTTCTACTTCAAAACAAGTTATTATTCATGGCCGTCTGCACCATGTGACAGCAGAAGAAGCTCATAATGCACCTGATGTGGTACTAGGGACATTCCTTGTTCACTCTGTACCTACATTGGTGTTATTTGATTCTGGTGCATCACATTCCTTCATATCCAACAAGTTTATTAAGCAACATGAACTTCAAGCTGATTTGCTTCCCACAAAAATGATAATCTCTTCACTAGGAGCAACTATGAAAACCTCGAAACTCTGTTCTGAGGTATGCATTAAGATTAATGGGGTATCTTTTTATGATGACCTCATTGTTATTGAGACCCCGGGACTAGATGTGATCCTCGGTATGGATTGGTTGTCTAAGCACAAGTGCTATATTGATTGTGCTAACCGATCTATATCCCTTCTTAGTCCAAATGGGATTCAAGTGCAGTTTTCTTCAATCAGTAATACTCCAGCTCAGCAACCCTTACTTTGTTCTGCCTTGGTCACAGAATTGAGTCAAGTATCAGTGGTATGTGAGTATTCTGATGTGTTTCCAGATGAACTGCCAGGAATGCCTCCAGACCGGGACATGGAATTTGTTACTAATCTTGTTTCTAGAACAACACCGCTTGCCTCTAGATGAGTTGGCTGAATTGAAGAAGCAACTCAATGATCAATTGGATAAAGGATTTATTCGTCCTAGTTCATCCCCATGGGGCAGTCCTGTGCTATTTGTTCCTAAGAAGGACCATGGTCTACGCATATGTATAGATTATCGTGCCTTAAATGAGGTCACTATCAAGAATAAGTATCCACTTCCTCGTATTGATGATCTTTTTTATCAATTGAATGGTGCTCATGTATTTTCAAAGATTGATCTGAGACATGGGTATTATCAATTGAAAATGAAACCCGAGGATATTCCAAAGACTGCTTTCACCACTCGTTACGGGTTGTATGAGTACACCGTAATGTCATTCGGACTTACAAATGCTCCTGCCAGTTTTATGTGCCTTATGAATAAGGTCTTTATGGAGTATTTAGACAAGTTCGTAGTGGTGTTCATTGATGACATCCTCATTTATTCCAAAACAGAAGAAGACCATGTGCAGCACTTGAGTATGGTGCTAGCAAAGCTTCGTGAGCATAAACTCTATGCCAAATTTGAGAAGTGTGAATTCTGGTTAAAGGAAGTCGCATTTCTTGGGCATATTCTTTCGGAAGGTGGAATTGCAGTTGATCCACGAAAGATCCAAGCTATTACAGAATGGGAGCCACCTCAGTCCGTTCCTAAAGTCCGAAGTTTTCTCAGTTTATCGGGATACTATCGCCGCTTTATCGAAAACTTCTCCAAAATTGCTCGTCCTATACTCAACTGCTGAAAAAGGAAAAGAAATTTGAGTGGACCCCAGAATGTGAAGCAAGCTTCCATGAGCTTAAAAGAAGATTAACCACAGCCCCAATTCTTATTGTTCCTGATATTCATAAGAGCTTTGAAGTATATTGCGATGCATCACGACACGGCCTTGGATGTATTTTGATGCAAGAAAGAAAGGTTATCGCTTATGCTTCACGTCAACTTCGGCCGCATGAGCAAAATTATCCTACTCATGATTTGGAGTTAGCAGTCGTTGTCCATGCTTTGAGGATTTGGAGACATTATCTTATTGGCAATCGGTATGTAATCTATACAGATCACAAAAGTCTGAAATATTTCTTCACCCAACCATATTTAAATCTCAGGCAAAGGAGATGGCTAGAGTTGATCAAAGACTATAACCTTGGCATTCATTACCATCCTGTAAGGCTAATGTTGTAGCCGACGCTCTCAGTCGTAAGCTTCATTGTCTTTTCATCTCCGATCGATCCGAGCAGCAAAGTGAGTTCCAAAAGCTCAATTTGGATTTGGTTGAAGAAGGCTATGTTGCTACTCTTGAATTGGAACCAACTCTCAGAGTTCATGTGAAAGCCGCTCAACTCAAGGATGAAGCCGTTGTCAAAATTAGAAAGCAATTAAGAGAAGGTGTTGAGTCCGAATTCTCTGAAAGCTCGGATGAAGTAATTATGGGAGGAAATCGTATATATGTCCCAGATGATTCTGAACTCAAAAGACTGATTCTGAAGGAAGCTCATGAATCTCCTCTTTCTATTCACCCTGGGAGCACAAAAATGTATCGAGACCTAAAACAGGAATATTGGTGGCACGTCATGAAAAAGGAAATTGCTGCCTATGTTGCCGAGTGTGACGTATGTCAGCGAGTTAAAGCCGAGCATCAACGCCCTGCTGGTCTCCTTCAGCCCCTACAAATTCCTAAATGGAAATGGGAAGACATTAGTATGTATTTTATCACCGGTCTACCCAAGACTCGGAAAAGAAATGATTCTATATGGGTCATTGTTGATCGGTTAACAAAAGTGGCTCACTTCATTCTAGTTAAAACCACATATCAAGGGGACAAACTTGCAGAATTGTACATGGAGAATATTGTGCGTCTGCACGGTGTTCCAAGAACTATTGTTTCTGATCGAGGCTCCCAATTTACTTTCCGTTTTTGGGAGAGTTTTCACAGTCTGTTAGGAACTAAGCTAAATTTCAGTACAGCTTATCATCCTTAGACAGTGGGCAAACTGAAAGAGTAAATCAAATCCTGGAAGATATGCTCAGAGCCTGTGTGCTTTCATATAGCGCTAATTGGGAAAAGAGTCTTGCATTTGCGGAATTATCCTATAATAATAGCTTTCAAGCAAGTCTTCAAATGTCACCATTTGAAGCATTATGTGGGAGAAAATGCAGAACTCCCCTTTTCTGGTCCGAGGTTGGCGAAAGAAAATTTTTCGGCCCAGATCTTATCCAAGAAGCCCAAGAGCAAGTGGATGTAATCAGAAGCCGATTGAAAGAAGCCCAGTCTCATCAAAAGAGTTATGCCGATAATCGTCGGCGTGAACTCAACTTCGAAGTTGGTTCATGTTTATCTAAGAGTCTCTCCGCTTCATGGAGTTCGTCGTTTCCGGATTCGTGGAAAGCTAGCTCCTCGATACATTGGACCATATCGAATTCTCGAGAAGATGGGTGAGTTGGCATACAAGTTGGAATTGCCACCTCAATTATCTGAAGTTCACAATGTCTTTCATGTATCGCAACTCAAGAAGTGTCTTCGTGTGCCTGCTGAATTCACCAATTTGGAGAACCTCGACCTCCAGCCAGATTTGTCATATCGAGAGCATCAAATACGCATCCTCGAAGAAGCGGAACGTCATACGAGAAACAAATCCCACAAAATGCTTAAAGTCCAATGGAGCAACCACACTGAAGACGAAGCAACATGGGAACATGAAGATCATCTGCGAAAGGAATTCCCAGATTTCTTCTAGTCATTGCAAATCTCGAGGACGAGATTTTTGTAAGGGGTAGATTTGTAACAACCCGAAAAATACAATAATATGAAATTAAATATTTTGAATGTGAATATAATTATTTCTAATTTTTCCTGGAATTATTGGAATTTATTTGGATTTTCCTGGATTGTTGTATTGAATGAAAAATCAAACAAATAGAATTAAAGAATGGATAATGGTAAAAAGATAAAAAGATAAAAGTAAAATTTAGGAAATTTTAACATATAACCCTAACCATGCTGGTAAGTCAGTAAGGTCAACAAGTAAAAATTTTATGCACACAAAAATAAATAAATAAATGAATGACATCTTATTTGACTAGGAACAGTGTAAGTCAGAATTAATGAAAGATACTCGAAACTTATCTGGATCTGTAAAACTTACCATGACACCATCAGAGAAGAATTTATCTATGGAAAAAATTTCAGGAATTTGTCATGTCAGTAAGACTTCCTAAAACTTAAAAATCAGAGGCTTCAAAAATCTGAAAATTATGATGTCAGAATTTTTATAAACTAATTATACAATATTTTGATTTGAAATTTTTATAGATACATACTTAACTTGAATAGAACTCTTATATAAATTATAAAAAATAAATAATACAATTTGAATCCTCAAATAAATCAAATACTGAAATGGAAATTTTGGCTAATGCACATGTTAGTGTTATGCCCTTGAGGCAATCATTTAGATGATTGTAACATGACTATGTTTATGAATAATAATATGATTATTGGTCCAATGAATGTATATCATTGTATTGATCAACAAGTATGTGACTTGATTATGAAGCTCTTTACTTAATGATGTAATTCGATAAATATCTCTGATCGGATATCATCGTATAGGACTACGATGAATAGATCAGCACATGTAGTGATCGATGATCATGCTTCATAGATCATGGGATATGGAGATATCATCTCTACATTGTGGACCATGTTGAAGAACATGGGTTAGATAGACCGCTATGGGACAACTGCGAGAATGTTTCATTCTTATGTGTCATCGTGTATCTCATACCTAGAAGATGTATGATCCTTAGACTGAGATTGTCATATTCCCTACATGTGTAATAGTTTTCCTTGGGGCTATCAAACACTACTTCCTAACCGGATAGTCATAAAGGTAGCTTTCATGTTTACTATGAAGCGTGCGAGAGGAAGTGGCGATCAAGATGGAATTTGCCACTCCAATGAAAGCAGAGATATATGACAAGGCCACTCGTGTGATATGATTAAGAAAGTGCATGGCCATGCCGTGATTGAGGAGTCAATCACAACTTATTAATATATCACGGATCGAGAGATGGATTGAATCATCAAAGGATGACATGCTTCTCGCCTTGAGATCAATCTTCATATACTTGGCAAAGGGATTATTACATGAGTTCTTTTGATAGGTTACATTCGATTTGATCACGGTATGTTTGGGAGTTGGCATACTTTGCAAGAAGCCGCTACCAACTATTGGATTGAAAAGGAGTTTTCCGAATCCATGTCCAAGCGTATGTGAACCTGCAGGTCACACACTTAATGGGTGGGACACATTAATTTGGATTGGATCCGTAATTAATGAACCTCGTGGGCTTAGCATTTGGTGGGCCTGGTTTGGGTTTCATCTCGTGGCTATATAAGGAGGGGAGGAGGGAGGCGCGAGTGTGCTTTCCACGGTTTAGGTTTGATTCACTTGAAACCCTAGCCTCCTCCTCTCGCTGCCTCGCCGAGCGACTAGGTGCTTGCACACGACGCACGGCGTTCCATCTCTGGGCGTGTGGACTCTGCGGTGGCTGCTGCTGCGGCTGCGGCGTGGGAGGGCGATCCACGGCGAGGCGAGGGCGATCCACTACATCGGCGCAACGATTGCGGCGAGGGCGAACCACTACATCGGCGCGAAGGATTCCGCATGGCTGCGGCGTCTAGTGGTAATCTTATCTATGATCCTCTTCTTGCGAGTAGCTTTACGGTTCTTGCGGTAGTTTTTTTTTCGTGCTAGCGTAGCATACGCGTTTCCCTCGATGGTATCGAGCCATCTCGTATAGTTTTGTGATCGGATGTTGCACATATGATGTGTGAGGTTAGTAGATTGGATCTATTACATGTTCGGCCCGGTTCATGTGATGAATTGGTGACGGCGACCATCGATGAGATCGATCGATTTAGGGTTTGAGAAAGTGCAAACCGACTCAATCTTGATTTGGGTGAGTCCGTTCATGATGCGACGTTACCCTTACGGTCCGGTTACCGCCATCGGGGTTTCAAACGTATCCATATGGGACCAAGCCAATCGGATCGAGTTGGATTGGGTCAATCTGGTTGATCCATGGTAGCGCAAGCAGATTCAATATTGATTTGGGTGAGTCCGTTCATGGTGCGACGTTGCCCTTACCGGTCGGGTTACCGCCATCGGGGTTTCAAACGTATCCATATGGGACCAAGCCAATTATATTAGATCGGATTGGGTCAATCGGTTGATCCGTGTGATGAATTGGTGCCGCCGCCGCGGCGCCACCCTTGGACCCGCGGCGCCGCCCTCGGACCTGAGTCGTAGGGTTGCTTTTGTTTAACTCGTTTTGCAGGAATTATGTGAAATAGTATGGCCTATGTGTATGTGATGCATGTAATTTCCACATGGCTGCGTGCGTGTTAAGCCATAAGGCTATTTAAATTGTATAACGACCTGCGTGTCGACTTGTGATGCTTCAAACCCTCATGTAAAATTCATTATCAAAAGTTGTAAGGAGTTGCATCCATAATGATGAAGACGATGGCTAGGTGAACAAATCAAGCAAGGTGGCTAGGTGAACAACCAAGCATGATGATGGAGATCTTAATGCTAAGGGCCATGCTATTTCACGACTTATTTTGATTTTACGTGGATGTGTGTTTTATCCTTGCTATTTTCTTTATGCTCATTGCATGTGATGCTATGTTCATAGTAATCTTTGTTCATCTTTATAGTTAAAAATCTTAAATCAAATTGTCCATCCAATTGTTGCACCTATCAAGAATTTAGATCGTTATTGATATGATTGCCAAAGTAGTATATCAATGGCTATCTCAATAGATGATAGGGATGTGTTGGACACATCACGCATAACAATGGTAGATTTAAACGAGCTATCAAAAGCGGTTTTGGGCTTGAGGACATAAGTGGTTGGGATTTGATTTCATAATGAAGGAACCTATACAAGACAATTGGTGTCTAGGAAAACACACATGAGGCAGGTTTCTTAATTGGCACCCGAATACGGAAGTGCTCCCTCCTCATGTGAGCCCTTGGGGCAGTTGACTGGCCATGAGTCAAGTTGATGGAGGCATTCATTACTTGTTTTCATACTCAACAAACAAGAGTTACATATGATGTAATTAGCAAAGGTGTTGCTTACCTATGTCAATAAATTTCTAGCAGTGATGCCAAAGCTCACTAGTGTTTAATGAATATGGATCTTGAATACTCACTATGTGTCTATAAAAGGACATAAAATAGGAGTGTCTTTAATTAAAAGTTTAATAAAAGTTTTACATAAACATAGTGCTTAGAATCTTTGCATATTTTTGTTGTAGTTCAATGGCACCTTCTCCTACTCCTGCTACACTGGTTTTGCTTTGAGATCGGTTTTGGAAAGGGAAAACTGAATGGAACTAATTTTGTTGATTGGTATCGCAACCCGAGAATTGTTCTCAAGCATGAAAAGAAGGACTATGTTCTAGAGAATCCAATTCTGATGAACCGACCGAAAATCTTGCTCGCAATTTGAGGTTGAATATGAAAAGCATGTTAATGCTTACAGAGAGGTCACTGTCTCATGCTAGTCACAATGGACTCGAGCTCCAAAAGCAATATGAGGACCAGGATGCTTACAATATGATTGTGGGCTTGAAGGGCATGTTTGGGAATCAAGCAAGAGCTGAGAGGTATGGTATCTCAAAGCTTTTATTTGCTTGTAAAGTGGTCAAGCGGTCCGGTCGATCCTCATGTGATCAAGATGATTGGTTACATTGGGAGATTGGAAAAACTTGAGTTTCCCTTAGCCTCGGTTTGGCCACAGATGTTATTCTCAGTCTACGCCTCAGAGCTTTGAGCCATTCATTATGAATTTTCATATGAATAGCATGGAGAAGAGCCTAACCGAGCTACATGGGATGCTCAAGGCTGAGAGAAAGCATTAAGAAAAACCCAATCATGTGATGATGGTTGAAAACAACCGCTTTCAAAAAGAGAAAGGCTAAGGTGGGGAACGGAAAGAGCAAGGGCAAGGGCAAGGGCAAGGCTCAAGATGAGATCGCGAGCCTCAAAACTAAGCCGAAGCTTAAAGTTGGCCCTCAACACGATACCCAATGCTTCTATTGCAAGAAATCGGGGCATTGGAAGCGGGCTGCGAAAAGTACAGGCAGATAAGAAGAATGGAAATGTGGTTTCCACTTGGTATTAATGTTATAGAAATTAATCTTGCTACTTCTTCACTCAGCTCATGGGTATATGATACGGTTCGGTTGCTCACATTTGCAATTCGTTGCGAGGTGATAAGAGTAGAGACTTGGCAAAGGAGAAGTGGATCTTGGCGTGGGAATAAAGCAAGAGTTCTTTGGTCTTGCCGTTGGCACATACCCATTGCATTTGCCTTGAGATTAGTTTTAGAACTCAATAATTGTTATTTTGTTCCATCTTTGAGTAGAAACATTATTTCATCTTCTTGTTTGGAACATGAAGGTTATGATTTGAATAAAGAACTTTGTTTGTTCAATATTTTTGAATGATATGTATTATGGTCGTTGCCCCATGGTGGATGGGTTGTACGTCCTTGAACTCGAAGAAAAACCTGTCTATAATATTAATGTAAAAAGGCACCGGCCTAATGATTTGAACCCTACCTTTTTGTGGCATTGTCGCTTAGGTCATATAAATGAGAAGCGCATGAAGAAGCTCCATGGTGATGGACTTCTAACCTCATTTGATTTTGAATCATTTGAAACATGTGAATCTTGTTTACTTGGCAAGATGACAAAAGCCCCTTTCACAGGTTTTAGTGAGAGAGCAAGTGAATTATTGGCCCTAGTACATACAGATGTATGTGGACCAATGAGCTCATTGCTAGGGGTGGATTTGATGATTTTGTAACTTTTACCGATGACTTCAGAGATATGGATATATCTATTTAATGAGGCATAAATCTGAAACTTTTGAAAGGTTCAAAGAGTTTGAGCGAAGTACAAAATCAACTTGGCAAAACAATAAAACACTTACGATCCGATCGTGGTGGCGAATACTTGAGCCAAGAGTTTGGTGATCATTTAAAGCAATGTGGAACCGTTCGCAACTTACTCCGCCAGAACGCCTCAATGGAATGGTGTGTCCGAACGACGAACGGACTTCATTAGATATGGTTCGGTCAATGATCACCAAACAGATCCGCCATTATCCTTTGGGGTTTCGCTCTAGAGACAATTGCGTTCACTTTGAATAGGGTCCCATCAAAATCCGTTGAGAAGACGCCATATGAGATATGGTGGGAGAAGACCCATGTTGTCATTTCTCAAGATATGGGGATGTGAGGCTTATGTAAAACGTTTACAATCGGATAAACTCGCACCTAAATCGGAAAAATGCTTTTTGTGGGGTATCCTAAAGAAACAAAAGGATATTACTTTTACAAAAGAAAGCGAGAACAAAGTTTTGTTGCTCGAAATGGTGTCTTTTGGAGAAAGAGTTTCTTTCAAAAGAAATCAGAGAGGAGTGATGTGTATCTTGATGAAGTTCGAGAATCACATGAATATGTTCAAGCTACCTCTGAACCTTCACAAGATGTACAAAGTGTTGTACAACTGTGGAAGAGACTCCACCCCACGTAGGTCGGGAGGCCACGTCATGTACCTATTAGATATGGGAATGACATATTATTGTTGGACAATGATGAGCCCACGACTTATGAAGAAGCAATGATGGACCCAAACTCGAAAAATGGCTTGAAGCCATGAGATCCAAATTCAATCCATGCATGACAATCAAGTTTGGAACTTGGTCGATTCACGATGGTGTAAAACCATTGAGTGCAAATGGATTTTCAAGAAAAGATAGACGTAGATGGAAATGTTCAGATCTATAAGGCACGGTTGGTGGCAAAGGGTTTCAAACAAGTTCAAGGAGTTGACTATGATGAAACTTTCTCACCGGTAGCCATGCTCAAGTCTGTCAGGATCATTTTAGCTATTCTTTGCATATTTTGATTATGAAATATGGCGGATGGATGTCAAAACAGCCTTCCTTAATGGGAATCTTTTCGAGGATGTATACATGATACAACTGAAGGCTTTGTTGATCCTAAATATGCTAAAAGGGTATGCAAGCTTCAAAGATCCATTTATGGGTTAAAGCAAGCATCTAGGAGTTGGAACATTCGTTTTGATGAAGTAGTCAAAGGTTTTGACTTTATCAAAAATGAAGAAGAGCCTTGTGTTTACAAGAAGGCTAGTGGGAGCGCACTTGTATTTCTGATTTTGTATGTGGATGACATATTATTAATCGGGAATGACATTCCTATGCTTGAAGATGTTAAGACTTCATTGAAAAGGAGTTTCTCAATGAAGGACTTGGGAGAAGCATGCTATATCTTGGGCATAAAAATCTATAGAGATAGATCAAAAAGGTTAATTGAATTAAGTCAGGAAACGTACATTGACAAGATATTGAAAAGGTTCAATATGCATGAATCCAAGAGAGGTTTCATGCCAATGTCACATGGCATCAGTCTCTGCAAGAATCAGTGTCCTTCGACATCTAATGAGCGAGACAGGATGAGCAAGATTCCATATGCTTCAGCTATTGGGTCTATTATGTATGCCATGATCTGTACACGCCCAGATGTCTCATATGCTCTAAGTGTCACGAGCAGATACCAAGCGGATCTGGTGATGGTCATTGGATAGCCGTAAAAATATCTGAAGTACTTGAGAAGAACTAAGGGTATGTTCCTTGTTTTTGGAGGTGAGGAAGATCTGGTTGCAAAGGGTTACACCGATGCAAGCTTCCAAACCGACAAAGATGATTTTCGATCGCAATCCGGTTTATGTTTACACTTAATGGAGGAGCGATGGTGGAAGAGTTCCAAGCAAAACACGGTGGCCGACTCTACGACGAAGCGGAGTACATTGCGGCCGGAGGCCGCAAAGGAGGTGTGTGGATTAAGAAGTTTATCACAGAGCTTGGTGTGGTCGCTAGTGTCTCTAGTCCAATGGACATCTATTGTGATAATAGTGGTGCCATTGCACAAGCAAAGAGCCTAGATCACATCAAAAGTCTAAACACATACTCCGTCGCTTTCACCTTATTCGCGAGATTGTGGATAGAGGTGACGTCGAATATGCAAAGTACATACGAAGCCAATGTGGCGATCCGTTGACAAAGCCAACGCCACTGACCTAAGCATGAGGCGCACACAAGGTCTATTGGTATTAGATACTTAATTGATTGACTCAAGTGCAAGTGGGAGATTGTTAGTGTTATGCCCTTGAGGCAATCATTTAGATGATTGTAACATGACTATGTTTATGAATAATAATATGATTATTGGTCCAATGAATGTATATCATTGTATTGATCAACAAGTATGTGACTTGATTATGAAGCTCTTTACTTAATGATGTAATTCGATAAATATCTACGATCGGATATCATCGTATAGGACTACGATGAATAGATCAGCACATGTAGTGATCGATGATCATGCTTCATAGATCATGGGATATGGAGATATCATCTCTACATTGTGGACCATGTTGAAGAACATGGGTTAGATAGACCCGCTATGGGACACTGCGAGAATGTTTCATTCTTATGTGTCATCGATGTATCTCATACCTAGAAGATGTATGATCCTTAGACCTGAGATTGTCATATTCCCTACATGTGTAATAGTTTTCCTTGGGGCTATCAAACACTACTTCCTAACCGGATAGTCATAAAGGTAGCTTTCATGTTTACTATGAAACGTGCGAGGGAAGTGAGCAGTCAAGATGGAATTTGCCACTCCAATGAAACAGAGATATATGACAAGGCCACTCGTGTGATATGATTAAGAAAGTGCATGGCCATGCCGTGATTGAGGAGTCAATCACAACTTATTAATATATCACGGATACGAGAGATGGATTGAATCATCAAAGGATGACATGCTTCTCGCCTTGAGATCAATCTTCATATACTTGGCAAAGGGATTATTACATGAGTTCTTTTGATAGGTTCATTCAATTTGATCACAAGTATGTTTGGGAGTTGGCATACTTTGCAAGAAGCCGCTACCAACTATTGGATTGAAAAGGAGTTTTCGAATCCATGTCCAAACGTATGTGAACCTGCAGGTCACACACTTAATGGTCGGGACGCATTAATTTGGATTGGATCCGTAATTAATGAACCTCGTGGGCTTAGCATCTTTGGTGGGCCCTGGTTTAGGGTTTCATCTCGTGGCTATATAAGGAGGGAGGAGGAGGCGCGAGTGTGCTTTCCACGGTTTAGGTTTGATTCACTTGAAACCTAGCCTCCTCCTCTTTGCCCTGCCGAGCGACTAGGTGCTTGCACACGACGCACGCAGCGTTCCATCTGGGCGGTGTGGACTCTGCGGTGTGACTGCTGCGGCTGCGGCGTGGGAGGACGATCCACGGCGAGGCGAGGGCGATCCACTACATCGACGCAACGATCTGCGGCGAGGACGAACCACTACATCGACGCGAAGGATTCGCTGCGCGTCTAGTGGTAATCTTATCTATGATCCTCTTCTTGCGAGTAGCTTTCTGGTTGCGCGGTAGTTTTTTTTTTCGTGCTAGCGTAGCATACCGCGTTTCCCTACAAAGCACAGTGTCAGAATTTTAATTAATTCATTATAGGGTATTTTGGTCTGAAAATTATATTGGAGGACAAAAATTTACAGGAGATGTCGTTCAAAAAGTTTCACAAAATTTGACCATGAATTGATCGGTATTTTTATGCGTGTACTAGCTGTCTGAACTGAAGCCTATCTCTTTGTCTCATCTTCTTTCACTGACGTGTGGGCCAGCCTGTAAGCCGCAACCGTTCGCTGGCAGGAATGGAAAAACCAGATCTCTCGCTGCTCGATGGCCCCGGTCCCAGTCGTCAGCGCCGTTTTCCTTCTTCTCCTCTTCTCCCCCTCTGTCGATCGAGCTCTCCCGAGCCTTCACGCCTGCGCTGCGGCAACCCCTCCGCGTCGCCCGTGCAATCATCCACAGCCACGTTCATCCTTGAAAGCTGCACACCATGCCCAGCCATTTCACATCACCTCCGTGCCAGCGAGAGACCCTCGCTATCTCTCTGATCAAGAACAGGACCGAGCCGCAACTCTTCTCCGCGTTCAAAAACTGTAAGTCATCTCGTGCCGGCTATAAATACCACAGCAGCGTCGCATTGAGGCCCCTCATTTCCTTAGCTTCTCTCTGAACCGAACACCTAAGACAAACACTCGGTTCTTCACCATTTTTACTGAAAACCCGAAACGGGAGGGGGAAACCGACTCGAGCCAATTAGGTAAGAATTCTTGTAATACATTCGTTATGGAGCTTCACTACGGCCTCTTGAGCTTCTCCAACCTGTCAATTTCAGCTCCCCTTGCCCGCAACACCGCCGCACCAACTTCTTCTTCCCCAACTCTGGTCGCACGTTGGCCGCTCAATTCGTTACTTCTTCGAACGAACCAACCGCCAAAATGGAGCTTCGGTGACCCACTGATGCTCACCACGTTACCGATTCGGCCGGAGACTCACTTCTTCTCCTTCTCCGGCGAGCTTCCACCATTGCCGCCGCACCCCTCACGGTGGCAGCTCACTCCGGCCATCACCGAGGGTGATTGACCCCACCATCGGGTGCACCGTGGCGAGCTGGAGCTCTCAGTGCCCTCGGCCGAGATCCTTCGCCGCTCCTTGGTCGCCGGCGAGCTGCCCTAGCCGAAGCTCTGTTCTTCTCTCACTGCGCGGCGGGCCCATCTGTTAGCCAAACGCGCAAGAACTCCAGTTCATCCGGTAAAGACGCCTTCGCAATAGGAGAAGCGTATTTCATTTTCTTGATACATTTTCTAACCGGTTAAATATTCAAACATCTATAACTTTCACATTTTCAATCCAAATGAGATGAAACAAATTTCAATATTCATATAAAATCATGTACTTTCAGAATATGCAATAATATTTTGAAAATGTTCATTGGGTGAATTTGAAATTAATATTTGAAAGAAAGGGTCTAAAGATATGCTTTATATAAAATTTCTACAAACAAACTTAGAATTGAATGAAACCAATTTTAGTGGAATATTTATGCTTCCAGAAGTTCAGATATATAAAAATATTTAAATTTCATTAATGTTTGAACTACTTTCTATTAAAGATTTCATTCAATGCACTAGAAATTCAAATATACATAACTTGTATGAAAGAAATACGAAATAAGTAAAATTGATTTCTAAATATTAGTATGACAGTAGAATACCTGAATTTTCCAAAATAATTAAGAAGTGAACTTGATTTGAACTATCTTTAACAATAGAAAATAACCTAAGTGTAAAATGTATATACATGCATAGAAAATCAAATAGTTAAAATATGGATCAAATGAATTCAAATAATCACCAAACCAGTTTTGTTATACTCCTAGAATCACAAGGATTCCAGATGTATAATAATATTTAGAGTTTACCATAGAAAACAGTAAATGTTTAGTAGTCGAAGTATTAATACTTGTACAATTTGAATAGTTATAACTTTCACAAATGAACATCAAATTTGACAAAACCAAATCCTATAACCTTGAAAAATATTGCCCTTGCTGTCTATGCTGAAATATCCTATGTTGGTTTAAATTTGAACTAAGTCCATATTAATCCCTAATGATCACTTCTCTGAGAAACTTCTCGGATAAAAACCAATCATTGCAAATTCAACTTTAAAACACTCTTAGAGCCTTCCCCTAATTATACCTAAAAAATGGGTAAATTATCTTATAAGGCGTAGTCGCAAGTCTATGTCGAAAACTAAACCTCTGTCGTGTAGTTATAGAAACGCTGAAGCATTTTCAACAGCCCGTAGAATACCTCGTCCAAATGCAAATATTATGAAGATCAGTTTAGAAATGATATTCGGATATGTACTATCATATTCTGGAAAAATATTTTATTTACAGCTTGCTTTCCAGCTAAATCCTGCTAGTTGAATACTCTTAAGCTTTATGATCATCGTAACTCTTAATATCATGTAAGCTTTTCAGCAATGGATGTAATGTCTCGTCTAAACACTAAAATGTATGAAATCAGCTTAGAAATGTTCTTCAAAGTATATACTATCCTTTTCCGAAGAAATAATCTTGTTTCATCATGTTTTGCACATAAATCGTATTAGCCAAATAACCCTAAGTTTTATAATTAATGAACTTCATAATATGTATAAGTGAACTCTGTAATAATGAAGAAGTTTGTAGCTAAAATATTTTGTATCACTAGAACCTTATTAAAAACCATAAATAAGTCCAGTAACCTAACTTAACAGGTGTACCTTATTCAAAATCATTCCTTGTATAATATGACTTGAGATTAAGTACTATTCGCAAAACCCCTTTTAGCTAGTGTTTTAATTCTATTAATCTAGATAATTTTAGCATCGATAATTCGAAGTTATAAATACAAGAATTCATAATTTTAGCCTCTTGAATTCGTAAAATTAGAATAGATACTCTATGAAAGAAACCCTGTTTTGTTTGTCATAAAGCCATTAAGCGTATGAATATGTAATTACCTAATCATGAGATCTTAAAATCATAATTCAACCCAAAAGCGTTCCTGTTTTCTACGGTGAATCTTTATTTGATTTTTTGTTTATTTTCTTTTTGCCCTTATTGAAATTTATTATTTGCTATATTTTCCGATTGATCGACGTGTAGAATCCGACGTCCCTTCCTCAGTCGTTGCCTGGCAAGCACCCTCCCATGACCATCTTGATCCCAATTGTAAGTTCAAGTTCCATTAGTTTTGGTGATTGGTTTAATATTAATGTTTAATCATTGTTTAATGACAAATCTAATCATTATGAGATTAACATGTTTAATTGAGCCTTATTCTTATTAGTCTCATATTTGGATGGAAAATGAAAAAATTAAGGTATGCACTTGTATTCACTCTATTGACTTAATGCATACTTATGATTCAAGTTAAAGTATGAACTCTTCCATTGCTTTAGTCCAAATATGTGCATTATGTTCCTAATTCATATACTACATGAATGCACACATCTAGGGAGGGTTTATAATTTAACTTGTTGTTTCAATAGTATTGATCCATGTCCTCTTGTCATATAATATAAAGGATCAAGACTTTGAAACAATCTTTGGAGTATATATGACTTGTGTAGTTGTAGTATACTCATGCAAATATAAGATAAACTCATATGCAATCTAAGATTGATTATGTGCATATTGATTCTATGTTCAATTAATTATATGCACATACTTAATGGACTTTATTCTATAGTTGATGGTCTAAATGTATTGATCCCTTTCCATCACTCAAACATATTGGATCATTACTAACCATCAAATTGAGTATATGAAACTTGTGTAGTTATATATACTCATGTCAATTTAAATGAGTTTAAATTGAGTTCGATTGTCTTTCAATCAATCAAAGAACATTTCATCATGTGTTGATGGTGTCTCTTTGTTGATTAAAGACAAGCGGAAAGTTCTTGAGTATAATGAAGCTTTAGTTGCATCAAAGTACTCAAGACACAATTAATCATTCAAATTGATTTGGGTTGTGCTCAATCAATTTTGGAGGCATCCATTATGTGTTAATGGAGTGCAGTGATGATTGAGACAACCGTATTTGTTGGACTAACATCTTCTATGAGTTGTGAAGTAGGTTGAGTCCAAGATGATAAAGAATCGGGAAGAAGAAGAAGTCATCATGTGTTCATGAGCTTCAAGAGGTGATTCCAAAGTAAAGAGAAGGTCTAGAGAAGGTTCATCATGTGTTGGTGAACAAGAAGAAGAAGATTTGATCCCGGAGAAAAGATGATTGGAAATCATAAAAGCTCCAAGTTGATCGCGTGCGGCAAAGGTATAACTAGATAGGCTAAAGAGTCTAGTTTAGATCGCCGTACTCAATCTCTTGTTTGGTGTTTGCATGAAGCTAACTATTTGGCATGGTTGCAAATGGGTGAAGCTTGTGCATTTGATTTTGTATGAGCTAAGTATTTGCATGTGTTGCAAATAAGGGTGCTCATGCTTGCATCTTAATTGAATCTTATTTGATTTAGTTTTTGCTTGGAGCTAAGTTTTGCATGTGTTGCAAATAGAGAGCTCATGGAATTGAATTTGTTGTGGTTGTTTGCATGGTGCTAGAGATTTGCATGTGTTGCAAATAGAGAGCTCATGCTTTGGTGTTTTAGCTTGTGATTGGGTCATGTGTTGATCATCACAAGGCTAAGCTTGGTTTAGTTGCAAAATGTGTTTTTGGAAAGTGTTGACTTGTTATTTGCAAATGTGTTTTGCAAATAAGCTAGAAGTTATGAGGTTTGATCCTAGAGCATGTGTTGGCATATGCAAATGTGTTTTGCAAAGTGTCAGGATCATGTGTTGATCCTTACATGGCTAAGAGGATTGATCTTATAGGTTCGTGGTTTATTTGCGAATGTGTTTTGCAAATAAGTTGGAGTTGTTATTTGCAAATGTGTTTAGCAAATGAACTTGAGATTATGGGTTTCGATCCTAGAGCATGTCAATAGGGTTTGCAAATGTGTTTTGCAAATTGACTTGATCATGTGTTGATCATCACATGGCTAAGAGGATTGATCTCATAAGTTCTTGGTTTATTTGCAAATAAGTTGTGCTTAATACGATTCTTTGGAGTATGTGATTAACGTGTGCAAATGTGTTTTGCATAGTGTTATGATCATGTGTTGATCCTCGCATAGCTCAAAGAGTAAATCTTTAATGGTTTAGAGAAAAGTTTTTGTGTAAAACAGTGTTTTCTCCCTAAGGCCGGTACTACCGCCCGTGGTAGCCCGGTAGCACCGGAGGTCCGGTGCTACCGCCCCTCTGGCCGGTGCGGATATTCCAGAGAGGGTGTTTTGGAGGGTTCTGGCAGGCCGGTGCTACCGACCGTGGTAGCCCGCTACCGGATGAACCCCCGGTGTAAAAATTTCGGAGAGAGGTGTTTTTGTGTTTGGCTCGGGTCCGGTGCTACCAGGGTGAAGGCCGGTGCTACCGCCCGAGCGGTAGCACCGCTCCTAGTTGGCCAGTGCTACCGAATTTCCTGCAACGGCTAGTTTTGTAGCCGTTGGCAAGGAGGCCGGTGCTATCGGTCCCAGTTGGCCAGTAGCACCAGGTTTGCTGGGCTCTTTGCCCAATTCGCCCCCAAAGGCTAGTTTTGGCTTGGAGGCTATAAAAGGAGGCATTGGGGGGCAAGGGCAGTGGTTGGCTGTGTGCTAGAGCATTTGGGTGTTTGTAGGAGTTGTATGCATGTGTTGCCCTCTTCCATTTGCTTCTTGAGCTAGTGTGAGCCTCTAAATGCATGTGTTGCAATTAGGACAGGATTGAGAGACTTTTGTGCATGTGTTGCACTTGAGGAGGATTCTAGTGCATGTGTTGCACGTAGGAGGTCACCGGAGTGCATTTCTTGCACTAGGTGAAGTTCAAGCGGAAGGGCTTGATTTGTTACTCTTGGAGGTTGCCGCCTCCTAGACGGCGTAGAGCGTCGTGCGTGGTGAGCTTCTCAACGGAGGTTGTGAGAAGCCCCGGCAAAGTTTGTGAAGGTTGGAGCTCGCCTACCCGGGAGGGAAAAGGAGCTACCACTAGTGGATTCGAGGTGGGTGCTCAATTCATGGAGCCGGTACAATGTGTTTGGGCTAACCTCAACGTGGACTAGGGGAGACTGGCAAGTCTCCGAACACCACGGTAAAAAGTATTGTGTCTCTTGTGCTTGCATTGTTTTCGTTATTTATATTCAAGCAATTTATATTCATAGAATTAAATTTATTGATTGCTTGTCTTTAGAAATGTAATTATTGTTAGAGACATAATTAGTTAGTGCACATAGTGAGCCTAGTTGATTTAGGCTTTAATTGTCAAAACCTTAGTTTATCGCTTCCGCATTAATATTAGTTTTGGTATTAGGATAATTAGGGGTGAATTGCTTTGTAGAAATTAGCGAGAGAATTTTATAAGCCGCCTATTCACCCCCCTCTAGTCGGCATCCTCGACCTTACAAGTGGTATCAGAGCTTGGTCTCTCATTTTATTAGACTTAACCGTCTAGAGAGTAAGGATGACGACTATAGGATTAGTGCACTACACCGATTCACATATCTTTGATGGCTCAAATTATGCTTCATAGAAATTATTTATGATATCTCATTTTAAATCCATGAGCCCCAAAATATGGTGGATCGTAGATGTGGGCTTTTCTCTTCGGTTGAATGAATTTGCTCCAACTAAAGGAGAAGAGAAATGCTTACATCTCGACGCTCAAGCTACTAATGCTTTATTTAGTTTTGTGAGTGTAGATGTCTTTAATTCAATTTGCAATCTCAAGAGTGCACATGAAATGTGGATCAAGCTTCAAGAATCATTTGAATCATCCACATCAATAAACGATGATTGCATTAAGGATGGGACATCGGTAGAAGAAACATCCACTTCTACCTCAAGTGATGAAGAAACCTCAACCTCCGCCTCAAGCGATGATGAGCATCAAATTCCTTCATCATTAACTCGTTGCTTCATGGCTAAAGGTAAAATTGAGGTAAGTGATAGTGATGAGGATGATGAGCCCTCCTATGATGAATTACTGAACATGCTAGAGGAGCTCAATAATTATCTTGGGAAGGAGAAAGCAAAATATAAGATTTTGAAACTTGAACATGAATCACTTCAAAATGATTATAATGTGCTTAAGGAAAATCATGAATCTCTCCTTCTCAAGGAAATCACTAAGTATAGGGTGGACATAGGAATTACATGTGAATTAATTGATGATATGCCATGCTTAATTTCTAATTCTAGCATTTCATCTAAAATTAATATGCCCACCTCTAGTGATGATATGCCTTGTTGCTCAAATAAAAATATTGCTTCAACTTCCTCTATGCAATGTGAGTCTAACCTTGTAGAGGAAAATAAAGAGCTCAAGGCTCAAGTCATTGAATTGGAAAATGACTTGAAGAAGTGCTTCAAAGGGAAAGCCACCCTCGACGACATTCTAAGCAATCAATGAAAGTTGGTTGACAAGAGAGGGATCGGTTACATCTCCAAGAGGGAGAACAAAATGAAGGGCCACTACGCCTCGGTGCGTCCTCATCAAGTGGATTTCAAACCACAATCATCAACCGTGAGGCAAACCAGCAAGGGGCAAGTCAAGACGGTCAAGAGAGGGCCAAATAGTGTGACGTGCTTCAATTGCCGGGAAAGGGGACATTTCGGTAAGAATTGTCCCTTAGGTAACACTCCTAAGCCCATTATTGTAAATAATCGTTATTTGCTTAGGAAGGACAAAAACGGCAATGTGTTTGCCAAGTTTGTCGATTCTCCCAAGTACTTGCAAAATTATGATAATCATTTGCTTAGGAGAAATAAATCTAGAAATGTGTTTGCTCAAAATACTAGATTTCCTAAGACTATGAAAAACCATATTGATTATGTGCTTAGGAAAAATAACAATGGCAAAACATTTGCTAGATATGCTAGATCCTCTAAGTGTTCTCATTATAATGATCATCATGTGCTTAGAAAGGATCAACTAGAAATGGGTTTGTGAATTTTACTAGACCTCCTAAGCTTTCTCATTACAATCCAAATAATTCGCTTAGGAGGAATAATAACCTCAAACCCATTGCTAGTCATGTTAGTTCACTCAATACTATTAATGTTAGGGCCATTTGGGTTTCTAAATCTATTGTGACTAACATTCTTGGACCCAACAAAAATTGGGTACCAACAAGTGCCTAAAAGTTTATTTGGTGCATGGAGATGCATTGGAAGCTTTGGCTCAATCAAGAGGATGATTTCATCGAGTGCATAAGGGAGCAAAGCTTGAAGATATTCACTTCAAATCATGAACCAATGCTATCTCGGGTAACAAGTATTTAAATTGATTCTTATAGCTTCTAGCCTTGTGTAGATTAAGCTACATTATTCTTGAAAATCAATTTGAATTGCTTGTTCATATGCTTGCTTATGCTTATTAGTTGTATTAATTGCAATCTTGAGCAAGTTTGGGGTAGTGGCACATTAAGGGGGAGTGCTAAATCATAGTCATGTATATTACATCCCTATGTGTGCCCATATTTATATTAGTGCAAATATGTATATACTTTCAAAATCAAGCCTTTTAGCCAAAAGTCAAAAATTCGAATGCTATTAGTAATCTTTTGAAAAACTAGTTCAAAAATGTATAAAAATGCTTTCAAAAGGTTTTCCAATAGTTTTGGCTTCACAAAAATCTATTTTACAAAGAAAATAAGTTTCATGCCCAAAATCAAGTTACTAGTATATCTTGTTTTGGACTTAAACTTATAATTTTCATAGAATTAAATGTAAAATGATTTTGAAAATAATTCCAAAACGAAAAACCTAGTGTTGGTCATTCTTAACAACTTTTGTGTTCAAAAGATTTTCAAAAGACCAACCAATCAAAAGTTATTTGATTTTGAAACTCGCCCAAAAACTATACTTGACCCAAAATGGTCATACTATTGCACTTTGTGAGTTTCTTCATTTGGACTAGATCTTGTGTAGTATCTTAGTTCAAAATGATATTTAAGACTCATACACAAAATTCAAATCTCTATATCTCATCTTATTCTTCATTTGAATCTTGTGTTGAAATATTTGGTTTTGTTTTACAAATAGCTATTTCAAAAGGACCATTTTGGTCAAAAGTCAAATCTTATGTTTAAAAGGCCTAAAATTGTAAAAAGCTTTGTAAAAGTATTCTAATATGTATTTCAAATGTTTTACAAACTTTCAAAATGAAAATTCTATATTGAAATCAAAATTGGCCAAAATTCTTGTTTTGATCTAAAATAGCCTATTTCAGCATATTGCTCAATCTTGACTTTCAAATTGGATTTCATTATCTTTTCAAGTGGTATCATGGTTTCTAAAAGTATTTCAAATCCTACAAGCCATGAGGATTTAATTTCTATGAAGTCCGAAATTAAAGTTGCACCATGAGGCTCTTTATGTTTTTAATCTCATTTTCATGCCTCAAAGCGCAATTTGCCATATCTTTCAAAATAAAATTCTTTTTTCGAAAACTCTTTTTGAGAAACCATCAAAATAGTCCAAATTTCATTTCTGGAAAGTTTCAAATTATTCGGACTTCATTTGAATTGTTTTTTTTCAAAAAACTGCAAAATTTTAGTTTTTCGGTCTTGTCCGAGCCGGTTGCACCGCTCTGAACCGCAGTAGCACCGGAGCCCGGTTCTGCCGACCATGTGAGAGCAGTAGTACCGGCCCTGGCAGATCTATTCTGATTTTTCAGACTTTTTGAAACTGATTTTGGGATATCTTTTGATTGGAACTTCCTTTTTCAAAAATTCTTCTTCGAAAAACTTCTTATGATCCCAAAGTATCTTTTTGCAAAATTTCAAATCATTTGAAAATTATTTGGCTTAGTTTAAAATGGTATCCACTAAGTTCACCTTGATATAGTTTAAGTGATATCAATTTGGGTTCTTTCTGAAAAAATCATTTCAAAACCAAAACTTGTGTATGTCTAAATGAAAATAGCTCTATGTTTCATCTCCTGAATCCTATGGGAGCTTATTTTAGTCAAGTTTTGTGCCTTTATCTCAAAATGGTATCTTTATTGTTATTGCTCTGATACCTTCAATCTTCTCTAAATCTTTGAGAGTTCTTTTTCAAAAATTAAAATCATATTAAGGGTATTGATTTCTTTCATGTGGTATCATATAATTCCTTGCTTTATGGATTTTTACAAATGGTATCCACATCTACCTCTTATGCATTTTTTTATGAGCTTTCATGGTATTTCAAACTCATATTGATGAGTTCCCCATTTGAAGCTTAATTGTAAGTTCAATCTCTCGAGGACTCTCTGTGTGAGATCCTTTGTATGATTGAAATGTTTAAAGGGGATAAACTCATGTTGAGTTTACATTAAATGAAAATGCATTTTTCAAAATGATTTATTGGACATTGCTTATCTTACAAGTATTTCTTCAAGCAATGCCTACCTCATGCTAAATGATCTTTACAAGTGGTATCTCTTTATATAAGTATCACTTAAAGAAATATTTACATGTGGTAAAATTGAAAAATAAGCATTACAAGTAGTACAAGTTTCTTGTTATTTTCAAAATGGTACTACAAGTGATGCTTCTTCAAAAATCCTTATTTCAAGTGATTCCATTAAATTTTTTTTTTGACAAATTAGTATCAGGCTTTCTTTTGATAAATTCCTTGGTTAAGCTATATTAGGAAAATTATGGACTCTTCAAGTGAGTCATGATGTATTAATAAAAAGCCTAATAAAATGAGGAGTTTTATTTGAATATGTTTCAAATAATCCTTTTTGAGCTTTAACTCTAAATTCCATGCAATGGTCATATAATTTCATTTCAAACCTTTTATGACCTATATTCGATTGCTTCTCTTACCAAGCTCTGTACTCTTTTTCAATTGGCACATATTTTTCCAAGTGATGCTTAGCTCTTGATGTTTTCAAGTGGTATAACCTCCTTTTTGATTGGTTTTTCATTATTGGTGTTTAATGCCAAAAGGGGAAGAATTATTGTGAGCTTAATTCCCTCATTTGGATCCTTGAGTTTAAATGCCTATTAAGAGGGAGAAATTGTTTAAAATTTGTTTTCCTTGGTGAGATTTAACAAATGATATAACAGCTTGGATCTATTGATCATTTTATAAGTGGTTAAGTGGTATAAGAGCTCTTTTTGGTTTGGGTAAGTGGTATAAGAGCTTAATGTTAAATTTTCTCTTGTATATTTTAATTGTTCTACTTGTCAAAAAGAGGGATTTTCATTTTAATACCAAAAAGGGGAGATGCAAAATTAAAAATTTTATTGTGTTATTCGATCTTTGATCTTCAAAACCCCTTCATGCATTGTTTTTCATCCAAATGTGGAATTAATATAGGATTTGTCATCAATCACCAAAAAGGGGGAGATTGTAAGTTCAAGCTCCATTAGTTTTGGTGATTGGTTTAATATTAATGTTTAATCATTGTTTAATGACAAATCTAGTCATTATGAGACTAACATGTTTAATTGAGCCTTATTTTTATTAGTCTCATATTTGGATGGAAAATGGAAAACCTAAGGTATGCACTTGTATTCACTCTATTGACTTAATGCATACTTATGATTCAAGTTAAAGTATGAACACTTCCATTGCTTTAGTCCAAATATGTGCATTATGTTCCTAATTCATATACTACATGAATGCACACATCTAGGGGGAGTTTATAATTTAACTTGTTGTTTCAATAGTATTGATCCATGTCCTCTTGTCATATAATATAAAGGATCAAGACTTTGAAACAATCTTTGGAGTATATATGACTTGTGTAGTTGTAGTATACTCATGCAAATATAAGATAAACTCATATGCAATCTAAGATTGATTATGTGCATATTGATTCTATGTTCAATTAATTATATGCACATACTTAATGGACTTTATTCTATAGTTGATGGTCTAAATGTATTGATCCCTTTCCATCACTCAAACATATTGGATCATTACTAACCATCAAATTGAGTATATGAAACTTGTGTAGTTATATATACTCATGTCAATTTAAATGAGTTTAAATTGAGTTCGATTGTCTTTCAATCAATCAAAGAACATTTCATCATGTGTTGATGGTGTCTCTTTGTTGATTAAAGGCAAGCGGAAAGTTCTTGAGTATAACGAAGCTTTAGTTGCATCAAAGTACTCAAGACACAATTAATCATTCAAATTGATTTGGGTTGTGCTCAATCAATTTTGGAGGCATCCATTATGTGTTAATGGAGTGTAGTGATGATTGAGACAACCGTATTTGTTGGACTAACATCTTCCATGAGTTGTGAAGTTGGTTGAGTCCAAGATGATAAAGAATCGGGAAGAAGAAGAAGTCATCATGTGTTCATGAGCTTCAAGAGGTGATTCCAAAGTAAAGAGAAGGGCTAGAGAAGGTTCATCATGTGTTGGTGAACAAGAAGAAGAAGATTTGATCCCGGAGAAAAGATGATTGGAAATCATAAAAGCTCCAAGTTGATCGCGTGCGGCAAAGGTATAACTAGATAGGCTAAAGAGTCTAGTTTAGATCGCCGTACTATTAAGAGGGGTTGAGTCTTTTAGCTTGAGCTTCATCATGTGTTGATGAACTCAATCCGGTTCACTCTAGCTCAATCTCTTGTTTGGTGTTTGCATGAAGATAACCATTTGGCATGTGTTGCAAATGGGTGAAGCTTGTGCATTTGATTTTGTATGAGCTAAGTATTTGCATGTGTTGCAAATAAGGGTGCTCATGCTTGCATCTTAATTGAATCTTATTTGATTCGGTTTTTTCTTGGAGCTAAGTTTTGCATGTGTTGCAAATAGAGAGCTCATGCAATTGAATTTGTTGTGGTTGTTTGCATGGTGCTAGAGATATGCATGTGTTGCAAATAGAGAGCTCATGCTTTGGTGTTTTAGCTTGTGATTGGGTCATGTGTTGATCATCACAAGGCTAAGCTTGGTTTAGTTGCAAAATGTGTTTTTGCAAAGTGTTGACTTGTTATTTGCAAATGTGTTTTGCAAATAAGCTGGAAGTAATGAGGTTCGATCCTAGAGCATGTGTTGGCATTTGCAAATGTGTTTTGCAAAGTGTCGGGATCATGTGTTGATCCTTACATGGCTAAGAGGATTGATCTTATAGGTTCGTGGTTTATTTGCGAATGTGTTTTGGAAATAAGTTGGAGTTGTTATTTGCAAATGTGTTTTGAAAATGAACTTGAGATTATGGGTTTCAATCCTAGAGCCTGTGAATAGGGTTTGCAAATGTGTTTTGCAAATTGACTTGATCATGTGTTTATCATCACAAGGCTAAGAGGATTGATCTCATAAATTCTTGGTTTATTTGCAAATATGTTTTGCAAATAAGTTGTGCTTAATGCGATTCTTTGGAGTATGTGATTAACGTGTGCAAATGTATTTTGCATAGTATTGTGATCATGTGTTGATCCTCACATAGCTCAAAGAATAAATCTTTAATGGTTTGGAGAAAAGTTTTTGTGTAAAACAGTGTTTTCTCCCTAAAGCCGGTACTACCGCCCATGGTAGCCCGGTAGCACTGGACCCCTCTGGCCAGTGCAGATATTCCAGAGAGGGTGTTTTCGAGGGTTCTGGCAAGCCGGTGCTACCGACCGTGGTAGCCCGGTGCTACCGGATGAGCGGTAGCACCGGATGAACCCCCGGTGTAAAAATTCCAGAGAGAGGTGTTTTTGTGTTTGGCTCGCTTCTGGAGCTTCCTAGTTGGCCGGTGCTACCGAATTTCCTGCAACGGCTAGTTTTGTAGCCGTTGGTGAGGAGACCGGTGCTACCGGTTCCAGTTGGCCGGTTGCACCGGGTTTGCTGGGCACTTTGCCCAAGTCGCCCCCAATGGCTAGTTTTGGCTTGGAGGCTATAAAAGGAGGCCTTGGGGGGCAAGGGCAGTGGTTGGCTGTGTGCTAGAGCATTTGGGTGTTTGTAGGTGTTGTGTGCATGTGTTGCCCTCTTCCATTTGCTTCTCGAGCTAGTGTGAGCCTCTAATTGCATGTGTTGCAATTAGTAGAGGATTGAGAGCCTTTTGTGCATGTGTTGCACTTGAGGAGGATCCTAGTGCATGTGTTGCACGTAGGAGGTCAGCGGAGTGCATGTGTTGCAATAGGTGAAGTTCAAGCGGAAGGGCTTGATTTGTTACTCTTGGAGGTTGCCGCCTCCTAGACGGCGTAGAGCGTCGTGCGCGGTGAGCTTCACAACGGAGGTTGTGAGAAGCCCCGGCAAAGTTTGTGAAGGTTGGAGCTCGCCTACCCGTGAGGGAAAAGGAGCTACCACTAGTGGATTCGAGGTGGGTGCTCAATTCGTGGTGCCGATCCAATGTGTTTGGGCTAACCTCAACGTGGACTAGGAGAGACCAGCAAGTCTCTGAACACCACGGTAAAAAGTATTGTGTCTCTTGTGCTTGCATTGTTTTCGTTATTTATATTCAAGCAATTTATATTCATAGAATTAAATTGATTGATTGCTTGTCTTTATAATTGCAATTATTGTTAGAGACATAATTAGTTAGTGCACATGGCGAGCCTAGTTGATTTAGGCTTTAATTGTCAAAACCTTAGTTTATCGCTTCCGCATTAATATTTGTTAAGGTTTTGGTATTAGGATAATTAGGGGTGAATTGCTTTGTAGAAATTAGCGAGAGAATTTTAAAAGCCGCCTATTCACCCCTCTCTAGTCGGCATCCTCGACCTTACACCAATGTTTATTTTGCATTGTGTTTATTAAAATGTTTCATGCATGCGTTTACTTTCTTTAAATTCGCTATTTTTTGGTGCTGGTAGTTATAGATGTTGTCTCATGAAACTTCCTTGATAAGTATGAATATGTGTACCTTGATAACCATAGATTAAGCTTAGACATTACTTAATGTCATCATGGGTACATGCGAATACATTTTATCCATGCTTATTCATGCTTTAGAACTAATGAGGTTGATGATCAGATCAAAATTTGTTTCTTAAGAAATGGAAAATGTTGGAAATGAAGCTGTTGGTTATGGGTATTTTCATTAAAAACCCAAAATAAAACTATGGTTTTGATGCAGGCGATTATTGGCAATAGCCGGAGGTGAAGAGGGATTTGCACGTAGTGTAGGCTGGAGTATCGCCCGTGTCGGATTAAGGGCCGAACTTTATGTTGTATGATCCAAAATAATTCGTACAACCACAAGTGTTGGTATGGGACATCCTTAAACCAATTAAGTTATCTAGTTTAACTTTGCACATTCGTAGGCTGAAGTAGTACGGGCTCTCCTTTCGAGGTTTGCTCTAAGGGGTGCCCACACCGAGGTGTTGGGAACAACACTTACCAATATAACGGTGTACGCCATGTCTATGGGAAGTTCCAACATTTCTATGCTCTGAGTTCTTCCGGCATAGCATGGGGTTTATCTACCCGGGCTGGTGCAAAGTTAACCTAGGTAATGTAAAGGTTTTCGTCATGAACATTCTGGCCACACGCCAAAGGTGCGTGAAACATGCGGCAAAAAGAAAAGGTCATGACTTCTGGGTAAAGTTGTACACCTCTACAGAGTGTAAATCTAATCGATTAGTCGTCCCCTCGGTCATGGGAAACATGGTGAACTTGCACTAGTTAAATGTTTTGTATTTTCTAAAATGGGTTTTGGTTTGAGCTTGTTTTAGCAGTTGTTGCTTTATGTCAAAGGACCGACATTGTTGGATTCCATTTCTGGATTATTCGATGCTCACGATGGGTTGTGAGTATTACTTATGCTTTACTTATTTCATATCAGTCAACTCGCTCTTACAAATTCTGTTTACAAATAACTTGATTTCTCAAAGTCAATTCTGCTTTATGCAAATTAACTGTAGTAGCCTACTTTGAAATAGCCTGCATATATTATAGGTTTTGCTAAAGTCTTGCGGAGTACGAAAGTACTCACCCTTGCTTATATGTTGTTTTTAGGTGTATAAGTTAGCGGAGCTTCGAAGGTTTCTTTCATCGCAGGTTGTGGGGTTATCTTCGACGTGATCTTTCTAGGGATTATGCCTTATCAGTTGCCTGCGGGTTTGGATGGGCACACTACAAGACTTTGCTTCTTTTGCTGCTGTAATCTCTGAGTTGTAAAGTTTTCTTTATATAATAGCTTCCGCTTAATATTTTGTGTATGGATGGGATTCCAATTGTTGTGTATGTGCGTACTAGCTACTGATCATGGGACTAGTATGGAATGCACATTCGATTTTCATTTTTGCATGTATGTAAAAATGGGGGTCGTCACACATATGTTTACACCAAGATTTGGCAAGTGTGTTCAAAATTGTCTGGCTAAGGATTAAGAGATATTGTAGCCGATATCGGACATAGAAAGGAAAGTTTGAAATGGGTTGGGACAAGTGTTTGTCTAAAAACAAGAAGGATACTGTTCGAGTAAAGGCCGAAACGGATTATAGTTTGCAACGTGTTGGAGATGGACACGATCGGCCGATAACTAAAAAAAATGGTCAAGGGCAAGCGAGAAAAACACAATCCAATCAATCAACTCACATTATTTTTATCTACTTTTCTGTCGACTAGGAGTAGCCTCTGTAATTTGGAATCTTTGTAATTTTGTCTTGATCAATAAAGTTGTGCATTGCCGATTGTTGATCTTCATCAATTACGCCATCAGGTTTGATTTTTCTCCAATTTTGTTGCGCATCACCATCTTCGAAAAAGATCTACCTTTACCATCTGGTTAGCCCTAATCAGCTAATTAGACTTATCGTTACCCTGGATTTGATCGGGTTTTCAACTATTTAGATCTAAGCCAATTATTTTACTAGATCGGCTTTGAGCAAAATTTTAGTTATCTTACCGATTGCAAGATCAAATCGGTTGGCATGCCACGAACCTCAGAACCCGACGTTCGTCAGGTGTGTTGTGGCCGATAAACCCTACTTCAAGTTTTTGGCGCCAACACACTGCTATACTTTCAGTTTTAAAATTTAGTTATGATAGATGTCTTTGGTCAGATGTAGAGCAATTCTTTTATCTGCACTCCCAGATGCATGTACATTTCAGGAAAAAAGGAATTCTTTTGTAACAATCAGATATTTTATAAAGAATGTTCCCTCAAATTGAATTTGTTCGGTGCTCTATTCTCCAGACTGCTTATCTGTTACTTGCAGGGCTGAATGCATGAGTTTCTTTGGGAATTCTTTGTGACTGAGATAATTTTAGAGAAGTTGTACCTAATATGCATGTGCATATCTATGACAATTTTTTAATGTGGGTTAATGCTGCCATGTTGTGTTATATCAAAAAATTGTTTGTTCCTTGCTGTATAGGTGGTCCAACATTTATAGTTATCTTACTGTGTTCTATCAACAACTATATTGCTACATTGCTTTCACTTTATTTTAGCATGCATCATTTTTCTTCACTGGAACTGCTAGATTGAAGCAATTCTACCCCATTTTGTTGTTTTCCTGTTTATTCTCTGTATATTATTTCTTCTTTAAACAAAGAGCTTCATATGGGTCTACGATGTGTGACAACAGTTTTTCGTTGGAGCTATGTGAACTGCTTTCGAACCTTTACTTCTAGAAAATTCTTGTCCCCATTGGACTTTTCACTCATTTGAAAATCTGCCTCTCTGCAGATTATTTCATTGATTATCGAGGCTGCTACTTGGTGCTGTATGCTTACGATTATTGTACTGGAGACAAGAATTTACAGCTGTGAGTTTAGATGGTGCATCCGATTTGTGGGAATATACGTGATGGTTGGGGAAGCTGCTATACTCAGTCTCGTGTGCTCTGTGAGGCAGTACTACAGTTCAAGGTATAGTACATTTGTAAAATCTTTTCTACAGTTCTTGTTTGGAATTCTCATTGTGAGACCCCGTTCTGATGAACAGGAACCTCCATGTGATTACTGTGCTATTCCCTGGATCAGTAGCTAGCACTCACATGTTTACAACAATTGGAATCACAACCACACCACAAATAATTACAGCGGAAACTAATATACAAAGAGATGCTTACAAAGCAGAGGATAACAGCAAAAAAAGCAATATCTTGTAGTTTGCCCATCCGACCCGCAGGCAACTAACAAGGCATAAACTCCAGATAGAAAACGACAAAGAAGATCCCGCAACCTACGACGAAAAGAGACTCGAAGCCTCGCTAACTCATCCACCTAAAATAATAATTAAGCAAGGGTGAGTACTTTACGTACTCAGCAAGACTTGAGCAAAACCTATAATATATGCTGGCCATTTCAAAGGAAAGGCTAATACAGTTAATTTGCAAAAAGCAAAATTGAATTGTAAAACAAGTTATCATTTGCAAACGGAATTTATAAAAGCAAGTTGATTGATAGGAAATATATACAATAGTAAGTAATACTCACAGTCCTCCATGACGTGAGTTCGAATAATCCAAACCATAAGGTCCATCAATGTCAGCCCTTCGACATAAAGCAACAGTTGCTAAAAACAAGTTCAGACCAAACCCATTTTAGAAAATTACCAAAGATTCTAACATTGGGAGGATTTTCCCCAAGTGCCCATTACCGTGGACGCGGCTAATCGATTAGATTTTACACTCTGCAGAGGTGTACACTTTACCCACAAGGAATGATCAACCTTTTTGCCAGATCAATTAACACACTTCCTTTGGTGTGTCGGCAAGAAGATCATACAGAGCCGTTACATTATCTAGACGTGGCTTTACACCAGCCCGGGACATTTGACCCTCGCCCTGAAAACAGAGACACTCACCCAAGTCATGGATCCGCATTTATCACACCCAACACCACGTCTCTGTCCATGGCAAGGCGTACACCGTTGCATTGGTATGTAGAAACCCCTACAGACAGACCTGACCGGAATGCCTATGCAATCTCCCGCCTTCCTTAAATGCAAAGCCACATCAAAACAACTTAATAGGCTAAGACCCGCCCATACAAGCACTCGTGGTTGCACGAAACATGGATCTACAACATCCCATTTGCTCGGTCCTTAATCCGACACGGGCGATACTCCACCCTACACTACGTGCATTTCCCTTTGCACATCCGGCTATCGCCAATAATCGCCCGCATCGAAACCATAGTTTTATTTTGGGTTTTTAATCAAAGTACCAGTAACCAACAGTGTCATATCCAACATTTTCCATTTCTCAAGAAACAAATTTTGATCTGATCATCTACTTCTAAGATTCTAAAGCATGGCTAAGCATGGATAATTATGAAATCGCATATACCCATGAAAAAATCAAATAATGTCTAAGCATAATCTATGGTTATCAAGGTTCACATGTCCATACTTATCAAGGAGGTTTCATGAGACAACAGGTATAACTACCAGTACCAGAAAATAGCGAATTTACAGAAAGTAAACGCATGCATGAAACATTTTAATAAACACAATGCAAATTAAATACTGGGATCAAGATAGTCAAAGGGGGTGCTTCCCTTGCTTATTTATTGCTTATGATGAAGACGCGGTCGCAGCTGACAGAGTCGACGACGGAGGCAACGACGTCGGATTCTACACATCGATCATTCGAAAATATAGCAAATATTCAACTTTAATAAGGGCGAAAGAAAACAGACATAAAATTAAATAAAGATTCACTACAGAAAACAGGAATGTTTTAGGGTTTGAATTATATGATTTCAAGACCTCATGATTTAGTTAATTACACATTCACATAGTTAATGGCTTTTATTATGAACAAAACACGGCTTCTTTTATAGGTTATCTATTCCTGACTTACGAATTCAAGAGGCTGAAATTATGAATTCTTGTATTTATAACTTTGAATTATAGATGCTAAAATTATTTGGATTAATAGAATTAAGACATTAGTTAAAGGATTATGCAAATAGCATTTAAATCCCTAATTGACTTTGCATAAGAAGAGTCTTGAATATGTTTGATTTGTTAAGCTAGGTTACTAGATTATTTATGGTTTTCAAAAGGTTCTAGAGATACAAATATATTAATTACAGATTTCTTCATTATTTTCGAGTTCGCTTATTCACAATATGAAGTTCAGAAATCATAATACTTAGGGTTATTTGGGTGACAGCATTTATATGCAGAACATGATGAAATAAGATCATTTCTTTGGAAAAGGATAGCATATACTTTGAAGAACATTTCTAAGCTGATTTCATACATTTTAGTGTTTAAACGAGATATTATATTCATTGTTGAAAAAGCTTATATGATATTATGGGTTGTAATGACCATAATACTTAAGGGTATTCATCTAGCAGGATTTAGTTGAAAAGCAAGTTGTAAATAAAATATTTGTCCAGATTATGGTAGTCTATATCCTAAATATCATTTCTAAACTGATCTTCCTAATATTTGCATTAAGATGAGATATTCTACGGGCTATCGAAAAGGCTTAAGTGATTCTATTGTTTAGAAAATATAACACATAGGGCTATGTTACTAGTTCATTTTACATGTAAAACATAGTATAACAAAATACTTCCTTTAAAATACAGTAGTATGCACTTTATAGAATATTTCTATACTATTTTCATAATTCTTTTCATTTGGACGAGGTACTTTATAAGCTACTGAAAACGCTTAAGTGTTTCTAACTTTACACGATAAAAGATCGATTTCCGATTAAGTTTGCGACTACACCATATAAGATAATCTATCCATTTTTCCGGTATAAACCCAGGATGACTATAAGAGCGTTTTAAAGTTAGTTTCATGATATTTGGCTTTTATCCGAAACGTTTTCCATATAAACGATCATTAGGGCCTAATACGTACTTAGCCCAAATTTGTATAAATTTGAAGTACTTTTGCATAACCAAGAAGGATATTACTTTTCGAGATTCTAGGATTTAATTTTGTAAAATTTGAAGTTCATTTGTGAAAGTTATAACTATTCAAATTATATAAGTATTGGAAATTCAATTATTTGGTTAAGTGTTATTTATAACTTTGTTATAATGATTCTTGTTGAATCATTTAGTTTGATCACTTTAGATATTTAGAACCCAATTTCTTTTCATGACTTTGCTTTTCATTAATTATGCATGTACCCACTTTTTTCTACATATACAAGGCTTATGTCTTGATACAAATTACACTTGTGTATATATGATATTTCATTAAAATATTTTAACAGTGGCAAATTACTCATCATTATACCAATTCATATCTTGGTACACCTATTAGATACTTTTCATATGCATATACATATATTGCTACTAATTATTATATGCACACACTTATCTTCATATATCTTTTTCATTTGACCCTTTTATTATTCATACATCAAATCTAAAGCAAGTTTATACCTTAATCATTTCAGCATATTATAGTAGCCTACTGACATCTAAGCTTTTATAAATCGATTTTATTTA
The DNA here is from genome assembly GCA_036346275.1 of Otatea glauca. Lineage (NCBI taxonomy): Eukaryota > Viridiplantae > Streptophyta > Magnoliopsida > Poales > Poaceae > Otatea > Otatea glauca. Next base: position 22,035,859 of record CM070719.1, on the reverse strand, counting down.
TTTTAGAATTTCCTTTATACAATTATTCATTTTTGAATATTTATTCTATTGAGAATAACCTTTAATGGGAAATGATTTAAACAAAGGTAAAATATAAATATTTTTATATATTTGATGTCCTGGATGTATAAAGGTTCTAATAAAATTGTTTTCATTAAATTCTAAGTTTATGTACAACATTTTAATATGTAGCATATATTGAGACCTATTGTTTGAATTTGAATTTCAACTTCATCCAATACTGTTTTTCAAAATATTTTTGTATATAATGGAACTACAAGGTTTTAGATGATTTTAGGATTTTGTTTCATTTGAATTGGATTAAAAATGCTAAAGTTATTCACATAAGAAGCTGGCTCGGTTATGAAATTGAAAGAAAATCGGAAATACGCTTTCTGAGGTGAGAGGCGCATTCACCTCAGTGAGCACTCACCGTAGCGCGCTTGACTGACCAGGGGGCTCCACCTCGTAGAGACTCAGAACAGGGGAGGCGACTAGGGCATGGCGGCTCCGGCGAACGGCGGAGCTCCGGCGAAGGTGAGGGCACAAGGAGCATCACCTCAACAAGGCGCACAAGGTGGTGTGGTTCTTCTCTTCCAGAAGCGATCGGACACGGCTGCCACCGTGGGCTTGCGGCGGAGGAGATGGCGGCTCGCCGAGGAAGAAAACAAGTCAATCTCAGCTCGAATCGGTAGCGAATCAAGCATCAGGGAGTACTAGGGGTTTCATTATACCTATTGGTAACATTCCTAGTTGGCTGAGGCGCTTCACCACCATGCGACCGGCGTTGGAGAAGAAGGAGGATGGCGCGCCGGTGTTGCAGGCAAGGGGATCTAAAATCAGACAGGGAATGAACTCAGGACGGCATCAGGTAGCTCTGGGTCAAACGAATTGAAGAAAATTTCACCGAGCAGTTGGATTGAAGTTTCCTCCCTTTTTTGGGTTGCCTCACAAAATAGCGAGGAGGAAGACTGCGGCTCTGAAGCGCTGGGTTCAGTGGATGATAAGAGGTGAGGAGAGGACTCAGAGGAGATGCGAAGCGGTATTTGTAGCCTCAGGAGGTCGGTCTCTCCGGCTTGTGGACACTTGATGAGACTCGCGGCTCAGTTCTATGCGCAAGGTGAGATGTTGCGTGAGTTCTGCTCGGCTCAGGATGATGCAAGCTGGCCAAGGTATGGCATGGGAAAGCTATGTGTGCGCAGGAGTAGGCGAGGAGCGGCATGGGCAGCACAGGGCGGCGAAGGCTCGAGAGAGTGCGAGCTCATCTCAGTCGGGAGAGAGGAAAGGAAGGGAAGGAGTGAAGCCAGCGACTGACAGCGGGTCCGGGGACCACCGGGAAGAGAGAGAGGACTTTTCCACGGCTTGGCTAGCGGTCAGAGACACTGCACATCGGGGCCCACATGTCACTGGGAGAAAGAAGAGACAATCTGGGAAGGCTCTTCTGGACAGGCCGGTTCTAACACAAATCCACCCATCAATTCACAGAGATATTTTCTCCAACTTTTTTACTAGAGCCTACTGGTAGTGTTTAGCATCCAGTAAAATTTTGGGACGAAAATACCGTATAATTAATTTATGAAAATTCTGATACTGTGCACTGCTCAAAATTTTGATTTTGGATTTTGATTTATTTAATGGTGCAAATATTACTATTTATTTTAAAACTTTTTTAATAGTTTTATTTGGGTCAAAGATGTCTCTATAAAAATTTCAAGTCAAAATATTGTGTAATTATTTTATAAAAATTCTGACATGATGATTTCTAGATTTTCAATGTGTCAGTTTTTGAATTTTTAAAAGGCTTAGATGACATGATAAATTTCTAAAAAATTTACCAGAGGTAAATACTGTATTTTGGGAATTATTATAAATTTTCCAGGTGCAGATGATTTTCGAAAGTTTTATAATAAATCTGCCCTTGCACTATCGGGAGGTCAAAAGGGATGTCTTTTCATTTGTTTAACCACTATGCTATGCATTAAAACTTATGTACCAGCTGAAATGAATTTTAAATATAAACTTTTCAAGATTTTACTTTTACCTTTTATCTTCTTACCATTTTACCTTTTTACCATTTCCCTTTTTCTATCCTCTTTTGTTTGATCTTCATTCAATACAAAAATCCAAGAAAATTCAAATAAAATCCAATAATGCCAAGAGAACTCGAAAATCAATATTTTAAAATTTAAAATATTCATTTTCATATTATTTTATTTTTTGGGATGTTACACTCATGGTGTTTTATCTGCCTGGCTTGGATCCCTATCCAGGTTAAACTCCAACCAGGAATGACATGCTTGTTGATAATACTGATTATGAACCTTTACCTGGCAGAGAGCAGACCTACCCTGAGAGACATACCAATCTATTCTTCAGTGAGTAAATATAATTTGTTGTGCACTATTTGAGACGCATCATTGTTTGCAGATAAGCTATGAATTGATTTATGAATTGTTGCTCCATTTAGATACTATGTTTGGAAGATCTACTAGGGGAAAATGCTCTGTTTTTGCTATGATTGTTATAGAATAGCATGGAATTTTACCAAAGGTTTTGAATCTTGTTCTTGCTGGTATATGATGCTTTGCTCCAATAATTTTAATACGCTATTTATATTATTATATATTTATAGCGCTAGGATTAATCACTGTTTTCCCTAAAGATATACAGTGTATGACGTGTTTCACATTTAGTTTAGTAGTTGTGCTTTCATTTTTGCTAACTTAAATGCTTAAAATCGTAGGGTGATGTGAAATTTGTTGAGGTTCTGAAAAGTCAAAATTACCATATAATTTATGAATGATATGTAAACAAGAACCTCCGTGATGTTTCTTTTCACAGACGGTTTGAAAACCGTCTGCGATGTGCCCTTACATTATTGACACATTGCTACTGACGGTTCACAAAATCATCAGTGATGAGGTTTGTGAACCGTCTGTGATGAGCTTTTGTGTAGTAGTGGGTGGAGTACATCTTCAACTGCAGGACGATTGTTCTGGAGGCGAACGAGGACGACCATGCAACTCATGCTTAAATGGAGAGATGAGTCGACTTGCTCACGAGTTAGCCATGGATACAAATCTCGCCAAAAATCGGAAAAATTTTGATGAAATCACGGATTTCGGACCCCCACAAGATTCAAAATCCCGTCCGGACTTAAAAAATTCAAAAGAAATTAAATTGCTACAATAATCTCAAAAATTTCAACGAGATTTCCCCAAATCTCACCAAAATCTCAGGATTTTTCACTTGTTTTTAAAATTTTATGGCCGGATTTGGTCCAATAACCCTTGAGAAAATCATCTTCTTTGAAAATTTGTTGAAAAACTGAATTTTTGAGATATTTTAAAATTTCATCAAAAACACTGTCAGATTTTTATAAAATTGTACAAGATTGATAATGATCTAAACAATTTATGTTACTATCTTTACTAGTTTAGGATTGTAAATTCACTGGATTGTGATCATGATTCAAAATTTTATGTGATCTTAAGCATTTCCTTAGCACCCTTCTGTAAAATTTTCAAAAATTCTAAACCTTTTTTGATTGCTAAAGCAAATCTATGTATTTATCATCAGGCTTTTATCAGGACGTAGCACTGTCAGAATTTTTGAAAATTCTTGAAGCTTGATCATCATCTAACAATTTTATGGAAATATCTACTACTTCTAATTAGAAGTTGGTAGCGGTAGTCCGTTCTCCCCCCTTCATCCCCTCACGTCTTCTCCACCCATTTACACGTGGATCCCCTAAACCAATGACTCCCCCATCGTCGGCATCGCCATAGGTGGCCTCCACGCAGACAAGATGCCCGTCGCCAAGGCCCACCCCAGGCCTCGCCGCACGCCCAGATCTGGCGAGGTGCTCCTACACGGCCAGGTCAAGACGCTCCTGCAGATGGTCGACGAGGAGTCCTGCACCGCTGTCTCCAGGCTCTCCTCGGCCTCTCCAGGTCCACCACCCAGCTCTTGTGCCCACACTGCCAGGGAGGACTTCCCTGTGCCTCATGGCCTCATGATGATGCCATGCATCCTCGAAGAGGAGCAACTGCTTCCGAAGCTGCAGGTGTTAATTATTATTAGTGTTCTTATTCTCAATCTCCATACAACAACCAAAAGATGAATTCTTTTCGACTTCTGATGAGGGAGATAGGGACTAATTTTGTCTAATTAACTCATGCGTGCGACAGTGATCATCCAAGATTTTTCATTGCCATCCCATTAATTTTTATTTACGCTTGCCACTGCACTGACATTTCAAACGTAGTTGTAATCTCTGCACTACCTTTTACCTAATAGGATCTAATACATTTGATGCAAGGAATTTTGCTGCATTGGTCAAGATCTTAGCGGTAAGTACACGAGTAATTACTCTGCTTTACTAGCTGCATCTAGCCTATTGTGAATGTGACGCCAACTCTGTGAAGATTCTCCAGCCAATTCATCTAAGTAGCACAAGTTACGCCATCAGCTTGTTGTTGCATTTGATCTTGAGCTGTTTTTTCTCCCGTTGTCGTGCAGGTCGTTGCAGCTTCTCTGTCGTCACCGTCGCTAAATGAGAACCTTGGCGAATGCCAGCTGAACCGTGTCTTTCCTCCAGCCTCCCACATCGAGTCGCGCATCCGATTCCTCCCCTTCGTCGAGACGTCGCCCTCTTGCTTTCTTGTACTTGAGCGCGAGCAGCCTCCCTTTCTACTCCTCTCATCATCATGGAGTGAGTCCGCAGCGGCCCGATAGAGGTATCTGAGAACGGCTTCAGGGAGGACAAAGCATGGCGATTCTTCCAGCTGCTGGTGTCTGCGCTTGCCTTCTACCACTCGATCGGGGTGTACCACCGCGACATCAAGCCGGAGAACCTCCTCGTCGACGAGTATGTTCTCCTCAAGGTTGCCAACTTTGGGCTCTACGCCCTTCGCCGACACGAACAGCCGGGAGGCCCTCCTCCATACCGTCTGCAGGATGCCTCTATATGTCCCACTGGAGGTTTTCACGCACAAGGGCTACGACGGCGCCAAGGCGAACACCTGGGCCTGCGGCATACCTTTCGGTTTGTTACTGTAAATTACTCAATTTTTCTGATGGTTTTTCTCATGTCTGTATCCTGTGAATTACTCGATCTTTCTGATCATTTTTGGCTGTTGATTCCCAAAGTGTAGGGGCTTGATACAATTTGTTTCTTTCCTTGTTTTCCTGCACTTCTGGTTTCTGAATCTCCGCATCTCCGAACTTTGAATTCAAAGAGTTTAAGCTTAGTTGTTGAAATTTAATGTCTAAACTCTGTTTTTTCGTTGTTATTCAGCGGCCCATGTATGTCCTACATGCTACGCAGACGCGCTCTGTTAAATGACATGTCAAGGTGGAATTGTTCTTCTCTTTTTTCTTGTGTCGTTTACTATGAGAGGTTAATTAGTAGTACATTTCTCTGTACTTCAATCTCCTTCACAGCTTGATCACCTCCTCCATGTTTCACTACTACACAAATATACATCACAATCAGTTCTTTTTTACCATCACAGTCGGTTCTAATGGTAGATGAGGCGCTGATATTACATTCGGTTCTTGCCCGATAAAGATAAGTTCCTCATCTCTATCGGTTCTTTGTAAGAAGCGATAGAGTTGAGTCTGTGATCTCTATCGGTTCTTACAAAGAACCGATAGAGATCACAGACTCACCGATAGAGATCACAGACTCAACTCTATCGCTTCTTACAAAGAACTGATAGAGATGAGTCCATCATCTCTATCAGTTTCTATAAAGAACCAATAGAGATGAGGCCGTCATCTCTATCACTTCTTACGAAGAACTGATAGAAATGAGTCCATCATCTCTATTGCTTCTTACAAAGAACCGATAGAGATGACCTCATCTCTATCATTTTCTTGTGATAACCGATAGAGATGAAGGGGTGTGGTGTGCTATTTTCCAATTCACCCTGCAATCAGCACATATTTCACACAATATGCATATATCACATTCACACAGCAATTGCAGACAACATCTCACATTAACAGAACACGAACACTTGGTTACAACAAACATATATCACATTCGTTCACAAAATAGAACTCAAACATGCTTAACCATCAGTACACATGCAATCGCATTCAGAAATGTAATATTATTCACATATGGTCTAGTAGGAGATTTCTGGATCTCTAAACCGTCCGTCCTTCGACATGTATTCTATCCAGTACCATTGGCATAAGTGGTCTCGTATCTTGTTGAGTGCAGTGTTGTCTACACTCTTCTGGGGGATATTGATATGCTGCAAAATAGAAACGAGTGCTCTAATTTAAGTTTTCAAATTTCGATGTGAAAGGCTAATTGTATTATTATGCATGTACATATACCTTAGGGAAATGGTCTGAGCCAGCAATCAAGATCACCATGTGATGCATGACGTACAAACCACAGAGGTCATCGCTGCCCTGTTGATGACACTGTGAAGAAAGAAAAATAAATTAAGAGACGAAGAAAATATGTCAAAAAATCTAAATCTTATATATGGTAGCCACTTGTACCTTGAAGCGCACATACTGCAGTTTGGAGCCCTTTTTGTCGTCGTGTGTCCCTCCTTCTACGACATAGTCCGAGAAATCCTATATACATTGGAGAGATGACATCGAGTAAAAAAATAATGAACGTAGTTAAATACAGAAAGTGTTAGATAAGAGTAGTGCACTTACTGCTCCAAAGGAGGCTTGATCGCGTAGGCCATCGGTCTCTTAATCAAATTAAAAGTGTACACTATGTTGTCACTTGAATGGAGCACGAGTAGAACCCAATGGTTCCTTATTAAATGGTATGCAGCGAAGGAAATAAGTTCACATACGGTTTAAGTGCGTACAAGTAATTGAACAGTGAAGTAGTACTTACTCCTCGTGGTACGGGAGTAGAATGAAGTCCTTCTTCGACTCAGCTTGCAATGCCTCTTGATGTAGCTGGCAACCCATTCCGGTTGAAGCCTAGTCGTCGTCGCGGACACAAGCTCAGGGTCGACGAACCCAACTAGTTGTCGATTCGTCACGACTCGCTGCCTCATTGCCCTAACTCGTATTGAATGTTAAAAAGCATAATGCAAAATCCTATGGAAGTCATAAGGTCGTGCTACGTGGTGTGATACTCACAGGGTCCAGGATAGTACAGTGGAAATATCGATGGATATCAGTTGGTACAGACGGAACAGATCCTCAAAACTTACTGGGAATGTCCCATCCTCCTCGCGGTGGAAATGTCCCTTTCTGTATCTAACATTGAAGTCGACAAGCCAGTCATTCTCTTTCACTTTGTCAACGTACCATTCATGGAGCTGTCGAGTCCATATGCCTAGAGCATTCAATTTCCTAGGAGGCAGAACGGGCTTTCCATGTACATAGGCCTTAAAATCATAAGGCTTCTCTGTGGCCTATGCCGGTTCTCCTTTCTAGGCTGAAGGAGTCTCCGAGGACGGGGCAGTGGGCTTTTCATATACCTGAGGGGGCGTTGTGGCCTTTGTGAGCCTTGCCTTTTTAGTAGAGGCCTCCAGTGGTTCTGTGGCTATCGTGCTAGTCCTTTTATGCACCAGCTCTGTACTCTGTGCAGGACTCATCACAGTCGTGGGAGCAGGCATAGGTACGATTGGAACATACAAAGCATGCGCATAATTAAGTAACTTGTTGCAATACTATTGGAATGGTACAGAAGATGAGAGGTTTTTTACCTTGACCAGTACAACACCTGTCATGGGCCACTTGATGAACGACATCAGCGCTTGCCCGAGAGTGGTGATGTCTTCGTTGGGGGGAACTCGAGCACATGTGATAAGAAGGCTTCGTGGACGTAGTACACCTGGACCCTCATGTTGCCCTTCCCCAAAGGCTGACCATGTACCGTGTCGGTCTCCTTGCATGGAAATGCAACCCCGCGTGCAGCCTCAACAGGAAATCCGTCTTCCGTCGGAGTAAGCTGGCACTTGGTAGGCACCTACAAAAAGTGCGCAACTTGATAGAAAACATATGAAGTTACCCTCGCACCTTTAAGTTAAGAAAAATTAATTATTACCTTCAGTTGGGGACCGAACTTATCATTTTTGGAACTGCAGCTACTTGGTCGGGGCACATGTTTCTCTACGGTAGGCAGGGGCATCTGGCTCTGACTCTGGGAGATCATCGCCATCATCTTGGCCCTCAGGTGCTCCTCACGTGCCATCATCTCCACCCTCATCTCCTCCTCATGTGCCGTCATCTCCCCCCTCATCTCCTCCTCACGTGCCGTCATCTCCCCCCTCATCTCCTCATTGATCTCCTCCCTCAGCTGCTCCCTGAGCGTGTCCTTGAGGCGCTCCGCGCGTGCCTCGCATGATCTTGATTTGGTACTCCCAGCGTCATCTTGGAAGTAGGACTTCTTCGTATGCCCCGCCCCTGTGGCAAGCACCTAGCCCTTATGGTCGGGCTTTCCAAACGCAGAGGACAGGATGTTATTTGACCCTTGGCTAAGAAAGGTCCCCTGCTCTTTCCTCTGGCTTACCTCCTCCTGCAAGAAGCGAGTACGAATTAGATCTAAAATACAACATGAATGGTCGACTGCAATGTACTATGTTTGATGTCTTACGATGGTGGAGATGACTTGTGCGGTAGCAGGGTTTGGTACTACTAGCTGCCTGTCCGCAGTTTTCTATGTCCTCGCTAATACCCAGTGACATGCCCGCTCCTCACATATATGTGAGTAAGGCATCGCTGTCTCGGAGTTAGCGCACTCCTCGACTAGTCGCACCCATTCTACTTTCTTCCCTTCGTAGCCGCCTGAACCGAGGTGGTGCGCATGCGTGTTCTGCCTCTAGGTAGCAACGTTCTTCTGCCTTAGCTCCTCCGCCTCAGGTGTACTCTTGATCCTTGTGAACTCCTCCCAAACATCGAGAGTCACGAACGGATACCTCTCGAATGGTGTACGGCCTTTTAGCACGTACTCACTATGCATGTAGATCCTAAAGTGCCTCAGAGCCACACCCATCCTCTTCATGGCATACCGCCTGGCATTGTTTTCATCCTCCTCTTCTATAATCCATTTGCCCTTAACCTCGTCCCACAACCGGTTCTTCTGCTCGGCGCTGACCTCCTTTCTCCAATCCTTAACCGTTATGGGAACTCTCTCCCTCGCCAATTGGCCGAGGAATGAGCGGTATCGCCCCTCGTCTAACATAGTCATATATTTGACATGAGAGAAAGCAATTCGTAGGTAATATGTGAACTTGACAATAAATCATGTAAAGCAATAGCTCAATAGATAATTCAAGAAAAGTTTGTATGTTGACCAACTAAATACGTACGAACGATAACTCCTAATCTCTAAATAGGTTTGGTTCTAATCCCATTCGAGGATATGTGGTTCGGGCAAGTTCCTAAGCCGTTGTACAACTCCAGAGAAAATTTCGGCAGCATCTCCCCGCTGTTCTCCAGATACACGTCTCGACAACAGGTCAAGAGGGGTGTGTATCCGGAGAACACCAGGATATAGGTCATATCACTATCGATTTTGTGGAAAAATCGATACAAATATAGGTCATATCACTATTGGTTTTGTGGAAAAACTGATACAAATGTAGACCAATATCACTATCGATTTTTAGAATAAACTGGTACAAATATGACTATCACTATTGGGTTTCCAGATAAAGCATGATGAAGTCTGAATTTTCAGAATTCATTAATGAAAGAGTAAAAAGGCCACAGCTTTTGCAAATATAGTTGGAATTATTTCAAATTTTGCATAAACATACTTTGGGATGTTACAGGTCTTTTCAAAAAATAATTTTCCAAAAAAGAGTTAGCACTAAAAACAGATGCAAGAATTCACTTTGTAGGTGTGATTTTTGCTTAAAGACTGCAAAAGTCAAAACTTTTGCAAATAAAGTCCAGGTTTTTCCAAAATTTCCATAAATAAACTTTGGACTAGTTAGAAGATTTCCCAAAAAGAAAAATGTCTAAACGAATTTTCTTCGAAAATACATGGCCAAATGCGGTTAGTACGCATGAAGAATATTTAAATGACCAAATTCTGATCCAGGAGGTGAAACTCACATAATGCTAGAATATTATGTACATAGGTCAAGATTAGTTTTTCGGCTACTTTCAAAATGAAATAACTTATGATCAGTTGGTCTTTCTAAAATCATTTGAATAAGAGAATTGTTACGAATGACCAACTAGAATGTAGATTTCAAATATGTCACAATGTTCCATGAGAGATGATAACCATACAACTTTACCCAAATAAAAGGCACGATAAAATAGATGTCTTAAACACTATTGGCTTAAACCAAATAAACGGTATGATAAAATGAACAAACAATACAATAGTTCCTTTATTTACAGTATAACCCTTCTTGATGATCTACACGCATGTAATTTCTTCTATGTGTGTCGTCGTCCCTGCTAAGACAGGCCCCATCTGCAAATGGAGGAATTTCATCAAATTGATTGTATTCTTCTTCATCTACAACATTTTCGACACCAACGATCCGCCGCTTGCTGTAAAGGACGACGTGCAACCTTGGATTGGCCGGATCACGCACATATAAGACTTGATTTGCTTTCTTCGCAAGTATGAACGGGTCATCTTTATAGGCGAGTCTGTTTAGACCCACAAGAGTAAAACCTCTCTTGTCGACCTTCACCCTATGTGGAAGTCCCACCCACTTACATCGAAATAATGGAATTTGGTATATTCTGTAATCGAGCTCCCAAATTTCTTCGATCATCCCATAATACGAGTTCATTGCCGTTGAGGATCCTCCTTTCGAGTGATGTTCATCGGATAGAGCATCTATGCTTACACCACTATTTTGAACAGTATTCTTCGCATCCTGACTTTCAGTGTAAAAGGTGTACCCATTAATATCGTACCCCTGCCATGTCTGTACATTAAATCTAGGTCCGTCAGCCAACCATTTGACATTCTCACTAACAGAGACCTCTGCCTTTTGTTTGAACCATGTAACAAATCTATCGTTGTATTCTCGCATGATGGAAAACTCATCCATATGTGGATTCTCTTCCCGTAATATCAACTTGTGCTGCTCGATGTACCCCGCAAATTCTGTGCTATGCTGCAAGACTATCAAATACACTTTGCAATACATATCATACCGTAGCCTCGTTAGTTTCGAGCCCACGGTTCCTTTGCCAGCAAGTCTGCCCTCATGGCGAGATATAGCAACACCGATTGCTTGTCTTTTTCTGAGATAGTCCACACAAAACTCAATAACCTCTTCAGTTCCATAACCTTCCACAATACTACCCTCAGGCTTCGACCGATTCCTCACGTAGGACTTTAATATACCCATGTACCTCTCGAACGGATACATGTAACGTAAGAAAGTGGGTCCACATATCTTAATCTCTCTAACAAGGTAATCAACAAGGTAGACCATGACGTCGAAGAACGACGGTGGGAAATGCATCTCAAGCAAACGTAGGGTTTACACCACCTCACTCTGTAAGTTGTCTATCACATCGGGGTCAATAACTTTGCAGGAGATCTGTAACACCCTAAAATTTGCTCTAATTTAAATTTTGAAGTATTTTTTTTTTGAGAATTTCTGGGAATTTATTGGAATTTAAATTGGATTTACTTATTTCTGACCTCTCTTGAATTTCAATAAATTCATTCAAAAGTTTATACAAAGTTGTATTGAAAATATTTTATATGAGTTCCAAATGTCTCAAAGTATTTTCTAGAATTTTTTTGGATTTTTTCGGGTATTTTTGCTATTTATTTCGACTTTGTTTATTTATCTGATTTATTTTTAATCAGAAATGTTTTAAAAATTGGATGAATAGTCTTGGGCGGCCAAGATCGTGCTCGGCCGCCCACCGCGCCAAAACCCTAGTCGCCAAGGCCGAGCCGTCCGTCGAATTCGCGCGGTGCGTTGCGCCACGTCGCCGAACGCGTGCGCCGTCGGATCTTCGCTGCGCGGACGTCCAGGATTGCGCCACGTCGGTCGTCTTCGCGAGATCACCGGAGCTAATGCTGTTGATCGTTTCAGCTTGTTTCGCCGCCTGTAGCGCGCACGTCGAGTCCATTTAAGCTGCGTTGGTGAGCGCGTTTTGCAAAGGACTCAACGCCGCATATTTTGACTACTTGCACGCACGTCGAGACGCCCTCTAGCGCCCGCTTTTGCTCGCCGTAGTTACGTCTCTGCGCCGCTGTCGTTTTTACTTCGCCCTGTTGCCGTCCGTCGCCTTCCGCCGTGTTCCGACCATGTACCGGGTTCACCGAAGAAAGCCGTGTCGATCCGGGTACTTCTTCGCGCCAGAGAGCTGCTACAACGCCGTCGCCGAGGTCGTCTTCCTCAGCTCCGGCAACTTCTTCGTCCGAGCCGCCGCCGACCCCGCCGAACTCCCTCAGCCATCTGATCATCATCCAACCGCTACGGTGAGTCCACGTCGCCTCCACCTCTGTATATGTTTAGATTGTTTCATGACCGTTAGATCTAGATTAAACGGTAGAGATTGGGTTTAACTTCTGTAACGCGTTTAGATCTAAGTCGTTGGACCGGTAATGGACGCGTAGGATTGAGCCACGTTGCGCCATGCACAGTAAACAACTCAGAATACCGAGACCGTTGGATTGAATCTCAGTAGCGAGGATTAGATCTAGGACTGCCTCATGAATCTGTGCCGTTCATTTTTGAACATGCGGCTAAGATTGCGCCGAACCCTTGCCGAATCAGGATCAGACGCGTGCGCACGTTGACTGGGAACCGGACCAAATCCTGACCGCCGATTTTGAATGAGCCGTCGCGATGTCGACGCGTGTCATTGCGTAAAACCGAGGAATCACAGTGGCGGCGCGGTGCTGGCCGTTGGATCTGAGCGATCGTTGGATGCGCGACGCGTGTCGCGTAGATATCGAGGCAGTGCGGTGTGGCGCGTGGATCTGGCCGTTGATTCAATGAACGGCTCAGATCTTGCCGCGTGGATGCGCTGTTCTGGTGGACCGAGTCCACGGTAGACCAGAGCCGAGCCGTGAACCGAGCCCATAGACCGAGGCGACGTGGTGGCACCAGAGGCTGCCACGTGGCATGCTGACGTCATCGCTGACGTCATAAATATTTTTATATATAAAAATATTTTGCCCGAAATTCTTTTCTGTGCTGACGTCATCATGATGCGATGCTGAAGTCATAAATGCGATTTTTCAGTATAAAAATAATTTGGAAAAATCGGATTTTCTAATTTCTGTATTTTTAGATTTTATTCAAACTTCAAATAGCTATAACTTTTGCATTTTAACTCGGATTTGGGTGATTCAAATTTCTAAAAATTCATAAAATTGTGTCCTATTTAATGATGTATTTTATTTGAATTTTTGAGGTCATTTAGTCCTCTGTATTAGCTATTTATTGCATATATTGTTTGTACGCGTAGACGCAAATTTGCCGGAAGGTTTCGAGGAAGAGTTCGTCGCCTAAGACCAAGCTTCGGAACATGACCAGCAACTCTTTGAAGGCAAGTAATGCTTTGATCATTTTGATCCCAGATTTTAAAATGTAATTTATGCTTTGAAATTATGCATGCTTATTTATTAGAAATGAACTTAAATTAATTTGGGATAATGTAGTTAATCAACCCATTTTGTTATGCCACCTTGAAATTAATAATTGTATGCCCTAAATCATTGTCACCCTACGTTTGATTATATTAATTGGATGTTAATATTGTGCCAACACGGGAGGCTATACCGTGAGTAGATGCTTAGCCTTGCAACGAATCATGAGTGGTCTTTCGGGAAAATGCTATAATACTGATTAAAGATATATGGAATGTATTTTGAAAGTGGTGTGATGATGCCACATGATGAGATTGAGGTACAGAGACCTGTGTGGTTCTGTACTGATGTTGAGTTATTGCTGGCATGTGTTGCACAATAATCAACTAGGTGGGAAATGATTTAGACTGGGGCAAGTGGCAAGAGGTTGTGTGCTAGGTGGGCCTGTGTGGCATTGGGTTGATGAGTGTTGTGAGTCTGTGTGCCACAATGGGCTGTGTGCCACTGTTGAGTGCTGGAAGTCTTGCCTTGGTCAGTTAAGGACTTCACCTTGCAAGCCTTTGATCTGAGTCACCCGTACAACCACATGTCTGGTATGGGACAGACCTAGTTGATTAGGGTTCTGATATCTTTCCTCTGATACCTCGGGGTGGCAGTGCACGGGGGTGTATCTGTATGGGGGAGCGTACCTGTGCTACGGCTTGGTGCCCATCCAACGGTGATTGACCTGTCCTATACTTCGGCTCTGTGTGAGGGAAGTGATAGTGAGGGTAATACCGGAGAGGTTCTTTGGTTAAGGTAGAGGTTCCTGAAAAGCTTTGTTGCGGACAATCACCTGTATGGTGAGCGGCTGTATCTTGTGGGTAAAGTGTACAACCTCTGCAGAGTGTCAAAACTATTCGAATAGCCGTGCTCGCGGTAATAAGCATTGCTCGGGGATTACAGTCAAGGGGTAGATCTTCATAAATAAAAATGTGGAAAGGGTGGCTGTGTGCCAATGCTAAAAATGAACTGTTAAGGCTGTATGCCGAGAATCTTCGAAGAAAAACTATTTGAAGATATTAGTACTATCATAATTGTTTTACTGCTTTAATCTAAATAAAATACTGGTTTAAAATGCTGTTCATGCAAAAGAACCAATTAAGCCAATCCTTTGGAATAAGCTTTGCATATAGTAATAGCGCTGCATTCCGTGCATTACTTGTTGAGTACCATGTGTACTCACCCCTCCTTGCTTATCAACACCAACATCAGTGGAGGAGTCTACACCAGCCTGGGAGGAGGAGTACATTGAGGATCCGAGCAATTAGGGGGCAAGCCCAGTCGGTTGCCTGTGGCAAGATGAAGGCTTCCACGACATTTATTTTGTTCCGCTGCTATTTCGTTTACTCTGAATAATGTAAGCCCTGCGTGGCTGATTTTATGTAAGGAGACCATAAGGTCATACAACTCAGTTTATATGAGTGTTGCACTACTTATTTTTTTATATCGCTGTGAATGTCTGTGATGTGCAACCCTGTAAAGACTGTGTGTGTTAGCGTGATCCTGGACTAGCATAGAATACACAGAGGGTCCGGATTTGCAGATTCGGGTCCCGACAAGATCGCATTGAAGAAGTAACACAGCTTTGTGATTGCCAACCTAACATTCTCTGGTAGAATATTTCGGATTGCAACTGGGAGCATTTGGGTCATCAAGATGTGGTGGTCATGGGACTTCATGCCAACAACTTCAAATCATCCATGGACACAAACTTCTTAATGTTCGTGGAGTAGCCAGATGGAACTTTAATACCTTGGAGACATTTGCAAAGGTCTTCTTTCTCCTTCTTGGATAGGGTGTAGCATGCAGCCGGGATGTACGAACATTTTCCATCCTCCTCTATCACTGCAAGCCTGGGCCTAATTCCCATGTAAGCCATGTCGCGACGAGCATTCACACTATCCTTGGTCTTTCTAGGTATGTTTAGCAGGATGCCAACCAAATTGTCATAGACATTCTTCTCAACGTGCATGACATCAATACAATGTCGGACATCTAACTCCTTCCAGTACGGTAAGTCCCAAAATGTTGACCTCTTCTTCCAAATGGTCCTAGAACGAACAGATTTACGGCTCTTTCCGTACTGAACATCGATATCCTCTACATGTGAATATACTTGCCTTCCACTCATAGGCTGCGGTGCCGAACGGACTTCCCTCTTCCCATCAAATTTGTCATCCATCTTACAGTATCGATGACTTCGAGGTAGAAACCTACGGTGACCCATATACATAGTTTTATTGGAATTTAGCAGCCATAGGCTCTCAGTCTCCTCTTCACAAATAGGACACGCTTTGGCTCCTTTCGTACTGTAGCCCGCCAAATTACCAAGGGCCGGGAAATCATTTATGATGCAAAATACCATAGCCCGTAGGGTGAAATGCTCTTTTTTGTACTCATCCCACACCACGACCCCCTTATTCCACAATTTTACCAAATCCTCGATCAGTGGTGCAAGGTACACATCAATATCATTTCTCGGCTCTTTGGGTCCCGAGATTAGCAATGATATCATGATATACTTCCGCTTCATGCACAACCAAGGAGGGAGGTTGTAGATACACAACAGAACTGGTCACGTGCTGTGACGACTGCTCATGTTACCAAACGGATTCATTCCATCGGTACTCAACCCAAATCTTATGCTCCTCATTTCGGCACCAAACTCCTCATGTTTTCAATCGATGTTTCTCCATTGAGCCGAATCAGCAGGGTGTCTCAGCTTGCTATCTTCCTTTCGAGACTCAAAATGCCAACGCAACAATTTTGCCTCTCTGGGATTTGCAAACAACCACTCCAGACGGCGAATGACGGGCAAGTACCACAATACCTTGGCCGGTGCACCTTTAGTGACCTCTTCACCATCGTTGCCCCAGCTCTTACGCTTCTTGTCATTACACTTCTCCTTTTGTTTGTACCGGGGCACACTGCAAACTGGACAAACGTGCAGCTCCTTATGTGCGTTACGGTACAAGATGAAACCATTCGAACATGCATGTATCCTTTCTATTTCCATTCCCATGGGACATAGTAGCTTTTCGCTTCATAAATGCTTGTTGGCAACTCGTTTCCCTCTCGAAGCACATCTGATAGAAGAACTAGAAGTGCATTGAAACTTGTATCTGCCCAACGGTGTTTTGCCTTCAGTTCGAACAATGCAAGGACCGAACCCAACTTGGTGTATTCCGCTTTGCAACCTGTGAACAGCGGTTTGGCATCGTCTTCCATCAAGCTTTTAAACTTTTCAATCTCTCTTTCCGTGTAATTACCCTCCACATCCTGCAATATTTGCTCCAAATTCTCCTCGTCAAACATATCAAACTGCAACTCGTCATCTGGTTCCACCATCTGTTCGTTGCATACCGAAAGGGTACTACCTGTCTCACCGTGATGGATCCAACACGTATAATTCCTCACGAAGCCACGTCGAATCAGGTGGTCATCGATTTGAGATGAGTTGTTAAATCTTCTCAGATTGGTGCAATCAATGCAAGGACAATATATGAAGTTTACACCCCTCCTCACCATGTCCTCTTCTGGAATTTTTTTAAACTCCTTAACAACCGTCTGAAATTCAGCACTCACATGACTTTTCTAATACATCCATTCCTCACGGTCCATCTGCAATTAAACTTCGCACAATAAATTAAAGAAAAACTGGAGTGACACCTATCTAGCTATTTGAAATATTGAGACACCATTTCAGTTAATTTTACCTTTGCAAAATAGAGGACAAGTTCTAAGATATATAAAATATGCACTCCCGGTCGATACCTAGATTCTTCCCTAGTTGAGACCTTCCAATTCCCTAGATAGGAGACATACATTGCAAACATCAACAATGATATCGAATGAACTAATTATATAGTGCAGTAGCTTGCAAATCTTTTGATTACAACGAAACAAAACAAGGGTACCAACGATGACTCCTAATCTCTAAATAGGTTAGGTCCTAATCCCATTCGAGGATATGTGGTTCGGGCAAGTTTCTAAGCCGTTGTACAACTCCAGAGAATATTTCGGCAGCATCTCCCCGCTGTTCTCCGCATACACGTCTCGACAACAGGTCAAGAGGGGTGTGTATCTGGAGAACACCAGGGAGACGCTACCGAAATCTACTCTGGAGTTGTACAACAGCTCAAGAACTTGCCCGAACCACATATCCTTGAACTATCCAAAGAACGTGGACAATTAGAGACTGCTTTCTTATACATATGCTATTTCGATCAGCATATTTATAAACAAGCAACCTCGAACGAGAGACGTAGGTTCTATAGCCTAAACTCTAACATTCATCACATGATTACAACAATAATTCCAGATTAACACGAGAGCACTACAAATTAAGATAATTAAATTCATGTATGCTTGTCAAATAGAGTGCAAAACCTGATAGGATATACATAATGCCAGTGCAACCTAAACTTTCTTCGCGACATGTCAAAATTACATACTACAAAATGAAGGGGTTTGAAGGAATGCTCACATTTTGAAGAAAACCACAAATCCTGCAAAATGAGGGGAAATCTCCTCAGGCTAGGCTTCAAATTTACCCTCTTAACACCCACCCTTGAGGATTTCAAATTTTCTCACCCAAGTATTGCTTCCAACCACAAAATATGAGTTATTTTTCGGGTGGCGGCAGAGAAATATCCTTTGGAACAAAAACAGAGGAGATTTCAGCCCGAGGGGTATAAATAACCTAGCGACACACATCACAATCGATTCTCAATTAAGAAGAGATTGTGATCTGTGCACACATCACTATCGGTTCTCACTTGAAAAGCGATAGTAATGTGATCATGCACATCACTATCGGTTCTTATGTGAGAAGCGATAGTGATGATTACATGCACATCACTATCAGTTATTATGTGAGAAGCGATAGTGATGTGCATTCTCATCACTATTGCTTCTCACATAAGAAGCGATAGTGATGACAACGTGCACATCACTATCGGTTCTTTTGTGAGAACCGATAGCGATGTGCATGATCATCACTATCGCTTCTCACAAAATAAGCGATAGTGATGAGCACGTGCACATCACAATTGGTTTTTTGTGAGAACCGATAGAGATGTGCATTAACATCACTATC
Organism: Otatea glauca; assembly: GCA_036346275.1. Lineage (NCBI taxonomy): Eukaryota > Viridiplantae > Streptophyta > Magnoliopsida > Poales > Poaceae > Otatea > Otatea glauca. The sequence continues at coordinate 22,017,191 of CM070719.1, read as the reverse complement.
GCTTCTCACATAAGAACCGATTGTGATGTGCCCAGTGCTACATCACAATCACTTCTAACCTGAGAACCGGTAGTGATTATTATTAAAACCTCTCCTAAGTCGTCTGTCACAATCGTTTTTTCCTAAAAACTTAAGAACTGACCCAGATGAAGTGATGGTGATGTACCATTCTGTAGTAGTGTTTCCTCATGTTTCAGATGCGTGTTGTGCTGGATACATGCCACTCAGTGAGAGGTGTGGTGGGAGGTGCGGTGAGAGCAATTGCCTAGAATTATGCCTTACGATAGAGGTGCATGCACAACACTCATTATTTTTTCTCTTTTTTCCTTAGCTGATAACTTTCCTTTCAGTTTGTTACATTTTATTGGAATGGATAATTTTATTTTCTGAGGATAATTATATTTTCTGTTGGAATTGATAATTTTATTTTGTGAGGATAATTGTATTTTCTGTTGGAATGGATAATTTAATTTTCTAAGGATAATTGTATTTTCGCTCGCTATATGTAGGTTTCAGTGCTTGTAGTGCTAAACCGGTTTGCTAGTGTTTGACGACGCGGGAAGGTGCACGTGAATCACGGCATGTTCTAAAGCTGCACGGGTAGAAGCTGGAGTTGATGCTGCTTGGTATTGCTCGGCAGCAGGTGGAATTTTGCTTTGTCTTTTCTCCTCTCTGTGCTGCGAAATTTTAAATGTTGGTGGTGGTTTGGGTGTATCAGTGTATGTGAATTAGTGATTCTGTTTCGTTATCAGTGTATGTGAATTAGTTATTCTGTTTCATTTTGCAAGAGGTAGACGAGCTGATCATTGGGCTGCCCATGTCGGCAGATAGGACAGAGACGAGTTCATCAATTTAGGGTAAATGTCTGTTGGTGTTACTACACTATCTCATTCCCTCACATGGATGTAATCTTGTTTTGGTGGATACAACCATGGTGAAATGTGAATTCCACCAGTGGTGGGGGCTCTTTTGTGAAATGTGAATCATTTAACAACCTTTTCTAGTTTTGAGTCCTTGTTTGGAAGTAATTTGAGCTAGGATAAGGAGTCCTTTAGTATTTCTTGGGATTTGTTGGAGGTTGTTATCACTTCTGTTTCATGCTCTTGTTTGCTAGGTTGGTTGCGGTGATTATATGTTTTGCATATTCTGGATCTTTGCAGGGAGTCAGTTTCTGCTAAAAATTTATTTTACTATTTAATATTGAAATGGTGTGTGCAAGCTACATAGTCTCATACAGTTCATGGTTTTGTTATTGCTGATGCCTTTGCAGTTGGGCTTTACTGCAATTGGGTTGAAGACAGAGGATGGGGTTGTTCCTACTGTGGAGAAATGTGTAACCTCACCATTATTGGTAATTGCTGTTAATTTGTCCAACTATGGTTTTTTTTTGCTATATCTAGTATTCACCTAAAAGATGTGGCATAACTTTGTATATAAAGTTGTTGCTGGATTAAATGTTTACAACATTTGCATGTTGGCTCGACCAAATAGCAATTGTATATTTTTAGCATAATCTATGATAGTGCTCTTGTATATTCATGGGTTATCTTACGCTAAATTAATGATAGCTTACAATAACTATAGTCAAATCTAGCTCTCTTCTTGCATATTAACATATCTCACAGTGCATTCAGGAAACCGGGAATTCAAAACTTGCTAGGTTGGATTAAGCTTCACTAAACCAGAAAACAGTCCCAGAAAATCAGCTATTCATGTGCCAAGCTTCATATTGAGCCAAGCTAGGGCCATACTTTGAAGTGCAGGAAACAAGACAAACCAGCCCTACCCAACACAAGGACCTACTAATTCATAAACCCAGAAGGGTTAAATGAATACCAAATTTGTAGTGATATTATGTTATAAAATTGTTAGATGAATGTTAACATTTGGTTCTGGCCCAGACACTACCTGACCTGGTTGGTCTGTCAGTAAGGCCTAAATAGCTCAACACCACCGTTATCGTCAACGGATAGGAACCTAAAATCATATTGAGGGCACCACAATAATTCACAAGCACTGCCCATGCAATATCACGATTTGATGTCTGCACTTTATTGGAGATGTGCTAATTTTACATATATCTTGTTTTGTCCTTGACATGATCACATTTTGACAAACAAAGTGCATCTTAGCTAGATCGTCACTGGGTGTGGAATCTTGGGGAGCCTCGAAGGAGATGTCAACGGCCATCTTCTCCCCAGGTGTGAGCGAAAAATAGTTGTCTGAGTATAGGACTGGAAGGATTCTTGTGTCCCTGTGACTCTCCTGTGTGGATGACTTAGAGGTATGCGCTGAAAAATGAAGGAAAAAGGCGACGCCTAAATCAGTTCTTTTCTCTATCGGATTAGATTTTTAGAATATGGAAAATGCAAGAAAAAAAAGATTGAACAGAAAGTAACTCGCATAGTTAGCCCTGCCATCTGTTGGGTTTTTGTTGGGTTTTTTTATGACATATAACACACGCTAACGGTAGCAGAGCAGGGCTGAAGTGATACTTTTTGGCTAGGTCTTTCATTTTAAGATAAATGTTTGTTCTTCTCCAATCACTCTGCCCAAAGCTGTGGTTGCACTTCCTACTAGTAGCATAAACATATGTTTTGAGACAAGAAAAAAGAGAAGACATGGATGGAACAATTTGATCAAGAGGGCAAGGGAAATCACCCTAATCATGTGAATTTCATGTCAATTGTAGGTTTGCATATTCTTTCTTTGTTTGTCCGAAATCATCAAAATACCAGATTCAATATATGATGCATGTACAATTCTGACCAAACATGGTTGAATTGATCTAGCTTTGTTATGTGGCACTATCCAGTATACTTGATTTTTAGTTTTAGTTGGATGGGCTATATAAGATGATCTTGCCACTGAATTAAGTAGTTAGAAACTTAGAACGCCATCAATTAACCTGTACTGAAATTCAATTGGATACAGTGAAAAACCATCCGTTTTTAATAAGAAGGAAAGGAGCCTTGGTTTATTTAAATCAATATTTAGCTACATCAAAGTTCATACAACTAACCATTGTCAGTGGGATGTCTGGCTAAGCTCAATACTTATAATAATAAGAACCTTTATTTATCCAGAAGTATGTATGTATCCATGTTAGATGTTACATTGTTACGTATGCATATGTTAATGTTAAGCCATGATGTTTGTTTTTGAATGTCCTGACAGATCACTGGTTAGTGGCACTGTGGAATTCACTGTTATAGTCCATGTTTTTTCCAAGGCAAAACATAGTTCATATCTTGACGTGGATACATACTACTGTAGAAATCCCAACCTTTGTTTCTGGCTTGCTGCTATTGATAATCATGAGAAACAATGCAATCATCTATTTTGTATGTTTCGATGAATTGATTTAAACATTCAACCTTGCACATTCAGAGTGAACAGTATCATTCAAACAGGGTTAATGCTCTTTGCAAAAAAAAAATTGTCGCAAATTGAGTTTCCATTGCAATGCACGTGAACATGACTTGTATTAATGATACATTAGGACCATCCACAAAAACTTTCAAAATTTTCTAATGTGGTTTGAACCTTTTTATCTTGTTCAAGTTTGCCGGTAAGGCTTTTAACAGGACAGTAGCACTGTCCGAATTTTTAAACATTCTTGATGTTTGATCATCACCTGAAAATTTTATGGGAATATTAGTGATATTTCAGAATTATGCACAAAAAATTCAAAATTTTCTAACCACGTTGTTCCATTTTTCATTTGGTTCAAATTTACCGGTTAGCGTTTTATTAGGACAGTAGGAATGTTTGAATTTTTAAAACTCCTCAGATTTGATAATGATTTGAAATTTTTACGAGAACATTAGTGATGTGTTAAGAACCACCAAAAACAGCTTGAAAATTTTTCGACATCGTTTGAGATATTTTTCGCTAGATTGCATTCACCGAAATCTCTGCAAATCTTGCCAAGATTTAGGAATTTCGCCCGAAATTTTGTTTTTTCCGGTAGAAATTAAACCGGATTTGAATTTTTGTTTTTGAATTTTGTCCAAGATTTACCTGAAATTCCGAGATCTCGGAAAGATTTCGGATTTCGGTCACCAGCGAGATTTCATCCGAAAACGAAATTTGAATCCTTGGAGTTAGCTTAGTTAGCTGATACAATTTCCACTTAATTTGTATATTACCCAGCTCGTTGAGAATGACAGCTGTAACGTTATTCGTTGCTAATTACCTCTTAAAAAAGCAGTTGTTGTTATCCAAACTGCTACACTCACATCGATAAGGTATAACCAGGAATTATAGCAACTAGGTTTCATTCTCAAATATCGATCTAATAGGTTAAAAAAATAACTTCACTCACATATTTGGATCTTGCTAGCTTTCCAACCCAGAATTAATAAAAAACCTTTCTAGTTCCAGACAGATCTGCCAATAAGAATAGCAGATGCTTAACCCTTTGTTCCAATACCTAACACACTATATAATTTAACCATCTATCCATCCAATGTGCAAGTTCATATAGTTCCTAAGCAAAAAAGCAAGCTAGTAACACCCGTGAGCCCAAATTAAGCTAAATTAACAATGACTATATGGACGAAACATTTAATCAGCATCGAGCTAATTCTGAAAACCTCCTTGAAAGCTACTGCTACTGCTGCCAGGCAGCCCTGTCAAGTTGTGCTGCATCTGGAAGGTGACAGCATCCATTGGATTATTGAGCGTGCTAATCGGCCAGACGCCGGCGTTCATCTGGGGCTCGAGATTGTAGCCGGCACCGGAAGCAAAGCCATGCCCAAGAAAATCATCATCATACCCTGCAGGGGCAGCAAAACCCTGCCCAAGGTCATCAAAAAACCCAGCAGAAGCTGCCGCGCCTACGTTGACGACGTTCGTGGCATAAGGCAGGCAGTCCATGAACCCAGCACCTGCACCAGTCAGACCGAAGTCGGATGGTGCTGCGAGTGCCGGCCGTGGCGGCATCTGAAAGGCGAGGCATGGCGGCGGCATCTCAAAGGCGAGGCACGGCGGCTGGACAGGGACAGGCTGTGGCAGGAAGCTATGAGGAGGGTAGTGGTACTTTGATCCTATAGAGCCGGTGCCCGACGAGTTGAAGGGGAAGTCAAAGGCATTGTCCGGAAACGCCGGGGCATGTTGCGCGGACGCGGTGACTGCATCCGCGGACGGCACGACGCCGTCGTGGACGTGGCCACCGAGCGCGGCCATCTGCCGCTGTGCCCTCTGCAGCGTCTCGGCCAGTGCGTCGTGCAGGTCATTGAGGCCGGCCACGGAGAGGTCGTCGAGGCTGCAGTCCCACGCCTTGAGCACGCCGTCGGCCCCGTCATGCCTGACCCTGAGGAGTTTGCGCTGCTGCTTGCCCAGCTCTTCCCGGAGAAACGCTGGGGTGTCCAAAAGCTGCTTGATCTTTTCCGGGGGAAGCGCGCGGAACCGCGCGACCAGGTCCTCCACGACGTGGCCGTCGGCCGGCCATGTCGTGATCTCGACCCCCGCTGCCGCGGGTCCAAAGCAGATGAGGAAGGCCTTGATGTCGCAGAGGGTGGCGAGTTGCGAGACCTTCTGGACGAGGCCGTCCTGACGGTTCTGGTACGTTGCCTTGCGCTTTTTGAAGTTGTCGATCAGCTTCATCTCCTGCTTCGTTCGAGGCATCTGTGCTCCCGTTGTCAACAAGGAATTGCAGGACAAAGTCTATAGCATGTGGGTGCAGCGTGCATGCATGATTGGGTGGTAAATATAACAGGGAAGCATGCACACGTATATTCACGCCCATGCTTAATGGAGAAGCTGATTAATTACGAGATTAATTTATGGAAGTTCGAATCTGCTGCATTTAATACATTGATATGCTACAATCCGGGGCACGCGGTGGCCTGATCGCCGACTGGAGATCTTCTCTAGGAGAAAACATTCCTTATAGTGATTGATGTAATTGATACACTGCTTGCATGCGTTCGGATCGCAGTATCGCTGGGTGGAGAGACACGATAATAATCGATAATCTATATACGTACGAATTTACAATGTTGAAGACTTAGAAAGGAAATATATATGCATGAGGTTTCTATGTATGTATATATAAGATCACGAGGGGGTCAGGCTCGTGCCCATCTCCCACCACTCGAGAGAAAAATATGTTCTTGTAGCACCTGGATTTGCAATCCAGAACTCATTGTGTACATTCGCACTACTATCTGAATTAGTAGTTTTCTTTGTATGTACATATAAGATCACGAGTGGGCCGGGTCAGGCTCGTGTCAGTCCGCCTCTCACACCGCTCTCGAGAACAATGTCTTGTAGGGACCTGGATTTGTAATCCTGAACATTCTATGTACGTTAGCACTAGTTTCTGAATTAGTAGTTTCTTTTTTGTTTGAAAATCTCTCACTACTACATAAATGTACATCACAATCGGATCTTTTTTGTTATCACAATCGGTTTGATGGCGATACAAAGTCATTAGATAGTGATGAGATGACGCTATCACAATCGGTTCTCATCCGATTGTGATGAGAGACTCATCTCTATCGCTTCCTAGAAGCGATAGAGATGGGGGTGTGCTGTTTTCCAATTCACCCTTCTAAAATAGTATATATTACATACAGTATACATATATCACATTCACATATTACACACATTATGCACATATCGCATTCATAGAACACAAACACTTTATTATAACACATATCACATTCGTTTACAATATAGAATACAAACATGCTTAACAACAGTCAATACACATACAATCACATTCGAACGGGAGACGTATGTTACACAGCCTAAACTCAACATTCATCATATTACAGCAATAAAGTAGATATGCTTGACAAAAAGTAGATATGCTTGACAAAAAGCGTATTGTTTAAAATAATGCGACAATAAGAGTAAGAATATATTACTAATCCCAAATAACAATAGGATGAAAGTTACATAATTCAAAGATAGAAAAATTGACATCATAAAAAAGATACAAATTAGTCGTGTTGTAAGAGATTAGTCTCTTACCTCCTCCACACTTGGGTCTCTTACCTCCTTCACTGTTAAAATGACCTAAATTCATATTATGTCCATATCAGCAAAAAGTTTCAAAATATATAACTTAAAGCATGGTCGATCATTTACATATGCATGAGCCGATACTACAGGCGGCATATCGATGTACTCCATCGACATCATAGGAAGTTACATTAGAAAAATATTATTAGCAGTTCAACAAACAACAGAATACTTGTTAACAAGACAATACGCCAAAGCGATATTATCCCAGAGAGCCACAACCCAACTATGCCAAGAGAAAATCAGCTTGTAATTTGGCATAGATAAACTAAGTAACTTATACTAGTACAACTACAATAAAACAAAAGGTAATTCAAGCCACTGAACACACAGTTGTTACTATTCCAAGTTTTGAACACACGACAGGAGCATAGGTCAGTACAAATCTAAACCTAACCAACCACCAGAAAGATCAAAGCTTCACTCTCCCAGTGCTCACAATTACCACCCTACAAAACTAAATGTTTGAAGTATCTCTCTTAGCAGGTGCCAGTTTCTTTTGAGGACATGCAGAATTGCTGTTCTGCTGCCCAAATAATTATAGATCAAACCAAGTCTCCACGAAGTTGAACTGGGTCCTTGCTGGCAATTCAACAAACAAGTGGAGAGTATACCGAAGGACAGAGCTTCCTGAGTAAAATTAGTATCCGGTTTGCTTCACAACATGCTAAAACCTATCTGTAACACACTACTACAGAACAACACATCACTGCCGGTTCCAAAACACCATCACTGCCGATCATTGGTACCGGCAGTGATTTGTCGGCAGTGATATTGGGGGATTATCATTGCCGGCTCAGGAACCGGCAGTGATAAGGATTATCACTGCCGGCTCTATATACAACCGGCAGTGATATTGAACTATCACTACCAGGTTAAACCAAAATCCGGTAGTGATAATAATTATCACTGCCGGTTATACATAAAACCGGCAGTGATATAGAACTATCACTGCCGGATTATACCTCAATCCGACAGTGATATGTACATATCACTGCCGGTTTTCTCCAAGAACCAGCAGTGACAAGCTGTGAATCAAATATTTTTATTGCATATTTTTTGTGCAATATATATATTTTTATACAATTGTTTATACAATGTCCATATATAGTATATAAAGCATCATTCAAATCATAATTCAAATATATCCATGTATATATAAAGCATCGTTAAAATCATAATTCAAATATATTAAATTAAGCATCACAATATTTTATTTTTACAATGATTTGTTTACAAATGTAGTTCGACTACATGTCATCTCGTCTCGTCTCATTCACTTTGATTTTGCACCGGCTACAGTAGAAGGAGTCGAAGTAGGCATATCACGGGTGTAGATCGAAGGAATGAGGGCGATGAGGCTACTCGTGGAACTCGCCGTTCAGATTGATGACATCATCATGAATGAATCCAGTGATCTGTTCTTGAATTGCTATAATTTCTATCAGTAATAACTTATTAGTTCTCAGTTTGGAGCGCTGTTATTGAAGAAAAGAGAAAGTTAATTAATGAAGATATATGTTAAATGAAAAAAAAGTAAGCATCAATGTGTAATTATGTACCATGGCTTCGTTATAGCCCATAGTCTCCGTGACAATTGAATGTAAATTTGTACATACATAGTATGCACATAAATTGTTTCCCGAGTCCTGCCTCATACATGGAAAGTCGGTTACTATTTCGAAATGTTTCCTATAGGGACGATGGCGAACACTTTTCTTACAGTATCGTGCGAATGCCCTGTGAATGATTTTGAATATTAAGTAAACTTAAATGAAGTAGAATGGAATATTGCTAGAGCAATGACACAACGATCGAGTTTACCTGTTCAGCATGTTCCAAAAGTCTTGATATAGATTAGTTGGTTTTCTCCTAGAGTCCAAGACAAAAATCCTGCTAGCATCTAATTGGATGACAAGGAGGACCCAGTGAAACCTGCATATATATGAACGTCGTCAATTACTCCAACATCGTACGTGTTATGCAAAAATAGTAAAACGATATTAAAAGTAGGGAAATACATACTTAAAGTTATAGGGTAAAAGTATGAAGGTTTTGTATTGCAGCTTCAAAAAAGTATTAAATAAATAGTCTTCATTGTACTGTAGATTGTACTTCACAAGCTTCTCGTTGGTAAGCCTCGGATCTAGGAATCCTAGATTGTCATTGCAGTTTCTTCTACATGTCTGTATCTCCATTCTACATAAGAAAGAAGTCAGACATGCAATTAAACAGTACAAGAATGCACAATAATATACGTAGAGACTTACAAAGTCCACAATTGAAGTATATTCACATCCAGGGCATCTTGCTGGTACAACATGTACAACTCGAAATTCACCCAGAAGATGTTATCCCCATTGTGAAAATCTTGCTCCGTGTATTGGACTGCGAACGCCTCCATACCTTCGTTGGACTGCTGCATGTACCACTGATGGACGCGTCGCAGTTGTGTTGTCAGGTGGTCGAAATGAGCTAGTTCAACCAGCGGTTTCCCCATAAAGAACTTCCACATTAGACCTTGCTCCTTAGCATCTCGTTGAGCAGCATCTGCCTGAGCATCCAACCTCAACGCATCGGCACTAGCCGCCTTCAAGTATTGCTTTCTAGATATGTGCTCGTAGTCCGACATTTTGCAAGGTTCAGAAGCCTGCCTCGTCTTTTGCACTTTTGCCATACTCGAGAAAAACTTTTGCGCGTTAGCATCAACTTTAGTCTTCTCGGGTGGTGGCACCTTTTTAAAGTGAGATGTTACGCTGGTGCTTACATGCTTTTTTCGTTCTTCTTTAGTCATGTCAGCTGGTAATTTCTTCTGGGATTGTCCTTGCTTCACAGATGATTCAAATTTCTTCGAGGACGGTGCTGACTTCCGAGATGGTGCTAGTGTTCGATTCTTCTCAGATTTGGGCGGAGGAGTCGGACTTTTTCTGGTTGGTGCCAACGGAGGAGTTGGACTTTGTCTCTGTGGTGGCGACCAGGGCGGGAGGTCTCGTGTGCAAAGTGCGGGTTATCAGCATCTTCGTAGTCTTCATCGTCGGAGCCAAACTTAATCAAGCTATTGCGCTACGCGAGGAAGCTATGCACATTTTCTCCTAGTTTTTTGTTTCCGTCCTCGCCAGGGATCTCTACCTGCATTTTACGGTATTGGCGGACTACACTGTCCACTTCGACCTTGGCGAATCCCTACGGTATCGGGCGAAAGTGCACCTCAGCCACCTTGATGGTAATGCCATGTGCGGACCAATGTAGCTTGCACGGTGTCGGTTCTTTGATGTCATCCACAGGAAAATGGAGTCCGTGCTCTTCGAAAATCCCTGTGGACACGCAGCTGCTCTTACGAGTACCAGGACTGATGAGCTCAGGGCTTTCACCGAGTGGCGGTCGTGAACTGAGAGCTTTCTGTACTGCTTGCTCCACAACCTTATCTAGTTCCACTCTCTATTCCTCTAACGCTCTCGCTACAGCATCTTTTATTTGACGGTCCAGTTGATCTTCTCTTAATCTCTTTGGGCGCTTGTACAACCATACGTCTGCTAGGAAGGCTTCTTTCAAAGGCACCAAACCAACTCCTCGGGTGCGACCTAGATGCTCCTTGTTACCCAGGGCTACGGTTAGCTCGTCATTCTCCCTTCGTGGCCTGAAAGATCCTTGGGAAGATTGCATGTGAGCATCCGTGATTCTGCGCGACACTTTCTGCTCTCTATCGCTTCTGAAGCTTAAGCTGCCATCATCGGAGATAGAAGCACCCCTCCCAAGCAACCGATGCTTGATCGCTCACTCAAGGCGGCCGTCGTAGAATGACACCTTGCGGGTTAGTTCTTCTTTGGTCCAATCCCATGCCGGTATTTTCTTCACGCCCTCCTGCTCCTAGTGTGTGGGTGAATATTCCTATCCGCGTTTGCCTTGTTCCTTTGACTTACTATCTGCGCTTCTTCAGACCTCTTGTACGCCACAAAGTCCTCCCAAAACTCTCTTAACTTTGGGTACGTGTCAAAATTCGGCATTTCATTCTTCTTCACATAGTTCTTATTTAGTGCCGTCTTTCAATTCTTCCACGCTGTGCACATGATGGCTAGTGCACGTTTCTTTGCAAACAGCTCAGTCCCTTAGGGGAACTGGAACATTTGTTTTAGCTTGTCCCACAACGAGTTCTTCAGGTCATTGGAAACCACCCATGGGTCACCTTGGCGGCCAATCCATGATCTGTAGCTGATGGGCACATCATCCCTAGCAAGGCATGCTGTCCTGCACGGCCCCAACGATGACTCGGGTAGAGCAGGTTCCCCGACTGCCGAGAGCTCCACTATTTTAAAAATTGAATGAGATGAGATGAGATGTACGGATACCGCTATTTTGGTTCGTACTCTTTTTATCTTGTGCTCTTGTATAAAATGTAAAACTATTTATGTTGTATCCTTGGAATGTCCGAATTGTAGTTGACGGTCCCTGAGCCAACACTTCAATCGAAGCGCACTGCTTTCAGATGCATCATGTGCCTACGCAACCAATCGCCGAAGTTATCTCTATGCTCTCTCGCGATCCAACCCTCTGACTTCCCTGGGTTTGTTCTGGATAGCATGCTATTGTGCATGTTGACATACGGGGCCACCACAAATGATTGTCCCAAAACTACGAAATGTGCTTGTGTGAATGAAGCTAGATTGGTTGTACGGAGTGATTTCTCACCTAGTGTCCCTTTTCCCTGTAGCATCCCCTCATACCGAGATATAGGCACACCATCGTTTTGAGATCCATATAATCGACGCAGAACTCAATAACCTCCTCGGTTCCCCAACCATCGGCAATGCAGCCTTTCGGCCGATGTCAGTTACGAACATATTTTTTATAACCCCCATGAACCTCTCAAAAGGGTACAACTGATATAGAAACAAGGGACCCAGAATCCGTATCTCTTTCACAATGTGAACAATGAGATGAACCATAATATCAAAAAGAGATGAAGGGAAACACATCTCGAGCCTACACAGAGTGTGGACCATGTCTTCCTGCAACTTATCTAGTTTTAACGGATCGATGGCCTTCTGTGAAATCGCGTTGAAGAATGAACACAACTTTATAATTGGGTCTCGGACTTTCTCTGGCAGAACACCCCAAATTGCAATTGGAAGTATCTGTGTCATCATCATGTGGCAATCGTAAGACTTCATGCCAATTAATTTTAAGTCTTTCATTGAGACTAGTCTCTTTATGTTGGCAGAGTAACTAGACGGAACTTTGACTCCGTGCAAGCATTCGCACACGCTAATTTTTTCTTTCTTGCTCAGAGTGTAGCAGGCTGCGGGAAGGTACTTTTTGCCTGTATCCATGTCTTCGTGATGCAGATCCGTCTTGAGTTTCATATCTTCAAGGTCCATCCATGCGTGGAGGGTATCTTTTGTTTTGCCAGGTATATCCAGTAAGATACCAAGCAAGCTGTCACACACGTTCTTCTCTATGTGCATGACATCGATTGCGTGTCGAACTTTCAAGTGTTGCCAGTAAGGTAGGAACCAAAATACTCATCTCTTTTTCCATAAAGGATCCTTATCACGGGAACTCGGGATAGATGTACTGCCGGCTCCCTTTCCGTGAATAATATGAAGATCCTTTACGGCCGCAAATATCTGTTTCCCAGTGCGATTCTTCGGAGCTAAGGCAGTCTCCTTTGTCCCGTCAAAAGCTCTCTTATTATTGCGGTATGGATGATCCTTGCGAAAGAACCTACGATGTCGCATGTAAGCCATTTTTTGACAGTTCTTCAGCCACCGGCTAGCTATATCATCCAAGCACTGGACGCATCCGTTGAACCCTTTTGTCGTCTGTCCCGACAGGTTACCAAGGGCAGGGTAATCATTAATGGTTACGAACAACAATGCGCGTAGGATAAAGTTCTCTCTTTTGTACTCATCTCATACCCGTACTACATTGTTCCACAATATTACAAGATCTTCAACCAATGGTTTGAGGTACACATCGATATCATTGCCAGGTTGCCTGGGCCCTTGGATCAGTAGTGGCATCATAATGTACTTCCACTTCATACAAAGCCAAGGAGGAAGGTTGTAGATACATAGAGTCACCGGCCAAGTACTGTGATGACTACTCATGTTGCCGAAAGGATTCATCCCATCAGGTGAAATGGCACCCCTAGGACTCACTGGTACTCTAGGAGCACTGACCCAGTGAAAATATGGCCGGCGGCGAGCTTTTGCTTGCTCGGTAGTGGCGTCGCCGCACCCCCACGGTGGCAGCCACCTTTCTGGCCATCTTCCGGTGAATAGGTACCACCCCTAGGTGCGCCTCGGCGCACTGATGCTCATGGTGCTACCCATTCGCGCGGGTGAGCTTAGTCACGGGCGAGCCTGCATCGATGACCTCTGCTTAATATCACGATAATCGGACCCGGTGCCGCTTGCCTTGCGTGAGTATGCTACTGACTCGTGGGCCCGGCTTGGCAGTCACTCCGTGACAGGCCCACGCGCCAGTAGTTTTCCTCTCCTCCGCTGGCAGCGGGCTACACCGTCGATCATTGGTCGCGCGCGCGGTCTCTGGCAGTGGGCTACGGCCCGTCGATCGCCGGTCGCGCTGCGTGCGTTCACGGCGAATGGGCTCAAGCCGTCGATTGACCGGCCGAGTTCAAATGCTTGCGCGCCAAAAAGCCGAAAGACGCTTTCCACCGGTGAAAGCGTATTTTGGAATTTCATTGTATTTTCCAAAACCGAGTTACTTCAATTTTCCATAACTTTTGAATTATAACTCCAAAATTAATGAAATAAAATTTTATATTCATGTAAAATCAAGTTCTTTCAGAATATGCAAAAATATTTTGAAAACAATCTCTGGGTAATTTTGAAATTCAAATTTGAATAAAAGGCCTAAAGATATGCTTTATACAAAAATTTCGCAAACAAACTTAGAATTTAATGAAACTAATTTTTCTAGGATCCTCATGTTTCCAGAAGCTCAAATATATAAAAATATTTAATTTTCATGCATGTTTGAACTACTTTCCAATTAGGTTTTTCTTTCAATACACTAGAAAATTAGACATGTATAATTGTATAAAAGAATTAGGAGATGGGTAAGAATTTATTTCCTGAATTTTAGGGAGTCAGTAGAATGTTTGAACTTGGTTAAGGAGTAAACTTGATTTGAACTACCATTAGAAGTATGAAGTAACCCTAGTGCCCAATGCGCACACACACATATATATGTATATATATGTGTATAGGAAATTGAATCATTAGGATATAGATTAAATGGTTTCAAGCCATGAACAAACCTAGTATCATAGCTTAATAGATTTAGTACAATCAACCCCTTTATCTTATATCTTAAATTTTATTAATCTGGATAATTTTAGCATCTATAATTGGAAGTTATAAATATAAGAATTTATAATTTTAGCGTCTTGAATTCGTAATTTGAGAATAGATAATCTATGAGAGAACCCATGTTTGTTCATCATAAAAGTCATTAACATTGTGAATGTGTAATTATTTTAATCATCAAGTCTTAAAATTCTATAATCCAACCCCTAAAATGTACCCTTGTTTACTGCAATGAATCTTTATTTAGTTTACTGTCTGTTTTCTTTTTGCCCTTACTAAATTTGGATTTTTGCTATATTTCCGTTCGATCGACGTGTAGATTCCGACGTCCTCGAGGAAGAAGACGACTCCGTCACAGATCCAGATCCTGAGTTAGACAGCGAGCTGCAAGGCAAGCACCCCTTCGACCATATCGAGCCTGATAATTTACCTACATTATGTTGTTTTTGTCTATGTACGATGCATCCGGATAATTTTCCCTAGAAAGGCTAATTTGGGTTGGAACTGTAGTTAATCCTGTAAATTATGGTTTACCTCAATCTGTATGAACATGTGAACCTTGTAAACTTTAGTTTGAATTAGATATGCTTAATGTCATTTTGGGTATAACCGCTAGCATAATATTCCTGCTTAAGCTACTCATCGTATGTTTTCAGTCTTTTCAACAAATGTATGATCCTCATTTGGGAAAATGTTGCTGGTACCTTGGTTAAAACCTGAAGGACCATGTGGAGGTCCATCCATGTTTGTGATGAGTATTTGACTTTATTTGAGCAAGGTGTGCTCAAGTTTGAGTTTGATTTGGATTGATTTTCAAAATGAAGCAATTTGAGTTGTCTCTGCCAGAGTGGCGAGACTCGGTCGTATGGACGCGTAGTGATGAGTTGGATGGTTTATTGCACATCTTTGTGGGCATTGCTATGTGAGGAGTTTCCTTGTCTTTGATGGTTGCGGGACGACGGTGCTAGGTCATGGTGAGGCGAAGGATGACCGGACTAGGCGAGGAGCGCCGAGGTCCAGACGGTTGGGAGATCGCGGAAGATGATCGGAGACGGAGTCCGGCAAGTCAAGAAGACAAGGAAAGGAGATGATGCTAGCTAGATGCCGCATGGATCAATGAGGACCGTCGGATTGAGGTCTAGTTGATAGGTTAGCGGGTCTAGGTAGTATGCTTTGAAAACTGCAAGAAAACCCGGTATGTGTGTGGGTTTTGGGTTAGCCCTTGCATGGCTGTGTGTGTGGGTTAATCCTAACCCTTAGATGAGTGCTCTAGGTTGAGGGACTCATCCAAGGGTGGTAGGTGGCCCAAGAGTAGTATAAATAGGGGTGGAGGGTAGCCTCCTTCCTTGAAGGTGTTGAGGTTTTGATGCTCATTTGAGCTTTGCCCACATGAATGTGAGGCTTTGTAACCTCCCCTTCCAGAAATGAAAGTTTTATTCATCCACTTCTGAATTTATTTTGCGCATTTACATTATGTCTTTACTTTACGCAATTTAAATTCAGTATTTACTTTCCCGCAATTTACTTTCAAGTAATTTGGATTTGCCTCCCCTCCTTCTAAATGCTGCTGTTCTTGGATGTTTTGAGTGTGTTCATATGGTTTTACATCTCTTTTGCACTCTTGGATTGAGTAGAGAACATCTTTTCTTTCAAGTTCCAACTTTGTTCTGAACTTGTTCTTCGCGCAGCAGTCAGTGTTTGATTTTTGTAAAAATATAGAAAGATCCTTTTTGAGTGATTCTTGTTGGAGGAGGTGCGGGACTCTGATATCCACTTGCAGAAATTTTTTTGAGTTCACTTGTTGCACCGTTTGGGCGCCATGAGGTGAAAACCGAGCCCCAAACTTTCTGCTCGAAGTTCTTGACCAGACTGTGTTCTTCGATTTTTCCTGTTTTTTCTGTAAGGATTTTTGAGGAGAAATTTGGTGGAGTTCTTCACGACTCTAATGCTCACAGGGAGAAAAAGTCTCAAAATTTTGTGAGCTACAGAAACCCACCAACCTCCTGTGCAAATTGAGGACAAGTTCTGGAAATCCTGTTTTTGCTTTTCTGAAAGTGACTTTTGTGATTTGAATTGATGTCCTTTCTAAAAGCAAGAGTTTGAATTGATTCCTCTTTCTTTTGGACACTAGACAACCAGGATTGTGACTCAAAATCCCCACATATTTTATGGTACTTATCCATGCAAGCTTGGGGTACACATAGTTGTCTAGTTTTTCGGTTTTTCACAATTCCTTTTAAGCGATCTTGTCGAGGTTTTTGTTGGAGTATTTTGGGGAATTTTTATTTGCGACCATTCACCCCCCCTCTGTTCGCCATCTCGGTCTTTCAATTGGTATCAGAGCCGGTTTTGCTCTTCCATAGATCTTGACCGGTCTCAAGAGCCATGGCGACGGACAAATATTCCACCAAGCCTCCAATCTTTAATGGAGTTGATTTTCCTTTTGGAAGTCCTGATGGAGTCATACATCACGCCTGTGGCTACCGATATGGCGTAAGGTGAAACTCCCGTATGAGGTTCCCGCCGATGAAAATGTCACGCCATCAATATGGTTGACGTTGAGGCGAATGCTAAGGCAAGGAACATTCTCATACAGGTCTTAGCCATGTGAGTATGATAGATTTTCACCTTTGCTCGCTCACGAGATTTGGGTAACCTCGATGCTTACCATGAGGGCTCTACTCAAATCAAGACCGTGAGGCAGATCAGTTCTGCGCGAGTACAACAAGTTTGATCAACGCTACCGGTGAGAGTCTCGACGAGTGTTTTGGTCGGTTTACAAAGATTTTGAGCGACCTCCGAGCAGCTTGGTTGCATATACCCGACTCGCACAATGTTCGCATTTCTTGACCGCACTCGACCTTCGGGTTTGGGAGATGAAGGTGACCACCATCAAGGACACCACCGACTTATCGACTCGACTCTTGACGGGCTTTATTCCGCCTCAAGACTCATGAGATCGATGTCGTCTCTCGGAAGACGAAATCTCATCGATGGCTTTGGTCACCGATCCCATTGATCTTCTTCTTCCGATCCTTCTATTGGTTTCTCTCTTCCGCCTTTGCGAGCTAAGCGATGACCAACTGGAAAAATTTCGGAAAATGAGCTTGCTCTTCTCGCCGCAAGTTTTCTCATGCATACAAGAGGGTGAGAGAGAAGAGAGGTGGCATGATCACCGCTTCGAGTGTGGTGGCCCCAACCACATTCGGCGAACTGTCCCAAGCCGAGAAGGGCAAGAATGACGTTGGCGGTTCGGGCAAGAACGACTACACCGACAAGAACCGCAACAAGAAGCCTCGGTTCAGGAACGGCAAGACGAGAAGAAGTACCGCAACTTCTCCAAGAACAAGAAGCTCTTCCACCGCGTCCTTGCCGCGCTTGACGACATCAACCTCTCCGACACGGAGACATGAAGCGACGAGGGCGAGGATGATCCGCAAGAGAAGAAAGGCGGCGACGACTTCTCCAACATGTGCTTCATGGCCGACACCAACGACATCAGCGACTCCGAGCTCTACAGCGACTCGGACGAGGTACCCTCCTATGACCAGCTCAACGAAGCTTTCTGCAAATTAGGAAAATTTCATGCTAGAGCTAGAGCTTGGTGTACTGAGCTTGAGAAGGAAGTAGGTACCTTGACTCGGAGTTAGCTTCACTTAGATCTTCTCCTCCCGAGTCACCGATGATTGCTCTTTGTGTGATGCTATTCTTGTGGTGTTGGAGAACCTAAGGACCATACATGATAGTGTGCTTGTTGAACTTGATGGTCTTAGGTTGAAGAATGCTAGCACTAGTTCTGTTGATGCTATTCCTGTTGAGGCTAGTTTTCTTCATGCTCACTCCACTCCATCATGCTCTAATTGCCCTAAATTGCTTGCCGAAATTGATGCCATGAGCGAACACCTTAGGAAGCTTTCGCTAGAAACAATGAACTTGAATCACATGCTTCTAAGGACCCAATACCATGTGAGGGTCAGAAGCAATTAAAACTTGACAATGAAACCCTGAATGTCAAGTGTGCTAAACTTGCTAAGGACTTACTAGATAAGTCACAAAAATATTGCTTATGATGTATCGAGATTGTGGGGACTTGGATAAAATCCATGTCGAGCTTAGGAAGAAATTAGAAGACCAAGCCCATAGAATTAGAGATGCTCCTTATGTTTCTTGTAAGGCCCTCAAGATTGAGGCAGCAGGCCGAGGGAGAAAATGCACGTGCCGAGAGAGCTCATCTTTCCGGTTCTTCTTCCTCTCCTTCCCCTGCTCTTCTTGTGCTTCTTTCTTCCGAGATTGCCAAGATCTTATGAGCACTCGAGAAGTTTGTTGGAGGCAAGAAGAAGCTCAATCTTATTCTAGACCAATCCAAAATTAGTAGATTCAATCAAGGTCTAGGATTTGATCCTCGAGCACGCCGGCGCATCCTCCCACCATAGTGCGCGGCTCCAAGAGTGGTGAGATTGTGGTAGCGCCAGAGTGAGTACCACCGTGTTTAGGTCTCACTGGGTTGTCCATAGGACTTCCGACCGAGAAGGGTGTTACTCCTATTGCTTCGCCTCTAGCAAGGCGGCACACATGCACCTTCCGTAAGAAGGATGGTCACCTAGTAGATTTCGCTCAGCGCGCCAAGATCACTCGGTGTGAGCGTGTTGTCGCTCTTAGGGGTATTCGTGGTCATCCCTGCACTTTGAGTGCTCCTAAGACACACACCGCTTCTAGACAAAGTTAGAGAGTCGCTGTTTTGGGCAGCGCCCAGACTTGGTTTTCATGCTAGTTCTTCGAGTTTTAGTCCCGGAGCTGTTCAGAGTCGCCTTCCGCCGCCCTCTTGATATTCCTTGTTTTTCCCATCGAGGTAGATATCGTGGCGTGAGGTGTTTTCGGTAGGAGATCCAGCAACCTTTATCGGGATGGTCCGCTTTTGCACCACGAGTGCCAACCCGCTTTGACTCCTAGATTATCTACCGAGTTGCTCCCGATCGTATGAGAGTTGAGCGCAGAGAGACACTCGAGTCCGCCTTCTTCGTGGTCGGTACTGAGGTGTCGATGGTTCAAGATTGGGTTCCTAAGTCTTCACTCTATCCCAAGATCGAGTCATCTTTTCTCTTGTGTCTTGATCAGTTCGCTTGATGGGGAAGGGCGATGTTTGGATTGTTGACTCGGTTGTTCTCGCCATATGACCGAGATTCTCGCTGGTTCTCTTCCTAGTCCGAGCCCCGGTGATGAGTTAATCACTTTGGGGATGCATCTTCAGTAGAGTCATTGCTAAAGGTACCATCCGCATTAACCAAAATTTCATTCTTAAAGATGTTGCCTTAGTAAGTAAGTCGCAATACAATCGCTCTCTGCTTCTCAACTTATCGATGACTCTTTCGAGGTAAGCTTCAAGAGTAATGCCCGAGAATCCTTGATTCATCGGGAGGGTTAGTTTATGGATTTCTAGATTTGGGAGAGTCTTTCGTGCTGATTTTTCTCGCTTCTTTTGGAGACTCTCTTCGATGTTTGATTGCTTCGAGTCCCGTGATCTCTCCTTCCGCATAGGAGACTTGGTCACATTGGTTTTGATCATTTGACCCGAGTTAGCACCACGATCTCATTCGGGTTTGCCCAAACTCAAGATGGTCAAAGACTTAGTTTGCTCTCCTTGCCGACATGGCAAGATAGTTATCGCTTCTCATCCTCTAGTCACCGTAGTGATGATCGATGCACCAGACAGCTTTTACATATGGACACCGTTGGTCCGGCTAGAGTGCAACAAGCAGGAGGGAAGTGGTATGTTCTTGTCATCGTTGATGATTTTTCTAGATTCTCTTGGGTATTCTTCATGGCCTCAAGGATGAGACTTTTCTCACTTCGTGGGTTTGATCAAGAGGTTGTCTATTGAGCTCCTGTGCATTACGAGCTACACGCAGTGATAATGGCACGGAGTTCAAGAATTCCTACTTTGAGAGTTTTTGTGTGGAGTCCGGTTTAGAGCATCAGTTCTCTTCTCCCTATGCCCCAAAGCAGAATGGCGAGTGGAAAGGAAGAACAGGACCTCGGTTGAGATGGCTGTGACGATGCTAGACGAGTACAAGACTTCTAGGAAGTTTTAATGAGGCTATAGCTACCGCTGCCATGTTTCTAATCGCGTGTTTTTGAGAGCACATTTGCATCGCACTTCTTATGAGTTGAGGTATGGGCGAAAGCCCGCAGTGTCTCATTTTCGCTTTGGTTGCAAGTGTTTTATCTTGAAGTCCGTAACCTAGATAAGTTTGAGTCTCGCTCTTCGATGGTATCTTTCCAGGTTACTCGACTTTTCTCGTAGCTATAGGGTCTGGAGTGTTGATGCGCATAGGATCATAGAGACCGTGATGTGACCTTGATGAGGCTAGCCCAGAGCTAGACTCGATGTTTGTGCTCTTCTTATCCCTCCGAGACCATCTTTGTAGAAGATGAGGATGATGGAGATGATGGTGTTCCACCGATCCAGCCCTCTATACCGAGGTGCCTCCTGCTTCCATTTCTCGCACCTCGAGTGACCACCTTGCCTTCCGACTCTCCTTCACGAGTGGCTCGCTCCTACCTCTTCGTGCATGAGGTAGAGGCCACTCGCTTCTCGGTCCTCCCGCCATATCCAGAAGCTCATCCACCGATCGATCATTGGTGATCTGCTTGAGCGCCACTCGCTCAAAATCAGTTTGTCCAGCCGCCTCCACTGCCTTCTGCCTCCTTTGAGCCGAAGATGTTTCTCATGCATTATCCGATGAATCGTGGATTAATGCTATGCATGAGGAACTTGAGAACTTTGAGAGGAACAAGGTATGGCAGCTTGTCGAGCCCCATCCGGTCATAATGTCATTGGGACCAAGTGGGTGTTCAAAACAAGCAGAGCGAGGATAGGGTTGTCATTCGCAACAAGGCTAGGCTAGTTGCACAGGTTTTTCTCAAAGTTGAGGGTCTTGACTTTGAGGAGACCTTTGCCCTCGTAGCTAGACTAGAGGCTATTAGGATCCCGCTTGCATTCTCTCGCATCCCAAGGCTTCAAGCTCTATCAAATGGATGTCAAGAGTGCATTCCTCAATGGCTATATTGAGGAAGAGGTTTATGTCAAACAACCTCCGAGATTCGAGAACCCCAAGTTTCCGAGTCATGTATACAAGCTCTCCAAAGCTTTGTATGGACTCAAGCAGCCCCAGAGCATGGTATGAGAGGCTCAAGTCTTATCTTCTCACCATGACTTCAAAATGGGCATAGTAGACAAAACTCGCTCATCGACACCATGAGTCTCATTTTCTTCTTGTCCAGATTTATGTGGACGATATCATTTTGGTGGCTCATCTCATTCGCTTGTGTCTCAGTTTTTCGAGGTGATGAGCATGAGTTTGAGATGAGTATGATGGGCGAGTTGAGCTACTTTCTTGGCTTCCAAATCAAGCGGACTGGAGGGTACTTTCTTGCATCAAGGCAAATATACCCGTGACCTCGAGGCGCGCTCGACATGTCCGATGGGAAGCCGTGATGACTCCTATGGCCACCATCGCTGTCCTCGAGCCCGATGAGGATGGTGAGCTCACGATCAAAAGGAGTTTTGAGCATGATCGGCTCCTCTTGTATCTCACCGCTTCGAGGCCGACATACATTTTCTGTGTGTCTGCGTGCGATCGATTTCAAGCTTCTCTCGCGCCTCACCGCCAAAGGATCAAGCGCATCTTCAGTACCTTCGTATACCACCGATTATGGTATTTGGTACTCTTCGCCTTCTTGTCTATCTCTTAGAGCCTTTTCTCGATGCCGACTTTGTCGGGTCAGAGGATAGATAGGAAGAGCACTTCCGCACTTGCCAATTCATTAGCACTTCTCTTGTTTCTTGGTCATCTAGGAAGCGATCCGAGTTGCACACCCACCACCGAGGCCGAGTATGTTGTCGCAGCCGATTGTCGAGCAGTGCTCTCGATGAGATCGACCTTACGGACTATGGGTTAGAGATAGAGAGTGTGCCACTTTTCTGTGACAACACTTCAGCTATTTGCATTGCTAAAAACCCAAAGGCAACATTCCCTGACCAAGCACATTGATATTAGATATCACTTCCTTAGAGACCATGTGGAGAAGGGAGATATCGCGCTGATTCAGAGAGTGACCTTCGCTAGCCGATATTTTCACCAAGCCTTTGGATAGCTCCAGATTTGTTGCCTTGAGGAGTGAGCTTGAGTCGTGAGCCCTTACGGCCTTTCGTGAGGGGAGCTGGTTTGTATATTATGTATTATATGTTTTCTTCCAGCCTTTTCTTTTCTTTGTGTTTCTTCCGGGTGACTTTGGGCTTGTTTTCTTGAGTTGAGTTCACTCACTTAGACTTCGGCATGCCTTGCATTGACCTCTTATCTTGTGCTTTAGGTTGCTATCATGCGTGATTAGTCGTTCTCTCTTCTCTCTAGGTTGAGTTCCTCACGCCTTATAAGTCTAGCGTGTATTGGGCCTCCGGTAGACAGGTCGTGTGCACTCCTTAGTTGGGATCTAGAGTCACTTCCTATGTCACCACTGGGAAGATAAGAGCGAGTCCGAGCCGAGTGAGTCTCTTCTATCTTTCTATGCTCTATAGCCATCCAGTTTTGCAGTTTTCGACTTCTTCTCCTCATTCTGCTTTTTCTCGTTATTATTGAGTTCATTCGGATTTTCTTTATGCCTAATCTTGATAATAACTCAACTTTAACCAGATTTGAGCTTAAAATTGATTCATTTGTTGAGGGGAGTTTGGGAATCTGCTCATGCATTGCATTTAGACTGCATTTTCTGCTTTATGAGCTTTGTCTATTATGCAATTGATTTCTTCTTCATGCTATACACCATGCTACATCATTTGAAGAAAATCACTAGCTTAGGTATGTCCAAGTTCATTTAACTTGCTAAGCTTAAAAATGAAATAAGCCTTAAATGAAAAACTTGATGAAACTTGTTGCTTTTACTTGCTAGGTTTCTTCTCTAGAGGTTTGTGCCATAATTTGAGAAATTTAGGAGTTCTCTAGAGTCCCTATAGCAACTTGGGTGAAACTAGTTTGATCCATGCAGAGTCCTTCAATTGCTCATGAATCGTTGTGCTAAAAATGAAAATTAAACAAAATTGACTCTTCTTGTGCACATACGACTCAACACCTTGTATTCACAAGACCGCTTCCCATTGCACTTGGGATGAACTTGAATACATCGTGTTTGACCTAGACCATCCTCTTAAGAGCTCATCTTGAGATGGTCGACACGGCTTGAGTCAATTGGTTGTCAAAAGAAAATGCAAATAAATTAAAAACAAAGACATATGTGGGTAAAGAATGCAAATAATGTCAAACATTTGCACCCCGCTATGTCTTGTATGATGATAAATCAAAATTTGCATTAAGTGATAAATGAGCCCAAGGACCTTGTATGCTCTTCTAGATTCCCCAACGTGTTGAGTAGGTTGAACTCTAGGTTTTCCTTTGATCCTTAGAGTGGCTATTCTTCTATTTTTGAAACTAAAGCTAAGTGTTGCACTTGTCAAATCTTGCTAAAAATGAAATATTGAAAACTAAGCTCAGATTTGCACTTGGACATGTCTTAGTTTAGTCATCTTCTCAAATTGACAAGCTTGGTGTAATATCCTTCCATTTTGATCAATTGATAATCCTCAAAGCTCTTTCGATTGCATTTCATGCATACATAAAAAAATTGATGCCTATATTGCCAAAAGGGGAGATAACGAGAAAAGACATCACTAAAAAGATAAAATGTGAATGCTTATTTGGTTATTATGATCTTTGTAAAACTATGCTACTACTGTTGGATCATAATCTCATAATCACATTTGACATGTTTAGTTGGATTTTAGAGTTTTGTTGAAAACTTGCTCTTTCTTAAATTTAACTCTAAAATCTGAATTCCTCTTCACAACTTGGTCATGGTTCTAATTTCTATCTTTGGACCAAGTTTGACTTTGCAACTGAAAATTGCTTTCTTCTTCATTTTCTTCAAACTCAAATTTATGCCTTTTGTATGGTTTGTCAATATACTCATCAAGGGGAGATTGAAGGACCATGTGGAGGTCCATCCATGTTTGTGATGAGTATTTGACTTTATTTGAGCAAGGTGTGCTCAAGTTTGAGTTTGATTTGGATTGATTTTCAAAATGAAGCAATTTGAGTTGTCTCTCGCCAGAGTGGCAAGACTGGTCGATGGACGCGGTAGTGATGAGTTGGATGGTTTATTGCACATCTTTGTGGGCATTGCTATGTGAGGAGTTTCTTGTCTTTGATGGTTGCAGGACGACGGTGCTAGGTCATGGTGAGGCGAAGGATGACCGGACTAGGCGAGGAGCGTCTGAGGTCCAGACGGTTGGGAGATCGCGGAAGATGATCGAGACGGAGTCCGGCAAGTCAAGAAGACAAGGAAAGGAGATGATGCTAGCTAGATGCCGCGTGGATCAATGAGGACCGCTTGATTGAGGTCTAGTTGATAGGTTAGCGGTCTAGTAGTATGCTTTGTAAACCGTGCAAGAAAACCCGGTATGTGTGTGGGTTTTGGGTTAGCCCTTGCATGGCTGTGTGTGTGGGTTAATCCTAGCCCTTAGATGAGTGCTCTAGGGTTGAGGGACTCATCCAAGGGTGGTAGGTGGCCCAAGAGTAGTATAAATAGGGGTGGAGGGTAGCCTCCTTCCCTTGAAGGTGTTGAGGTTTTGATGCTCATTTGAGCTTTGCCCACATGAATGTGAGGCTTTGTAACCTCCTTCCAGAAATGAAAGTTTTATTCATCCACCTCTGAATTTATTTTATGCATTTACATTATGTCTTTACTTTACGCAATTTAAATTCAGATTTACTTTCCCGCAATTACATTCCTGCAATTTACTTTCAAGTAATTTGGATTTGCCTCCTCCTTCTAAATGCTGCTGTTCTTGGATGTTTTGAGTGTGTTCATATGGTTTTACATCTCTTTTGCACTCTTGGATTGAGTAGAGAACATCTTTTCTTTCAAGTTCCAACTTTGTTCTGAACTTGTTCTTCGGCAGCAGTCAGTGTTTGATTTTTGTAAAATATAGAAAATCCTTTTGAGTGATTCTTGTTGGAGGAGGTGCGGGACTCTGATATCCACTTGCAGAAATTTTTTTGAGTTCACTTGTTGCACCGTTTGGGCCCCATGAGGTGAAAACCGAGCCCCAAACTTTCTGCTCGAAGTTCTTGACCAGACTGTGTTCTTCGATTTTTCCTGTTTTTTCTGTAAGGATTTTTGAGGAGAAATTTGGTGGAGTTCTTCATGACTCTAATGCTCACAGGGAGAAAAAGTCTCAAAATTTTGTGAGCTACAGAAACCCACCAACCTCCTGTGCAAATTGAGGACAAGTTCTGGAAATCCTGCTTTTGCTTTTCTGAAAGTGACTTTTGTGATTTGAATTGATGTCCTTTCTAAAAGCAAGAGTTTGAATTGATTCCTCTTTCTTTTGGACACTAGACAACCAGGATTGTGACTCAAAAATCCCCACATATTTTATGGTACTTATCCATGCAAGCTTGGGGTACACAGGGTTGTCTAGTTTTTCGGGTTTTTCACAATTCCTTTTAAACGATCTTGTCGAGGTTTTTGTTGGAGTATTTTGGGGGAATTTTTATTTGCGACCATTCACCCCCCTCTGTTCGCCATCTCGGTCCTTCAAAACCCAAAATAAAACTATGGTTTGACGCGGGCGATTATTGGCAATAGCCGGTGGTGCAAAGGGAGTTGGACGTAGTGTAGGGTGGAGTATCGCCCGTGTCGGATTAAGGACCGAGCAATAGGACGCTATAGATCCAAGAATTTCGTACAACCACGAGGGCTTGTATGGGCGGGTCTTAGCCTATTAAGTTGTTTAGATGTGGCTTTGCATCTAAGGAAGGCGGAAGATTGCACAGGCATTCCGGTCAAGTCTGTCTGTAGGGGTTTCTACATACCAATACAACGTTGTACGCCTTGCCATGAACAGAAATGTGGTGTTGGGTGTGATGAAAATGGATCCACGGCTTGAGTGAGTGTGTCTGTTTCCATGGCGAGGGTCAAACGTCCCAGGCTGGTTCAAAGCCACGTCTAGATAATGTAACGGCTATGTATGATCTTGTTATCGACACACCAAAGGAAGTGTGTCAGTTGGCCTGGCAAAAGAGGTTGATCATTCCTTGTGGGTAAAGTTGTACACCTCTGCAGAGTGTAAATCTAACTGATTAGTCGCGTCCACGGTCAAGGACACTTGGTGAAGTCATTCCAATGTTAGAGTTTTTGGTATTTTCTGGGAAATGGGTTTGGGAAGGAAACCGTTTTGCAACTAGCTTTTGTGTCAAAGGATAGACACCGCGGACTTTTGCAGTTAGGTAGACTGGGTTGAAAGACTTGAATATTTGCTTAACATGTTATGTTTCAATTGTCTATCTAAAAATGCGATGTTTCAATCTATTAAATTCATGCTTCTCAATGTTTATGCAATTGCAAAATAACCTATAACCTGCCTTTGTTTAGCCTGCATAATTACTTAATTGCATTTGTCAAACACTATAAGTCTTGCTGAGTACCAATGTACTCAATCTTGCATCTGCTATCTCAAAGGACGAAGCTTGCGAAGTGCCAGACGATTCTTACTTTCACGCAGGGCACGGGGTGTTCGACGATGATTTCCCCTAGGTTTGCCTAGTCAGTTGCCTGAGGGTTAGCGGGCAAACCACGAGGCTTTTGGAGTTTTTTAACTCTCTATTTTTCGCTGTTCAGTCTTTGTAAATTTTAAACTCTGTATAATTATTTCCGCTTGTAATACATATTTATCAATTTAATATCTTGTGGTCGTGATAAGAATGTTGTAAACATGTGAGTGCTAGCTGCTGATCATGGGACTAGTACAGAACAGTAATCACATAGAGGTACCTGTTTGAAAGAACGGAGTCTCACAGAAAATAAGCATATAATTGAAAATACACGATATATTTGTAAATATTGATTTACAAATGTATTTTGCAATTTCAATTATTGCAAAATTCATCTAGCCATTTTTACTATTTAAAAATCCACTAAATCACTGAAATGAATAAGAATTGTAATTATCAAAATCTAAAGCAATCTATAAAGTAAAATCCAACTACAAATATAATGTAGATCAAATTACTAACCTTGAAGAGAAATAGATATGAATTTTAATACAATTTTTTAGCAGCAATTCGACGCAATAAATGGAGCAAAGACGCCTCTCTGTTATGCTCGATCGGTCGGGGTAAGGGACGCCAGATATATAAAGGACTTATCATTGACGGTTCTACGCAGAACCGGAGGTGATAAGGCCGAATTGCGCGGGAAAATAAAATTAGGCGAGAAAATAAATATCACTGTCGGTTCTGGATTAAAACCAGCAGTGAAAATGCCAATATCATTGCCGGTTGACACAAGATCCGGCTGTGATATATCACTACCGGTTTTGTATATAAACTGGCAGTGATATCTAGTTATCATTGTGAAGGACCGAGATGGCGAACAGAGGGGGGTGAATGGTCGCAAATAAAAATTCCCCCAAAATACTCCAACAAAAACCTCGACAAGATCGCTCAAAGGAAATTGTGAAAAACCCGAAAAACTAGACAACTATGTGTACCCCAAGCTTGCATGGATAAATACCATAAAATATATGAGGATTTTTGAGTCACAATCCTGGTTATCTAGTGTCCAAGATAAAAAGGAATCAATTCAAACTCTTGCTTTTAGAAAGGACATCAATTCAAATCACAAAAGTCACTTTCAGAAAAGCAAAAGCAGAATTTTCAGAACTTGTCCTCAATTTGCACAGGAGGTTGGTGGGTTTCTACAGCTCACAAAATTCTGAGAATATTTCTCCCTATGAGCATCAGAGTTGTGAAGAACTCCACCAAATTTCTCCTCAAAAAGCCTTACAGAAAAAACAGGAAAAATCTAAGAACACAGTATGCTCAAGAACTTCGAGCAGAAAGTTTGGGGCTCGGTTTTCACCTCATGGCGCCCAAACGGTGCAACAAGTAAACTCAAAAATTTTTCTGCAGGTGTATATCAGAGTCCCGCACCTCCTCCAACAAGAATCACTCAAAAAGAATTTTTTTATATTTTTACAAAAATCAAACACTGATTGCTGCGCGAAGAACAAATTCCGAACAAATTTGAAACTTGAAAGAAAAGATGTTCTCTACTCATTCCAAGAGTGCAAAAGAGATGTAAAACCATATGAACACACTCAAAACATCCAAGATCAGCAGCATTTAGAAGGGGGGAGGCAAATCCAAATTACTTGAAAGTAAATTATGGAATGTAATTATGGAAAGTAAATGCTGAATTTAAATTGCGTAAAGTAAAGACATAATGTAAATGCGCAAAATAAATTCAGAGGTGGATGGATAAAACTTTCATTTCTGGAAGGGGAGGTTACAAAGCCTCACATTCATGTGGGCAAAGCATAAATGAGCATCAAAAACCTCAACACCTTCAAGGGAAGGAGGCTACCCCTCCACCCCTATTTATACTACTCTTTGGCCACCTACCAACCTTGGATGAGTCCCTCAACCCTAGAGCACTCATCTAAGGGCTAGGATTAACCCACACACACAGCCATGCAAGGGCTAACCCAAAACCCACACACATATCGGGTTTTCTTGTACGGTTTTCAAAGCATACTACCTAGACCCGCTAACCTATCAACTAGACCTCAATCCGACGGCCCTCATTGATCCACGCGGCATCTAGCTAGCATCAACTCCTTTCCTTGTCTTCTTAACTTGCCCGACTCGCCTCCGATAATCTTCCGCGATCTCCCAACCGTCTGACCTCCGACGCCTCGCCTAGTCCCGGCCATCCTTCGCCTCACCATGACCTAGCACCGCCGCCTCGCAACCATCAAAGACAAGGAAACTCCTCACATAGCAATGCCCACAAAGATGTGTAATAAACCATCCAACTCATCACTACAAGGCCCATACGACTGCAGATCGCCACTCTCGGCAGAGACAACTCAAATTGCTTTATTTTGAAAATAAATCCAAATCAAACTCAAACTTGAGCACACCTTGCTCAAATAAAGTCCAATACTCATCACAAACATGGATGGATCTCCACATGGTCCTTCAATCTCCCCCTTGATGAGTATATTAACAAACCACATAAAAGGCATAAATTTGAGTTTGAAGAAAATGAAGAAGAAAGCAATTTTTAGTTGCAAAGTCAAACTTGGTCCAAAGATAGAAATTAGAACCATGATCAAGTTGACGAAGAGGAATTCAGATTTTAGAGTTAAATTTAAGAAAGAGCAAGTTTTCAACAAAAACTCTAAAATCCAACTAAACATGTCAAATGTGATTATGAGATTATGATTCAACAGAAGTAGTAGCATAGTTTTACAAAGATCATAATAACCAAATAAGCATTCACATTTTTATCATTTTAGTGATGCCTTTTCTACGCTTTCTCCCCTTTGGCAATATAGGCATCAATTTTTTTTATGTATGCATGAAATGCAATCGAAAGAGCTTTGAAGATTATCCAATTGATCAAAATGGAAGGATATTACACCAAGCTTGTCAATTTCAAAAGATGACTAAACTAAGACATGTCCAAGTGCAAATACGAGCTTAGTTTTGAATATTTCATTTTTAGCAAGATTAGACAAGTGCAACACTTAGCTTTAGTTTCAAAAATAGAAGAATAGCCACTCTAAGGATCAAAAGGAAAACCTAGAGTTCAACCTACTCAACACTTTGGGGAATCTAGAAGAGCATACAAGGTCCTTCGGGCTTATTTATCACTTAATGCAAATTTTGATTTATCATCATACAAGACATAGCGGGGTGCAAATGTTTGACATTATTTGCATTCTTTACCCACATATGTCTTTGTTTTTAATTTATTTGCATTTTCTTTTGACAACCAATTGACTCAAGCCGTATGCGACCATCTCAAGATGAACTCTTAAGAGGATGGTCTAGGTCAAACACGATGTATTCCAAGTTCATCCCAAGTGCAATGGAAAGCGGTCTTGTGAATGCAAGGTGTTGAGTCATATGTGTACAAGAAGAGTCAATTTTGTTTAATTTTCATTTTTTTTTGCAGAATGATTCATGAGCAATTGAAGGACTCTAGCATGGATCAAACTAGTTTCACCCAAGTTGCTATAGGGACTCTAGAGAACTCCTAAATTTCTCAAATTATGGCACAAACCTCTAGAGAAGAAACCTAGCAAGTAAAAGCAACAAGTTTCATCAAGTTTTCCATTTAAGGCTTATTTCATTTTTAAACTTAGCAAGTTAAATGAACTTGACATACCTAAGCTAGTGATTTTCTTCAAATGATGTAGCATGGTGTATAGCATGAAGAAGAAATCAATTGCATAATAGACAAAGCTCATAAAATGTAAAATGCAGTCTAAATGCAATGCATTAACAGATTCCCAAACTCCCCTCAACAAATGAATCAATTTTAAGCTCAAATCTGGTTAAAGTTGAGTTATTATCAAGATTAGGCATAAAGAAAACCCGAATGAACTCAATAACAACTTAAAAACAGAATGAGGAGAAGAAACCGAGAAATGCAAACCGGATGGCTATTGAGCATAGATAAGATAGAAGAGACTCACTACGGCTTAGACTCGCCTTATCTTCCCAAAGGATCGACATAGGAAGTCGACTCTAGATCCCAACTAAGGAGTGCACATGCACTCGCCTACCTGTGAGGCCCAATTCTCGCTAGACTTATAAGACGTGAGGAACTCAACCTAGAGAGAAGAGAGAAAACTAATCACGCATGATAGCAACCTAAAGCACAAGATAAGAGGTCCATGGAAGGCATGCTGAAGTCTAAGTGAGTGAACTCAACTCAAGAAAACAAGCCCAAAGTCACCCAAAAGAAATACAAAGAAAAGAAAATGGAAGAAAACATATTACATAATATACAAACCACCCCCTCACGAAAGGTCGTAAGGGCTCACAACTCCAAGCTCACTCCTCAAAGCAACAAACTGAGCTATCCAAAGGCTTGGTGAAGATATCGCTAATTGAAGGTCACTCTCTACGAACTGAAGCACGATATCTCCCTTCTCCACATGGTCTCTAAGGAAGTGATATCTAATATTAATGTGCTTGGTCCGGGAATGTTGCACTGGGTTTTTAGCAATGCAAATAGCTTAAGTGTTGTCACAGAAAAGTGACATACTCTCTATCTCTAACCCATAGTCCCATAAGGTCGATCTCATCCAGAGCACTGCTACAAAGAATCGGTCGCAAAGAATATACTCGCCTCGCCGGTGGACTATGCAACCCTGCATCGCTTCCTAGATGACCAAGAAACAAGAGAAGTGCCAATGAATTGGCAAGTGCCAGAAGGCTCTAAGAGATAGATAAGAAGACGAAGAGTACCAAATACCATAATCAGTGGTAGCAAGAAAGTACCTGAAGATGCGCTTGATCACCTGGTGAGAGGCGCGAGGAGAAGCTTGAATCGAGCGCACGCACACACAAAGAAATGTATGTCCGCCTCAAGCAATGAGGTACAAGAGGAGCCGATCATGCTCAAACTCCTTTTGATCAAGAGCTCACCATCCTCATCGGGCTCGAGGACGTATGGTGGCCATAGGAGTCATCACCGCTTCCCATCGACATGTCAAGCGCCAGAGGTCACGTATATTTGCCTTGATGCAAGAAAGTACCTCCCGAGTCCGCTTGATTTGAAGCCAAGAAAGTAGCTCAACTCGCCCATCATACTCATCTCAAACTCAGGCTCATCACCTCGTAAAACCGAGACACAAGCGAATGAGATGAGCCACCAAAATGATATCGCCCACATAACCGACAAGAAGAAAATGAGACTCATGGTGTCTGATGAACAGAGTTTTGTCTACTATGCCCATTTTGAAGTCATGTCTAAGAAGATAAGATTTGAGCCTCTCATACCATGCTCTGAGAGCCTGCTTGAGTTCATACAAAGCTTTGGAGAGCTTATATACATGACTCGGAAACTTGGGGTTCTCGAATCCTGGAGGTTGTTTGACATAAACCTCTTCCTCAATATATCCATTGAGGAATACACTCTTGACATCCATTTGATAGAGCTTGAAGCCCTGGATGCAGAGAATGCAAGGTGATCCTAATAGCCTCTAGTCTAGCTACAGGGCAAAGGTCTCCTCAAAGTCAAGACCTCAACCCGAGAAAGCCATGTGCAACTAGCCTAGCCTTGTTGCGAATGACAACCCCATCCTCACTGCTTGTTTTGAACACCCACTTGGTCCCAATGACATTATGACCAGATGGGGCTCGACAAGTCGCCATACCTTGTTCCTCTCAAAGTTCTCAAGTTCTCATGCATAGCATTAATCCACAATTCATCTGATAATGCATGAGAAACATCTTTCTACCAAAGGAGGCAACAAAGGCAGAGTGGAGGCAGAATCGACAAACCCGATTTTGAGCGAGTGACTCGCCAAACAGATCACCAATGATCCGATCAGTGGATGAGCTCGATATGACAGGAGGACCGTATGTATGGCCTCTACCTCATGCATGTAAGAGGTAGGAGCAGAGCCACTACCAAGGAGAGCTCAAGGCAAGGGCCGGTCTCCTAAGGTGCGTAAATGGAAACAGGAGGCACCTCGTGTGTAGGGACTGGATCCGTGGAACACCATTATCTCCATCAACCTCATCTTCTACAAAGATGGTCTCGAGAGATAAGAAGAGCTCAAACATCGTGTCTAGCTCTGGCTAGCCTCATCAAAGGTCACATCACAGTCTCTATGATCCTATGCGCATCAATGCTCCGCACTTATAGCTACGAGAAGAAGTCGAGTAACCTAGAAAGATACCATCGTAAGAGCGAGACTCAAACTTATCTAGGTTACTGGACTTCAAGATAAAACACTTGCAACCAAAACGCTAAAATGAGACACATCAAGTGCGATGCAAATGTGCTCTCAAAACACGAGATTAAAAACATGGCAAGCAAGAGCTATAGCCTCACCTCAAAACTTCCTAGGAGTATCAGACTGCCTAGCATCGCCCGCCATCTCAACCAAGGTGTCGTTTCTTCCTTTCCACTCGCCATTCTCACTGAGGGGCGAGGGAGAAGAGAACTGATGCTCTAAACCGCACTCCACACAAAACTCTCAAAGTAGGAATTCTTTACTCCGTACATTATAATCACAGATAGCTCAGAATGCACCGAGAGCTCAATAGACAACCCATCGATCAAACCCCCAAGTGAGAAAAGGTCTCATCCTTCGAGGCCATGAAGAATACCAAGAGTATCTAGAAAATCATCAACGATGACAAGAACATACCACTTCCCTCCCGCCGATCGCATTCTAGCCGACCAACAAAGGTACATATGTAAAAGCTGTCCCGTGCATCACCATCACTACAGAATCGGAGGATGAGAAGTAAGAACCATCTTGCCATGTCGGCAAGGAGAGCAAACTAAGTTTTGACCATCTTAAGTTTGGACAAACCCCGAATGAGATCGTGGCTGCTAACTCGGGTCAAATGATCAAGACCAATGTGACCAAGTCTCCTATGCCAGAAGGAGAGATCACGGGACTCAGAAGCAATCAAACATCGAAGAGAGTCTCCGTAAGAAGCGTAAAAATCAGACGAAAGACTTTCCCAAATCTAGAAATCCCGCAAACTAACCCTCCTGATTAATCAACGATTCTACAGGCATTACTCTTGAAACTTACCTCGAAAGAGTCATCGATAAGCTGAGAAACAAAGAGCAGATTGTATTGCACTACTTACTAAGGCAACATCTTTAAGAATAAAATTTTGTTAATGCAGATGGTACCTTTAGCAATGACTCTACTCAAGATGCATCCCCAAAAGTGATTAACTCATCACCGGTGCTCGGACTAGGGAAGAGAACCAACGAGAATCTCCGGTCATATGACGAGAACAACCGAGTCAACAATCCAAACATCGCCTCTTCCCATCCGGATTTAACCCGATCAAGACATAAGAGAGAAAGATGACTCAAGATTGGGATAGAGTGAAGACTTAGGAACCTAATATCGAACCATACGACACCTCGCAGTACCAACCACGTAAGAAGATCGACTCGAGTGTCTCTCCGACGCCAACTCTCACACGATCAGAGCAACTCGTAGATAATCTAGAGTCAAACTGGCCGGCACGCCGTGGTGCAAAAGCCGACCATCCCAAGAAGGTCGCTCGATCTCCTACCGGAACACCTCACGCCACGATATCTACCTCGATGGGAAAACGAGGAATATCAAGAGGACGGCGAAAGATTGACTACGAACAACTCGTGACTAGAACTCAAGAACTAGCATGAAAACCAACCTCGACGACGCCAAAAACAAAGCGACTCTCTAACCTCGTCTAGAAGCGGGTGTGTCTTAGAGCACTCAAAACTGGGATGATCCCGAATACCCTAAGAGCAGCAACACGCCACGCCGAGTGATCTTGACGCTACCAAGCGTAAATCTACTAGGTGATCATCCTTCTTACTGAAGGTGCATGTACTTCGCCTTGCAGAGGCGTATAATAGAGTAACACCCTTCCGGTCAAGTCCTATGGACAACCCCAGCAGACCTAAACTTGGTGATGCTCACTCGAAGCTACCACAATCTCACCACTCTTGGAGCCAGACAATGGTGGGAGGATGCGCCGAGCGTGCTCCAAGGGATCAAATCCTAGACCTTGATTGAATCTACTAATCTTGGATTGGTCTAGAATAAGATTGAGCTTCTTTTGCCTCCAACAAACTTCTCGAGAGTATTCATAAGATAATCGCAATCTCGGAAGAAAGAAGCACAAGAAGAACAGGGGAAGGAGAGGAAGAAGAAGAACCGTAAAGAGAAGATCTCTCAAAGACGTGCTTTTGTTCCTTAACACTACCGCCTCAATCTTGAGGGCCTCACAAGAAACGCAAGGAGCATCTCTAATCCTCGTGGTTTGGTCTTTTAACTTCTTCTTAAGCTCGACATGGATTTGATCCACATCATCCTTAACCCCAACACACAAAGAAGCAACCAGCTTGTGACTTAACTAGTAAATCTTTAGCAAGTTGATCACACTTGACATTCAAAGCATCATTGTCAAGTTTTAGTTGCTTATGACCCTCACATGAGCCGACTAGGTCCTGAAGCATGCAATTCAAGTTCATCATTTCTAGCGTAAAGCTTTCTAAGGTGTTCGCCATGGCATCAATTTCGACAAGCAATTTAGGCAATTAGCACATGATGGAGTGGATGAGCATGAAGAAAACTAGCCTCAACAGAATAGCATCAATAGAACTAGTACTAGCATTCTTCAACCTAAGACCATCAAGTTCAAGAAGCACACTATCATGTATGGTCCTTAGGTTCTCCAACTCCACAAGAATAGCATCACACAAAGAGCAATTATCGCTGACTCGGGAGGAGAAGATCTAAGTGAAGCTAACTCCCGAGTCAAGGTACCTACTTCCTTCTCAAGCTCCGTACACCTAGCTCTAGCTCTAGCATGAAATTTTCCTAATTTGCGTAAAGCTTCGCTGAGCTGGTCATAGGAGGGTACCTCATCCGAGTCAGAGAGCCTGTGAGTCGCTGATGTCGCTGGTGTCGCCATGAAGCACATGCCGAGAAGTCATCGCCGCCTTCTTCTTCTTGCGGATCATCCTCGCCTCGCCGCTCCATGTCTCCGTGTCGGAGAGGTTGATGTCGTCAAGCGCGCGAGGACGCGATGGAAGAGCTTCTTGTTCTGGAGAAGGCGTATTTCTTCTCGTGCGCGGCTCACGAACCGAGGCTTTTGTTGCGGTTCTTGTCGGTGTAGTCGTTTGCCCGAACCGCCAACGTTGTTTTTGCCTCTTCTCCGCCTTGGGATAGTTCACCCAATGTGGTCAGCCACCACACTCGGCAGTGATCATGCCACCTCTCTTCTCTCTCTCACCCTCTTGTATGCATGAGAAAACTTATGAGCGAGAAGAGCAAGCTCATTTTCCGAAATTTTTCCAGCTTGGTCATCACTTAGCCGGCAAAGGGCGGAAAGAGAGAAACCAATAGAAGGATCAAGAAGAAAATCCAATGGGATCGGTGACCAAAGCCATCGATCGAGATTTCGTCTTCCGAGAGACGACATCGATCTCATGAGTCTTGAGGCGGAATAAAGCTCACAAGAGTCGAGTCGATAAGTCGGTGGTGTCCTTGATGGTGGTCACCTTCATCTCCCAAACCCAAGGTCGAGCGTTAAGAAATGCCGAGCATTGTCCGAGTCGTAATATATGCAACCAATCGCCTGAGGTCGCCAAAATCTTTGTAAACCGACCAAAACACTCAGAGACTCTCACCGTGCGTTGATCAAACTTGTTGTACTCGCGCTTGAACTGGTCTCGCTCACGCCTTGATTTGAGTAGAGCCTCATGGTAAGCATCGAGGGTTACCCAAATCTCGTGAGCGGAGCGAAGGTGAGAAATCCTATCATACTCACCGCGGCTAAGACCCTATATAAGAATGTTCCTTGTCTTAGCATTCGCCTCAACGTCAACCATATTGATGGCCGTGATATTTTCATCAGCAGGAACCTCATACGAGAGTTTCACCTTCTACCATATCAGGTAGCCATGGGCAGTGATGTATGACTCCATCCGGGACTTCCAAAAAGGAAAATCAACTCCATTAAAGATGGGAGGCTTGGTGGAATATTTGTCCGTCACTATGGATCTTGAGACCGGTCAAGATCTAGAAAGAGCAGAACCGGCTCTGATACCAATTGAAGGACCGAGATGGCGAACAGAGGGGGTGAATGGTCGCAAATAAAAATTCCCCCAAAATACTCCAACAAAAACCTCGACAAGATCGCTTAAAGGAAATTGTGAAAACCCAAAAACTAGACAACTATGTGTACCCTAAGCTTGCATGGATAAGTACCATAAAATATGTGGGATTTTGAGTCACAATCCGGTTATCTAGTGTCCAAGATAAAGAGGAATCAATTCAAACTCGTTGCTTTTAGAAAGGACATCAATTCAAATCACAAAAGACACTTTCAAAAAGCAAAAGGCAATTTGTAACTTGTCCTCAATTTGCACAGAGGTTGGTGGGTTTCTGCACTCACAAAATTCGAGAATATTTCTCCTATGAGCATCAGAGTCGTGAAGAACTACACCAAATTTCTCCTCAAAAGCCTTACAAAAAAACAGGAAAATCTAAGAACACAGATGCTCAAGAACTTCGAGCAAAGTTTGGGGCCTTGCCACCTCATCGCGCCAAACGGTGCAACAAGTGAACTCCAAAATTTTTCTGCAGTGTATATCGAGTCCCGCACCTCCTCCAACAAGAATCACTCAAAAAGATTTTTCTATATTTTACAAAAATCAAACACTGATCGTCATACAAGAACAAGTTCAACAAAGTTGGAACTTGAAAAAGATGTTCTCTACTCAATCCAAGAGTGCAAAAGAGATGTAAAACCATATGAACACACTCAAAACATCCAAGATCAGCAGCATTTAGAAGGAGGGGAGGCAAATCCAAATTACTTGAAAGTAAATTGCAGGAATGTAATTGCAGGAAAGTAAATGCTGAATTTAAATTGCGTAAAGTAAAGACATAATGTAAATGCGCAAAATAAATTCAGAGGTGGATAGATAAAACTTTCATTTCTGGAAGGGGAGGTTACAAAGCCTCACATTCATGTAGGCAAAGCTCAAATGAGCATCAAAAACCTCAACACCTTCAAGGGAAGGAGGCTACCACTCCACCCCTATTTATACTACTCTTGGGCCACCTACCACCCTTGGATGAGTCCCTCAACCCTAGAGCACTCATCTAAGGGTTAGGATTAACCCACACACACAGCTATGCAAGGGCTAACCCAAAACCCACACACATACCGGGTTTTCTTGCACGGTTTTCAAAGCATACTACCTAGACCCGCTAACCTATCAACTAGATCTCAATCCGACGGCCCTCATTGATCCACGCGGCATCTAGCTAGCATCAACTCCTTTCCTTGTCTTCTTGACTTGCCCGACTCCGCCTCCGATCATCTTCCGCGATCTCCCAACCGCTTGGACCTCCGACGCCTCGCCTAGTCCCGGCCATCCTTCGCCTCAAGATGACCTAGCACCGCCGCCTCGCAACCATCAAAGACAAGGAAACTCCTCACATAGCAATGCCCACAAAGATGTGCAATAAACCATCCAACTCATCACTACCGCGGCCCATACGACTGCAGATCGCCACTCCGGCAGAGACAACTCAAATTGCTTCATTTTGAAAATCAATCCAAATCAAACTCAAACTTGAGCACACCTTGCTCAAATAAAGTCAAATACTAATCACAAACATGGATGGACCTCCACATGGTCCTTCACACTGCCGATTGGTTCCACGAACCGGTAGTGATAAGTTCTCCCCCCGGCTTAACTTTCGATCCAGCAGTGATATGTTCGCACTGCCGGCTCTATCTCAACCGGTAGTGATATGCCGGCAAGGATTGCCTATTCTGTAGTAGTGACAGCTTGCTACTCTTTACTCTAGTGATGCAAGCAACCAACTAGCATCCACTATGATATGAAAAAGCATTTCAATCATCTGCTAAGCATTTTTTTCTTATATAAATCTCAATCAACCTAAAGAGCTGGCCCATCTTGATTCAGTACCTTGTAACCCCTGAATGCATTAGCCCTTGTAAAGTTAATTCGAATCCCCTAAAATTAAATTACCCAACTTGCAAAAAGAAAAACCAAAACAAATAACATTCCAACCTCAGAAGCATAACAACAAACAAGTAGAGGGCATGAAAACTCACAATCATAACCTACAAATAATTGGGGATTTTCCATTGCTTCTCTACATCAAACAAGAACAGACATTCAAATCATGGAAATCCCAGCATGAATTTCCAAGGGCATTAAAAAATTCATCAGCATCAAACTTGGGAGGCGCCGGTGGGAGTGGGGACTCAGAGTGGGCCAGAGGAGGTGGTGGGTGGGAGTCGCCGGTGGGGGGACCTCGGAGCGGGCCGAATGCACCTGTGGGAGGGACCTCAGAGCAGGCCGGATGCGCCGATGGGTGGGAGGCACCGACTAGGGCAAACTACAAATCGCGGGAGCTGGAGGTGCAGGATGAGCTAGGGCAAAATAGAAATCGTGGGAACCAAGGCGCGCGTGACTTGAGTGAGCTTCACTGAAATGGCGAAATGTACGAGAGTTAAGAGGTACTTGGTAGATTTACGCGCTACGCTGCGTCGGATAGAAATATGATGTTAAAAGCGTGGAAAGAAATATTAGCACGTGGAGTTCGCTAACAGAAGCCAATTATAGAATTTGTATAGAAGATAGCATAGTACGATGCATATGTAGCGACTATGTGCAGTTTCCTATCAATATATACATATTTCTGCTAAAAGATCTAAAGTTATAAGACCGTGATGACTATTACAGCTTGAGGAATTTATAACTTGTGTGGAAAAGGAGGATCTGAAATTTAAAAAGAATACTGTAAACAATTTTACAATAAAAGCATGAATTGACATTGCCAACTAATGGAAGAGGTTAAACTCTTAGGTAAGTACAATATTAAAGGCTACTACTGGCTAATAGTAAGCTAAAAGCTAGCTTGTACAATAACTCTCTAAAGGTTGTCACTAGATACTATGCAATAACTATCTTTTTTTCTCTTGTACAGAAATAATCCACCTATGCTTCGGTGCAAATTTGACTACTAAATAAGAGCTAGCTCTCTTCTCTTTTCTCACTCTTTCACATAGACTAAAGCTGATGTGTACACGCTAAGAGCCAGCTGAGGTAGCCTTATTGTACATGCCCTTAGTTGCTAGGTTCAGTTAGTCGGTCAAAACCAATGAAAGCATAGAATGATTTATGCTATCGGCTTGATCAAGTACTTGATCAAGCAAATTGGCACAGAAAGTGTATATATAAATGTCCATATTACTTGAACACCAAAACAAAAAACGAAATGCGTTGAGAAATACCCGAGGGCTATGAAGAAGTCATTGATGTACTGATACTTGATGAGGAGCTCATTGTTGACCATAGCGGCTTCATACAGCCACATCCCTCCATGCTCAAATCCTTTTAGTATTGCATAGTCCTCACAACATTCCCTATAGAAGAACAAACATATATTTGAGTCTAGGAGTTCTCACACTCTAGGAAAGGTAAGTAAGGAGGGGAGGCAGCATGGGGAGGGGAGGAAGACGGGAAGAGGGGCGAGGGGAACAGACTTTAGCACTGACGAACATTATCTGAGGTGTTATCATGATCTTGGTCTTGAGAATTGCTAGTTTCAAGAAGACTTGCTAACTTCAAGAGCAAGGGCCTCAATTTGTAGATGAACCAAAGGCAGGAGGAGGGTGGATGCTGAATAAAAGTTGTATACCATACATATTAAAAGAATGGAAAATGTAAACACTGGTAGATATATATTTTGCAATACATGGCAATAAAGCAAGATATTAGTCATTCTCAATAAGCAGAAATACTCTACAGATGGAAAGGCACAGGTAACTTTGTTGTCGGTTCAACAGCCTTGAAGCAACTTCCTCCCCTGCTGTGATCGAATCTGCATAAGTCTGATTCCCATCAAGAATCGGAGATACTTAATGAATCGAGATTCTAATAAGGATAACGACAAATGATAGTAGGTTTTTACATGTGATTGCTATTATTTCTATAGTTTAAAAACTTGGGTGGAAAGGAGGATCTGAAATTAAAAAAGAATACTACAAACAATTTAAAAATAAAAGCAAGAACTGGCACTGTCAATTAATGGAAGAGGTCAAATTCTCAGTTGCTAGGTTCAGATTTTTAGAGCAAAGTTGCTTTTTTCAGTTGGTTAAAATCAATGAAAGTATAGAATGATTCATGCTATCGGCTTGATCAAGACAATGATTAAGCAAATTACCATAGAAAGTGTAGATATAAACGTCCATATTACTTTCGCACCAAAAAAAAACGAAATGCACGTCACCACCCACAACAACACAGGTATTCACCTGTATTTCAATGTAGGAAAAAGTGTGTCACAACCAAATACATATCAATAGCATTGGAACTGCTTAGCAGGCAACAAGAGCTAGCAGCATATGACAATACTAAGGTGAAGTGCCTCCAGCAATAAGCAGTTAAGGACAAGCAGTGACTGCAAACATAGTCAACAGTGATTTGCCTGCTTAGTTTAAGATATGCCATAGCTCTATCTGCAAAGGCATAAGTTGCACGAGACATCCCAATACCTCTTGGGTAGCACCTAACTGTTTAAGCGAACTTTTCTTTTTTGAAGTACTCACAACCCTACAAATAAAACATAAGAAACAGCAGGTTTAGATTTGTAAGGGTCATTCGCGCAATAAAACATAGGAAAAGTTATGGTTTTTTCGGCAAGAATCAGGATGCAATTTTCCGGAAACAGTTTTTTTTGGCAAAAGGGCTCGGTCCAGGTCTAGATACAATTTCCCGGAACAGCGAGTATCTTTCTGCAAAAGGCCTCAATCCGGAGTTGGATGTTAATTTGTGGCACCATGAATTTTTTTTTGAAAGAGGGTGCAGAGTCTTCTAACAACTCATCTGGCTAAGGCATATTTTGATTTATGTTTTCTTCGTCAGCATCAATTATCATTGTTCATGATCTGAGACATGTATAAACAAGCACATCATTTTGACTACATCATATCGGATTTAGGCTCGTCATGATGATAAAAAAAAGCAGAATAGTTCTTAAATATCTAACTAACGATTATATGAGTGCATATGAGAATTACCGCGCATGCACATGGGGTGTTGAATTTCTATAGAAGGCCTCATATCTTCAAAAGAATAAAGAGGATATTCCAAACAGAATATATCAATAAACAAGAAGGTTGACGCTGCATGAGAAAATAATTAGCACACCGGGAATGTACATGCTCAAATAGGATATTAAGCAATGCAGTTGAGTTTTTCCATAGAGTAGACCAAGGCTAAACTTACAGATTAATGGAAGCACTATGAAGCAAGTCATATTATATTTATATACTCGCATGCTTGTTCCTTATCCATGATGTATCGCATGCTTGTTCTAGCAGGGGATAGTTTTTTTAGGTTAATAAGCATTTATTCACACTGGAAACGGGGTGCAGAAAGTGAGCAAACCTAGGATAATTTGGAGACGGATAAAATACCGAAAAAGTGAGCTGTCCCGCAAGAATAACCTTCAAACATCATGAAAATTTCAGGTTTGGCTTTCTGAATTTGGATTAGTGATCTACGTGAAGTGACCAACGAAGACATTTCATCATCAGCCTTAGTATTTTGACTTTGTTCTGCTCTGTAGCTAGTAGTAGATTGGGAAGTATGAATGTATCTTAAATTCTAACAAGTGTACCTAACAAGGAAACACCGAAATATTAATTAAGATAAGCAGTAACAACTAACTTTTTTAATGTGAA
The DNA here is from genome assembly GCA_036346275.1 of Otatea glauca. Lineage (NCBI taxonomy): Eukaryota > Viridiplantae > Streptophyta > Magnoliopsida > Poales > Poaceae > Otatea > Otatea glauca. The sequence goes on along the minus strand of CM070719.1, from coordinate 21,974,428 downwards.
GTATTAACATCGATAAAATCCATTCTAGAGTTTTGAGGCTGATCATAAAGAGGAGGATTGACAAAAATGTATTTGTGGCTTAAGGTTTAACAATGACAATCAAGCCTACAGTTTTGTCTGTACAAAAGATGTAGATTGCCCATGTAAAAAAGAACAGAAAATAAGCCAATAAGTTATAAATCATGTCAAGAATGATACATACCCTGTAGAAGACCACTCTGTTGAGGCATGATTAGCATTAACGCAGATTCCTTTCGACGACAGTGTAGTGTGTTATATCAAGAGCGAGGAAAATAGGAGCAGAACTGAGGCACGTTTAGGAGACGTGAAATTGCATTCTTTGGATTATCAGACAGGAAGATATTATCTTATTGAGGAAATCATCGTAGAGAAACATACGTACAGGGTCCTACGTAGGCCATACTTGCCGCAAATAACGAACCAAAAAGTTGCCATAGCATAGCACCAGCACCAATAAATCAAATAGTCTTGAACCTGACTGAATCAAAAGAGATATAAGAATTTGAAAACCAAAGGCAAAAAGTGTGAGGGATCACTCATAGCTTTTGGTGCTGTTTTGAATGATAACTCATTGTCCATGGCATCAATTATCCTGGCCCAAGTTGAAGATATTGTAATGAGATTGAGGAAGGCAACCTTCGGATGGAGAGAGCTATGAAATCAATAATCAGTTAGAGACTAAAAAAACATGAACAGGGCCATGTAATATGAGAAGACGTATCCAAAGAAACAAGTTTATTCGCACTAATATGTAGAACCAACTGTGTTCTCCCCACTTAGTAGGTTCATTTAAACCATTTTCACCTGACTTGGTTGTTAAGTCCAGAAAACAAAGAAAAATAAGTTTTTAACGTCAGAAACAATGGCTCTCTGATTAGGAAATGTAGGAGGACATAGAAAGTGGCTGGAGTGGAAGAGGAAAGATGCAGGCAAGCATATTTTTTTGTCAAGATTCCAAGGAAATGCGATATTATCAATGTTTATTACCTGGGAGATAGATGGGGAACGGCCAGGGGTAAAGGCAAACCAAAGAACAAAAAATGCAAGAAGAGATAAGCTGAAGAACCCATGTATCAAAACCAAAGACTGAAATCTAGATATACATGATAAAATTATCCTGGATCAGGAAACAAGAAATAACTAACAGATCATTTCTATTCCATAGCTTTCTTTTACAAAATGTTCTGAATTCTTAAAATAGAGATCTCATCAAAACATAAAGACGTAAACAGAAGCAAGCCGAGAAAATAAAATGATTCTAGTCATAGAAAAGCACATTCACATGATGAATATACCAAAGTAAACACAAAATGCACCCAACAATTTCCCTTTGTTAGCCTACTCATGTTCCAGCAAATTTTTTGATTGCAATTGAATAAAGCAATACAATTCAAGAGCAGCGATCCAACAGGACAAAGTAGGATGTGGATCTCTAAGCAATCTGCCAACAATTTCAGTCACACCCAAGGCAAGGATCCCATCTTTAGCACCTGAAACAATCTAAAGGCGTAGGTTCAACTACATAATTCTAACACGAAGAATGAACCGAACCAAGGTAATACCCTAACCAGAAATGAGTTGAGATCTCCCCAAACTAATACAGCGCAATTCAGGAAGTGGCGTGGCACAGACCTGGGCTTGGGGATGGAAGGGAGGGAGAAGGCAAGGGAGACGGAGGCGGTGAGGAGGAGGGAGACAATGAAGAGGGCCGGTAGACTGCTGAGGCCCAGGGATTTGGCGCCCTCGTCCTGCAAAGGCAGCACCACGAAGTAGGCGCTGAGGATATGTATGCAAAAACTATGTATTGATGAATGCATCTGGAGGTGGCACAGTACAATTCAATGAAATGGAATTGCTTACGAAGTAGAAGGTGGAGGCGGCGCTCATCAGCGGGGGGATCTCATGAGGGAGGACGACCACTAGAGACGTCGCCGCCGAACAACATGACCTGAAGCTCCAATGAAAATCCTGCTAGGAAGCATCGGGGAGATCTCAACTCGTTTCTGGTTTAGTTTGGGGCTGGGAAGGATCGGGAGGAAGGATGGGCTATCGTGTGGAGGGTTCCGCGAGGGTCGTCGACTGCGACACGTGGACAGCTGGATTGGCACGCACACTAACGACGGACGGACAGGTGAAGAGAAACGACAGGCGCTCGGGACGCATCTCGACCGCGAGTAGTCGATCAGACGGCCCGGACGAAGAGAGGTGACGTGGCCCGGCAGAGGTCGCGTGAAATCCTTCCGCTTTAATAGATACTAGGTACGTTTGCGCGGCGGCACGCCGCGCCGCGCAGATATACGATGATATGAAATGCTTTTTTTCTTAGTAAAGAAAAGATTTGTGCTAGGGAAATAAATCTATGACGTCTAGAGAGACTGTTTATAGAAAACTGCGGCTAGATGTATTATGTGAGGCACTTTGGAGAAAAAGTGCTACTCAACATTTATATTTAGTTTATAGAAAAAATATAAATAAAATACAAACATGAGAAAGTTGGTTTCAATTTAAACCTAGCTCTATCGTTAAAAAAAGCAGAGGCAAGACGTCGTGTGAGTACATATGAGCGGCGCAGACGTCGCGTGAGGTGCGATACCGCAAAAGGGTAATGAGTCTACGAACTTGCTCTGGCGCGAAAACATTCCGAGATAACGAAGGACATGAAATTCTCGTTCTTGAGTTGGAGGAAACATAGTGAGGAAATAAACAAGGATCGATATTTTCTATAAAGTTTATATTTTTTAATCAAGAAACCGCAATCGAGATATGTCTAGATTCATCTCGAAAGTATTTTCATCATGTTACCATTTTTTTAGGTTTTATAAAAGATTACAACATAAATTAGTAGTAAAATTGTGTTTTGGGTCATGTTGATGTCAAAACAACATGTTTTTTTACCGGAGTGAATGTCATATCCGTAACCACATGATCGTTATTCAGCATCCGAGGTTGTCGTAACTCGAGACACCTCTTTGTTTATTACACATAAGGTTGGATGAATCTTAAATGCCGTATTTTCTTCTATGAGCGCCTTCCGTGTCTACTAATTCCTTTGACAACCTCACTCCTAATACAGCTTAAAAAGTACACTAAAAAGTCTAATACGCTTAAAAGTACAAATGGTCGTAGCCTTGATTCCGCATTGTGAATGTCTGCTTATGAATTTGCTATGCAAAGTACAAAGTCGAGCTACTTAAAAGGTTGCATCCAAATTCATTTGTATAATATTTGGGACTCTTAAAGTCAATATTATAAAAGCTATGTTAGAATTCATGGTGATGTTAACTGGCCTAAGTACCTGAAAGAACAGATAATTGCTTTTCAGTTTGCATAAATATAGGCAGAGAAAAGAATACCATCATGGGTTCTTTGTCATAGCCCACACTTCACCGAAGCATCACGAAATGTAATCGAAGGTACCGGGAAAGAATATTATGCTCGAGAAATCATGACGAATATAGCGGCAACAAATGTACCGAGATTTATGTGTACTCAATTGCAAAAGGTAAAAAACAATTATGGGCACATAAAAGTGATTGCCATAGGTCAAAAATATAAAACCAACCTTCCAGATGAAAAAGCCCTCAATGCTCTTATCGATACTCGTTCAGGCTTTCGGAGTACACGGAATGGGCGATTTAGCCCACTTGTAAGGCATGTGATAACAAGCTTATCTATGTACCCTCCACTTTTATCATTAACCTGTATTAGTCAAACCAACGAGAAAATTAACATGAAAGTAGCACTGAAAACCAATCATCTAGTCACAAAAAGAGCATTATTGTTATTAACTTTGATTGCCACAAGTGAATTGGTAACCCCATTGACAAAGTAGATAAACAATTGATTTTCGATAACAATTCACAATATACAAGAGCTTGAAATCATCAGAACACGGAAGCACCTAATTATATGAGATGAAACAAGGCGTGAGTTCCTCTGATGGCGCTGCTATAGACAAAGAAAGTCGATGTAAATCTGCGTTAGCCAAAACATCGACAACCAATCATCTAGTCACAAGAAGAGCATTATTGTTATTAACTTTGATTTCCACGAGTGAATTGGTAACCCCATTGGCAAAGTAGATAAACAATTGATTTTCGATCACAATTCACAATATACAAGAGCTTGAAATCATCAGAACTCGTAAGCACCTAACTACATGAGAATGAAACAAGACATGAGTTTCCAAGCCATCTTAATCCCGTGATGTCATTTGCTATGGGCAAAGAAGTCGATGTAACTCACGGCCACCAAAACATCGACAACCTCAATAATCCCATCCCGATTTCCTAGAGCAACAAGTGGTATCTATTTGGAGCAGGATTGTTTCCACCGCCTTCAGAAAGAAAATAATTTTCGATGTTATGGAAGCATGGAAAACTTTAAAACTTAAAAGATAATTTTAGAAAAATAGCATGCAATATTATTGGCATGAAGGATATACTGCCATGTGGCAAGTAAAGAAGGGGATGGAACAATGAAGCGTAGTCACAAGAGAGGACAAAAGATGAAGCTAGCCCATCGAATTAATCTGCAGAGCAAAATAAATATAAGCAAACCAGAGAATAGAAAAATACAAGATCAATGAGAGGATATATTGATTGAAAATTAGATGACTGAACAGGTAGAACCTAATCCTAGTGATTTAGGAGGTTCAAGTTATGCAAAACAGTACAAGGAGTTCACACTCAACTTAACTATTGCCCCTACTACTTCATCACAATATCCTAACAATGGTGACCACAATATCCTAACAATGGCAAGTAAAGAAGGGGATGGAACAGCTAGCGTAGTCACAGTAGAGGACAAAAGATGAAGCTAGCCCATCGAATTAATCTGCATAGCATAATAAATATAAGCAAACTAGAGAATAGAAAAAATACAGCATCAGCAGTAGGATATATTGACTGAAAATTAGATGACTGAACAGGTAGAACCTAATCCCAGTGATCTAGGAGGTACAAGTTATGCAAAATAGTACAAGGAGTTCACACTCAACTTAACTATTGCCCCTACTACTTCATCATAATATCCTAACAATGGTGACCACAATATCCTAACAATGGTGACAGGGATAAAGAGGTTTATAGCACAAGCTTTATTGTAAAATCAAGTCCATCGGACCGTGGATTGGAAATTCCAGCATCGCTATGGTTCGGTGTACCTGGTTCCTTCCCAATTTCTATTAGATTGATGTGCAGTCACCATGATTGATGTGCGGTCACCAATTGCAGAAAATTAACTCAGTCGTTGGAACATCACTCATGGTGACCGCACATCAATCTAATAAGCCACAAATATTATTCGCTCGGTTAATAAGAGCAGATATTATTCGTTTGTTCTGACTATGTTGTATTGCTAGTGGCTGATCTAATTTGTTTGGTTAGCATCACATTTGTCATAAGCATTAGAATCCCACTGTTGTCCATCTGATAAGCACATATTTACAGATCAGCAGTATATGTAATCGTGAGGGAAAAGTCTCACATAAGAGTATATCCTAAAGGGTAAAAGCAGAAAATTTTGTTTTTTCCCTCTAGTTCATTACAATGTCAATTTCTTCACATTGATTGTGTAAGCAAAGCACAATTCTAATAGGAATTTAAGAAATGATCTTACCAGAAAGGGCTATCTAAGCACATATTGATAGAATATATATTGACGAAGCTAGTTCTTGCATATACGGAATTGAGGCTGCTAGCGTGAGAATAGGTATAATCTGCTGACCGATCATAGTTAGCATGGAGAGTAGAAGCTAAACTCCAAGGAAACAGTTGGCTATACAGCCACATTACGATTGTAATAATCAGTCCGGTTTCTTCTTCTTTTTCGTCAACACTAAAAAAGCAGAACATAACTCTGCTGGTATTAGTAGGATGTATTGCTGGTAGATGGTTAAGAAAACAGATTCACTCATTTAGAAAGCAAGAAAGGTATGCAAACATTAGTTGGGAAACTCATGAAGCATATCAATTTTCATGTTCCTGATGGTACCAGCAAACCGCTTTCTTATAGTTTTACAGGTAAACCAACTGAGGAAGCTATTGATATGGAGGGCAAACTTATAACTTTGGATAATGTTGTTTACGCCATATTGGGCTAAAGCCTATATGCTATCCTCATCTAAGAACACGAAGATATCTAAAGCATATGAGATCACATTTTTTTCATTAACAAAGAACATAATTTTTAGAGGTCGTTATAGGGAAATCAAGGTGATATCCATGAAAGTAAATACTATTCTTGTACTACGACTCATCTCAGATTTGCAGTGTTCAATATAGTATATCCGCCGATCTTTGCATTCAAAAGCGAGATTCTTTAAACGGTAAATAAAAGCTACTTTGATTAAACCCGAGGCTCTAATTTGATAGGAGCTAATCGATCAAATGTGGAGGTTCTAATTCAAGAACTAACGATATTACAAAGTTTATAAAAGCAAAGAAGAAAATAATAATACCTTAAAAATCTAGCGAAACATAAGCATGACGCGAGCAAAGTCAGATCGAAAAAACCCAATGAATTATTTTAATTCTAACAGGTAAAAAATTAAAACCAACCTGTTTGATCGCTGGTTGCAGACATACTTTTATAAGTTATGAGCATGAATATCTGATTGAACTCAATGAGTATAAATAGAAATGGTAAGATTTTTTTTGGTAACCTGATATATAGGAGTAATCCTATCTGCAGACAAGGGGAAAAAATCAGGAGCTGTAAGCAGAACAATATGTTTCACTGAACGGTAATGCATGCTTCACTTTTTTTTGCTGTATGAACTCTATAAGACGGGTTGACGGAAGAAGGAACTATATACAGGCGTAGGAAAGTCTAATGGAAATAGGGACGGAAGCTGAGAATCATGAAAGGGGCACTATATACACAAAAAGCAGACGCAGAGCTTATAGGAATGTAGATCTTGTACTGGTAGAAGCAGCAGAGGCGAGAGCTGTATACAAACTCAATATAACAGACGGAGACCGAACAGGCAAGGCACGTGGGGGCAGCAATGGAGGAACAGACAACGAAACGATCGGCTGCTTACCAGCCAAAATTGATCGACGACGAGATTGCAGAGGGCAATCGGAATCCATTCTTCCAGGGAAAATCGATCGGTGGCGGACCTGTTGAGGGCAATCGGAATTCATTGAAGAAAAAGGGGGAAAAGCAAATAATCAGCGCTGGGGAGGCAAAGCTAACCGAGCGAAGAGCAGCGACGCACCGGAGAAGCGGACGGCGCGATCGAAGGCCGACAGCGCAGAAGAGGAACCGGGAGACGTCGTCGCCTACGTGAAGCACATCGGAAGAGGGCACGGCGCAGCCAACTTCGCGGCCGCATAAGGCGCACGAACTGGCTCAGGGCGGAGAGGGCAACGGGCAAAAAAAAAGCGCCCACGGCGACTCGATCCCGCGACCTTGGTCGTGGCGCGAGAGTTTCACCATCGCCGACACTACCTGTTAGGGCTTAAACAACAGAACCAATTACTTGAGCTATGCAATCAAATAGCCACGTGGCGACGTGGCTTAACACCGAAGCGAGCAGACGCACGCGGCGCTCTTGTTTCGCTGACGCGCAACGCGGCGGGCTGAGGCACGGCCACGAGGACCTGAAGGCGACGTGGAGGCACCGAGAAGGCTGGAAAACTCCCAAGTTTATATACGGTAGTATCTAGAGATGTTTTCGCGGCGTGCCACGCCGCGTTCATTGTTTTTTTATGCGGTTAAAAAAAAACTTGGTTAGCACAGGTTTGAATCTATAATATGTAGGTTGCGATTATCAGATTGTTTACGTGTAAAGATGCACTGGCATAAGAAGAAAGGCAGATGGTTTATAGAGGTAAATTCATGGTGTTTAATTAGAACTATTACGTCTTATCTGTTAGAATATGGTAGTGTATTCATTTGCGTAAACGATATATATAGCTGTGGAATGTAGATGAGTGCGAAACTGGAATTGTATGGAACACGATACTGGGATGATGCAAGAGCGAGTTTGTGTATGCATGGTCTGCTGTATGGGGACTTGCACGCGTGGGCAAGCTTTAGTAGTAACAGGATACAACAAGTGTTATATAGTGGTGCGTGCTTCTGTACGAATTGGAAATAGATAGAGCAAACATTAATACGAAGTGGTTTATGTATAGGTGGAGCAATAGGTAGCACAACAAAAGAGCCTGCTACATAAATTGCAGCCCTTGCGGATCGGTTGGCATGTTGATAGGGGCAAACTTTGCTCCATACAATTGCCGTGAAAATTCAGTAAGAGTAAATTAAATTCCTTAGATAAAGTAAGAGCAGATAAAAGAGTAACTAAATACCTGACCAGTCGGTGTATCATTCCTTGAGACTCAAACACAAAACAAGCGAACGATATTTACAATGATAATCAAATTGTGTCATGTTTACCAAATGCTATGAACTTCCTAGATCTAGCAACCAATGCTTTTTAGTAGTAGACAACTTGCTAAGGCTTGTAATTCTGAAGATGGCACGTATTACCATGAGGATGATGTGCCATACTGATTGTTTTGCTTTCTTCACCACAAATTTAGACTTACATCTGAAGGTAGCAGATATATCGACATTGTAGTGTCGAGAGGCTCGTGTATGCGTTGTTCGATCTATCGTTTATGTATACCAACATGTAGTGGTTTACACCAATGAAATCAACACCCTTACGGATCAATTCCGACTTTCTTCAGTGAATGATGAAATCCGGGATCCAGCTTTCTTCTTCATGATTTTCAGGGCAGTCTTCATACACCATGAGGTTTTAAGATCCAAGACAAAAGAATATTATACATGTGTCCTCATCATCACATCGTATTTCTATGACAAACAAATTAAGAAAGGTGAAAGCAGGAATTTGAATGGAATAAATGGGTTACTCACCAACCAATCATGAAGGCCAACAACTTCGAGTTGCTCTAACGCCTCCAGAGTCGAGCGAGAATGGGTAGTTGCAAAAGTTGTAGACGTTCATGCCAATGATGCCCTTGTGTAGCCTGCAATGTTCGTGTTTCTCTTTCAGAGAATTTGCGATGGTCATGTCAGAAATATAAAGATCAATTTGCTTAATTCATTGTTGCTTTTCTGAATATGTGATCACCGATTGATTTCAAAATACTGTGACGTTTTGTATCTATGCTTCGGCAGGATAAATTTTGAAGTTGTCTTATGGTTCTGAAATCTCAAAATGGTTTGAATTGACCATTCAAGATGCATGAACTAACCTGAAACTTCTCTCTGTACATCTTGATAATCCAAGCATGTGGCAAGATGGAGTTGTGACTAACGCTGTTCTCATGTACGTCTCCAAAGTTGAGTCGCTCACCGTGTAGTTGAAACCAAAGGGAGCCGAGCAGCGGCAAGGCGGGAACACGCCGCCATCATATGACACGGTGGAGATCACGGTTGGCTCATCCATGGTGGTCCAGTGGCTCACTCGATCGCCGAACTCTCTGAAGCACATGTCCGCGTAAGCCGTGAAATCCTCCCTGCATTGATAGCGCACGGTACACCAAAATTTCAGAAGAATTCAGAGTTTCAGTTAATCTTGTAACTTGAAAACAAGTGGTCAGAAAAAGAGGAGTGATCAGAGATTATCTTACATGACTTTCGGCTCACCACCGTAAAGACTCGCCTTCAAGGATATGTCCTGTATCTATGCTTCAGTAGTATAAACAAGCCAACCAATCTATCCAACTCTGATAATCCCACCAATATCAATCCAAATCATAATGAAGAAAACTACGATCGTTCCACCAGTGAAGACCAGAGCTACAATGTCGCCCCTCGTCAAACCACTGAAATCCACTAAACCAACAACCTTTCCGCAATCCTACGACAAAAAGTAATAGCTGAAGCAACGATCTTTCCAGGAAAGGAGGCAACACAGACCATCATCTTCTTGGCCCAAACCAGATGCGGCTGGCGGCAGCTCATAAGACTCCTCGGTCTCGCCGGTGGCAACAGCGGCGATGCTGTACAGATTGGATGCGACTGAGGCCAAGGCGCTCCGGTGAGGCCGACGGAGAGGTCGAGGAGGAGAGCGAAGAGGGGCACGCAGAGGCGAGACTGGGAGCAGGGCAAGACGGTGGCCATCCCTGCGTACGATGGAAAGGGAGGACATGATTCTTCGGTCTCTCTTTCCTCTTGTATAGATAGCACCCTGCGCACGATGGAAAGGGAGGACATGTTTTTCGGTCTCTCTTTCCTCTTGTATAGATAGCACTCGAGGTGGAGAGAAGGTTCTCGCGCGGGGCACGCGGCGCTCGGGGGAACAACTATCGAGCGAGGGACCCGAAAGCGGCGTTCGTGGGGCTAGCGCATGCGTGGAGTGAGGAAACAGCGTCGCGCGATGGTGCGGGTGAGCGCAGCGCGCCGCACGCGTCGGACGGTGGTGGAGCGGAGAGGAGGCATGGGACCTAAGCGCAAAACGAAGACTCGCGACACTCTCTGCACGAACAGACAGATCTGTGCGGAAACAAAAAACGGACGGCCAGCGTCCGTCGGGCGTCGACGTAAATCCAGAAAACGGGAGGACTTTCTTGCAAATACTGTGACGTGGCTAGCCTCTCCAGCCGGGAACCTTGCCAACTTTAGGAAAGGTATAATAAGGTATAAGGTATTAGTTGTGTTGGTTTTTCAATACAACCGACTGAGTTAATGATCATTATCCCCGTCGGTTTCTTAGAAAAACCAACTGACTTAATCGCTAGAAAAGTAACAACCGCAACTAGCAACCGATACTTCACTATCGATTATTAATGAAAACCGACACAATTGAATTAACACTTCACTATCGGTTATTGACGAAAACCGACACAAATGAATTACTACTTAGAGCACAAAGGACACTTCACTATCAATTTTTAAGGAAAACCAACACAGATGAGTTGACACTTCACTATCGATTATTAACTAAAACCGACACAAATGAATTACTCAGCACAAAGGACACTTCACTATCGGTTATTAAGTTAACCCAACACAAATGAATTGACACTTCACTATCGGTTATTAATGAAAATCAACACAAATGAGTTTACTCACGCTCAACACAATGGACACTTTACTGTCGGTTTTTAACAAACAAAAACCGACACAAATGAATTACCACTCACGCTCAACACAAAGGACACTACACTATTGGTTTTTAAACAAAATCGACACAAATGAATTGACACTTCACTATCGATTTTTAAGGAAAACCGACACAAATATATAACTCTGGAATATTGGTTTTTAACGAAAACTGATACTAATATATAACTCTTCACTATCGGTTTTTAACGAAAACCAACACAAATGTATTGTAATTACTATCGGTTTCGAATAAAAACCAATACAAAACTTGATTTATTGGTTTTCCAGAGAAACCATGAAGTCTGAATTTTCTGAACTATTTGATCAAAGAGTGAAAAGGCCCTAACTTTTGCAAATTTAGTTGGAATTATTTTAAATTTTGCAGAAACATACTTTGGGATACTACAAATCTTTTCCAAAAAGAATTTTTGAAAAATGAGTTAGCACTGAAAACAGATGCCAAAATTAAATTCACTTCGTAGGCATGCTTTTTGTGTAAAGAGTAAAAAAGTCAGAACTTTTTCAAATAAATCCAGGTTTTTTAAAAAAATTTAGAAATGAACTTTGGGCTATTTAGAAGCTTTTCTAGAATGAATAATTTCAAAAGGAATTTTCTTTGAAAATATATGACAAAATGCGCTTAGTAGGCATGAAGAATTAAATGACAAAATCCAGTCCACGAGGTGAAACTCACCTAATGCTAGAATATGACCTACATGGCTCAAGAGTAGTTTTTCGGCTACTTTCAAAATCAAATAACTTAGGATTAGCTGGTCTTTCTAAAATCCTTTGAATAAGAGAATTGTTACGAATGACCAACTAGTAAGTAGATTTCAAGAATGTCACAATGTTCTATGCGAGATTTCAAATTTTCTCACCCAAGTATTGTTTCTAACCAAAATATGTATTGTTTTTTTGGGTGGCAGAGGAGAAATCTCCTCTAGAACAACAACAGAGGAGAGTTCAGCCCGAGGGGTATAAATAACCTAACGAGGTACATCACAATCGGTTCTCACTTGAGAAGCGATAGTGATGTGATCATGCACATCACAATCGGTTCTTATGTGAGAAGCGATAGTGATGTGCAAACTCATCACTATCAGTTCTTATGTGAGAAGCGATAGTGATGTGCAAGCTCATCACTATCGGTTCTCATATAAAAAGCGATAGTGATAAGCACGTGCACATCACTATCGCTTCTTATGTGAGAACCGATAGTGATGTGCATGAACATTACTATCGCTTCTCACATAAGAATCGATAGTGATGTGTCACATCACTATCGGTTCTTGTGTGAGAACCGATAGTAACGAGCATGCACATCACTATCGCTTCTTACATAAGAACCGATTGTGATGTGCCCAATGTTACATCACAATCGATTCTAACCTAAAAACCGATAGTAATTATTATTAACACCCCTCCTAAGTCATCTTTCACAATCGATTTTCCTAAAAACTTAAGAACTGACCCAGATGAAGCGATAGTGATGTACCATTCTGTAGTAGTGTCTGAATTAGTAGTTAGTGCATATAGTTACATTATTGAATATGAATTGAACATCTGGTACTAAGCAAAGGTAATACATAGATGTTGTTTGTTTCGACTTTTCCTCTGGCTAGAAAGCAAAAAAGACAAAGCCCAAACAAATGAGAATCTTTTCTACCAAGCTTATAAAATAAGCTTAAGCCACCTTAAAATTATAAGCCATAACCCAGAAAAAGTGTGTTTTTTTTCCTTTTATGGGATAGAACTAACACTACTACAGAAAGGCTTATATTAGACGCCTCAACACTAAAGAACATCACTGACGGTTCTATAGTGAAACCGTCAGTGAAATAATCACAGATGGTACTCTTCATGAACCGTCAGTGATATAAATCAATATCATAGACGGTTTTAGTTAAAAACCATATGTGTTAAGTTCACATCACAGATGGTTCTAACTAAGAACTGTCTGTGATATAACCTCAGACCACTATATAAACATACAAATGTTGTAAACATGTGAGTGCTAGCTAATGATCCAGGGAATAGCACAGTAATCACATGGAGGTTCCTATTCATCAGAACGGGGTCTCACAATATGATAGAAGACATGAAAAAATTCTAAGGTTTTCTTGTCTTGAACTATGAAATAATGTGGTTTCTCAATGTACACTTGTTGATATTTGTGGAATATATATCATATTTTGTTAATTTTTTGTTACCTAAACTATGAAATATTTTGTTATCATATTTGTGGTATCATATTTGCAGTAAGGTCTTGTTGTCTTGAACTATGAAATAATGTTTTTTCCCTACCTCTCTTGGTAGAACTTCCATGATTAGTATATATTGTTCGAAATTTTCTTCTCTTTAGATATTTCTGCAATGACATTTATAAGACACAACTAGTTATAGATTTTGCAATTGAATATCAAAACATCCTAGATGCATTGAGGCAACAGCTTGTAAAATATGAACATTTGTAGCACTTCCATCCCCTTTCTTATCCTAATGTTGATGGATTCCAAGGCAAAATCCAATTCCATGAACAGTTCATCCTGAAAGTTGTCATGCTCTGATTTATCATTCATTTCAACCTCATCCCCGTATGAGAATACCATATACAGCTCATTTTTACTCTGATCTTGTATAGGTCAGAGTGAAAATAGGCTGCATATGGTATTCTCATTCAGGGATGATGATGAAGTGGAATATAAATCACAGCATGACAACTTTTAGGATGAACTGTTCATGGAATTGGATTTTGCATTGGAATCCATCAACATTAGAATAAGAAAGGTGATGAAAGTGCTACAAATGTTCATATTTTAAGACCCTCCTCATCAGACAAGCTGTTGCCTCCATGCATCTAGAATGTTTTGATATTCAATTATAAAATCTATAACTGGTTGTGTCTTGTAAATGTTATTGCATAAATATCTAAGGAGAATAAAATTTCGAACAACAGATACTAATCATAGAAGTTCTGCCAAGAGAATTAGGGGAAAAAACATATCACAGATGGTTCTTTTTAAGAACCGTCTGTGATAATCTCATATCAGATACGGTTCTAATTAAAAATCGTTTGTGATAACTAATATCATAGACGGTTCTAGTTAAAAACCGTATGTGATATGTCTTTTCACAGTCAGTTTTGGAACCGTCTGTGATATGTGTCGTATTATCACTGATAAATGATTACAGACGGCCCAAAAACCGTCACTGATGATGTTTTCTAACCGTCTGTAATAGCCTTCTCTGTAGTAGTGTAAATTTTGCTATTCAACTTCGTCAAAATTACCCACTAATGCCATCTTATATAAAAACTTCCGCCATAGCCTCACCCCGCTACCATCCTAATCCCCTACCGTCTCCATGTGCTTAATCACCTAAAGGGCTACTAGAGCCTCGTCAGGGGCAGTGCCGGTGGCCTCGACTCCAACCTCCTCCTTCCGTTATACGGCCCTAATTACCAACAATACTTTGCATCGTGTTCCAAAAGGTACAAATCAAGATAAACGATCAAAGTGGTGCTGTTTTGAGCAAAGGAACGAAGTTAAAGTATGTGGCCGAGGGGGAGGTGAGGGAGGATGGTTGGAACCGTAGAGCCTGAGAAGTATATTGTATAGGCAATGTGTAAATTGTAAGGAGGAAACATATGTGCTAGCTATGGTCATATGGACCTAGGCCTGTAAACAAGTCGAGCTCAAGCGAGCCTGGCTTGCTAGGCTCGATCTTAGTAAATGCTTGAGCTGAGCTCGAGCCAAGCTTGAATGAGCTTTAGTTGGGGCTCGAGCTTGTCTCGGGCCAAGCTCGAGTAGGCTTGAACTCGACTCGAGTAAGCTCGATAATAGTAAAGAATTCAATATGCACTATTCTTCAATAATAAAAAATGTTCAAGTTTCGATCTCGCCTCGAGTAAACTTGATAAGAGTTAACATATAGTAATATTTAACAAGTAATTTGTAAACTTGCTAGGTTCGCAAGCTATTCAAGCTCGACTCGGTGAAGCTTGCGAGCTCGGAATCAAGCTAGAGTTCAGCTCATATGGAGCTTGAACCGAGCTCGAATCGAGCCTAGATCCAACCGAGCTCGAGTAGCTCGTAAGCCTCGAGCTTTTTTTATAGCACTACATGGACCAGCCAAGGGTATGGCCACACCGGCCAAGATGCTATCGCCGCATGTGACAGCCTAGGGCACGACCACATAGGCCGTATGAGCATGGCCACATGGGCCAAGGCCACATGGATGGAGGTTTTGTGGGCTGCCATGTGATTTGGATAGTGAAAGAGAGAGCCCAATTCGTGGAAGAGAAGGAAACAATTGGCCCAAGCCGAACTGAAAAGGGAAGCAAGCACGTGCAAGGAATGCAAAGAAGGACAAGTAGGCAACCTGATTTGGAGAGAAAGGAAAGCAAATCAATTTGGGCATGATAAGCAAGGAAAGAAAGAGATAAAGTCGAATTGGATTTTGAAGTTGAAACAGTCCAACTCAGATTGCCAAAACCAGCCGATATTAAAAAGGCCATAACTTTCACATCCAAACTTAGATTTTAACGTTCTTGTACTTTCCTAAAAGCTTAGGAGATTACCATCATATCTTTCCATAGCGAGATCTTCCAATTGGGCATACTTCTATTTTAAGTTTTTAAGTTTTAGCTTGCTAATTGGCCTAATTAAGTTTTAAAGTTGTAATTTTTGTCTCTCTCTTAGAGTCCAAGTTATATACATTTAGGACGTGAATTTGTGCCAGTTTAACTATATTTTGGTCATGCATTGTGCACTAATATAAGGCCAAAGAGTCTACCCCATGTAGGATATTAGAGTAGATGTATTGAATAAAATTCAAGAAAATCCCTTTGTTGTTTGGTGGCCAGGATTGAGGTATATGCTTGAGATGAGTTCTTTGAGAGAGAGAGTGAGAGAATTGATTGTGCAAGTTGATGACTCGTCATTTTCAGATTGTACCGAAGAAAGCCCTTGCAGTTTTATCTTTTAAGATAGGTTTGCGAGTTATCGTGTGTGGAACTGTGATAGATTGGGCATATCACATATCAATTAGCAATTTTCACTAGTTGATCTGTATCATTTGGTATTAGAGGTTTAATAGCTCACGGTGTCATTGATTTGTTGCTGCAAAGGTCCACTACTATAGAATGATACAATATTATCAATTCATCTAGGTCGGTCCCCAACTTTTTATGAAAAAACTGATTGTTTTAGATGATTCGGTGAGGGTTTAATAATTGGTGGGGTGAAAGATCAAGATGGCGATCAAAGGGGGGTGAATGATCCCAAATTCGATTTTATCCTTCAAAAAAGATCATAAATGCAATTTATCACCTAAAGAAACTAAGCCAACACCCTTAGCAATCAAATGGAAGCGGAAGAATCAAATTTCCCAAAATTTAGCCCTTGGCCGGCAATACCGCCCTTGTGGGGGCGGCACTGCCGGGGTTACTGTAGCTACAGTAAAAACATGCATATGAACAGTGCTTCCAGCACGGGTTCAAAAAGGAAAATTGATGTATCTTTTGATTCGTTGATCCAAACTCAATAAACTTGGTAGATATGATCCTAAGGATGTCAGGAACTTATTCCAACCTTCAATCACAAGAATTGACATCAAAGTTCCGACCTTTTTGCCTGGGAAGGAAGAACACACCAAGTTTTGTGCAAAACGAACAAACTTGATTCAAGACTTGCTCGTGGGGTTTTGATGATCAAGAAGATCCTGGATAGGCTCCCACATGTCACAGCAAGCAAGAGATCAAGTCAAAACACAAGGAATCGTGAGCTATTAAATCACGCATTCAAGAATGCAAAAAAATCAACTTCTTGCACAAAGAACGCATAGATTGCCTAGATGATTGAAGACATAAAATCAATAGAAGAATCATTCATCAAACACCAACCTCAGCAAAGATTCGTAAGCATGTAGAAGGAGAGGAGGCAAAACCAAATTGCGTAAATGTAAATTGCAAGAAAGTAAATGCAGAATTTAAACTGTGTAATTTAAATGCGTAATGTAAATGCATAAAGGAAAGAAATGACTTGTGGAAACATTTTCATTTCTGGAAGGAGAGATTTACAAAGCCTCACAAACAAGTGGGGTCAGTCATCACAACAGTGACTAGGGGATGAGAAGTAGCAACCATCTTGCCATGTCGGCAGGGAGAGCAAGCTAAGTCCTTGACCATTTGGAGTTTGGGCAAACCACAAATGAGATCGTGGCTGCTAACTCGAGTCAAATGATCAAATCCAATGTGACCAAGTCTCCTATGCCAGAAGGAGAGATCACGGGACTCTGAAGCAATCAAACACCGAAGAGAGTCTCCAGAAGAAACAGAAAAATCAGCACGAAAGACTCTCCCAAATCTAGAAATCCCGCAAACTAACCCTCCTGATGAATCGAGGATTCTACAGGCATTACTCTTAAAACTCACCTCGAAAGAGTCATTGATAAGCTGAGAAACAGAGAGCAAGTTATACTGCAGCTTACTTACTAAGGCAACATTGTTAAGAATAAAATTTTTATTTATGCAGATGGTACCTTTAGCAATGACTCTACCTGAAGAAGCATCTCCGAAAATGATCAACTCATCACCAGGGGCTCGGACTAGGGAAGAGAACCAACGAGAATCTCCGGTCATATGACGAGAACAACCGGAGTCGACAATCCAAATATCTCCCTTCCCCATCCGACGAACCTGATCAAGACATAAGAGAGAAAGATTACTCAGTATTGGGATAGAGTGAAGACCTGTGTAACACCCCGGCACCCCACGTGCCCTGGATGTCACACCCTCAACAGCACCCAACACCATACATTAAAGGAAAGAAACATGCAAAGCCACTAACATACTAGTAGGTTGCCGACTTAACAAAAAAATTCGGCAGCACCTCCCCTAAAATACGGACATCCACTCAGCAGACAAAAGACAGGATTCAATACACACACACACACATATATATACATATATATATATAATACACATTGCAAATCCGAATATCTTCCTAAGCAACATGTAACATGGAAGAGTAAATCTACCCAAGAGACAGTTATGAAGCAAAAGAGGAACTATGAGTGTAACCACCACATAACCAAGGATACAAGCATTTAAGCTCTCGAGCCAACAAGCCACTTACAAATCTAACCATCCAAAAGAACAAGTTCTTTAATCTAGCACCACTTCTAAAAGGGATGCTACCCTATTCTAACAATATGGAGTCATTGTGACTGAAGTGTGCTAGCCCGTCTCCCAAAATGCTGCCCTGGAGGTACCTAAAATAAAAACACCAAGCAACATGAGTTCATTACTTAGCGAAGTGTATTGCTACAATACAACAGGACATAAACAGATAGTAAACATTCATGCACAATTCTTTTAACCATGTAATGGAAAAACACATATTAAATCATCATTTAGCATTTTTTCCTCCATAGGATGCAACATGCATGCTCATGAATGCCCTTTTTCTTAGCTCATACCGGTATTGCCGAGTGCACACCCGTCGGTGTGCACCCTCTCATTTCCTTCCATCCCGTGGAAGGGCCTACTCTTACTATCTCACTCCCATACATCCGTGTGTATGGGACTACGAGGTAAGATTTCTCGTGCTCACTACGTGTGAGCACAGAGGCCCACATCAGAATGGGTCGCCTCTTCCATTATGAATGCACAATGCAATTGACACAAATAATTTCAAACTGCATTCATTTCTAACATTATTGCATAATCATAACCAAATGCATAAACATAACCAATTCTCACCTTCATAAGTTATCATCCATACTAGTCTAATCAAATCCAAGAATAAGACATGGTAACGCAACATATCATACGCTTAGATCACAACAATAAGTAATCATACGGCCACCAAGCCGTATTCATTACAATACACTTGCCTCAACCGCGGGGAGGGGGTGGCGTGAGGACGATACCACTCCCGAGGATACACCACCTGAAAATAGCATTTGCAAATACATTTTTCATAAACTATATACATCACACAACCTACAACATTTCTACACCCTAATTCAAAATAGCCCCAATTTCCAACAATTAGGGATTTCTGGACAGCAAGCACGAAATTTAACATATCTCCCAAACGGCTAAGATAAATTTTGAGTTCTTTTACTATAAACGATCACAAGAGGATAATCTAACTTTTATTCTACAGCCAACCATTCAAGATATGCCTCAAACAGTCCCAAAATTGAAATGAACAGAGGCTACAAGTGTTAAACATTCAGTCTGGACAATGTTTACTAAAACAAGCATATCTTTTGATTGGTTTAACCAAAATGAGTGTTCTTGTGCTCTAATTGACCATAAAAGGATAAACTACCATTTACCCATAGCCATTCATTCAGGAGATGTGCCGAAAATTTCCAGATTACAGATGAACAGAGACTGCACATTTTAAACCTAACTCAGGACATTCTACACTAAAATGGGCATAACTTTTAATTGGCTAAGTTAAAAATTGAGTTCTTGGGCTCTAAATGACCACAAGAGGATAAAATAGAATTAAACCCTATCCATTCATTCATAAATTGAACCTAAAGTCCTCAACTTGCACTTTTAGTTTCAGTTCAGATTCTGAATTTTTCAGCAGATTGCAGTTTTAGGGTAGTAAGTTCAAAATAGCATAACTTTCTATTCCTGAACCCAAATCAATCAAAAGAGGCCATTTTAGTGATCTACAGGAAATTTCCCAACTTTCTTCAGGCAACCAAAAATTCCAATTTGACTTGCAAATAGCTCTAAACATAAGTTCAACATCTCAGCTACCAACACGAACTAAATCAGAGCAGCCTGCACTAAAAAGGTCATAACTTTTAATTGGCTGAATGGAAATTTATGTTCTTGTACTCTACTGAAACCTAAGAACACAAGATACAACGTTCTATACACCCAACTACTGAGCAAATGATTCTTTCTTGCCTGAAACACAGTCGCAAAGCCGGTCTATGCACAGCTCGAAATTTGAACAGAGTTCCCTCCAACCCTAGAGCCATTTTCCTTCCAAAATCCCCAAATCCAAGAACCCTATAACCATCCCCACCAGCTAGGACCTCCATTAGCATAGCAAGAACCTCAAAAACTTGAATCCACTCACCACCAAGAGGGAGGAAGAAGGAAGAGGGGCTGCTGCAGGGAGGAGCTCGGGGGGCTGCTGCTGCAGCCCAAGAGGGAGGAGGCGCCACCAGGGAGAAGCCAGGGAGGAGGAGGAGGCCAGGAAATAGGGGAGGAGGCGAGCTCAGCCAAAACAAGGAGGCGCTTGGATGGGGCTCAACAGGAGCCAGGAAGGAGACAGGATAAAGATGAGATGGGGATTAAGTGGAGGGGGAAAAAGAAGGGGGTGGGGTTGGGGAAAAATATGAGAGAACCCCTCTCAAAGATTTAAACCCAAAACCACAAACCCTCGGCCGAGAAAGAACTGCGATGCTACAACCTGGGAACCCAATACTAAACCACACGATGCCTCAGAGTACCAGCCACAGAAGAAAACTGAACTTGAGTATATCTCTGACATTTAACTCTAACAGGATCAGTAGCAACTCTAGTAGATGATCTAGGAGCTGGAACTGGGTTGGCCCGCCATGGTGCAAAGGCCGGACCACCCCAGTAAGGCTGCCTAAAACTCCTACTAGAAAACACCTGACGCCGCTGATATCTACCTCGATGAGAAGAATGAGGAATATCAAGAGGACGGCGAAAAGACTGACCACGAGGAGCATCACGACTAAAACTCGACTGAACAACATGAAAACCTAGTCCTGGACGCTGCACAAAAACAGACGACTCTCTAACCTATCTAGAAGTAATGCATGCCTTAGGAGCACTCAAAGTCTGGGGATAACCATGAATACCACTAAGAGCAATGACACGCTCATGCCGAGTGATCTTGGCGCGCCTGAAACAGAAATCTACTAGGTGACCATCCTTCTTACAGAAGGTGCATGTGTACTTCGCCTCGCTAGAGGCAGAAGCAACATGAGTAACAACCTTCTGATCAGAAGTCCTATGGACAACCCCAGCAGATCTAAATACAGTGGTACGCACTTTGGGAGCTACCACAATCTCACCACTCTTGGAGCCGCGCACAATGGTGGGAGGATGCGCCCGAGCGTGCTCCAAGGGGTCAAATCCTAGACCCTGATTAAACCTGCTAATCTTGGATTGGTCTAGAATGAGATTGAGCTTTTTCTTGCCTCCTACAAACTTCTCGAGAGCGCTCATGAGATACTCACAGTCCCGGAAGAAAGAGGCACATGAAGAACAGGGAAGAGAAGAAGAAGAAGAACCAAAAAGAGAAGCTCTCTCAGCACGTGCATTTTTCTCCCTCACCACGGTTGCCTCAATCTTGAGGGCCTCACAAGAAACGCAAAACGCATTTCTAATCCTATGGGCTTGGTCTTCTAATTTCTTCCTAAGTTCGACTTGGATTTTATCCAAGTCCCCCTCAATCTCAGCACATCGCAAGCAACTTTCTTGTGACTTATCTAGTAAGTCCTTAGCAAGTTTAGCACACTTGACATTTAGAGATTCATTGTCAAGTTTTAGTTGCCTACAGCCCTCACATAAGCTGACTTGGTCCTTAGAAGCATGCATTTCAAGTTCATCGTTTCTAGAAGAAAGCTTCCTAAGGTGATCGCTCATAGCATTAATTTCAACAAGCAATTTAGGGCAATTAGCACAAGAAGGAATAGAGTGAGCATGAAGAAAACTAGCATCTATAGACATGGTATCAACAGATTCATTGCTAGCATTATTTAACCTAAGACTATCTAGTTCAGACAACACACTATCATGCATAGTCCTTAGGTTCTCCAACTCCACAAGAAGAGCATCATACAAAGAACAGTCATTAGTGACTCGAGAGGGAGAAGATCTAAGAGAAGCTAACTCCCGAGTCAAGGTACCTACTTCCTTCTCTAGCTCCATACACCTAGCTGTAGCTCTAGCATGAAATTTCCCTAGTTTGTAGAAAGCTTCATTGAGCTGGTATAGGAGGGTACCTCGTCCGTGTCGCTGTAGAGCTCGAAGTCGCTGATATCGTTGGTGTCTGCCATGAAGCACATGCCGGAGAAGTCATCACCGCTTTTCTTCTCTTGCGGTTCATCCTCGCCCTCGTCACTCCATGTCTCTGTGTTGGAGAGATTGATGTCGTCAAGCGCGGCGAAGACGCGGTGGAAGAGCTTCTTGTTCTTGGAGAAATTGCGAAACTTCTTCTCACGCGCCGCCTCATGAACTGGAGGCTTCTTGTTGCGGTTCTTATGGAAGTAGTCGTTCCTTGCCGCACCGCCAGTGTCATTCTTGGCCTTCTCCAGTTTGGGGCAATTCGCTCGAATGTGGTTGGGGCCACCACACTCGTAGGTGATCATGCCACCTCTCTTCCTCTCTCTCACCCTCTTGTATGCATGAGAGAATTTGCGAGCCAAAAGAGCAAGCTCATTTTCTGGAAATTTTTCTAGTTGGTCATCACTTTGCTCGCAAAGGGCGGAGAGGGAGAAACCAACAAAAGAATCAGAAGAGGAAGATCCAATGGGATCGGTGACCAAAGCCATCGATTGAGATTTCATCTTCCGTGAGACGATATCGATCTCATGAGTTTTGTGGCAGGAATAAAGCCCGTCAAAAGTCAGAGTCGAGAAGTCGGTGGTGTCCTTGATGGTGGTCACCTTCATCTCCCAAACACGCAAATCGAGTACGGTCAAGAAATGTCTAGAATTATCCGAGTCAGGGTATATGCAACCAACTGCTCGAAGATTGCTCGAAATCTTGGTAAATAGACCGAAACACTCATCAAGACTCTCACCAGCGTGTTGTTCAAACTTGTTGTACTCACGCTTGAATTGGTCCTATCTCACTGTTTTGATTTGAGTGGTGCCCTCATGGTAAGCATTGAGGGTCACCCAAATCTGATGAGCAGAACGGAGGTGAGAAATCCTATCGTACTCACTACGACTAAGACCCTGTATGAGGATGTTCCTTGCCTTAGCATTTGCCTCGACATCAGCCATATTGTCGGTCATGACGTTTTCATCGGCAAGAACCTCATATAGGAGCTTCACCTTCTGCCATATCAGGAAGCTCTGGGCAGTAATGTACAACTCCATTCGAGACTTCCAAAATGGAAAATCAACTCCAAAAAAAATAGGAGGCTTGGTGAAATACTTGTCCATCGCCATTGCTCTCGAGACCGGTCAAGATCTATGAAAGAGCAAAACCGACTCTGATACCAATCGAAAGATCAAGATGGCGATCAAAGGGGGGTGAATGATCCCAGATTCAATTTTATCCTCCAAAGATCATAAATGCAATTCATCACCTAAAGAAACCAAGCCAACACCCTTAGCAATCAAATGGAAGCGGAAAAATCAAATTTCCCAAAATTCATCCCTCGACTGGCACTACTGCCCATGTGGGGGCGGTATTGCTAGGGTTACTGTAGCTACAGTAAAAACAGCCATATGAATAGTGCTTCCAGCACGGGTTCAAAAAGGAAAATTGATGTATCTTTTGATTCATTGATCCAAACTCAATGAAACTTGGTAGATGTGATCCTAAGGATGTCAGGAACTTATTCCAACCTTCAATCACAAGGATTGACATCAAAGTTCTGACCTTTTGCCCGAGAAGGAAGAACACACCAAGTTTTTAGCAAAACGAACAAACTTGATTCAAGACTTGCTCGTGGGGTTTTGGTGATCTAGAAGATCCTGGATAGGCTCCCACATGTCACAGCAAGCAAGAGATCAAGTCAAAACACAAGGAATCGCGAGCTATTAAATCACGCATTCAAGAACGAAAAAAAAATCAACTTCTTGCACGAAGAACGCATGGATTGCCTAGATGATTGAAGATATAAAATCAAGAGAACAATCATTCATCAAACACCAACCTCAGCAAAGATTCGTAAGCATGTAGAAGGAGAGGAGGCAAAACCAAATTGCATAAATGTAAATTGCAAGAAAGTAAAAGCATAATTTAAATTGCGTAATTTAAATGTGTAATGTAAATGCATAAAGGAAAGAAATGACTTGTGGAAACATTTTCATTTCTGGAAGAAGAGGTTTATAAAGCTTCACAAACAAGTGGGCAAAGCTCAAAGGAGCACAAAACCATCAAAACCTTCAAGTGAGGGAGGGCTACCCCTACCCCTACCCCTCTATTTATACTACCTTTGGGCAACCTACCACCCTTGGATGAGATTCTAAACCCTAGAACACTCATTAAGGGCTAGTAGGATTAACCCACTCAACCAGCCATGCAAGGGTTCACCCAAAACCCACAACACATAATGGGTTTTCTTGCACGGTTTTCAAAGCATACTAACTAGACCCGCTAACCTATCAACTAGACCAAGATCCAATGGCCCTGATTGATCCATGCAGCGCCTAGCAAGCATATCAACCGTTCCTTGTCTTCACGGCTTGCCACGACTCCGTCTTCGATCATCTTCCGGTGATCCCCGACCATCTGGACCTCCGACGCTCCTCGCCTAGTCCTGGTCATCCTTTCCTTCACCATGATCTAGCATCGTCGACCTGCAACCATCAAAAACAAGGAAACACATCAAATAGCATTGTCCAAATTGATATGCAATAAAATCATCAAAAATATCATTTCAATTTCGCTCAAGGTCGGCACTACCGCCCTCTGGGGCCGGTAGTACCGCTCGGCCGGCACTACCGCTCCCACATGGCCGGTAGTGTCGATCGTCTAAAACCTAAGTGAACACCTCCCTCTGGAATATAACTACCGCTCCCCTTGGCCAGTACTACCGCTCGGCCGGCACTACCGCTCCCACATGGTCGGTAGTGCCGCTCCTGGCAGACACAACTCAAATTGCTTCATTTTGAAAATCTATTTCAAATCAAACTCAAACTGGAGCAAACCAAGCTCAAATACAGTTAATAACTCATCACCAACAAGGATAGACCTCCACATGGTCTTTCATGGGGAATCATCACAAGCGGTTCTCATATTAGAACCGATTGTGATGTAGTATTAGGCACATCACAATCGGTTTTGAGCTCATAACCGATTGTGATGTGCCTCACTAGGTTATATAACCTTAGGGCTGAACTCTTCTCTGTTATTATTCTAGAGGCAAAAAAATCGCCGTCGCCCTAAAAACACAACATACTTCAGTTGGAAGCAATACTTGGGTGAGAAATTATGAAGTCCTTGAGGATGGATGTTCAGAGTGTAAAGTTGAAGGCTTTGCTTGAGGAGATCTCCCCTCAATTTTCCCTCATTTGTGGTTTTCTTTAAAAGGTGAGCATTCCTTCAAATCCCTTCAATTTTGCACTAGGTAATTCGATTTTGATTTGGTGAATGAGTTACATGTCATTATTCTTCCTATAATATGATCAATGTTATAGTTTAGGTTGCTTAATCTACGTCTCCCGTTCGAGGGTGCTTATTTATAAATATGATGAAATGTCTTATTTATAAACAAGCAGTCTCAAATTGTCAACGTTTTTTGATAGTTCGAGGATATGTGGCTTGGGCAAGTTCCTAAGCTGTTGTACATCTCTAGAAAAATTTCGGCAGCATCTCCCTGGTATTCTCTGGATACACACTCTCTTGACTTGTTGTCAGGATGTGTATTTGAAGAACAGCTGGTTGATGCTGCCGAAATTTTCTCTAGAATTGTACAACAACTTATGAACTTGCTTGAGCCACAAATCCTCGAATGGGATTATGACATAATCTAATTAGATATTAGGAGTCATCATTAGTACGTACATAGTTGGTAAACATATAGATGTTTTTTTAAGATCTTTCAATTCCTCAACTTTGTTAATGCGTCCATCCTTAGTTTCAAATGAGATATGTATATTCAAAGTATCTTATGATGAAAAATCTCATTTTCTATTTTAACCTGTTTCAAATCCTTATGTCATAATGGATCTGAACACTTGCCTCACAATGACTTCAATATATAATTGTGAAAAAGGACTTTATTCTCTTCCGTACCACGAGGAGTAAAAACTACTATAATTACTTTACCTTTCAATTACTTCTACGCACTTAAACCGTATATGAACTTATTTTCTTGCACTGCATACTATTTAATAAGCAATCATTGGGTTCTACTCTTGGTCGCTTTGAGTGAAAACAAAGTCTACACTTTTAAATCGCTCGAGAAAAGACCAACGACCTACGCGATCAAACCTGTTTTGCAGAAGTAAGTACATTCCTCTAACCTAACACTTTCTGTATTTAACTACATTCATTTATTTTGCCTCAATGGCATCTCTCCAATGTATGTAGGGCTTTCTTGTCTTATGTTGTTAAAGGAGGGCGACACGATGACAAATGAGGTGACCAGCTAGAATAGAAGCTTCAAGGTACAAGTGCCTAGCATAGGATTTTTCTAACATCTATTCTTCGTCTCGTAATTTGATTTTTTTTGTTCACAGTGTCATCAACAGGGGTGCGACGACATGTGTGGCTTCTACATCATCCATCACATGTTGATCCTAGTTGGTGGCACACGTCTTTTCCCTAAGGTATATGTACATGCATAATACACTCAGCCTTTTACATACAAATTTTAAAACTTAAATTAGTGCACTACTTTCTATTTTGCATAACCTCAATATCCCCCTTAAGAGCCTAGACAATAAAGATCTCAACAAATTATGAGACCACATATGCCAGTAGTACTAGACAGAAGTTATAATGGAGGATAGTAGGTTTAGAGACCCTACAAGCTCCTACTAGTCTATATATTGTAAACAATATTATATCATGTGAATGTGATATGTGTATGTAACATCCCGAAAATTTATAAAATGGATAAAATAAGAATTTAAAATTTTAAAGTAGAATAAATTAAAAAATTTAATTGAAATCAAGATTTTAAATTAAATATAATCCTTTTTTCCTTTTTATCTTGAATTCTAGTCCTAGGAAAAGAACAAGCTGCCATAATAAAATTTTTTCTTCTAAAATGAACAACTATGAAAAATGAGTTGTAATGTAATCTTATTTTGAATTACCATATTTTCTGAATTTTTCTGGCCTTATTGACTTTTCTTGGATTTTGGCTTTAAAGAAAAATTATTTAATGGAATTAATAATAAGATAAAAGTGAAAATTGGAAAAGATAAAATTAAATGATAGTAAAAATCTAAAAAATTGATATTTAATATTTGAAGTCGCGAGCAACCTTTTTCAGCTGTCAAAATATTTTAAATACATAGGTAACGAAGTTACATGTGAAATGACTCATTTTGACTGAAAAACAGTGGATTGTCAGAATTTAATAAAAATATTCAGATCTTATCACTGGCTGAACATTTTTCTATGTATTTCTCATGATAGTATTAACCCTGGTAAAAATATTAGAAATTAATAATTATATTTAATGCCTTTTATAATTCAAAAACAGAAAATAGGGAAATCTGAAATCTGCAATGTTAGAATTAATAGAAAATAAATATGCATGATCTTGATCTAAAATTGTTATAAAAGAATTATTAGCCGTATCAAACTCTCTCAAAAAGTTTCAAAATTTCTTGAATACATTTTGATATTCAAATAAAATAAAAACAGAAAGATGGAAATTGGGCAGTCAGCATTGTCAGAATTGCCAAATATTTTATGTAAAACATTTTAATCTGAACATTTTAAAGTAAGGTAAAAACTGTCTCCAGAGACTACTCATAAAAATTTTCAAAAATTTTAAACATGAATGCTAGCTCATTCATTGCGCTTGCCCTTATGCTGTCCAGTCTGCTGAAATTGTTAGCCTTCTTTTTCACTGGCAGTGGACCACCATCTGTAGCCAGCCCTGTACATCGGCCCACAAGTCAGCAGCACAGCCCTCGCCTTCTCCTCCAGCAAGCCAGCCCTTGCAGCGCATTTACTGATCGTTCTGTCGAACCCCGCCTCGCCCCTTGCCGATTTTCTGCCGCTGCAATCAAAAGCGAATGAAATCGCTGCCACGGCAGAACGTCGTCAAGCACAGAACACCTCAGCATCACAGCACGGCTCAAGTTGCCTCAATCAAACTGCCCGGTGCTCTTCTGCCTTGCCTTGCCCGAATTGTGCCACGATAGCCATTTTCCTTCCTATCACTGCCGCGGTAGAAGAAGCACGCCACGCGGTCGCCGCGCGCCGAGCCTTGCCCGTGTCACCCGCATGCCCATGCCGTGGCCTCACAGCTCGCCATACCCCTGTCACAGCAGTCCCTTCCTGCATTTAGAGCTGCCATGGCTAGTTCAAACCGGCTCATACACACTTCCCTGGAGCTCCTGCCAAGACTTCCACACAGCCACTCAATGCTTCCCACAGAGCCGCGCACACACCAACCTCCACGACCAAACCTCACCCAAACAACACCACCATTTTCACCATTATCAGAGCTTCACCGAAAGAAGGAAGGGAAACCCAATTAAGCCATCCGGTTGATCAAAGTTTAATTCGACTTCACCGTAGCACCTCTGTCATCTACCAATTAATCCCCCTCACTCAATTGCTGTTCTCATCGCCTGGCACCCCGCCGCCTGGGACGCCTTCTTGTTCATGGCATGCCATCGGTGGCGGATCAAACCGACCAACCTCCGCCAACTTTAACTGGTAAATGGAAGTATCCGGCTCTCCTAATTCTTGATTCGTGCTCACCCGAGCTTAATTAAGTTTTGTTTGCTTGTTTCCCGGTCTGATGAGGTCACCGCCGTTGCTCGCCGGTGGCAGATTGCCTCACTGGTGCTCCGCCACAGCCAAGCTCTCCTCTGGGGTCTACTCACTTCCCTGAAGCTCACGGTTCCGACGGTGGCACGGGTTTGCCGCCAGATCATCGCCGGCAAGCTCACCGTGCCTCGCCCCTGTTTTGTGACACTGAACCGTGGGGTCCGTAGGTCAGTCAGTGCAAGTCACATCCGTTCAAATTGTAAAGATGCTTCCCCAGTAAGAAAACGCATTTTCAATTTCTGTGAAACTTTTAAGCCGACAAAAACACAATCCTTAATATCTTCTGCACTCTTAATCCATTTTTAGTAAAATAAATTTATAAATTCATATTAAATCATGTAGATTCAGAATATACAAAAATATTTATTTTTGAGCCAAATCTTGAATTATTTGAATTCAAATTTGAGATAAACCCTAATACGGTCCCTATACTAAAGTTGAAAACCCTAATTTGTAAAATCATGAAATAATTTTTATATTCCCCTGAGACCATAATAAATTCATTTTTGCAAAAATATTTAATTTCTATACTAATTTTAAATTATTTGAAAATAAAACCCGAGTTAACCTTAATATGGTTACTATTAAAAAGGTATACCAATCATTAATCCAAAAATCATGAAATTAATTTTGGAAATTTCTAATACCTAAAGTGCACCGTTTCTGCAGAAACATTTAGATTTGAATTTAGTTTGATTCAAATTTGAAAATAGATTACTTTTCATGCGTAGAAAATCAAAATAGTTAAAACTTGGATCAAATAAATTCAAATCTTGGTAAAACCAATTCCTAGGTATTAGTGATACTCTAAAACCCCTGTATATGCAAAAACATTTCATGCTTAATTAAGTTTGGATTAAATTTATCATAAGCCATATGTGCTAGGCTCATATGTTAAATGAACAGCCAAATAGCTCAAATGGATGTTTATATATAGAAAACCCATTTAAATGCACTATGACTCCAGAAAACTAAAATAAATAATGCCTAACTCAGTTTTACCTAGTCCTTAAAATAGCTTGTACTTAGCCCCTTAGCCGAAATATGCCTTCATATGATATATGTAAATATGAGAGTTTAAAATATATAAATAAAATGTCATAAATTGTCAGATAGATCATGTAAGGCTAATTCAAGAGGCTAAGGTCATAAATTTTAGCCTCTTGAATTTGTAATAACCTTATGCATGATTACAACTTTAGCTTCTTGAATTCTAAGAATAAAAGTAGCACATACATGAAAAAGAGCCACATACAAACAAAGTACTAATGAAACCATTATGCTCAAAGTGGTAACTCTGAAACCCTAAACCACCCTAATCTTCTTTGGTAAGTTTTATTTGGTATTTTCATCTGATTTCTTTTTACCCTTATTAACAATTTATCGTTTACTATTTGTCGCGATTCTCATTATATAACATGTAGACGCTAACGTTTCAAAATCCGTCAACAACGACCCCACCTACGACCCCGATTACATACCCGACGATGAGCAACGAAGCAAGCACCCTCCTTTGATCATGTTGACCCATTATTTTATGATGTTTATGTTGTTTTATCAAACTATATGCATGCGCGTATGTTTATGTTAAACTTGCTATGTTGTGGGTTTCGGTAGTTATTTCCCATTTGAATGCATTTCCCTTACTTGACACTTGAATTACCTGCTGTTGTAACCTTAGTTTATGGTGTAGACATTACTTAGTTTCATTCTGGGTATTAAATGCGAAATATCTCATGTACATGCTTAGACATGCTTATTAGAACTCTTTCAAATGTTGGGATACATTTCATCAAACTTGTGCAATTTGTAAAGGTACGGAGCCGAGCTATGGTTACCATATACTTGGTAAAAATCCAACCAAAAACTTATGGTTTAGATGCGAGCAAATTACTACTTAAACTTGAGGCGTGAGGAGGGACCTCGCGCATAGTTAGGGAGAGATTCTCGGCCAGGTCGGTTAAGGACCGAACTTGATGCTATCACCTAAGTGAATTGGTGCAACCACATGTACTAGTATGGAATAGCCTTAGCTTAGTAGATTAGCTAAAGTTTAACCTTGCATTTTGGCAGGCCGAAGTAGTAAGGGCACTCCGGGTACGGTGTCGCTCGTAGGTGCTCCCTTCACCGAGGTGTTGGGTTTAAAGCATTCCAATACAACAGTGTATGCCTTGCCATGGGGAGAGGACCCGATGGGGCGTAAACCATCGTTAGTAAAGTGTGTGTAGGTCTGGATCTCTGGACCATGGCAAGGGTTTAACATCACCGCGGCTAGTGCAAGGCTAGGCTTTAGCTAGTTGAACGGTTTCGTCATAATCTAGCAAATCGGGTACGGTACGTATCACGAGGCATAATTGACATGATTACTAGAATGTGTCATGTTGGTAAAGTGTACACTCTCCAAAGATTAAAATCTAATTAATTAACTGTGCTCGTGGTCATGAGCAACTTGGGAAAATAATGTCAAGTATAGTTTTGTTTTTGTGAAAACTTTTGGATTTGGTGTTGTGACGGGTTGGAAAACTTGGGAGCCAAGGATGGCTGTGTTTACTCGCTGTTCACAGTCAAGGAGGACTGTGAAATGATGATATAGAACTTTATTTACTGTTATTAGTTTCATTATAAATGCTCATTTCATTACCGATACTGTTTGATGAACTATTCACTTGAAAACAAAATCTGCTTTATGCTAAAAATGAGACTTAGTGTAGTGGCTTGTTATCCTTGATCTAACATTGCATTTATTGTATTTCCATACATTAATGTCTTGCGAGTACATATGTGTACTCACTGTTGCTTAGTCTATAATATATAAACGAAGGTACAAAAGAATTCCCCAACGATACATACTTTGCACCGCGGTTTGACAACTGAAAGTTCAAACTCTATTAGTTTGGTTTTGGTGTTAATGACAAATCTAATATTGAGACTAACCCTTTTGATAATCATAATATTGATTAGTCTCAATAGCTAATTAATGACAAATCTTTTTATGAGCTTAAGTCTTATTAGTATCTTTTGGATGAAAGGATGAAATCATCAAAGGTTTGCATTCAATAACACATAGTATATATATTGTGGCATTCTTTGATGTCAAATATGTTATGATTTTATTGATAAATCTAAATGTGAAACTAACGTATTCATTGAGTATATTTTTGAAAAGTCTCATGAAAAAAAAAAGAAAAATGGAAATCCAAAAGGTATGTATCCAATGCAACTTTATTATTTCTAGATACATTCCTTGGATTCAAGATAAAGGGTGAACTCCACCAATATTTTAACCTTAAGATGTGCATTTTGTTTCCGACTCCATATATACATGAATGCACACATTTAGAAGTTCATGCTTTACCTTGATGTTTCAATAGTATTGATCTAATTCATCTTTCTATATCAAGGATCATTACTTTGAAATAATCCCTTGAGTATATTTAACTTGTGTAGTTGTAGTATACTCATGGCAATATAGGATAAACTCCAAAGCAATCAAAAATTGATTATGTGCATATTGATTCCAAGTTTAATTATTTGGATGCACACATTTAATGGAGTTTATTCCATAATTAATGGTCTTAAGAGTATTGATCCCTTACTACCACTCCATATAAGTTGGATCATTACTTTAAAATTCCATCGAATTGAGTATATGAAACTTGTGTAATTAATATATACTCATGACAATTTAAATTCAATTTAAATTGTGTTAGGTTGCCATTCAATCAACAAAGAACTAGTCATGTGTTGATGGTTCACTTTGTTGATCCTAGGGCAATTGAGAGTTCTTGAGTATATGAAGCATTAGTTGCATTAGTATACTCAAGACACAATTAATCTTTCAATCAATTTGTCTTTGGGTTGTGGTCAATCATCAAAGGATCTTGGGAGCATCCATTATGTGTTAATGGAGTGCGTTGATGATTGGGACAACCATGTATTTTGGACTAACACTTTCAATGAGTTTGAAATAGGTTAAGTCCAAGGTTGAGATGGATAAATGGGACAAGTACGTCATCATGTGTTGATGAGCATTAAGAGAGGATCCCGAAGCTAAGACAAGGGGAGTTCATCATGTGTTGATGAACAAAATGAAGATCCCGACTTGGAGAGAAGATGATCGGTCATCATGAAAGCTCCAAGTGGTTGCAAGAGGTAAAGGTATAACTAGCTGGGGCTAAGGATTGTGTTCTTAGTCTTTTTACCGGTCTTGATGCTTGGATGGGAGACCGGGTTGCTAGTATAGGTTGCTGTACTATTAAGAGGGGTCGAGTTTTATAGCTTGAGCTTCATCATGTGTTGATGAGCTCAATCCGGTTCACTCTAGCTCACCTTTTTGATTTGGTTCTTGCGTGAGCTAAGTATTTGCAAGTGTTGCAAATAAGGGAGCTCATTCTTGCTTATTATTGAATCTTGATTTGGTTTTTGCATAGAGCTATGGATTTGCATATGTTGCAAAAAGGGAGATAGCTTATGCAAGTTGGTTTAAGTGGTTGTTTGTATGGAGCTAGATATTTGCATGTGTTGCAAATAGAGAGCTCATACATCGGAGTCTTAGCTTATGATTTGATCATGTGTTGATCATCACAAAGGCTAAGATAGGTTTATACGTTGTGTTTACAAAATGAGTTTTTGCAAAATATTGGTTTAATTGCATCTTATCTTGGAGCATGAGATAAGCATTTGCAAATGTGTTTTGCAAAGTGTTGGGATCATGTGTTGATCATCTCATGGCTCAAGATTTGACTTTAAATTGAATGGATTTGTTATTTGCAAATGTGTTTTGCAAATAAGCTGGAGGTTATGGGTTTCGATCCTAGAGCATGTGAATAGAGTTTGCACATGTGTTTTACAAATAGACTTGATCATGTGTTGATCATCACATGGCTAGAGGATTGATCTCATTGGTTCTCGGTTTATTTGCAAATGTGTTTTGCAAATAAGTTGAACTTTAATGCGATTCTTTGGAGAATGTGAAAAGGGTTTGCAAATGTGTTTTGCAAATTGCTTGATCATATGTTGATCACTACATGACTCAAAGAATAAATCACTATTAGTGTTTGATTCGAATTTTTTTTTGTGAAAAATCTATTTCTAATCTGGGAAGCCGATCTTACCGCCCTTGTGGAGCTGGTAGCACCTCTCGGCCGGTGCTACTGCCCATCTGGCCACTGTGAAAAATCCAGAGAGGGGTGCTTGGCCGAGTCTGTCAGGCCGGTGCTACCAGGCTTAGGGTCGATGCAACCGCCTGAGTGGTAGCACCGCTATCGGGACCCGATTCAGAGAATCTGGACCCTCTGTGTATTATGTGCTAGTCCAGAATCACGCTAGCACACACAGCCTTTACAGGGTTGCACATCACAGACATTCACAGCGATATAATAATAAATAGTGCAAATATTTATATAAACTGAATTGTATGACCTTATGGTCCCCTTACATAAGATCAGCCACGCAGAGCTTACATTAACAGAGTAATTAAAAGATAACAGCGGAATGAAAAATAAACTTCATGGAAGCCTTCATCTTGCCACAGACAACCAACTGGGCTTGCCCCCTAATTGTCCGGATCTTTAATGTACTCCTCCTCCCAAACTGGCGTAGACTCCTCCACTGATGTTGGGATGATGGGCAAGGAGGGGTGAGTACTCAAGGCACTCAACAAGTAATGCACAAAATGTAGTGCTTAGTACTATATGCAAGGCTTATTCCAAGGAATTGATTTACTTGGTTCTTTTGCATCAAACATCATTTTTGAACTAGTTTCTTATTTAGATTAAAAGCAGTGAAACAACAATATATAATGCTAAGTTCTTCAAATGGTTTTTCTTCAAAGATTCTCGGCACACATCCTTAACCAGTTCATTTTTAGCACTGGCACACAGCCACCCTCTCTACATTTTATTTTTGAAGATCTACCCCTTGACTGTAATCCCCGAGCAATGTCCAATACCGCGGATACGGCTATTCGAATAGATTTAACACTCTTCAGAGGTTGTACACTTTACCCACAAGATACATCTGCTCACCACACAGGTGATTGTCCGCAACAAAGCATTTCAAGAACCTCTACCTTAACCAATGAATCTCTTCGGTATTGCCTTCACTATCACTCTCCTCACACAGAGCCGAAGTATAGGACAGGCCAACACCGTTGGATGGGCACCAAGCCGTAGCACAGGTGCGCTCCCCCACACAGATACACCCCCGTGTACTGTCACCCCGAGGTATCAGAGGAAAGATATTAGAACCCTAATCAACTAGGTCTGTCCCATATCAGACATGTTGTACGGGTGACTCATTTCAAAGACTTGCAAGGTGAAGTCCTTAGCTGACCAAGGCAAGACTTCCATCACTCAATAGTGGCACATAGCCCATTGTGGCACACAGACTCACATCACTCATCAACCCATTGCCACACAGTCCCAATTGGCACAAAGCCTCTTGCCACTTGCCCCAGTCTAAATCATTTCCCACCCGGTTGATTATTGTGCAACACATGCCAACAATAACTCAGCATCAGTACAGAACCACACAGGTCTCCGTACTTCAGTGTCATCACGTGGCTTCACCACACCATTTTCAAATACATTCCATATGTCATTAGTCAACATTGTTGCATTTTCCGAAAGATCATTGACGACTCGCTGAAAGGCTAAGCATCTATTCACGGTCTAGCCTCCCGTGATGGCATCATATTATCATCCAACGAGTACGAGCAAATCCTAGGGTGACAATGATTTTAGGGCATACAAATAGTAATTTCAAGGTGGTCATAACAGTATGGGTTGATTAGCTACACTACCCAAATTTATTTAAATTCATTTTTAATTAAATTAGCAAGCATAATTTCAAAATAACATACTTTTAAAAACTGGGATCAAAATGGTCAAAGCATCACTTGCCTTCAAAGAGTTGCTGGTCGTGTTCTGAGGCTTGATCTTGGTCGACGATCTCATCCTCGAAACTTTCTGGCAGATTTGCGTCTACGCGTAAAAAATCATATATGCAATAAATTACCAAAACAGTAGAATATATAATCTCAAAAATTCAAATAAAATTCACCATCAGAAATATCACAATTTTACAAATTTTTAGAAACTGGAATCACCCCAATCGGAGTTAAAATGCAAAAGTTATAGCGTTTTAAAGTTTGTAATTATATTAAAAAGAATAAATCGAATTAATACAATTATTTTTCAACTGAAAACTCGATTTATTGCGTCAGCCTGACGTTAGGGAACACGTGGCGCCTTCTGGTGCTGCCACGTCGCCTAGATCCATGGACTGGGTCCATGGATCGGCTCTGGACCACGGTGGACTCGGTCCACAAAACAGTGCACGGGGGCCCACCAGATGACGTCAGCACTGACGTCACTGCTGACGTTAGCCCACTGCCTCGAGATTCGTGCACGGACACGCGTCGGCATCTCGGCTGTTCCCAATCGACGGTCAGATCGCTACCACGTGGCGCAATCAGGATCGTCAAAGGATCAACCGTCAGATCTCACGCGCTGCACTGACACGCTTCGAAATCCGTGTGACACGCGTCGTGCATCTGATGGTGCATGCGAAATCCAACGGTCAGTTCCTGCGTGGAATTGGTGATGCCTCGAGCTCCACGCCTCCACGCGTCACGCATCCGGCGGCGCTCCCGGATCCAACGGCTGGATCTCGCGCACGCCCGGTGACGCCTTGGCTTATGCGAAGACACGCGGCGCAATCCCAATGGCCCGTTTAAAATCAACGACCGAGATTGGATCTGGTCCCGGTCAAAGCGCACACCCGTACGCACGCGATTCGGCGAGGGCACGGCGCAATCACCACCGCACGTTCAAATATAAATGGCGCGGATCCTTAGGGCAACCCAATCTAACCTCTACCGTTCAGATTCAATCCAACAGCACAGGTTGACGGAGCGGTTCATTGTGCACGAAGCAACGTGGCACTATCCCAAGCGTTCAAAAACGATCCAACGGCTCAGATCGCATCTAATGCAAGAACCCAAGATCTAATCTATGACGTCCATACTAGATCCAACGGTCAAGATTAACACTAGGATATAAAACAGAATAGGGAAGACGTGGACGAACCAGAAGCGTGCGATGCGGATCAAACGGTCGACGTGGTTCGGCGAGGTCGGTGGTGGCGCAGAAGAGAAGGCTGCCAGAGCTGGGGAAGACGACGAGGTCAGCGGCGCTAGAGGGCGATTCTGGCGAGAAGAACTGATGGGGTCGACGCGTCTTGGCACGGCGAACTCGACGGAGACCTTGGGGACAGCAGAACCTCAACGAACGGCGACCAAAGGGTAAAGAACTGCGGCAAAGACTTCAGCGAACTTCGGCGAGCTCTTAAGGGCAAACGGCGGCGGCTCAGGAGGCGTGCGAGGAGTCAAAAGATGCAGCGAGAGGAGCTCTGCCAGACGCGCTAACCAGTGCACTTAAAGGAGCCTCGACATGCGCGCTGCAGGCGGCGAAACAAGCGGAAACGCTCGGCGGCGTTAACTCCGGCAATTACACGGGCGAAGGGACGTGACTCCATCACGGGCATCCGCGTGGACTCGATCGGATGGTGCACGCGCGCGGGCGACGCGGCGCAACGGCAACCGTTCGATCAAGATCGGACGACGCGCACTACAAGAATCAGGGAAAAATTCGTGGGCCAAAAACCCACGAATTTAAGCTAAAACCCACGAATTTAACTTAAATTCGTGAGCAAACCGTCGAATTTAGTTCACGAATTTATCTCGACGAAATTAATTAATTAAATTCGTGGGTACCCACGAATTTAAGTTAAATTCGTGGGTTTCTACTAAGCCCACGAATTTAATTGGTTTTCTGAGTTAAATTCGTGGGTTTTTTCAGCCCACGAATTTAACTGTCATTTTTACAAAAAAAAATGTGTATATATCCAAATGATTTATATATATATATGTATCGCACTCAATACATATATGTATATATATCCAAATGTATGTATTTTTATATATATATGTATCGCACTCAATACATATAACAACTAAAGAAGAAAAGAAAAGGCAAAAAGAACATTGAAACTAAAAATTTCTAAGCGAAGAATAAATAAGATCATCTATTTTGTTCAAATCTGATCAGAAACTGTAACACAAAAGACAAACTCCACAATGAAGTTGAATCGAACGAATAATTAACAAACGAGACACGAAACCTATTACCAAGATTTAAAATATTGAAACCAACCTTTAACACTTCAAACCGCTTAAAACTAAGTCTCCGAAATGTACAAAATTTCGGCATGACCTCTCTTGTAAATAGGACATCCACTCAGCAGACAAAAAAATATTTGCAGTTATAATATATATATATCAATCTCTCAAATCAGAAGGAGACATTCTAGCAGATCCTTAGATAATCCAATCACACATCCAACGGCAATTTGTAAACTACGCAATGACGTACAACACATTACAACCACAATAGATACAATCCACATCCATTAAAAATAAGTCCACCACAAAAAGTCGATACAACGTATCCATCACAACAAGTTATAAAATACAACAGCTTATACACCAATCGAGCTCACAATGGAATTCATGCCTCGGGTTGTTGGAGTTGTGGGCGCTACCACCACCGCTTATTTGTTGAAGATGTCTTCTATGATGTCGCCGTTAGAACGCGTCGGAGGGCGTGACCTAGAAACCCGCAAGTTCAAGATTAACTTAGGTTGTGCTACAAGTAACATTATGTCGATTCACATGAATGTCAATATGAGAATATCAATAGTACTATTCAACCAAGACACAATATGAGAATATCAATATGACAGGTCAAGCTAAACAAGAATAGGTATTATATATAAGAACTACACGTACGAGCTAGTCAAGATATGCTGCAATAATCATATGAACATCAATCTCATATTCAATGAAGTATCAAAGTAATACTCTCTAGTATTAACATAAGGCCAAGATTACAACTACAATTATTTAATTCAACTTCCAAAGACCCCAATTGCATCACTGAGTATTCAAAAGATAACAAACAGTGAAAATAGTTCAAAGAAGCAATAAGCGTTTTGGTAGTCATTTTAAGAGTTCAATATACGAAGTAGAAATATAAAGCATTCTACAAGGATAAACAATCAGATTGTACATGGGCAAACAACATTCTACAAGGATACCATATGAAGCATTTAAAATATAAGTTCACAATTGAACAAGTTGTCTTAAGATAACTTTTCAATTCCAAGAAGTCAGCACAATATAAGGTTCGAAATCAAAAAGTTATCTACATGAGCACAGTATATGGGTTCATAATTTGGTAAACCATCACTTATCTACATGAGCACAGTAATGAACTTTCATAAGCACACAAGTTAACCTTTCCAAGTATGAACATTGAGATGATTTGTGCAAGGTTTAAGAAAGAGTTGCCTAAATATCCTAAAATCGACTCGGTTGTGCATTTCAACAAAAATTATCACTTTTGCAACAGATTACTAAGATTGATATATACTAAAAGAATGAACTAGATTTCCTACTAAGTATATGTCCATCCATTGCACACGTAATCTCATATTCAATGAAGCATATGTAATCTCATATTCAAAGAATGAACTAAAGTTCCTACGGAAGCATATGTTTCTAAATTTGAGCAAGAGAAAGGAAGGGATGGGGCAGGTAGCTCACCAAGTAATCAAACTCCACAACAAAGTTCAAGCTAACGAAAAATTAACAAATGAGACACCAAACCTACTACCTCTACTAAAAGATCAAACCAACCTTTCAACTCTTTCAAACCGCTTAAAACTAAGTCATTGAAATGTACAAAATTTCGCATGACCTCTCTAGTAAATAGGACATCCACTCAAACAGACAAAGAAACATTTGCGATTATAATATATATACCAATCTCTCAAACCGAAGGAGACATTCTAGCAGATCCTTAGATAATCAATCACACATCCAAAACGGCAATTTGTACAAGAATTGACAAACTTAGCTCGTGTCGCAAACTTATAATATTTTCGACATCCATACATGTGGTGTCGCCTCGAGGTGGCTGCAGGCCCACGGTTGAAGTACATAGGCATTCCTTGGCTTGGCATAGGTGGTGGGTACATGTAGAACGGGTTTGGAGGTTGGGAGCCTTGTAAGGCATAGACAGCACATCATGCCACATATAAATCATTCATCAAATTTTACATAACGAATTGAACCGATCCGTCTTTACCCGTGGTGCCTCTCCGTAGAAGGTGGTCGATCTGTGGATTGAACATGTAGAAAGGAGGAGGAGGCTGGGAGCTCTGTGGATCATAGTTTGTGATATGAAGTACACATAATAGAGTTTTTCAAAATAAAGAATGCATGAGAATATCATATAACCCGAGGTGCATCTCCTAGGGTGGTGCCTGCATCCCGAGAGGGTTTATGAAGGACGCCGGGAGGCCGAGCACCTGTGATGCTTCTCCTTGTGGTGGTGGCTGCATGTGCGGAGAAAACATGTAGAAGGGAGGTGGTCGGGAGCCCTATGACATAATAGTCCAGTTTGAGAATTCGTGATTTTACGAGCTAAGTGAATTAAATAGTAATGAACTCAAGTATCTTTACCATGAACAGAGGGCGAAACACCGCACGTTAGGTCCAAGAGATTGTGACGATTCTTTGCATATAGATTGTTTGTTAGATTTTAATCACAAATGTAAACTTGAGCGTTTTGTTCAAAGTTGAGATTGTACCGCAGATACATTTTCATGTATTCGAGTCTTCTCGGCTTCTGCGAGCTTCCTCTCGTGCTTGACGAGACTCTTCTCGTGCTTGACGAGCCTCCTCTCGCGCTTCACGAGCCTCCTCGTGCGCTTGTGCTTCCCGTGCGGACCTCGACGAGCGAGCACTCCCCTGTGAGGAAACCGAGCCTCGTGGAGGACGATCGCATTCCACAACTCCATCCCCCATGGCCCACCTACAAACGATATATACTGAAATGTGACCATGCAATTTTTTTCCCTTAGTAGAGCGAAAACAAATAAAATCAGTTTTATTAACGAACCTCCCATGCTTTAGGCCCCCTCCAGCGTGGTACAACGCTTCCACATCGACCGGTGCGGCCCTCCAATCAACCTCCGGCCCATGACGTTGTGTCA
Source organism: Otatea glauca (assembly GCA_036346275.1). Taxonomy (NCBI): domain Eukaryota; kingdom Viridiplantae; phylum Streptophyta; class Magnoliopsida; order Poales; family Poaceae; genus Otatea; species Otatea glauca. The sequence continues at coordinate 21,933,489 of CM070719.1, read as the reverse complement.
TTTGTTCCGCATATGACGCCTACAAAACAACATTTTGGTGCTCCTGGATGTAAATTTGCACAAAACATATTGTGTCATTTATACTTACCATCCTCTCACTAGCCCCGCGGTCGCACAACAAATCCGGGTTCTGTGGATCCTTGCCTTGGTGCCCCCGGATGTAAACTTCCACAAAAGTGGGAGTACTCCCACTTTCAGCCTCCTACGATGCAAAGTTGTAAACATAGTGACAAATTTACTAACAATTATAATACTTGTTAGTGTTATGCCCTTGAGGCAATCATTTAGATGATTGTAACATGACTATGTTTATGAATAATAATATGATTATTGGTCCAATGAATGTATATCATTGTATTGATCAACAAGTATGTGACTTGATTATGAAGCTCTTTACTTAATGATGTAATTCGATAAATATCTCTGATCGGATATCATCGTATAGGACTACGATGAATAGATCAGCACATGTAGTGATCGATGATCATGCTTCATAGATCATGGGATATGGAGATATCATCTCTACATTGTGGACCATGTTGAAGAACATGGGTTAGATAGACCCGCTATGGGACATCGCGAGAAAGTTTCATTCTTATGTGTCATCGATGTATCTCATACCTAGAAGATGTATGATCCTTAGACACGAGATTGTCATATTCCCTACATGTGTAATAGTTTTCCTTGGGGCTATCAAACACTACTTCCTAACCGGATAGTTATAAAGCTAGCTTTCATGTTTACTATGAAACGTGCAGAGGAAGTGAGCGATCAAGATGGAATTTGCCACTCCAATGAAACGGAGATATATGACAAGGCCACTCGTGTGATATGATTAAGAAAGTGCATGGCCATGCCGTGATTGAGGAGTCAATCACAACTTATTAATATATCACGGATACGAGAGATGGATTGAATCATCAAAGGATGACATGCTTCGCCTTGAGATCAATCTTCATATACTTGGCAAAGGGATTATTTCATGAGTTCTTTTGATAGGTTTGCTCGATTTGATCACAGTATGTTTGGGAGTTGGCATACTTTGCAAGAAGCCGCTACCAACTATTGGATTGAAAAGGAGTTTTCCGAATCCATGTCCAAACGTATGTGAACCCGCAGGTCACACACTTAATGGGTGGGACGCATTAATTTGGATTGAATCCGTAATTAATGAACCTCGTGGGCTTAGCATCTTTGGTGGGCCCTGGTTTAGGGTTTCATCTCGTGGCTATATAAGGAGGGAGGAGGGAGGCGCAGGTGTGCTTTCCACGGTTTAGGTTTGATTCACTTGAAACCCTAGCCTCCTCCTCTCGCGCCCTCGCCGAGCGACTAGGTGCTTGCACACCGACGCACGGCGTTCCATCTCTGGACGTGTGGACTACTGCGGTGACGCTGCTGCGACTGCGGCGTGGGAGGACGATCCACGGCGAGGCGAGGACGATCCACTACATCGACGCAACGACTGCGGCGAGGACGAACCACTACATCGACGCGCGAAGGATTCCGCAACTGCGCGTCTAGTGGTAATCTTATCTATGATCCCCTTCTTGCGAGTAGCTTTCTGGTTGCGCGGTAGTTTTTTTTTTGTGCTAGCGTAGCATACCGCGTTTCCCTTCAGTGGTATCAGAGCCATCTCGTATAGTTTTGTGATCTGGATGTTGCACATATGATGTGTGAGGTTAGTAGATTGGATCTATTACATGTTCAGCCAGTTCATGTGATGAATTGGTGACGGCAGCCATCGATGAGATCGATCGATTTAGGGTTTGAGGAAAATGCAAACCGACTCAATCTTGATTTGGGTGAGTCCGTTCATGGTACGACGTTACCCTTACCGGTCGGGTTACCGCCATCGTGGTTTCAAACGTATCCATATGGGACCAAGCCAATCGATCGAGTTGGATTGGGTCAACTGCTGATCCATGGTAAGCGCAAACAGATTCAATATTGATTTGGGTGAGTCCGTTCATGGTACGACGTTGCCCTTACCGGTCGGGTTACCGCCATCAGGGTTTCTGAAACGTATCCATATGGGACCAAGCCAATCATGTTAGATCGGATTGGGTCAATCTGGTTGATCCGTGGAAATTTTGAGGGTGTTTTCCCATGGCGGAAGACATGCCTCTAAAAATAGATCGTGGCGCGCCTTGATTCTTGTGCGGCGCCCCTCGGACCGAGTCGTAGGGTTGCTTTTGTTTAACTCGCTTTTGCAGGAATTATGTGAAATAGTATGGCCTATGTGTATGTGATGCATGTAATTTCCACATGGCTCGTCGTAGTGTTAAGCCATAAGGCTATTTAAATTGTATAACGACTGCGTGTCGACTTGTGATGCTTCAAACCCTCATGTAAAATTCATTATCAAAAGTTGTAAGGAGTTGCATCCATAATGATGAAGACGATGGCTAGGTGAACAAATCAAGCAAGGTGGCTAAGTGAACAACCAAGCATGATGATGGAGATCTTAATGCTAAGGGCCATGCTATTTCACACTTATTTTGATTTTCTCGTGGATGTGTGTTTTATCCTTGCTATTTTCTTTATGCTCATTGCATGTGATGCTATGTTCATAGTAATCTTTGTTCATCCTTATAGTTAAAAATCTTAAATCAAATTGTCCATCCAATTGTTGCACCTATCAAGAATTTAGATCGTTATTGATATGACCGCCAAAGTAGTATATCAATGGCTATCTCAATAGATGATAGGGATGTGTTGGACACATCACGCATAACAATGGCGATTTAAACGAGCTATCAAAACGGTTTTGGGCTTGAGGACATAAGTGGTTGGGATTTGATTTCAGTAATGAAGGAACCTATACAAGACAATTGGTGTCTAGGAAAACACACATGAGGCAGGTTTCTTAATTGGCACCCGAATACGGGAAGTGCTCCTCCTCATGTGAGCCCTTGGGGCAGGTTGACCTGGCCATGAGTCAAGTTGATGGAGGCATTCATTACTTGTTTTCATACTCAACAAACAAGAGTTACATATGATGTAATTAGCAAAGGTGTTGCTTACCTATGTCATTAAATTTCTAGCAGTGATGCCAAAGCTCACTAGTGTTTAATGAATATGGATCTTGAATACTCACTATGTGTCTATAAAAGGACATAAAATAGGAGTGTCTTTAATTAAAAGTTTAATAAAAGTTTTACATAAACATAGTGCTTAGAATCTTTGCATATTTTTGTTGTAGTTCAATGGCACCTTCTCCTACTCCTGCTACACTGGTTTTGCTTTGAGATCGGTTTTGGAAAGGGAAAACTGAATGGAACTAATTTTGTTGATTGGTATCGCAACCCGAGAATTGTTCTCAAGCATGAAAAGAAGGACTATGTTCTAGAGAATCCAATTCCTGATGAACCAGCCGAAAATGCTGCTCGCAATTTGAGGGTTGAATATGAAAAGCATGTTAATGCTTCTGTAGAGGTCAGCTGTCTCATGCTAGTCACAATGGACTCGAGCTCCAAAAGCAATATGAGGACCAGGATGCTTACAATATGATTGTGGGCTTGAAGGGCATGTTTGGGAATCAAGCAAGAGCTGAGAGGTATGGTATCTCAAAGCTTTTATTTGCTGTGTAAGTGGTCAAGGCAATCTGTCCATCCTCATGTGATCAAGATGATTGGTTACATTGGGAGATTGGAAAACTTGAGTTTCCCTTAGCCTCGGTTTGGCCACGATGTTATTCTCCGTCTCGCCTCAGAGCTTTGAGCCATTCATTATGAATTTTCATATGAATAGCATGGAGAAGAGCCTAACCGAGCTACATGGGATGCTCAAGGCTGCGGAGGAAAGCATTAAGAAAAAACCCAATCATGTGATGATGGTTCAGAAAACAACCGCTTTCAAAAGAGAAAGGCTAAGGTCGGGGAACGGAAAGAGCAAGGGCAAGGGCAAGGCTCAAGATGAGATCATGAGCCTCAAAACTAAGCTTGAAGCTTAAAGTTGGCCCTCAACCGATACCCAATGCTTCTATTGCAAGAAATCGGGGCATTGGAAACGAATGCTAAAAGTACCGCGGATAAAAAGAATGGAAATGTGGTTTCCACTTCGTATTAATGTTATAGAAATTAATCTTGCTACTTCTTCACTCACTCATGGGTATATGATACCGGTTCGGTTGCTCACATTTGCAATTCGTTGCGGTGATAAAGAGTAGAGACTTAGCAAAAGGAGAAGTGGATCTTCGTGGGGAATAAAGCAAGAGTTCTTTGGTCTTGCTGTTGGCACATACCCATTGCATTTGCCTTGTGGATTAGTTTTAGAACTCAATAATTGTTATTTTGTTCCATCTTTGAGTAGAAACATTATTTCATCTTCTTGTTTGGAACATGAAGGTTATGATTTTAATAAAGAACTTTGTTTGTTCAATATTTTGAATGATATGTATTATGGTCGTTGCCCCATGGTGGATGGGTTGTACGTCCTTGAACTCAAGAAAAACCTGTCTATAATATTAATGTAAAAGGCACCGCCTAATGATTTGAACCCTACCTTTTTGTGGCATTGTCGCTAGGTCATATAAATGAGAAGCGCATGAAGAAGCTCCATGGTGATGGACTTCTAACCTCATTTGATTTTGAATCATTTGAAACATGTGAATCTTGTTTACTTGGCAAGATGACAAAAGCCCCTTTCACATGTTTTAGTGAGAGAGCAAGTGAATTATTGGCCCTAGTACATACAGATGTATGTGGACCAATGAGCTCGACTGCTAGGGGTGGGTTTCAGTACTTTGTAACTTTTACCGATGACTTCAGTAGATATGGATATATCTATTTAATGAGGCATAAATCTGAAACTTTTGAAAGGTTCAAAGAGTTTCAGAACGAAGTACAAAATCAACTTGGCAAAACAATAAAACACTTACGATCCGATCGTGGTGGCGAATACTTGAGCCAAGAGTTTGGTGATCATTTAAAGCAATGTGGAATCGTTCCGCAACTTACTCCGCCAGAACGCCTCAATGGAATGGTGTGTCCGAACGACGAACCGGACTTTATTAGATATAGTTCGGTCAATGATCACCAAACAGATCCGCCATTATCCTTTTGGGGTTTCGCTCTAGAGGCAATTGCTCACTTTGAATAGGGTCCCATCAAAATCCGTTGAGAAGACGCCATATGAGATATGGACCGAGAAGACCCATGTTGTCATTTCTCAAGATATGGGGATGTGAGGCTTATGTAAAACGCTTACAATCGATAAACTCGCACCTAAATCGAGAAAAATGCTTTTTGTGGGGTATCCTAAAGAAACAAAAGGATATTACTTTTACAAAAGAAACGAGAACAAAGTTTTTGTTGCTCGAAATGGTGTCTTTTGGAGAAAGAGTTTCTTTCAAAAGAAATCAAGAGGAGTGATGTGTATCTTGATGAAGTTCGAGAATCACATGAATATGTTCAAGCTACCTCTGAACCTTCACAAGATGTACAAAGTGTTGTACAACCTGTGGAAGAGACTCACTTCACGTAGGTCGGGAGGCCACGCCATGTACCTATTAGATATGGGAATGACATATTATTGTTGGACAATGATGAGCCCACGACTTATGAAGAAGCAATGATGGACCCAAACTCGAAAAATGGCTTGAAGCCATGAGATCCAAATTCAATCCATGCATGACAATCAAGTTTGGAACTTGGTCGATTCACTGATGGTGTAAAACCATTGAGTGCAAATGGATTTTCAAGAAAAGATAGACGTAGATGGAAATGTTCAGATCTATAAGGCACGGTTGGTGGCAAAGGGTTTCAAACAAGTTCAAGGAGTTGACTATGATGAAACTTTCTCACGGTAGCCATGCTCAAGTCTGTCCGGATCATTTTAGCTATTGTCGCATATTTTGATTATGAAATATGGCGATGGATGTCAAAACAGCCTTCCTTAATGGGAATCTTTCCGAGGATGTATACATGATACAACTCAAGGCTTTGTTGATCCTAAATATGCTAAAAGGGTATGCAAGCTTCAAAGATCCATTTATGGGTTAAAGCAAGCATCTAGGAGTTGGAACATTCGTTTTGATGAAGTAGTCAAAGGTTTTGACTTTATCAAAAATGAAGAAGAGCCTTGTGTTTAAAAGAAGGCTAGTGGGAGCGCACTTGTATTTCTCGATTTTGTATGTGGATGACATATTATTAATCGGGAATGACATTCCTATGCTTGAAGATGTTAAGACTTCATTGAAAAGGAGTTTCTCAATGAAGGACTTGGGAGAAGCATGCTATATCTTGGGCATAAAAATCTATAGAGATAGATCAAAAGGTTAATTGATTAAGTCAGAAACGACATTGACAAGATATTGAAAAGGTTCAATATGCATGAATCCAAGAGAGGTTTCATGCCAATGTCACATGGCATCGATCTCTGCAAGAATCGGTGTCCTTCGACATCCGATGAGCGAGACAGATGAGCAAGATTCCATATGCTTCACTATTGGGTCTATTATGTATGCCATGATCTGACACGCCTGGATGTCTCATATGCTCTAAGTGTCACGAGCGGATACCAAGCGGATCCTCGTGATGGTCATTGGATAGCCGTAAAAATATCCTCAAGTACTTGAGAAGAACTAAGGGTATGTTCCTTGTTTTTGAGGTGAGGAAGATCTGTTGCAAAGGGTTACACCGATGCAAGCTTCCAAACCGACAAAGATGATTTTCGATCGCAATCCGGGTTTGTGTTTACACTTAATGGAGGAGCGAAGTGGAAGAGTTCCAAGCAAAACACGGTGGCCGACTCTACGACGAGCGGAGTACATTGCGCTTCGGAGGCCGCAAAGGAGGCTGTGTGGATTAAGAAGTTTATCACAAAGCTTGGTGTGGTCGCTAGTGTCTCTAGTCCAATGGACATCTATTGTGATAATAGTGGTGCCATTGCACAAGCAAAAGAGCCTAGATCACATCAAAGTCTAAACACATACTCGCCGCTTTCACCTTATTCGCGAGATTGTGGATAGAGGTGACGCTGAATATGCAAAGTACATACGGAAGCCAATGTGGCCGATCCGCTGACAAAGCCACCGCCACACCTAAGCATGAGGCGCACACAAGGTCTATTGGTATTAGATACTTAATTGATTGACTCAAGTGCAAGTGGGAGATTGTTAGTGTTATGCCCTTGAGGCAATCATTTAGATGATTGTAACATGACTATGTTTATGAATAATAATATGATTATTGGTCCAATGAATGTATATCTTTGTATTGATCAACAAGTATGTGACTTGATTATGAAGCTCTTTACTTAATGATGTAATTCGATAAATATCTCGATCGGATATCATCGTATATGACTACGATGAATAGATCAAGACATGTAGTGATCGATGATCATGCTTCATAGATCATGGGATATGGAGATATCATCTCTACATTGTGGACCATGTTGAAGAACATGGGTTAGATAGACCCGCTATGGGACACTGCGAGAATGTTTCATTCTTATGTGTCATCGATGTATCTCATACCTAGAAGATGTATGATCCTTAGACTGAGATTGTCATATTCCCTACATGTGTAATAGTTTTCCTTGGGGCTATCAAACACTACTTCCTAACCGGATAGTTATAAAGGTAGCTTTCATGTTTACTATGAAACGTGCGAGAGGAAGTGAGCGAATAAGATGGAATTTGCCACTCCAATGAAACGGAGATATATGACAAGGCCACTCGTGTGATATGATTAAGAAAGTGCATGGCCATGCCGTGATTGAGGAGTCAATCACAACTTATTAATATATCACGGATACGAGAGATGGATTGAATCATCAAAGGATGACATGCTTCTCGCCTTGAGATCAATCTTCATATACTTGGCAAAGGGATTATTTCATGAGTTCTTTTGATAGGTTCTGTTCGATTTGATCACAGTATGTTTGGGAGTTGGCATACTTTGCAAGAAGCCGCTACCAACTATTGGATTGAAAAGGAGTTTTCCGAATCCATGTCCAAACGTATGTGAACCCGCAGGTCACACACTTAATGGGCTGGGACGCATTAATTTGGATTGGATCCGTAATTAATGAACCTCGTGGGCTTAGCATGCTGGTGGGCCCTGGTTTAGGGTTTCATCTCGTGGCTATATAAGGAGGGGAGGAGGGAGGGCGCAGGGTGTGCTTTCCACGGTTTAGGTTTGATTCACTTGAAACCCTAGCCTCCTCCTCTCGCTGCCCCTGCCGAGCGACTAGGTGCTTGCACACCGACGCACGGCGTTCCATCTCTGGACGTGTGGACTACTGTGGTGACGCTGCTGCGACTGCGGCGTGGGAGGACGATCCACGGCGAGGCGAGGACGATCCACTACATCGACGCAACGACTGCGGCGAGGACGAACCACTACATCGACGCGCGAAGGATTCCGCAACTGCGCGTCTAGTGGTAATCTTATCTATGATCCCCTTCTTGCGAGTAGCTTTCTGGTTGCGCGGTAGTTTTTTTTTGTGCTAGCGTAGCATACCGCGTTTCCCTTCAATACTGATACTTACCATGCGTTGCTCTAGGCCAATGTGTCCGTCTGCGCCGTACTTGTGCTTCCCCAATCTACTTCTTACATTCCTCGATTTCTATTTGATTTTCTTGAAAATCCTCCGACCCCAAGACTCAAGCACATCCACCTCCAAGCCTCCATGTCCTTCATTATCCAATCGACCGAGCTCTGGAGATACTCTTGTTCTGTCAGGTGTATCCTCCTCGCCTCTGGTCCTCTTCTCATGTTCACCTTCTTCACCCTCTTGTAAAAATTGATGACAGCTTGAATCGTGCATTCTTTGAATGAATCTCCGACAACCTTTGTGCATACTCGTTGAAGACGCTTTTGGCCTTCTTCAAAGCGTTGTAATCGTCTTCGTTCTCAAGGCGGAACCTCTCCTGCATATAATCACACACTGTCAAATTGTACTTACATTTAAAGCAATACTCAAATAGAGTACGTACATAACGCAAACTCACCCAGAAGCCAGCCCACACTGCGCCCTGACATGTTTGGTTGTCTTCGCCTCCTTCCACGTTCTCCTTCAATGCCCAGTGCTTCCAGTTGTGGGCCGCGAATCTTTCCCCGCCTGACTCAACCATGCCAGGGTAGTAGTACCGGCCAAGGGCTCCCAGTACGGCGTTAACCTTTGTAATGTGGCCCGTCCCAGTCCAACCCGGCTCTTTCCAGTGCCTACAACAAAATACAAGACAAAGATGCATCAAAACAATAAGTTGTCACCTAGCTAATGCTAAAAGAGAAGATATAAGCATTTCCCTCCGTGTACCTCTATCAACCTCCTATCGGCCGGGTTGCATCTCTGATTTAACCGAGACGGTTTTCTGAAACCTGAAATGCAAATAATTAGTTCGTAGACATTACAATGTAAATATGGAGATTAAAAGATAATCCAATACTACACATATACTGATGGTACCAAGAAGACCCGCCTCTTCAATCGGCTCTAAGGTCGCCTCCAACTCAGATCTCGCCACGCTCGGCCTCGGCGTCTGATTCAGATCTGTTGTCCCATCGCCACCACCCCAATGACCTCCTCGTCGTCCGCCCGCCCATGTCGCCATGCTCACATCCCAAATGCCCCTCTCCGCAACCCCTACCGCCTCGTCCTCCGGTGGTCGCTCGCGCTGTTCTCGTGCTCGCCATGAAGCACCTCTCGAGCTGCTCTCGCCATTGTCTAATCTGCGCCGCTTCAAAGAATATATGGCGCTGCTGCCGCCGAGTCCTCGACCATCGAACCCTTGCTCCTCGACCTTCCGGAGGGCGACCACTGAACTTGCCTTTAAGCTTGTCAACCTGATGCCTGAACATACTCATCTGTTCAAATTTGACAAGAGTTAGTATACAGGTTTACAAATAATTTTCAATAACTTGCAAAAAAGAATGAGACAACTATAACATGTAAAAAATGAAGGAGACAACAATGACTTGTAAAAATGAACGAGACAACAATAATCTTACAAAATATACATATCAAAAGTCGTCGGCGTCGGAATCTGCTTCTGTGACTCGTATTTCATTAAGACGTGCTTGAAGACGTGCAATCCTTACTGACTTCTGAGGGCGTTTCCGTGACGGGCCGGGTTCATCTGTTATTACGTCTGTGGCATCGGTAGGTAATTGATCGAGTCCTGCCCCATCGGAGACAAGGAAGGAATCCCCTATAGCTTCTTCTTGATATACATCACCCACATCATCCTCTACGTTACTTGCCACATACGAAACATCCCCAGGAGGGTATACTTCAGGGTTAACTTTAAATACAACCCACCAAGCCTTCAAGCTACGGTGAGGATAGCTCGGGTAGTACACTGCTCAACTCGATGTGCAAGCACGATGTTATTGATATGGCCACGAAGCATGAATCGTGCTTCACCTCCACCATCCCAAAGTCATCGACACGCGTGTGCCGTTGTGTGGATCGAACCAATGGCAATCAAAAACACGACCTTCAGATCTTTGCCACCCCAAAGGTATACTCAATTATGTTTTGTACAACACCGTAGTAGTCTAATATATCGCGCACCGGAATCGGATGACGTTGTGACTACTCCGCTGTTTGAAGTGGCCGCAAGTGGACGGCTAGCTTCTAATTTCACTGTCAAAACGGAACCCGCTCACATCACAATGACTATAGCTCCTTGCCGTCACATCACCATGTGAGAGTGTCGGAGATCCTCATGGACGGAGGCATCACGCATACACTATATAGCAACATTCATCACTGTTAGTCTAATATTAAATTACTACAACAATTCATTTTAGAAAAATGAATAAATAGTCAAATTACATCTCGTGGAACCATTGCACGAAGCTTGGGCCGCCTTTCAACCCATCACGACGTAGGTTATCCAATTGCTTAGTTGTGGGTTGTCGAGGTGACTTCAATTTTCTTTGTCAAATACTCGCCATTTATTCTCGGGTTAAAAAGGACACTACACTAAAATGTTCAAAACATAATTCAGAAAGTCACTTACTCAAAATATTTTTCAACTTCTACCATGTTAGTGAACATGTAAAGCATGGCCATGTTCCACTCCTCATACTCAACATGGTGTGCGAGTACGACCCAACAAAGTTGACCCTTGCATTGAAAAAGCTTAAGTTCGCTCAACGGTTCTTCTTCCGCAAGACGGCACCGATTCTTACGGACGCTCACGTTGTGCTTGCGTGCTAAATACTTTGTTGAGAAGTTTGTGATCTCTTTACTTGCATAAGCCTCTGCGATACACCCCTCTACCCTTGCCTTGTTGCGCACTGTAGCTCTAAGCTTTTTCAACTCCCTTTCCTGACTATACATCCATCTGAACTGCGCAGGACCTCCAACCTTCGCTTCCCAAGGTAGATGCACCAGCCAGTGTTGCATCACATTCATAAAACCAGGTGGGAAAGTTTTTCCAACTTGCATACAAGCAATGGAATTCCTCTCTAACTTTCATCAACGCCTTAGAGATTTCCTTACCGCATATCCGCCTATAGAAGTAACTGAGCTCGGTCCAACATCCTCCACAACTCATTATCAAAATAGCCACGAAACATTACCGGAACAAGTCTTTCCATGATAATATGGTAATCATGACTCTTTAGCCCGTTTAGCTTACCGGTGCTGACATTCACATGACCGCTTTATGTTAGATGCATAGCGGTCAGAAACTTTAGAGTTTTCAACCACCTCAAAATCTGTTTACGGTCTTACGGCTTCACACAAGATGGAGCTCGTGGTGGCTCTCATTCCCATTTAAACCAACTTTAACCTCGAGCCACGGCCTAGCACAATGATCACCCATGTCTTTCCTAGCACTCACGTTATCCTTTGTTTTGTCGGTTACATCAAACACCATGCTTATGATGCTTTCTGCCACATTGCGCTCTTGGTGCATTAAATTTATGTTATGCGGCGAGAATCAAAGCTTTCGCGTAAGGCAGCTCCCAAAGAAAAGAAATATGAGTCCAGTTGTGCTCCTTTCCATAGCCGATGAAACCCACTCCGTAGATCGCAAGCCGACTATGCCACTCACCTATCTCCTCTCCCGTGAGTCGCTCGGGGCCCTTTTAACTTTCTGTCCTTTCAAATGCTTTGGCGTCGTTCCTAAAAGGGTGCCTCGCGGAAGCTAGCGTCGATGGCAATCGAAGAATGTGATCTTTTACCGATGCGTGAGCTGAATGCATCAGTCACCATACAAATTGGACAACACACAGTGACCATGAACACACCACCGCCCAAATGCCATATGCTAACAAATCATGGACCGACCACGGTATGCGGCTCGTAAGGTAAACTCTCTCGCCACCAACGCTGTCAGACGCCTTTTCCCTCGCCACAACTTCTTCAACTCATCAATTAAGGGCCGATGAACACATTGAGATCCTTTCCGGATGCTTAGGACTGGAATGACAAGAGCAAGGAATATGAACCCTCTTTCAAGCAAATCTCGGTGGAAGATTGTATGGCATGATGAAGACCGCCAACAAGAGTAGGGGCTAGCGCTTGTCTTTGCCGAAGGTGTGAAACCGTCCGTGGACAAACCAAGACGGACACTCCTAGGGTCGCTTGCAAATGCAGGATCGAATCGGTCCAATGCTCGCCATGCCTCGCCATCGAGACGGATGGACCATCATATCCGGTCTTGGTCCTCACGTTTACCTTCTTTGTGCCACCGCATATGTTTCATTGTTTCTTTTGACATGTACACCGTTTAAGCCTATCCGTGATCGGCATGTACCGAAGTTGTTTAGTCGCGACCTTTGTAGTCACCGATACCCTTCCTCATCTACCACCTCAACGAACCTGCACTTACCGCAATGCATACAATGGGTATCGTTGTCATGATCCTTCCGAACAAAGATGCAATTATTCTCGCACACATCAATCTTCCGTAATTCATCCCGAGGCCGCCATCAACTTTTTCGATTGGTACAAATCCTTTGGCATCTTGTGGTTAGGCGGAAGGACATCATTCATTAGTTCAAGCAAAGCGTTGAAGCATTTGTTCAAAAGTTGAACTTCGACTTCATCGACATAAGCGTGTAACCCGCGCGGGGCGGTCACATTGGTGAAGTCATGCGACTTCTCGTCCGAGGCGTCAAGTAGCCTATAGAATTCTTTAACCTCCTCCCATTGTGACCCTCCCCGAGTTAAATTCGGTCCCCCGCCAAGATCATCCAAAGATGTCTTCCATCCGGCCGTGATGCTCCACATGGTCCAAAGATCTCTTACGTCTCGATAGCTCGCCTGCGGCCTCTCCATGACGGTGCCACACCAAATAGTTAGGCATGAACCCGTTTTTGCAAATGTGATATCGCACTATATCCTTGTCAGTAGTATTTGTTATTCTCGCAGAGGGTACACGGCAATACACATATTCAGCTCCTCCCAATAATGCTTGCTTCAAGAAAGCATCCGTGATCCGCCCCATTCCTTGAGTGCCCCCATCACTCCTCCATCCGTCATACATCGCCATTCGATCGTCACCCATTAGCAAAGCTAAACAAATGAAACAATGTCAACGCACGATCGTGGCTTAGGTGACAAAGACAACCTATTAGGAAAGATTTGTCCTAAACCCACCCAAGAATGGAGGTCGTTGCATGCGACTGTGACGTGCGCATTTAACCGAACGAATTTCGGCAAAGATAACCCCATTGTTCTCCAAACGCACGCCGATGTCAAAAGCGCCGGAGAACAACAGGTTATGTGGCCGAAATCACGCTCGATCGCCGCACGCCACAGCCCTATGCAACAACCAACATTCTCGCCGTCCAAAATATTTGGATATTCGGAACCGCGCACCTCACAAGCAAATGTGAGATGCGCTGTTCCGAACGGGTGACGCCTATGCTCTCTACTGCTCGACACAAACCCTAAACTCTAACGTTACATACAACGCAACGAAAATAGAAATATATATATCATATGCGTGAATATAAAATGAGATGAAATAACTTTAAACAAATATAAAAGAGACGAATATACCTTCTCCAACGCCTGCGGGCGTCGCGAGGGTCCGGGAGGCGGGTGGCGCTGGCGACGGCGAGGCGGCACCGGCGGGTGGCGCGCGATGATGGCGCGGTGGCGCGGCGCGGGGCGACAAAGCGGCGGAGGGGGCGGCCGGCAAAGTGGGCGGCTCTGGCGGCCGAAGCGGGCGGCGTGCCAGCGTAGGGTAAAGCAAGCGCAGCGGGCGCAACGGGCGGGCCGGGCGGTTTTGCGGCGGCGGCGGGCGGCGCGGGCGGCCGGCCGCGGCGGCGGCGGCGCGGTAACGCGGCAACGCGCGGGCGGGCGGGGCGGCTGCGCGAAGGGCGAGGGGGCGGGCGGCGGCGGGCGGCGAGGCGGTGAGCGGCGCGGCGGGCGAGCAAAGGGCGGCAGTGGCCGGGCGAGGGCAAGACGGCAGGCGAAGACGGGCGGTGGCTCATTTGCAGCGCGCAGCAGCGGGCAGCAGGCCGGGCGGCGGCGGCGGGTGGGCACACGGGCGGGCGGTCACGGGTATGGCGGCGCGCGGGAGGTCACCGGCGAGGGGGGCATGGCGGGTGGCTTGCCGGGGCGCTGGCGCGGTGGGCAGCGTGGCTGTGGCGGCGGAAGGGCACGGCCGGTCACGGGGGGCATGGCAAGGCGAGGTCGGTGGCCGGCGGCCGGCAATGGCGGGCATGCGAAGCAAGGCGGTGGCGGGCGGCGCGGCGCAAGACGCCGACTGGGCGAGGCGGGCGGCGGCGGCGGCGGCGGCGGCGGGTGCGGGCGGCGGCGGCGGGCGGCGGCGGGGCGGGGCCAAGCAAGTGCGGCGGCGGTGGCGGGCGGGCGGGTAAGGCGAATGGCGGCGGGGCGGAAGTCGAGCGCGGCGGCAGGCAGGGCGGGCTGACATGAGGGCGGTATGGGCCGATCACATGGAGGGCGGGAGCGGGCCGACAATGACAAGCTGTATGGGCGCTGGCGCGGCGCATGGCAAGCGGCGGGCGGTGGGAAATTTTGGGCTCACTGGTGGATCATGCGGCGCAGAGGCTTTTTTTCGCAGATAAATTCAGAGAGTATGCCTACGAATTTAAAAGATTAAATTGCAGTATTGATTGGCCCACTAATTTAAATATTTAAATTGTGGGTAATTTTGGCCCACTAATTTAAATATTTAAATTGTGGGTATTTTTGACCCATTAATTTAAATATTTAAATTGTGTAATTTGGCTATTTAATTTAAATATTTAAATTGTGGGTTTCATTTGGCCCACTAATTTAAATATTTAAATTGTGGTTTTATTTTGGCCCACTTAATTTAATTAAAAACGTGGGTTTTATTCAAATCATTTAATTTAAATAAATAATTTCGTGAGTTTTTTTTTGGGCCCACGAATTTAAAAAACCCACGAATTTTTCCCTGATTCTTGTAGTGGCGATTCTAGGGTTTTGGCGAACTGGGCCGGGCTAAGCACAGTGCTGGGCCAGCCCAGTACTATTCATCATGTTTTTTAAAAAACATTTCCGATTTAAAATAAATCAGATAAATGGATAAAGCCAAAATAAATTTCAAAAATACCCGGAAAAATCCAGAATAATTTTGAAAAATATTTTAAGACATTCTGAACTCAAATAAAATATTTTCAATAAAACTTTGCATAACTTTTATACTATTTAATTGTTTTCAAGAAGGGTCATATTTGAATAAATCAAAATAAATTCTAATAAATTTCCATGAATTCTCAAAAAACAAAATAACTCCAAAATTTAAAATATGGCAAATTTTAGGGTGTTACAAACCTCCCCTCTTAACAGAATCTCGACCTCGAGATTTAGGGCTGACTGCGAAATAGGTCAGGAAACTCCTTTATCAGATCTTCTTCTTGTTCCCATGTAGCCTCACTTTCCGCGTGATTGCTCCATTGAACTCTGCAAAAGAGCGTTGACTTATTCCTGGTTTCTCTGTCCATTGTGTCCAGAATCTTCACCGGATGCTCTTTATAGGTCAGATCTTCTTGTAGATCGATTGCTTCCAAAGGTGTTTGTTCTTCTGGCACCCGAAAGCATTTCTTCAATTGCGACACATGGAATACATCATGTACCCCTGCCAATGACTATGGCAACTCCAATTGGTACGCAACTTCACCTTTGCGACTCAAAATCTTGAAAGGTCCGACATATCTGGGTGCGAGCTTCCCTTTTGCATGGAATCTTCTGACTCCTTTGAGAGGGGTGACTCTGAGGTACACAATGTCTTCAGGTTCAAAGCTCAATTCCCTGCGACGATTGTTAGCATAACTCTTCTGCCTTGACTGAGCAATCTTCAGTCTCTCTCTGATCATGGCGATCTGCTCTTCCGCTTTCTGAAGTATATCCGGACCAAAAACATGTCATTTCGCTAGTCTCATTCCAGTTCAACGGTGTTCGACAGGATCGACCATACAAAGCTTCAAATGGAGACATCAGAACTTCACGATAATCAAGTATTATAGCTGAACTCAAGATAGGCAAACACTTGTCCCATGAAGTAGAATATGCTAAAGCACGTGCTCTCAAAGATATCTTCCAATATCCGTTAACTCTCTCGGTTTGACCGTCATTTGAGGATGGTATGTCAGATCAAATTTAGACGAGTTCCCATTGCCTCATGCAGTTTACCCCAAAACCTTGGGTAAATTGAGTACCTCTGTCAGACACTATTTTCTTCGGTACTCTGTGCAGACAAACAATTCTTGCCATATAGAGCTCTGCTAACCTATCTCCTGAGTAAGTGGTCTTTACCGGTATGAAGTGCACAACTTTAGTTAAGCGATCCACTATAACCCATATAGAATCATACCCACTTTGAGTTCTGGGTAAACCGGTTATGAAGTCCATACCAATTTCTTCCCATTTCCATTAGGGTATCTTTAGGGGTTGCAATAATCCTACTGGCCTTTGATACATAGCTTTGACTCTTTGACATATGTCACATAATGCGACATACTCTGCAACATCCCGCTTCATGCTTGGCCACCAAAACCTTTCCTTCAGTTCTTGATACATTTTGTCACTTCCTGGATGAATTGAATACTTGGAGTCATGAGCTTCCTCCAAGATTAACTGCTTTAGTTCCTTTTTGTTCGGCACACAGATGCGTCCTTTAAACCACATAGTGCCTTGCTCAACCAGTTTGAAATCCTTGGCCTTGCCTTCATCCATCTTGGACTTGATTCTTTTGATCTTATCGTCACCTTTTTGTTCTTCTTTGATCTGGTCCTGCAGGGTACGTTTTACCTCCAAGGTTGCCAAAATTCCTTCTGGTACTACTTCCAACCTCATTTTCTGAAACTCCTTACTCAACCTGGCTCTGATGCCACCTTTGTCGGGACCCGATTCAGATAATCTGGACCCTCTGTGTATTTTGTGCTAGTCCAGGATCACGCTAGCACACACAGTCTTTACAGGGTTGCATATCACAGACATTCACAATGATATAATAATAAATAGTGCAAACATTTATATAAACTGAATTGTACGACCTTATGGTCCCCTTACATAAGATCAGCCACGCAGGGCTTACATTAACAGAGTAATTAAAAGATAACAGCGGAATGAAAAATAAACTTCGTGGAAGCCTTCATCTTGCCACAGGCAACCGACTGGGCTTTCCCCCTAATTGTCCGGATCTTCAATGTACTCCTCCTCCCAAACTGGCGTCGACTCCTCCACTGATGTTGGGATGATGGGCAAGGAGGGGTGAGTACTCAAGGCACTCAACAAGTAATGCACATAATGCAGTGCTTAGTACTATATGCAAGGCTTATTCCAAGGAATTGGCTTACTTGGTTCTTTTGCATCAAACAACATTTTTAAACTAGTTTCTTATTTGGATTAAAATCAGTGAAACAACTATATATAATGCAAAGTTCTTCAAATGGTTTTTCTTCAAAGATTCTCGGCACACAGCCTTAACCAGTTCATTTTTAGCATTGGTACACAGCCACCCTCTCCACATTTTATTTTTGAAGATCTACCCCTTGACTGTAATCCCCGAGCAGTGTCCAATACCGTGAACACGGTTATTCGAATAGATTTGACACTTTGCAGAGGTTGTACACTTTACCCCCAAGATACAGCCGCTCACCACACAGGTGATTGTCCGCAACAAAGCATTTCAGGAACCCATACCTTAACCAATGAACCTCTCTGGTATTGCCTTCACTATCACTCCCTCACACGTAAGTGAAGTATTGGATGTGCCAACACCGCTGGATGGGCACCAAGCCGAGTACGTACACACTCCTCACACGTATACACCCCGTGTACTATCACCCCGAGGTATCAGAGGAAAAATATTAGAACCGTAACCAACTAGGTCTGTCCCATATCAGACATGTGGTTGTACGGGTGACTCAGTTCAAAGACTTGCAAGGTGAAGTCCTTAGCTGACCAAAGCAAGACTTCCATCACTCAAAAGTGGCACACAGCCCATTGTGGCACACAGACTCACATCACCCATCAACCCTTTGCCACACAGGCCCACCTGGCACAAAGCCTCTTGCCACTTGCCCCAGTCTAAATCATTTCCCACCCGGTTGATTATTGCGCAACACATGCCAACAATAACTCAGTATCGGTACAGAACCACACAGGTCTCCATACTTCAATCTCATCACGTGGCATCACCACGCCATTTTCAAATACATTCCATATGTCATTAGTCAACATATTTGCATTTTCCGAAAGATCATTGACGACTCACTGCAAGGCTAAGCATCTATTCACGGTCTAACCTCCCGTGTTGGCATCATATTATCATCCAACGAGTACGAGAAAATCTTAGGGTGACAATGATTTCAGGGCATACAAATAGTAATTTCAAGGTGGTCATAACAGTATGGGTTGATTAGCTACACTACCCAAATTTATTTAAATTCATTTTTAATTAAATTAGCATGCATAATTTCAAAATAACATACATTTAAAAACTGGGATCAAAATTGTCAAAGCATCACTTGCCTTCAAAGAGTTGCTGGTCGTGTTCTGAGGCTTGATCTTGGTCGGCGAACTCTTCCTCGAAACTTTCTGGCATATTTGCGTCTACGCGTAAAAAATCATATATACAATAAATAACCAAAAAAGTTGACTAGATAACCTAAAAATTCAAATAAAATTCACCATTAGAAAGACCACAATTTTACAAATTTTTAGAAACTGGAATCACCCCAATCGGGGTTAAAATGCAAAAGTTATAGTCTTTTAAAGTTTGTAATTATATTAAAAAGAATAAATCGAATTAATACAATTATTTTTCAACTGAAAAATCGATTTATTGTGTCAGCCTGACGTCAGGGAACACGTGGCACCTTCTGGTGCTGCCACATCACCTCGGTCCGTGGACAGGGTCCATGGACCGGCTCTGGCCCACGGTGGACTCAGTCCACATAACAGTGCATGCGGCCCCACGAGATGACGTCAGCACTGACGTCACTGCTAATGTCAACCGACTGCCTCGAGATTTGTAACATCCCAAAATTTGAGTTTTGGAATGTTGAATTCGAAAATAAACCATTTGCATTTTCTTGAATTAATTCCAGCTTAATTTGAATTTTCCATTAAAGAAAGGATTTAATTTGACTAAACTACTCATCAAACTAAAGATTTTCAGTTTAGAGCCCAATGATTTGTTTATCTCAGAGTCACCCCTCTCAAAGAAGGAAGAGATTTCAAGTAAAAGGGAAGCTTGCCCCTAGATATGTGGGACCATTCAAAATCTTTAACGAAGGGGCGAGGTTGCCTACAAGTTAGAATTGCCTCAGTCTTTTGCCGGAATCCATGATGTGTTCCATGTGTCGCAGTTGAAGAAATGCCTGTGTGTGCCAAAGGAACAGATGCCATTGGAAGCCATTGATTTGCAAGAGGATCTTACCTACAAGGAACAACCAGTGAAAATTTTGGATATAGCAGAGCGTATCACGAGGAGCAAGATCATCCGTTTTTGCAAGGTCCAGTGGAGCAATCATTCAGAAGAGGAAGCGACTTGGGAGCGCGAAGAGGATCTGAAGTCCGAGTTTCCCCACCCATTCTCTAGCCAGCCTGAATCTCGGGGTCGAGATTCCATTTAAGGGGAGAGGTTTGTAACATCCCAAAATTTGAGTTTTGGAATGTTGAATTCAAAAATAAACCATTTGCATTTTTCTGCATTTTTGGGGATTTTTCTGAATTTATTTGCTATTTATATGAATTTATTTGCATTTATTTGAATTTCTGGAATTTTTCTTAATCGGAAAATGAATTTTATTTCAAAACCCTCTCGGCCGAATCTTCTCCTACCATCTCTTTCCGCGCCACCTTGGCCCATCGCCCGCTCGCTTCTCCCGCCTTGGGCCGCTCCACTTTCCTTCGCCTGCTTCTAGCCTCACTCATTGGCAACAAGGTCGCGTCGGCCGTCGGATTCGCGCCACGTGTGCGGCCGAGATCGCGCCACGAAACCCTTCACCGCCGCCGCCGGAGTTCGCCCGCCACGCTTGGCGCCCGCGCGTCCGTCTGCTGCGCGCCCTCGAGGCTATAAAAAGCCGAGCCGCCAATTGATCCTGGTTCGTCTCGTCGCGCCGCTCGCCGCCGCTTCCGCCGCCAAGACCCGCCGCCGCCGCCGCGAGCTCGCCGTGCATTTTCGCCGCCACACAGGCCTTTCCACGCCGCCGCCGCTCCGGTGCTCGCCCGCCACACCAAGGCTCGCCGAAGTTCGCCGTGTCATCCTCTTCCGGATCCGTACCCGCGCACGCTCGATCCGTTGCTGTTCCGCCGTTCACCGCGCCTTCTTCTCCGTGTCCGGTAAGCTCGCGCCGCCGCTCTCCGTCGTCTTCCTTCACTTTGTGGTGTCCGTCCGATCGCTTTAGATTGCGCCTCGTCTCCCCGCCGCAGCATCGCTTCTCGGCCGTCCGATCTGGTCGAGTCGTTAGATGCACGACACGCAGCAATCCGCGTCGAGCTGGCTACCGACACCTCCGTCGCCACGTCAGCCCTGGTGCTGCGTCAGCCGCCGTGTCATCGCTTGCGTCAGCCGCCTTGTTCTGCAGACCCGGTCCACCGTGGACTAGAGCCAATTCCGTGGACTCGGTCCACGCACCGAGGGCCCACCTGTCAGCCTAATAAAGATTTTCTGATTTATTTCTTTATTCGGGGAATTGATTGTTGACGTCAGCGTGGCGCAATAAATCGATTTTCCAATAGAAAAATAAATCCGAAAATTCCGATTTTATGATTTTTGAGTCTTTTTCTCTAATTTAATTTTCCGGAAGCTCGTTCTCCCTCATACGAACTCCGATTGAGGCAATTCAAGTTTCTAAATTTTTCTAAAATCAAGATCTAACTTAAGAGCCATTTATTTTTAGTTTTGAGCTTGTTTGAGTCTCTGTTTTGTTTTTATTGGGTTTCGTTGCTTCTTTTCCGGTAGACGCTAATTCCGAGGGAGCGAACGAAGACTTTGAAGACCAAGACTCAGCACTAGATCAGCAAGGCAAGTCGTAACCTTTGATCATATTGATCCTATGTTTGCAAAAGTAATTTACTTTTTTTATACAACTGCATGCTATTTTGTGTAACAATGCTTATTTAATGGGAGTAGATGTATACCTAGTTGACATTATGCCACCTTGATTAGTTGTATGCCGTGTATCCATTATTAACCCTAGGTTGAGACGTTACTAGTTGGACATAATCATTATACCAACATTGGGTTACGTAGCTATGCTTAGACATGATTAGATATACGTTAGGATTCATGTCACACATTGAATAATGTTAATCTTGACTTAATGAGATATTGAATCGTGGCCGTTAGCCACTGTTGTAAAATTTGTTGTACCATGGCGGGGTTTGCCATTGGTCTTGGTTGAACGAATTGTTTTCCTCGTGCAAGTGATCGATGCAAGAAAGGGGTGCTTTCTAGCACATTGGGATGTGGATGTCTTGCCCGAGACAACTTAAGGACTTAATCTTGTGTGCCATTGAACTGGGCCTAACTGCATTACCACATGTCCGAATGGGACAGACCTAGTGATTAATTTGCAATGTCTAGCCTTGAGTATCGCCACTGGTGGTGTGGGTTCCGGATGGACGGGTAGATTCGCAAGGCGCAAGAGGGGCCCTAAGGGGCGAAACCTTAGCGGGCAGTACCGATTTTAGACAATGCATTGTAAAGGCTTTGTCATGATCTCTCTGCCAACACACCAAAGAAAGTGTGCTTATTGCGCATGGCAACAAGAGCCGATCATGTCTTGTGGGTAAAGTTGTACAACCTCTGCAGAGTGTAAAACTATTCGAATAGCCGCCTCCGTGGTCATGGACAAGCCTGGGAATTTCACACGGGGTATAGAGTGTTTTATGAAATGTGGAATGTGGAATTGTTGTGATGTGAACGGGTGGGAGTTCACTATTGTTTCGTTGTCTAAAGTATTGCTGTTGAATTTATTGGTTGATACTTGTTTTAGAAGGTGTAGGGTGATGCCTCGCCATTCTGTTCATGTTGTCTACCATTGATCTACTAGTTATTTATTTATCTTTTCATAAATATGCTTTCAATCTATTTATTGCATTTCAATTCAAGTTATTGCTTTCTGCAAATGAAACATATAGCCATCCTTGTCAAGCCGTACATGAATATATTGCATCATTTCCCTACGGCTTGCTCAGTACTTTTTGTACTCACGGCTATACGCTTTTGTTGATCAGTTGCTGAGGAAGGATCAGGAAATGCTGAGTATCATGAGGAGGAATTCTATGAAGACTACGTGGATTAGGACTGCGTTCCCCAGACGATTGCCTGTGGTATGTCGAATGGCTCAAGTTATCTTTTCCACTGCAATAGTATTTGTTTCTTAAGCCCTTAAGGCATAAAGGTGTAAACTTTGACCATAAGGTCGTTTGCTTTATTTGATAATAATTTGCTTCTTCCTAGTTAATTCGTCGTATGGAATGATATTTCGTCTATGTTTCCACTGTGTGCACTAGCGTGATCCTGGACTAGTGCAGTATACACAGAGGGTTTCGGATTTGCATATCCGGGTCCCGACAAGATTCGTGTACGGACACGCGTCGGCATCTCGACTGTTCCTAGCCGACGGTCAGATCGCTACCACATGGCGCAATCAGGATCGTCAAAGGATCAACGGTTGTAGGATCAAGTATAACCGACTAGAGGGGGGGTGAATTGGAGGTTTCTAAATTTTTCGAAACAATTTAGAAACTATTGATAACACCAAGATATAGAGATACAAAGAGTAAATTCACACTAAACTTCTCTAGCATGCACTTGAAATACTATGCCAAAAATAGTGTAGCAAATATACTAGAGCTCACAAGGACTATCAAGAATGAGCATTTTAATGAAATAGATTCTCAACAATGAGGAATACCAATCACAAATAAATAGGAGACAAGAAATTTGACCCGTGGTCTCAGAGATTTGCCGGTCTCCCCTACTCCAGGTTGAGGTGACTTGAACCACGTCAAGCCGGCTCCACTTGCTTGAGCCTTCCTCGATCACTAAGGTAGTTCTTCCCCGCTCTGGGTAGGTGAACTCTGGCCTTCACAACTTGCCGGGGCTTCTCACAATCTCCGTTGAGAAGCTCACCGTGCACAATCGCCACCAAGCCGTCTAGGAGATGGCAACCTCCAAGAGTAATAAACCTTGACGCTTGCTTGAGGTCGAGTATCGGTGTCTAAAGGCTCAAATATGAAATACAATACTCAACCAAGCTTCTCACACTCACAAATGAAAATTGAATGCATACAAGAGTGGAGAACACTTGCTAGAGCTCAAATATCATCAATGAGGACCAAGAGTTGCTCTAGAATGCAGGTGAGGAGGTATTTATAGCCTCCACCAAACTTTCTAGCCGTTGAAGCTCGAATCTGGCAAAAATCTATTTTTCTGGTGCTACCGCCCATGTAGGACCGGTAGCACCAGGCTCCATTTCAATGGCTAGAACAGTGCATTTAATGCACTTGCCAGAGACCGTTATAAAGGATCCGGTGCTACCGCCCAACTAGGACCGGTAGCACCGGGCTTCACTTCTTTTTCTTTCTTCAAAAAGAGACCTCTCTGGAATTTTGGCACCGGGCTGAGGGCCGGTGCAACTGCTGGTCCGGTAGCACCTGACTACCATGGGCGGTAGCACCGAGATGCGGATAAGCCAAAAAACACATCCCTCTGTAATTTTTACACCAGGCTAATATCCGGTGCTACCGCTAGCCCGGTAGCACCGGGCTACAAAACGCCCAAAAACCCCTTCTTTGGAATTTCCACACCGGGTTAATGTCCGGTGCTATCGATAATCCGGTAGCACCGGGTAACCATAAGTGGTAGCACCGGGCTACCAGAACCCAGAAAAGAACTTCTCTAGAATTTTCATACCGCCCTATTGAGTCGGTGATACCGAGCACCCAGTAGCACCGCACTGCCATGGGCGGTAGTACCGAATTTCCAGAGACTTGATTTGTTTTAAAAGATTTTCTATTTAGGAACACTTATATTATCAAGCATTTATATGAATATGTAATTTGAGCCTTTAAACCCTAAATGACATCAAGATAAGCGTCAAGATCCCTCTTTATAGTACGACTCTAATTCTAGCAAACCGATCTTTCTTCCAAACACCAAGATCGACAAAAAGACTAGAAAAGAACCTTATAATTTTTCCTTTTCATGATCTTGAAATATTGATAATTGATTTGTACCTTCCATGATATTTCCATGGTCATCAATCTTGGAATTGACCTACTTTCAATATTCTCAAGAAAAGTATTAGATCGTATAACAAAGTTGTCATTAATTATCAAAACCAACACACATTGGGTGCCTAGATGATTTCAATCTCCCCCTTTTTGGTAATTTATGACAACCTTAAAGTGAAAATTGAAATTGTTTTTAAGTGAACAAGAGAAAGGAAAGTTTTGCTTCAAGTGATTCAATATCCATAAGTTTCTTGATTTTTGAAACACAAAAAAATCAATCATGATATTTTAGAGCAAACACTCCCCCTAGAAATGTGCATGTTAATACAAAGTGGATAGTTGAACATTTCAGAGAACTTTCAAAAATTTTGACAGAGTTTTGTTTAAGAATTGAATCCGTGGATGAATAAGCAAAGATATTTGAAACATCAATATGATATTTAAGATTATAAATAAGTTTTCAAGAGCATGAGAATATTTAAAACAACCATAAGAGTTTACAAAAGTGTAACCATCACATATATGATCATAACATCATTCATATCAACCAAGTATCATCACATAAATATAACATAATTAAGATTTCTTTCTTTTGTCGCTCTGTCACTGTATCCACCATATCTTCACTTTTACTTACTTGTCCCCCTTTGTCATCAAATACCAAAAGCTAAGAAGATCGTCGAAGAGCTCAAGAAGCTGGAGGGGCTGGAGGAAGAGGCGAAGTAGATGGAGGAGCATGAGATCCTGAGCGCTGATAGTCGACCGGGAGAGATGAACGGAGCTCGGAGATAGAAGAATCAACTGAGTCTAGTCGTCCTCGGACCTCCTCGACCATCATGCAGTCGAGCTCGAGCCTCATCTATCCTAGCAAATCCACTCATCATATCGAATCTCATACTTGCCAGGCTGCTCATGAGGTCATTTTTCAGATTGTTAAGAAACAGATCATGAGATGCTTGCTGAGAAGAAGGGACCTCTGAGGCGACTGGGATTTCATGATGCTGAGGCTACTGAGAAGAAGACTGATCTCGTTGTTTGATCGTCTGAGGGGCTGCCTCGCGGGGCCTGTATGGCTTGTGAGCACTTCCGCAACCTCCTCTATATCCAGTCATCTTTTTGATTATCATCATAATAAAAGGAGCAAAGTATAGTCTTTTACCTTTGTCACTAGTAGAGGAGACCATCTCTCTGATCATAAAGTCAACCACATCAAACTTATGTTTGTGGGTGATCTTGTTCATGATGTTCCAGGCATATCCTCTGATCTCGTCCAGGTTTCCGCTCTTAGGATGAATAGTGACCCTTATGATTCTGTTAATTAGACTGGATGATGGAAGGAGATGCGTCATTTTACCTGGACGCTTGACTGAAGCAGATGGATCATAGAACTCAAACTGCCTGTCAGGGGGAAGAACCCTGTCACTGTGAATATTAGGATACCCACTGTGGTAAATCCCCCAAGCCTCCTCTATCTCACTTTTTGTGACCTTATGCACTGCGGCATTTGTCATCCAAGTAATTTCATCAAAAGCTTCAGAAACGTGCATAGTAGCATAAAATTGCCTCACCAAGACATCATTGTAACACACTTTTTACTAACAAAGTCTGACAATCCAGCACCATGAAATAACTCAGGAACTCCAACAAACAAAGGAATTTTTCTAATGTGCTCCCAATTTATCCATTTATGTTCAGCAAATTCCTTGTTTTTGTAGATTTCATAATATGCTTTTTGCTAAAAAATGGTCCTGAAATTATCCTCTATTGCACCTCTATTGCACTTCTAGGCAGCACATATTGGTTGGCTTGTCTAAGAGAGAAGAAAGTGTCACCTTTGATTTTTCTCAGATCAATGGAAGGATTAAAATTATCAAGGTTTTCATGTTCATCTCCTGATCCTGCATTCTCATCAACATCCATGTACTCATCATCAGCTGTCTTCTCACTGCTCGATTCTATTTCAACTTGTTTTCCTTTGGATTGCCTTGAGCTGCCACCAACATCTCAAATGCTCTTTTGCTTGACTTCACGATGTCTTGAAGCTATTAGAATGTTATCTTGACTATCTAAATCTTGAGGAGAAGGAGGAGGAGGAGCACGACCTCTGTTTGTAGCCATTTTTATATAAGACCCTGATCCTTTGGTCTTAGGCATGATTACTGGATAAAGGAGAGGTAATCAAGGAGTAAGATCAAAGTTGTGTTCCCTAGATTTAGAGAAATTTGGGAAAAAGACAACATTTGTGCACATTTGCCTGCAATCCCGGTGCTACCGCCCATGCTATATCGGTAGCACCGAGCTTGTCATGGTGCTACTGCATATTTGGACCGGTAGCACCGGACATGGGCGATACTACACACGTAATTCGGTAGCACCGATCCTTTTGAGGATGAAACCTGATTTCGACAAAATTTGTGGTTTTGAGTGATTTAATTCAAGAATATTGGTCTACCAACCTAGATGAACTTCATCTCACTCATTCCATCCACAAATTTTGACAAAATGGACACAAATTTTGCCACATTCCACAAAACCCCTAAAGATATGAAGAAGGGAACTAGGGCATGCGAAAAGTAGGATTTTAGATAAAAAGAAACGGAGAGATCTGTTACCTGATGGGTTTGGAATTCAAGGGATTGATTTTCAAGAGTAGACACTTGGATTTCTTGAGAATCTCTAAGTGGAGACAAAAGAGGAATGAGAGGAGAGAGAAAAGACGATGGTGTGGTGTTAGAGAAGAAAAGGCCGGTTGCACCGCCCTGGGCTTAGCCCCCCAAAACCCAAAAAATCAGGTGCTACCGTGAATTATCCGGTAGTACCGGTCTCCAGTGCTACCGCCCATGAATGAGCGGTGCTACCGGACAATCAGCCAAAAACACAGATAAATATCCACAAAATCCAGAGTAATCAATAGAGTTTTAACCTTTTATTTGAGATATATTTTGGCATAATTTTTTTTGAAGGAAGTGGCTTAATTATGATTCAAACTTATTCTCCCTTTTTTTTATATTTTGAAACATGCATCATTATTATAGATTTAACACGCATGTACTGAAATTATTAAAAAGAAAGAAATTTCCCCTCAAGAAGTGCTATATTTTATGAATTTAAAAAGGCTTTAAATAAAATCCAAAAGAATATCCAATGAAAGTTAAGCAAGATCCAAGTACTCAAACCACATTTGAAATATCTATGACATTTAATTCATTCCTCAATTTACAGAACCGGGCTTCATCTAAAGGTTTGGTTAAAATATCTGCTAGTTGATCTTCGGTTCTAATGTGATTAATTACAATATCTCCTTTGCTAACATGATCTCTCAAAAAATGATGACGAATTTCTATATGTTCAGTTCTTGAATGTTGGACCGGGTGTTGGCTATTTTAACGGCACTTTCATTATCACATAATAGAGGCACATTTTTAAAATCTATTCCATAATCCATTAAAGTTTGCCTCATCCACAACAATTGAGTACAACAACTTCCGGCGGATATGTATTCGGCTTCGGCGGTGGATAGAGCTACGGAATTCTGTTTCTTGGAGAACCAAGAGATAAGGGATCTACCTAGGAATTGGCAATTTCCAGAGGTGCTTTTTCTATCCACTTTGCAACCCGCATAATCCAAGTCTGAATATCCAATCAAATCAAAATTATCACCTTTAGGATACCATAACCCTATATTTGAGGAATGCTTTAAATATCTTAGAATTCTCTTAACAGCTACTAAATGGCATTCTTTAGGGGAAGCTTGAAAGCGAGCACACATGCACACACTAAACATAATATCGGGCCTAGATGCGGTGAGATAAAGTAGACTACCAATCATAGAGCGATAAAGTTTTAAGTCTACCGGTTTACCTCCCTCGTTTAGATCAAGATGCCCATTAGAAGCCATTGGAGTCTTGATAGGCTTCGAGTCTTCCATGCCAAATGTCTTTAGCAAGTCTTTCACATATTTGGTTTGACTCATGAAGGTCCCATTTTTGAGTTGCTTGATTTGAAGTCCAAGGAAGAAGCTTAATTCTCCAATCATTGACATCTCAAACTCCCTAGACATCATATCACCAAATTCTTTGCAAAAGTCTTCGTTAGTAGAACCAAATATAATATCATCAACATAGATTTGGCATACAAAGAATTCCTCATCAATGATTTTTGCAAAGAGTGTTGTATCAACCTTCCCAATTTTGAACCCTTTAAAAGTAGAAAATCTCTAAGCCGCTCATACCATGCTCTAGGAGCTTGTTTGAGACCATATAGCGCCTTAGAGAGTTTGTAAACATGGTTTGGATATTTAGAGCTTTCAAAATAGGGAGGTTGTTCAACAAATACCAATTCGGATATTTCTCCATTTAGAAAAGCACTCTTTACATCCATTTGAAATAATTTAATATCAAAACAAGATGCAAAAGCAAGTAAGATTCTAATAGCTTCTAATCTAGCCACGGGTGCAAAAGTTTCACCAAAATCCAAACCTTCGATTTGACTGAATCCTTGAGCCACTAACCGAGCCTTATTTCTTACCACAATACCATTTTCATCTTGTTTGTTTCGAAATACCCATTTTGTACCTATTACGTTGTGCTCCTTGGGTCTTTCCAATAAAGTCCAAACATCATTCCGGGCAAAGTTATTTAGTTCTTCATGCATTGAATTTACCCAATCCGAATCATCTAGAGCTTCATCTACGTGAGTAGGTTCAAAAGAAGATATGAAGGAGTAATGTTCGGAAAAAGAAGCAACACAAGATTGAGTTTGAACACCCTTACTAACATCACCCAATATTTGATCTATTGGATGATCTTTGGAGAGCCCGTGATGAATTCTTTGAGGTAGAGTATTAGTTTGTTGATCACTCTCCTTTTCATCCACATCAATAGGTTGAACTTGACTTGGCGTAGCGGAAATAGAGGGCTCAACTTTAGTGGATGAAGGTGGATCTTGTTTATCCTCCTTTGGTTTTATGTCTCCAAGTGTCATGTTCTTCATTGCTTCTCTTAAACCTTCTTCACCTACATCATCCAAATTTTCTTGCTCTTCTTGAGAGCCATTAGTTTCATTAAACTCAACATCGCAAGTTTCTTCCACAAAACCTTTATTTTTGTTGAATACACGATAAGCTTTGCTATTTGAGGAATATCCAAGCAAGAATCCTTCATCACAACGACTTTGGAATTTTGAAAGTCGAACACTCTTTTTCAAGATATAGCATTTGCAACCAAAAATTCGAAAATAAGAAATATTTGGTCTTCTTCCAACAAGAAGCTCATAATAGGTCTTTTTCAAGAGACGATGCAAATAGAGCCTATTTGTTGCATGGCAAGCGGTATTAATGGCTTCCGCCCAAAAACTATCGGAAGTGCCATATTCATCAAGCATAGTTCTTGCCATTTCAATTAATGTTCGATTTTTCCGTTCCACAACTCCATTTTGCTCCGGAGTGTAGGTGGCGGAAAGTTCGTGCTTTATTCCAAGTTCATCACAATAATCTTCAATTTTTGTATTTTTGAACTCGAAACTGTTGTCACTACGAATCTTTTTAATTTTAAAATCGAATTCATTTTGAGCCCTTTTTGCAAAGTTTTTAAAGATACCGAAGGTTTCGGATTTATCATCTAGAAAGAACACCCAAGTATACCTTGAATAATCATCAACAATGACTAAGCAATAAGAATTTCCTCCAATGCTCTTATAGGTTGTTGGGCCAAACAAATCCATATGTAAGAGCTCTAATGGTCTAGATGTGGACATGATACTTTTTGAAGGATGAGAACTAGCAACTTGCTTGCCGGCTTGACAAGCACTACAAAGTCTATTTTTCTCAAACTTCACATCTTTCAAGCCCACAACTAAATCATTTTTAAAAAGCTTTTTGAGTTGGATCATCCCATCATGAGCTAGTCTTCTATGCCATAACCATCCTAGGGATGTCTTTGCAATTAAACAAGTTTGAAGACATGAGTCATTTGAGGTGAAATCAACCAAATACAAATTTCCAAATCTAAAACCTCTGAACACTAAAGAATTATCATTTTCTTTAGAGATCACTACACCATTCTTAGAAAATAAGCAAGTAAGACCTAGATCACAAATTTGAGCAACCGATAACAAATTAAAATTTAAGGTTTCTACTAAAGAAACATTTGAAATAGAAAGTTCATTTGAAATAGCGATTTTGCCCAAACCCAATACCTTTCCTTTACTATTGTCACCAAATGTGATCTTGTCATTTTGCCCATTTCCTACTTCAAAGGTGGTGAACATTTTCCGGTCACCGGTCATATGTTGAGTGCATCTGCTATCCAACACCCAATGCCATTCGCCGGTCTTGTAGTTCACCTACAAAAGAGAATCAAGTCTTTTTAGGTACCCAAATTTGTTTGGGTCCTTGGAGGTTAGTAACCAAGGCTTTGGGCACCCAAATAGCATTCTTTTTACGGCCAAGTATAGGAGAGCCAACAAATTTAGCAATTATTTTACCAAATTTATCTTTCTTAAGTACATAACAAGAGTCATAAATGTTATTTTTAGTTGTTTTATCCAAGAGGCAATTATTTGCTAGATGACCTACCTCATGACATGTATAACAAAACTTCCCATTTGATTTAACAAAACGAGGAGCTTTGTTATTGATCTTTTTGCCCTTCTTAGGAACATATCCTAGTCCTTCTTTATTGTAGGAGCATCTTTGACCATTCAGATTTTATTTAGAGTGTCTTTACCCTTAAAACATCTATCAAGACTTTTGCTAAGTTTGTTTACTTGTTCCTTAAGTTCATTATTTTCTACTACTAGGTTTTCATGGCATGAAGTAGAACTAGAGCATGATATTGATGGCATATCAAATAAATTATCACAAGAGGTAGATATGCTAGTTTTTGATATGCAACATGAATCAAGTTCTAAGCAAGATACATCATCAATAATTTTGCAACTAATCCCTATATCCTTTTGAGACTTAGCAAGAAGAGTCTCATGAGCTTCCATTAGCTCCTCATAAGAGTCTTTGAGAGAAAGGTATTCTTTTCTCAAGGCTTTATGTTTAGACTTTTATATTCCAAGATACTCATTCAAATCCTCAAGCATATCCATTAATTCATCATAGGAGGGTTCATCATCATTTGTGTTTACCTTGAAATTTCCTTTTGCCATAAGACACAAAGGAGTGATGAAGGGAGATGAATTCTCTTCTATGGCGATACCGGCAAGACCCTTCTTCCTTGAAGGTGTTTCATTCTCGGAAGAATCGGAGTCCGAATATTCTTCTTCGGAGTTCCACTCTCCAATGTGAGCCTCGCCTTTCCCATCCTTATTCAACTTCTTGAAGAGCTTCTTCTTCGAGGGAGACTTGTTTTTATCGTACCTTTTCTTTGGACACTTTAAGGCAATATGTCCCTTCTCATCACACTCATAGCACCGGATATTTGCATATCGGTTGGTGCTAGAGTATTGTTCTTTCTTGAATTTTTGAGGACCACTTGTGCATGAGCGCCTCTTCATGAATTTTCTCATCCTTTTTACAAGGAGGGCCATTTCCTCCTCGGTGTCTTCATCGTCATCGGAGTCATTTAGCATTTCATCGCTTGACTCCGCCTTTGCCTTGAAGGCGATATTCTTCTTCTTCGAAGAGCTTTGCTCCAAAAGCTTTTCCTTGTCCTTTTTGTAAAGCTCATTGGTTATGAGATTTCCAAGAAGTCCCGTTGGCGTCATTCTTGGCAACTCCGGTGAGTTGAGAAACAACGTCACCAAGGTCTCATATTTTTCCAGAAGAGCCCTAAGCATCTTACGAACAATGTCAAAATCGGTTAGTGATGTTCCAAGGCCCTTGAGCTCATTTACTATGTTGTTCAACCGTGAATACATCTCATTGATGTTTTCATGAGGCAACATAATAAAACTCTCATATTTTATTCGAAGCATATGCAATTTGGCTTCCTTGACCGAGGATGTCCCCTCATGAATTTCCGAGAGGGTTGTCCAAATCTCATGAGCGGTTTCAAAATTGCTCACTCGATTGAACTCATTCGCGTTCAAAGCTCCAAAAAGAGCATTCATAGCTTGAGCATTAAGATGAGTGTTTTGCTCCTCTTGGTCTAATGTGAGTGTGGGATTGACCCCCGGAGTGAAACCCTCAACTACAATTCTCCATATGCTTGGACTCATGGCCTTAAATTAAACGGTCATGCGAATTTTCCAATAAGCATAATTTGTACCATCAAAAAATGGCGCCTTGCCTATTGACACCCCATCGCTAGCCATCTTCACTCTCTAGGCGGTGAAGCCTCAAAAGAGAGTCCCTGCTCTGATAACACTTGTAGGATCAAGGATAACCGACTAGAGGGGGGTGAATAGGAGGTTTCTAAATTTTTCGACACAATTTAGAAACTATTAATAACACCAAGATATAGAGATAGAAAGAGTAAATTCACACTAAACTTCTCTAGCATGCACTTGAAATACTATGCCAAAAATAGAGTAGCAAATATACTAGAGCTCACAAGGACTATCAAGAATGGGCGTTTTAAAGAAATAGATTCTCAACAATGAGGAATACCAATCACAAATAAACAGGAGACAAAAATTTAACCCGTGGTCTCGGAGACTTGCCGGTCTCCCCTACTCCACGCTGAGGTGACTTGAACCATGTCAAGGCGGCTCCATTTGCTTGAGCCTTCCTCGATCACTAAGGTAGTTCTTCCCCGCTCCGTGTAGGCGAACTCCGGCCTTCACAACTTGCCAAGGCTTCTCACAATCTCCGTTGAAAAGATCACCGTGCACAATCGCCACCAAGCCGTCTAGGAGACTGCAACCTCCAAGAGTAATAAACCTTGACGCTTGCTTGAGGTCGAGTATCGTGTCTAAAGGCTCAAATATGAAATACAATACTCAACCTAGCTTCTCACACTCACAAATGAAAATTGAATGAATACAAGAGTGGAGAACACTTGCTAGAGCTCAAATATCATCAATGAGGACCAAGAGTTGCTCTAGAATGCAGGTGGGGAGGTATTTATAGCCTCCACCAAACTTTCTAGCCGTTGGAGCTCGAATCTGGCAAAAATCTATTTTTAGTGCTACGCCCATGTAGGATGTGTAGCACCGGCCCATTTCAACGGCTAGAACAGTGCATTTAATGCACTTGCCAAAGACCGTTACAAAGGATCCGGTGCTACCACCCAACTAGGACCGGTAGCACCGGGCTTCACTTCTTTTTCTTTCTTCAAAAAGAGACCTCTCTGGAATTTAGGCACCGGGCTGAGGGCCGGTGCAACCGTTGGTCCCAGAGCACCGACTACCATGGCCGGTAGCACCGGGATGCAGATAAGCCAAAAAACACATCCCTCTATAATTTTTACACCGGGCTAATGTCCGGTGCTACCGCTAGCCCGGTAGCACCGAGCTACCATGGGCGGTAGCACCGGGTTACAAAACGCCCAAAAACCCCTTCTCTAGAATTTCCACACCGGGTTAATGTCCGGTGCTACCGATAATCCGGTAGCACCGGGTTACCATAAGCGATAGCACCGGGCTACCAGAACCCAAAAAAGAACTTCTCTGGAATTTTCACACCGCCCTATTGAGCCGGTGCTACCGAGCACCTAGTAGCACCGCACTGCCATGGGCGGTAGCACCGGATTTCCAGAGACTTGATTTGTTCTAAAAATATTTTCTATTTAGGAACACTTATATTATCAAGCATTTATATGAATATGTAATTTGAGCCTTTAAACCCTAAATGACATCAAGATAAGCGTCAAGATCCCTCTTTATAGTACGGCTCTAATTCTAGCAAACCGATATTTCTTCCAAACACCAAGATCGACAAAAAGACTAGAAAAGAACCTTAGAATTTTACCTTTTCATGATCTTGACTTATTGATAATTGATTTGTACCTTCCTTGATATTTCCATGGTCATCAATCTTGGAATTGACCTACTTTAAATATTCTCAAGAAAAGTATTAGATCGTATAACAAAATTGTCATTAATTATCAAAACCAACACACACTTGGTGCCTAGATGCTTTCAACGGTCAGATCTCACACGCTGCGCTGACACGCTTCGAAATCTGCGTGACACGTGTCGTGCATCCGACGGTGCCTGCGAAATCCAACGGTCAGTTCCTGCGCGGACTCGGCGACGCCTTGAGATACACACCTCCACGCGTCATGCATCCGGCCGCGCTCCCGGATCCAACGGCTGGATCTCGCGCACACCCGGTGATGCCTCGGCTTACGCAAAGATACGCGGCGCAATCGCAACGGCCTGTTTAAAATCAATGGCCGAGATTGGGTCTGGTCCCGGTCAAAGCGCACACGCGTCCGCACGCGATTCGGCGAGGGCGCGGCGCAATCACCACTACACGTTCAAATCTGAACGGTGCGGATCCTTTGGTCAACCCGATCTAGCCTCTACCGTTCAGATTCAATCCAACGGCGCAGGTTACCAGAGCGGTTCACTGTGCACGAAGCAACGTGGCACTATCCCAAGCGTTCAAAAACGATCCAACGGCTCAGATCGCATCTAACGAAAGAACCCAAGATCTAATCTATGACGTCCATACTAGATCAACGGTCAAGATTAACGCTAGGATATAAAACAGAATAGGGAAGACATGGACGAACCAGAAGCATGCGATGCGGATCAAACGGTCCATGGGGTTCGGCGAGGTCGGCGGTGGCGCAGAAGAGAAGGCTGCTGGAGCTGGGGAAGACGACGCGGTCGACGGCGCTAGAGGGCTATTCCGGCGAGAAGAACTGATGGGGTCGACGCGTCTTGGCACGGCGAACTCGACGGAGACCTTGGGGATGGCGGAACCTCAACGGACGATGAGCAAAGGGCAAAGAACTACGGTGAAGACTTCAGCGAACTTCGGTGAGCTCTTGAGGGCAAACAGCGATGGCTCGGGAGGCGTGCGAGGAGTCAAAAGATGCAGCGAGAGGAGCTCTGCCAGACGCGCTAACCGATGCACTTAAAGGAGCCTCGACGTGCGCACTACAGGCGGCGAAAGAAGCGGAAATGCTCGGCAGCGTTAACTCCAGCGATTACGTGGGTAAAGGGACGTGGCTCCATCACGGGCGTCCGCGTGGACTCGATCGGATGGCGCACGCGCGCGGGCGACGCGACGCAACGGCAACCGTTCGATCAAGATCGGACTGTGCGATTCTAGGGTTTTGGTGAACTGGGCCGGGCTACGCATAGTGCTGGGCCGGCCCAGTACTATTCATCGCGTTTTAAAAAAAATATTTATGATTTAAAATAAATCAGATAAATGGATAAAGCCAAAATAAATAGCAAAAATACCCGAAAAATCCAGAAAAATTTTGAAAAATATTTTAAGACATTCTGAACTCAAATAAAATATTTTCAATAAAACTTTGCATAACATTTATATTATTTTAATTGGTTTCAAGAAGGGTCGTATTTGAATAAATCAAAATAAATTCCAATAAATTCCCATGAATTCTCAAAAAACGAAATAACTCCAAAATTTAAAATATGGCAAATTTTAGGGTGTTTCAACCACTCTCAGTTGGCCAGTAGTGCCGAAGGTCCGGTACTACCGCCCCTCCGACCGGTGTGAAAATTCCAGAGGAGGTGTTTTTGCTCAGATCTATGGCCAGTGCTACCGGGGTCAAAGGTCGGTGTTACCGCTCGAGCGGTAGTACCACTTCGATTGGCGGTGGCACGGTTTGTCCGCACAACAACTAGTTTCTAGCCGCTGGCTCGAGTCCGTGCTACTGTGCCCTGTAGCACCGGATATGCTGAGTTTTTTCGTATTTACCCCCTAACAGCTAGTTTTCCTTGGGGAGGCTATAAAAGGAGTCTGGGGGCTGGCGTTTTGGTGTTGCTGACTTTGGGGAAGGTTTGTGGGAGTTGTGTGCATGTGTTGCTCTGTTCCATTGGGTTTTGAGTTAAGAGTGAGTCCTATTTGCATGTGTTGTATTTTGGAGAGGATTGAGATCCTCTTGTGCATGTGTTGCACTTGAGGGGAGCCTTGTGCATATGTTGCACTCGTTGATCACCATTGTACATGTGTTGTACTTGGTGGAGCTCAAGCTAGAAGGCTTGACTTGTTACTCTTGGTGTTTGCCGATACCTAGACAGCATGTGGAGGTGTTGTGCGCGGTGACCTTCTCAAGGAGATTGTGAGAAGGTCCGGCAAAGTTGTGAAGGTCGGAGCTCACCTACCTGGAGGGGAAAGAGCTACCACTAGTGGAATCGAGGCTGGTGCTCAATTCGTGGAGCCGGTCCAAAGTGGTTTGGGCTTGCCTCAACGTGGATTATAGGAGATCGGCATGTCTTCGAACACCACGGTAAAAAGTATTGTGTCTGTCGACGATCGGGATCGCCTGACCACAAGAGGAAGGAGGGTATGATGTAAGAGTGGAACCCGAGATCGTGCTTGCCAAGGGGAAGAAACCTGATCATTGCTAAGGATGAGAATAAGAGAGCGGTTGACATGAAGAATTATACTGGTTCGAGCCCCAGCAAGGGTAACAGCTCTACTCTAGTCTTGCCCAGAGGCGTAAGGTAGACGATGATGTAATGAGGTCGAATACAAGGGGTGCTCGAGCTAAGGTCGAGCACTGGTTCTCTGTGTTGTGTTGCTTCTCTCTCTCTATCGTGTTACTTTTGTCCCATGTAGGGGAATGTCTTATACCTCTAATACAGACCGTTGCAAGAAACGGCTTAGCCCGGAAAACTCGGGAGCGTGGTGTTAAACTTGGATCTGGGGTGCAGTAAAGTTGGGTGGTAACTGCCCCAAAAATGTAGTCTCCACGTTTGACTTGACTCTGTCTTTAAAGCCCTTTACTTGACTTGGTAACCGTCGACTTCTTTAAACCTAGCCCAGCCCGACCTTGCTAGCTCGAGCTGGGCCTTCATTCTCCTGCTCGAGCTTGAGCTCGCTGGTCAAGAGCTCGAGCTTGGGAAGAGTATTGCTCGAGCTCGTTTGGCCCCGGGCTCGAGCTCGGGGATGCGTGCTTGAACTCATGGGTACACCCCTCGAGGTTGAGGGGTGTTTACTTGCACAGAGGTTACTGATCCCCGACAGCTAGCCCCCGAGGCTCAAGGAATGATCCTGAAGCTTGGGATGTTGTTGAGTCTGATGACCTTGAGGAGGGGTCAGCTTCCTGGTCGAGCCCAGAAACTCTTGAGCTCAGGTTTGGGATTGCCCGGAGGTCTTCGATGTAGATGTGCCCGGGAACGCTCGGGCTCCAACAACTCGTCTTCGAGCGGGGAAGTCGAGGGGGTGGTTCTTGATGCTTCGTGTTCTCCCCTGGGAGTCTCGGCACACCTTTTGAGGTGTAACCGGCGCAAGCTGTTGATAATCGTGCTCTTTTAAATCCCGAACCATCGCATTACTCAAAATATCTCCACATTCCTTACTGTGCCAAACCCTAGCATTTTTTGCCCCCTTGTCTTCCTGATCTCCATCCGCCATCTTTTCTTCTTCGAGCCAACCCCTCCCAAGGGCCATGGCCAAGTTCGGGAAGAGTAACTTGACCCCGGAGAGGATGAGGGAGCTCGAGGTGCTGCGGATGCTGGACCCGATGACCTGGCGGCTGTCGGGCGGAGAGACCGAGCCACAACCCCAGGAGGACGAGCTCATCGGCACTGAGCAATATATGCTCTTCGGGCTACGGACGCCGAAGAGTGATTTCCTGGCAGCTGTTCTCGCACAATGCGAGATCGAGCTAGTCAACCTGGAACCCAATTCCATCCTTCTCCTTTCCATTTTCTCCCATCTGTGCGAGGGGTTCTTGGGAATTCTTCCCACCCCTTCGCTTTTTTTCTGCTTCTACTCCCTGTTCCGTACCGTGAAGGACCCCGTGGTCGGGTGTCTCTACTTCTGGTTGTGGACAGGGCTTCCTTGCTCCTTCCCCCAAATCCAAACTTGGGACTCCCTCAGCTCGTGTACGAAGAGGTGGTTCTATCTGAAGAAAGGAGAGGGGGCGCACTCACGTACAACAGCATCCCTGTCGATAGCAAGCACCAGACCCGCGAGCCAGAGGACTCAACGGCCGATCAGGAGGCCCTCGCTGCCATCCACACCTATGCGACGCATGGCCTCACCGGCCAGGCCATCGTCCATGACTATCTGCAGAATCGGGTGTTTCCTCTGCGAAAAAGGGTGCACCCGTTCTTCGAGATCCGAGGGGACAACGACCTCACTCGGGAAAGTCCCAGCGGTAAGCCTTCTACAAACTTGATCTCCCTTGAGTTCGTCTAAGATTCTTTTTAATGGTCTCCTCTTTTCCCGTAGCCCTGAAGGAGTCCTAGGTAGCAGCGACAATGCAGGAGACGTTCGGGAAGACGGCCTTCTCCTACATCACCGCCGACCCCGTTCCCAAGAACATCTTGAGGTGGAGCAGCGGGTAACACATCCCTTACCAGCATCGAGCTCGTGCCAACTCGAGCTCGCACTGACTTCGCTCAATCACGCAGGAGAGCCGGGATCTTTGGGAGATAGCGAGGCGCATGCTGCTGTTGCCCAAAGTGGGCCAGAGAAAGAAAGCGGGTAAGAGGCCTACCCCAGATGCCCCGAGCAACATCAGCGCCCCCAAGAAGCCACACGTTGAGTGGGCTAATCGCGTGGTGGTAAGTCGAACCTTGCCGAGCATGGGACTGCTCGAGCTCGAGCTTAATTTCTTTCGTCGATTTTTGATCTTCTTCTCGTCTCCTTGTAGCAACAAAGTGCAGTGGCCGCTACGTGGCTCCTGAGCTCGCCACCAGGGCAGCAGCCCCCGATGGAGAGCGTCGCGGTGGTCAGCGCAGGGAACCTGGTGCCCGCGCGTGCTCCGAGGTCTCAGCCGCGGAGCGTCCAGGGAGGGGATGCTTTCCTTGGGGCAACGAGACGCCAAGACGCCCCTGCCCTCCTAGGAGACGGAGGCTCATCACATAGTTAAGCGTGAACCTTGGTTGTACAATAGATTTTTCCCTTTCTTTCGCTTAGTGATTTCCACCGCCGTAGACCTCGAGCGCCCGACGGGTAGTGACCATGATTGTTGCCTGGGTGAGTTCGAGGACGAGGACGAGGATGCGAACGACTTCCTCCTAGTCCACCAGGTGCACTTGCAACAAGCCCAGGTCATCGCGGCACCTTCGGTGGACAGCTTGGTCGGTGACCCCAACCAAAGGCTCACTGGACCAAGCGTCGACCTGGAAGGGGGCGCCGCGGGAGTCGAAGCCGTGGACATCCCAATCGTCGAAGCCGGGATCATCGAGGCCGACAGCATCAGGCTCGAGGTCGGGCCTGCCTCAACCGGCGAGGTCGAGGTTCCTACGGACACACCAAGTACGTCGAAACTGCAAAGCTTCCACTTGTTGTATCTTGTTCTTGTAACTTAGTTTCTTTTTTGTTGCTTTCTTCGAGAGTCTCGGTCCCGCCCGAGCTGCCACCTACCTCGGCCGGGACAGCCCAGGTCAAGGCTTCGATTGGGGGACCAACTCTACACCGAAGGGGGTCAACGTGGCCGCCACACCCCCGACTGGGGATTCTACCGAGCCCGAGATGGTGGTCATACCGAGCGTATGGCTCGTCGGACCTCACCGTCAGAGGTTCGAGGAGCGGTTTGATCAAGTAAGTCATGCTTGAAACCGTCTGCCTTCTTATCTGTTGTCGTAGTCCCTTTTAGTTTCCGCAGGCACTGGGTCTGATAGCCCAGGGGCTCCAAAGCCTGCGCGAGCATTCCACCGAGCTTCAAGTGGTCTTTGACTGGGTGGAGGAGCGCGGCACGTACTTCCTCCAGCTCGAGGAGAAACTGATGATTGAGCGGGAGGAGGTGGGGCGACTAACCGTAGCCCACTCCTTCGAGCTCTCCGCGCGAAGGCGGCAAGGACCATCGAGTTCGAGCGCGCGGTGCCAGCGGGAGCTCTTGAGACCACGCACGCAGAGATAGAGACGCTTCGCAAGCAGATTGCGGAGCTCTTTGCTACTCCGACGAAGGCCTCCGCCGAGCTCGAGGAGAAGGTGGCCGAGCTTGAGGAGAAGCTGGGGCGAGCAACCCGGATGGGGAAGAGCGCCCTAGCCCAGCTCCAAGATGAGTGCAACCATGCTGCCAGCTCCGTAGCCGAGGCGCATCGACTATAGTGCGAGCAGTCGGTGTTGAGGGCAAGGGTCACCGAGCTTGAGCAGGAGGAGCTCACCCGCGACATGGTCGACCTGTAGGTAGGAGAGTAGATAGGAAGAGGGACAAGAGCAACTTGTACCCACTTGTAAGTGTAAATTTGCAAAAAGAAATAAAGTTCTTTTTTTATGTTAATGTTCGAAATTGGATGAAGAGACTTAGCTTGTTAGTATCCCCTTGTTCAGCCCCCGCTGTGGTCGAGTCCAAGCAACGCCGGCCTCAGGCATAGGAGATATACCTTGATTTCTTTAGCCGTTGAGACCTATGGGGTTAGATAATACCTTCGTCCTAAACAAAGAACTTAAGACAAAATCATAGTCACGTCTTCGAGCGAGGACAAGCTTAACTCTAATACGAGGTCGAGCTAGCAACAGGCTCTCCTCAAGCTCGGGGAGCTCTTTGAGGGCGGTCTCTGGTTCAAGTCCTGATACAGGGGAGTAGTCGTGATGCGATGAGAATCGGCTTACTGCTGATGTGACCCCTGGAGGTGAACTCTGAGACCGCAACATTCAGGTCGAGGTTTCGGGAGACGCAAAAATAAAAAGGACTTAAGCATCTCGAGGTCAGGAATACTTGGGCATGGTCTCTGGTCCAAGCCCTGCTAAAAGGGAGAAGTCGTGATGCGATAAGAATCAGCTTACTATTGACATGACCCCCTGGAGGTGAACCTTGAGATCATGACACGAGGTCGACGTACTCGAGATTCAAAGAAACATGTAAAGAGTCATAATCATGGACAATAAAGAAGAGCTTTTTATTGCAAATCAAGGTAAGAATGTTACACATAAAATTTTCTGAGCTGGTCTATGTTCCACGAATTCATGAGCTCTCTGCCATCGGGCATCGCCAGCCGGTAAGACCCCGTGCGATCTGCTGAAACGACGCTGTAGGGGCCCTCCCACTTCAGGGATAGCTCTTTGGTGTTGGTCTGGTCCTGAATTCGTCTTAGGACCAGATCCCCAACGCAGAGCCCCCTAGGTCGTACCGATCAAGACGCATGCCTACGAAGTGCTTGCAGGTAATGTGCCAATCGGAGCAGCGCAGGGCACCTTACTTCTTCCGCCAGGGCGAGGTCGAGACATCGTTCTTACTCAAAGTCGACTTGGTCAACCAAGCTGACCCTAGCAGAACCCAAC
This sequence comes from Otatea glauca, assembly GCA_036346275.1. Taxonomy (NCBI): domain Eukaryota; kingdom Viridiplantae; phylum Streptophyta; class Magnoliopsida; order Poales; family Poaceae; genus Otatea; species Otatea glauca. Next base: position 21,891,560 of record CM070719.1, on the reverse strand, counting down.
GTGACCTCAGAAGGCAGGACGGCTTCGGTACCGAAGATGAGCTGGAAAGGGGTTGCCACTATTGCTCGGCTGGTTGTGGTGCGTATGGACCAAAGGACGGTTGGAAGCTCATCCACCTAGGCCTGGCCACGTTGTTTGAGCTCGTCGAAGACTCGCTTCTTGATGCCCTGGATGATCTGTCCATTGGCGCGCTCGACCGCTCCTTTGCTCTGGGGTGACTTACTGATGCATAGCAGACCTTGGTGCACATGTCTTCAAAGTACTCTCGAAATAGCTCACTGGTGAACTGCGATCCATTGCCAGTGATAATTCTGCATTGAACCCCATACCTTGTGACCACGAGCAAGTGAAAAAACTTCACAGTTGCTTGGGCGGTGATGGCCGAAACTGGATCGGCCTCGATCCACTTGGTGAAGGTGTCGATGGCGACGAATAAGAATTTCTTCCCCCCGATTGCCTGTGGGAAAGGATCGAGAATATCGAGTCCCCAAGTCAAGAACGGCCAAGCGAGGGGGATGGTCTGGAGGGCATAAGCTGGTTGATGCTCTTCCGAGCATGGAACTATCAAGCTCGACAGGAGCGGACATTGTCCCAAGCATCCTGAAGTGCCGTCGGCGAGTAGAATCCCATCCGGAATACCTTCCCGACCATTGTCCTGAAAGAAGAATGAGCACCGTAGAGGCCCGAGTTGATATCATTGAGCAGGTGTTTACCTTCCTCCGGGGTGACGCATTTTGTCAAAACGCCCAAGGTACTTCGTCGATATAGCTGTCCGTCTATGAGCTTGTACGAGCTCGCCCGGTGCCTGACTCTGCTGCTTTCGGGTGAGTCAACCGGGAGCTCGCCACAGTCGAGGAACTTGACAATCGAGTCCATCCACGAGGGAACACTCTCAAGGAGGTCGATTGAGACCTTTTGGTCAGCAATTGAGGGTGTAGACAGAGTTTCGAGGATGACATCCGATGGAACCTTATCTCCAGATGAACCGAGTTTGGACAAGAGGTCGGCACTGGAATTGTCTTTCCTAGGCACGTGCCTGTTTTTTAGGTTTCGGAACCACCCCTCCATCTTGCGCACCTCGGCGAGATACTTGGCCATCGAGGGCTCCGAGCATTGGTAATCTTTGTTGTACTGGTTGATGACAAGCTGGGAGTCACCCTTCACGACCAGCTGGCATATGCCCAGTGATTTACAGACTCAGAGCCCGGCCAAGAGGGCCTCATACTCTGCCAAATTGTTAGTTGCGGGAAAGCCAAAGCGAATCACATACCTCAGTCTGTCTCCCTGGGGGTGATGATGAGAATTCCAAACCCCGAGCGTTCAAACGACCTGGAACCGTCGAAGTACATAATCCATAGCTCCTCTTCTTTGTCCTCAGGTTCGGGGGTTGGTTGCGATGTCTTCTCGACCACGAAATCAGCAAGCGCTTGCAACTTGATGGCGGTGCGTGCGACGAACCGAACGTCAAATTCTGCCAACTCCATGCCCACTTGGCGATACGACCTTCGACCTCTAGGATCCTCAGGATCTCACCTAGCGGAAAACCGCTCGGGACAACCACTATGTGCGCCTGGAAGTAATGCCGGAGCTTACGTGAGGCCATAAAGAGAGCATAGAGCAGCTTCTGAACTTGGGGGTAGCGCTCCTTCGGTCCATGAAGCACTTCACTGACATAGTAGATTGGCTGCTGCCGATCATCTCGTTCATCCACCAGGAGAGCGCTAACGTCTTAGGTCGCAGCCGCTAGGTAAAGCAACAGTGTTTTGCCTTGCCGCGGGGTCGTGAGCAGAGGTGGGCTCGAGAGATATGCCTTCAACTCATCAAAAGACCGCTGAGCTTTAGGTGTCCATTCGAAGCCCCCGTGCTTGCGCAGTGTCTTGAAGAAAGGTAATCCACGCTCACCGAGCCTCGAGATGAACCAGCTGAGAGCGGCCATGCGTCCGGTGATGCATTGGACCTGCCTTGTCTAGGTCGGGGAAACCATCTTCTCGATTGCTTCGATCTTCTCTGGGTTCTGGCCCACTACCGAGCCCTCGATCATATAGCCGAGCACTTTGCTGGAGGTCATGCCGAAAACGCACTTCTCGGGGGCTGAGCTTGATCTTGTGATTATTCAAGTTGGCGAAGGTCTCCGCAAGGTCGTTGATGTGGTCGTCCTCGGAGGAACTCTTGACGATGATGTCGTCGACATAAACCTCGATGTTTCGGCTGATCTGAGGGTCGAAGGTCTTGAACATCAGTCGCTGGAACGTTGCGCCCGTGTTATGGAGACCGAATGACATGGTCGTGTAGCAGAATGTCCCAAACGGCATGATGAAGGCCGTTTTGTCCTCATCATCAACTGTGAGCTTGATCTAATGGTAGCCGGAGTAGGCGTCAAGGAAGCTCAGTATCTTGGCATTGGCGGTCTATGCGTGAAAGAGGGAAGTTATCCTTCGAACATGCCGAATTTAAACCCGTGTGGTCGACGCACATCCTCCATTTTCCGCCTTTTTCTGTACAATCACCGGGTTGGCCAGCCACTCGGAGTAATCAATCTCGCGAATGAAGCCAGCCTTCAGGAGCTTGTCGAGGTGCTCCCTTATTATCGCCATTTTCTCAGGAGAGAAACGGCACAGCTTTTGGCGTATAGGCCGGCAATCAAGCATACTTGTAATTTGTGCTCGATCACCTTCCTCGGGACTCCGGCATATCCGCTGGCTCCCAAGCAAATATATTCTTATTGGCGCGGAGGAAGATGACGAGCTCGAGTTCCTATTTTGGGTCGAGCTTGGCCGCGATGTGAACGCACTTGCTCTAGCTACCCTCTTCAAGTTGTACGGCCTTCGTTTGACCACTAGGCTGAATCATCGCCTTCTGGTGGGTGCTCCTCGAGGTTACTTCGGGGCCCCACTGGGGCAGCATGCTGGCGAGCGCCAAAGCTTTTTCCTCACAGCCGTGCGCCGCCTTGAGATTGCCTTGAACGGTTATGACATCGTTAGGCCCTAGGAGCTTCATACATCGGTGGCCGTAGTGATTCGCCGCATAAACTTGATCAACGTCAGTCGCCCGAGGATGGCATTGTAGGGGAGATCTCCGTTGACCACTTCGAAGGTAACCATTTCGGTGTGGAAATTCGTGGAGTCTCCAAAAGTGCGGGCAGAACCACTTGCCCGAGCGAAGTGGTTGAGCTCCCTAGCACAATGCCGAAGAAGGGAACTGCTATACTCCTGATCTTTGACCGGGGTATCTGCATCAGGTCTAGCATGCTTGCCAAGAGCAAGTTGAGGGAACTACCTTCATCGACCATGACTCGCCCAACCACAGTATTACTTATGGTCAGGGCAACGACCAGAGCAGTCTTGAGGTCTTCGGACATTCCTGGGGGAGCATCATCCCAGGAGAAAGTAATTAGAGTGCCAGCCCACTTGTAGGGCTGATCAATGGGCTTCCTGGCAGAGGCTTGATACACGGTACGTGCAGCCGCCTTAAGCTCACGCCGGGATTGATACACCGACGAACCGCCAAAGTTCATGTCGACATGGCGGTGGCCCTGCTGAAACTCTAGGTCGAGGCCTTCAAGGTACTTGCCAGCGTTGACCCTGTCGGGCTGCTTGTCCTCCTTCGGGAGTGTGGGCATCTCTCCACGTCCATCATAGAAAGCGTCCAACTTGTTCTGCCAAGTCCTGCAGTTTTGCAGGTCGTGGCCGTGGGCCCCATGAAACGGGCCGAACATGTCAGAGTCATACCTGGGTCGCACTTCATCGCCCTGTGGGAGGGTGTCACCCGGCTGGGGCCCAGCCCGACGTTGTCCCTGCTGCGATCGGCGTTAGGTTTGCTGAGGTCGTGGTCAACCTCGTTGAGGTCAAGTCCCCTCTTGGTCAGGTTGCAGTTGCCCCTGATCAGGACGCCGCACTTCGATTACCTCGCGCTCGTTGTTCATCGCAGTGACCATGCGCAGCCAGATGTCGCCGTTACCGCGGTCTCTCTTCCGCTTTTTGGCGTGCAAATTTGAGCCGTCACCCTTGGTGTTGGATGGCCCGGTCTCACCAAAGTTTCGGCCAAGCTTACCCTGGTCGTAGTCACATTTCCAGCGCACAGCATCGTCCGTGTCCGCATATCGTTTTGCCATCCAGAACAGCTTGTTGACGTCGAACCTTGTCTGATCCCAGGTCCTCGGTGAGGCGTCGGTCACGGACACCGAACTTGAAGGCCTTGATGACGGCCTCGTTGGAGACGCTTGGAATCGTGTTCCTCGTGCGGATAAATCGACGCACGAAGTCACGAAGGGCCTCATTCTTGCCCTGGATGATTCGATCCAGGTCCTTCTCGTCGGGGCATTCAGCGTACTACGGAAGTTTGACCGGCTGCGTTACGTACTGGTGCCATGATCGGAAAGAGCCAGGCGCCTGGTTGAAAAGCCAGGTGCGCGCCACGTCATCCAGGACGGTCGGGAGGTAATTGGCCATCACGGCCTCATCCTCTCCAGCCACTAAAATCGCAGTTGAGTAGATCAAGAGGAACTCGTCAGGGTTCTTGGTCCCGTCAAATCGCTCGACCACGACGGGTTTAAACCGGGCTGGCCATCGCACCTGACGGATGCCGGCGAAATATACTGAGCAGTCGTAGGCCAGCACAACGCCACGCCGAGCATGGAGGCTATCGTTGCTGGAGCCAAAGTCGCAGTCGTCGTGGCGATAGGCGCGGGCGTCATTGGCATGATAGCGCAGGCGATTGTGGACGTTACGGTGCCTGGGCGGGATGTCCGGAGAAAGGCTTCCGGACCCGCTGTTGCTCGAAGACGCACTGCTGCCGCTCTGCTGATGCCGAGCACGCCCACAGGATATGCTCCAGATTCGGTGCCGTGGAGGCGACCGGGACGGACTTTGGGCTCGTTGGTGTGGGGACGACTGGCGAGAGCGTCGGTTCCCGCGTGAGGAGTCGTCGTCGCTTGCCAGAGAGCGAGACTGAGGGTGTCGACTTCACCTTAGTTGTGGAGACATGACCTCGTTGGCAGCCCTATCGAGCTCTTCGGTGAGAGCTCGACCGAAGAGAGCCAAGCTCGCCCGGGTAGGATCGGCCATAACCCGGTCAATAGCTCGCAGGCGCTCCTAGTTGGTGAAGGCGCGCCTAGGCGGGCAGGGTTATGCTGCCCAAACGAAGTGCAGATCTCCCCATGCTCGTCCCGTCGAAGAGTAGTGATAGCCTGGCCGATAGCGGCCCGAGCCAACCGACGTGCTTCCTGCGGGGTGTTCGGGTCACGATCCTCTGCTCCCTCGCTCACCCCCACGGCTGTCAGCCATGAAGACAAGGTGTTCGCGCAACGGTGGTGAGGGTGAGACATAGAGGTGAAGCTCCTGCGCTCGGGAACCGCCTCCGAGTCTGAGCTCGCAAAATGCGACATGTTGCTGTTGAAGCCGAAGGTGCTGGTTACGTTGGAACAATGAAGTTCCTCCGAGCGAATGAAACTTTCAGGCCCCACAGTGGGCGCCAGCTGTCGACGATGGGATCGCTTGACCGCAAGAGGAAGGAGGGTATGATGTAACAGTGGAACTCGAGATCGTGCTCGCTAGGGGGAGGAAACCTGATCGTTGCTAAGGATGAGAATAAGAGAGCAGTTGACGCGAAGAATTATACTGGTTCAAGCCCCCAGCACGGGTAACAGCTCTACTTCAGTCTTGCCTAGAGGCGTAAGGTAGACGATGATGTAATGAGGTCGAATACAAGGGGTGCTCGAGCTGAGGTTGAGCACTGGTTCTCTGTGTTGTGTTGCTTCTCTCTCTCTGTCGTGTTCCTTTTGTCCCACGCAAGGGAATGTTTTATACCTCTAATACAGACCATTGTAAGAAACAGCTTTGCCCGAAAAACTCGGGAGCGTGGTGTTAAACTAGGATCTGGGACACAGTAAAGTTGGGTGGTAACTGCCCTGTCGACGATCGGGACCGTCGACCGCAAGAAGGGGGGATGCGATCAGATCGTTCGGGGGCGAGGCCCGAAGTCGTGCTCGTTCGGAGGCGCCTAGCGTCGCGGGATGTACGTCGGGGAAGAGACACTGGACACGAGGTTTATACTGGTTCGAGCCCCCGGGATTGGGTAACAGCTCTACTCCAGTCTTGCCCTGAGGCGAAAGGTGTATATGCAGTTATTGTGGGTGAATACAGACGGGGGCCTGAGCTAAGGGTAGCTCAGAGGCTCGGCTGTGTCCTCTCCTCCTTTTTGGTCGGGGCGATCTGTTGCTTTTGTAGCTCCTTGGGAGGGAGCCTTGCTGCTTGGTCCCGAGGTTGACGTCAGGTACCCGTGGCGAGTTGACGGGGGTTGATGAGAGGCATTGATAGTCGTTGAGGGTTGACGGGAGCTGTTGAGAGCTAATAGGAGCTGTTGAGCCCTAGTCCCCGCGCAGGGGGCAGGTATAGCGTTGATTCCCACGTAGGGGAGAGTTTTTACAAGAGATAAATAAATTGTTATAGACGTTTTTTACTCTGGAGGGTGGGCACAGAGGCGTAGAGGTCGAGGAGGAGGGCACTCGCCCTTGCGCCCAAGCCCGAGCTCACTGGTCCTGAGCCCGAGCTTTGGGAGAGCACCTCCTAGGTCGGGGACAAGCCCCCAGGCTCATGGAAAGCTGCCATGAGGTCCCGAGGGGATGCTGACACGCGGCGAGGGTACTGATCCCCGACAGTAAGCCCCCGAGGCTCAAGGGACGACCCTAAAGTCCGGGACGTTCTTGAGTTTGATATTTTTCGAGGAGGGATCGGTCCCTTGGTTGAGCTCGGAAGCCCTCGAGCCCGACCTCGTGTGCTGGAGCTTCTCAAGGGCTTTTGTCGCGGTTGCGCCGATTGATGCTCGGGCCTTTAGCACTTTGATCTTTTACGGGGGATTCGAGGAAGCGGTCCATGATGCCTCGCGTTCTGATAGGGAGGCCGGCGGGCACAGGATGTGACGCCTCGGGTCTCCGGGGGGAGATTCGAGTAGTCGTGATCGTGGCGCTTCGCATTTCCCTACCCGAGAGTCCAGGTGCGCCTTTTGAGGAATAACCGATGCCAGCTGTCAGTGATCAAGCCTCTTTAAAACCCGAAGCCGCTGCTCACTTTAGGAGTTCCCCACTCTTGTGCCATGTCCAAGTCTTCTTTGCTTGTTGCCGCTTCCCTTCCCCGACCCATCTCCATCTCTTTGAGCGCCATGGCCAAGTTCGGAAAAAGCACCCTGACCACAGAGAGGATGAAGGAGCTCGAGGCGATGGGACTCTTGGACCCGGCGACCTAGCGGCTCCCGGTGGCCGGGGAGGTCGAGCCGCGTCCCCGGGAGGACGAGATCATGAGCATGGAGCAGAACACGCTCTTCAGGCTGTGAACCCCGGAGAGCGACTTCTTGGCAACTGTTCTCGCACAATGCGAGATCGAGCTTGTCAACCTGGTACCAAACTCCATTCTTCTTCTTTCTATCTTCTCACATCTCTGTGAGGGGTTCCTAGGGATCCTTCCCACCCCCTCTCTCTTTTTCCGCTTTTATTCTTTGTTCCGCACCTCGAAGGACCCTATCGTCGGGTGCCTGTACTTCCGGCTGCGGACTGGACTTCCTTGCACTTTTCCTCAAGTCCCGACCCGGGATTCCCTCGGGCCGTGGACGGAAAAGTGGTTCTACTTGAAGAAGGGCGAGGGGAGCAGGCTTGCGTACAACGGTATCGCCTGGAAAGCAAGCGCGAGACCCCAGAGCCTAAGGATTCGGCAGCCGACCAAGAGGCCATCGCCACCATCCATATCTGCGCGACGCGTGGCCTCACCAGTCAGGCTGTGGTCGCGGATTATCTGCGGGCTCGGGTGTCCCCTCTGTGAAAGAGGGTGCACCCGTTCTTCGAGATCCGAGGGAGGGACGACCCTATCCGGGAAAGTGCCAAACGTAAATTTCTTCGACCTCAACCTTTCCCGAGCTCGCACGAACTCCTCTTCTGACCGCCTCCCATCCCATTTCGTTTTTCTGCAGCTCCGACGGAGTCGTGGTTGGCAGCGTGCATGCAGGAGGCGTTTGGGAAGGTGGCCCATGCCTATGTCCTCAATGACCCCGTCCCCAAGAACATCTTGAGGCGGCGCAGCGAGGTAACCCTCTTCTCACCCCTTCGTCGAGTTTGACTTGAGCCCGGGCCTGCTCTGACCGTGCTGAGCCATGCAGGAGAGCTAGGAGCTACTAGAGACGACGAGGCGCTTGTTGCCGTTGCCCGGGCCGGGCAAGGGCAAGAAGACCGTCAAAAGGCCTGCCCCGGATGCCCCGGGCCAAGCCGCCAAGAAGCCCCACGTCGAGTGGGGCGACTGCACAATGGTAAGCAGTCTTTGCCGAGCCCGGGAACACTTGGGCTCGGCCTCAGCTTCTTGTTGTTTCTTAGCGCCCTATCTTTTTTGACCTTCTTTTCTTTCTTTTTCTTCCTGCAGCAAAAACGGGCAGCGGCTGCCGTCGAGCCGTTGAGCCCGTGTCCGACGTCGCGGGTGCAGGACATCTAGGGGGAAGACGATCCCCCTGCCACGGCGGGGGTGGGGTGCCGGGCCACGCCCCCTCCGCCTAGGAGACGTAGGCTCATCACGCAGGTACACTTATGCCCCCTCCCCCCTTTTTCTTTCTAGGTTGGGAGTGTAGGTTTCATCTTTTCGTAAGTCTTAGGGATCTTTTTCGTTACAAACTCTGATTGTTATTCAGGGCGAGTCCGAGGACGAGGAGGAGGACACGGGGGACTGCCTTTTGGTCCCCCGAGCAAGGTCACAGCATCCCCGGCCTGGCGCGATGCCCACGGAGGGTGGCCCAGCCGGGGTGCTTGACCAGGGGGCCCTTGAGCCGGGTGTTGCCCCGAGCGGGGCCACAGCCGAGGCCAACACTGCCGGGGCAACAGTGGGAGCCGATGCCACCGTGCCCGACACAGCTGAGGTCGGGACGGCGCCCGCGAGCGTCACCGAGCTCGGAGGGGCATCACGTATGCCACTCCCCTTCGTTTGTTATTATCTTGCCTTTGGGCTTCGGCCTTCTTTGTAACCTCGCCTCCCTTGGTAGGCTTGGCTCTACCCGTGCCGCCCCGCGCCCTGCAAGAGGTGGCCCGAGCTGGTGCCCCTCCTGGGGTTGGTGACCCGGCACTGGAGGGGGCTTCCGAGGGAAGCGCATCGTCCCTGTGCGACGACCGCACGAAGCTCGAAGGCCGTCTCCAGGAGGTTAGTCGAGCCTGAGCCCAACCTTCTCCTTCTTTGTTCTGCCTTATGGCCATGCGGTGGTTGTGACACCCCCCACACCTTTTCAAGGCCTGGGCTTGGTTGGCAGAGGGCTCGAAATCCTGCGCTCGCATGCCAACCACTTCAGAACGTTGAACTCCCTGATCGAGGAACGGGACGAGTACGTCGTTGGCCTCGAGGAGAGTGTGGCGTGGGTGCAAGAGGAGATCCAGCGGCTGAAGGCGAACCATGTCTTCGAGCTCTCGAAGGCCGTCGAGGCAGAGCAGAAGCTGTCGGTCGGGACCCTTGCGAGTGCTCGCGCCAAGGCCGAGAAGATCCATGAGGAGATCCGCACGACGACCACAGAGATCATTGAGACCACCCACGCGGAGGTGGAGACGCTCCGCAAGCAAGTCGCGGAGCTCTCTGCCGCCCCCGCAAAGGCCCTAACCGAACTCGAGGCAAAGCTAGCCGAGCTCGAGGAGAAGCTAGGGCGAGCGACCCGGGTGGGGAAGAGCGCTCTAGCCCAGCTCCAAGAGGAGCGGAGTCGCGTTGCCAGCGCCGAGGCCGAGGCGCTGGTCCTGAGGGATAGAGTCACCGACACGCTGGCTGGAGTAGTGAGGACGACGCGCAATCGACGTGCGGGCCCAGCGGCGCAGCGGCAGCGCCGACGGACGGGTCCCGCTTGGCGGTGATTCGAGCGTCGCGCAAACAACTACGGCTAACAGCCTGGGTCCACAAGTCAGCGACGCAAAGCAGGGGCGACGAAGGCCGAGCTCGCCGCCGGCGATGGAGGGCCGGAGGCGCGGAATGGGTTCCACAGAAAGCTTCAGCGTGCTCTTGCGCACCCAGGGGTGGTCGCGCGGTGGCCGGAGGTGGCCGGGAAGGGGGTTGTCACCGGCAGGGTGCCGCGGCGACCACGGCCAACCGTCGGTGAAGCAAGAGCAAAGGCTCCCGATTTTCATTTTCACCTCTGACAGCAACTACAAGATACAAGGATCCCAATTTTGGTGTTAGACAAGAAGGTAAAGCTTCGGGTGAGGCTCTCACCGTGCGTGGCGGTGGCGGAAGGAGTTGGGCGGCGAGCGGGCTTGACGGAGAAGAAGAGCCCGAACCAAAGGTGTGGGTGAGTTCTTGGTGATGTGGTGAAACTCTAGGTCGGATGGTTCCTGGTGAAATCGGGTGTGGAGGCGAAACGCTGGATTTTCCTTTTTCTCGGTTTTTCGCCGGAGTTGGGGAAGACGGGATGGTTTCAAGCGAAATAGTGACCGGGAGAGCAACGCGCGGCAGAATGGACAACCGGGGGTACTTATAGCTAGCTGAGGCGGTTTGGGGTCAAGGCGCGAGAGAGATCGGGGGAGAACGGTCGTCTCTACGCTGGTGTCGGCGCGAGAGAGCAGAGAGGAGAGGGAGAAGAAGGCGCGGGAGTAGGGCGAGGTGGCAGAGTGGCTGTCGGCAAGGGCCAACTGTCCGTGTGGGCCCACATGGCAGCGACCGAAGGGAAGAGAGATCGGCTAGGTTCTGGACAGCACGGGAGAAGCACAAGTAATTCGGTGTCAAACTGCTGAGGAAAATTATAAAACTTTTACCATGGGTTGGCAAGATAATTACCAAATTCCAGTAAAAATTTCATATTTTTATGCTTTGTATAGAATTTTAAATAATTCTGAAAATGGGGTTTCTTTAATTCTGTTTTTCATTTCATTGATGACATAAATGAAGTTAAGATTTTTTAAATATTTTTATGATAGTCTAAAATGGTATTATACACCTTCTGTAAAATTTTTAGATTTTATGTCTTAATATTTAATTTTTAATAAGTCTGACATTACTATTTTCCACTTTATTTCTTCACTGTTTTCGAATTTTTAAAATTAAAAAATTAATCATTTAATTTTTTATATTTTTATAGGATGTATCCACTGTACTGATGTCAACAGGGAAAAATTTTCAACTCAGGATAGCTTGTTGAGAATTCCACAAAATTCTTTTACCTTTTGCCCTGATTTTCTTTTCATTTTCTTTTGCTTTGATTAAATTATATTTTAATTAGTCTAGGTCTTCCACCGACTTAAACTGGTTGTATAGAGCCCTAAGATTTTTATTATAACATTTGTAGATTTTTGTTGACTTAGCATTTTTACCTTTTTACTTTTACCATTTTACTATATCTTTAATTCACTTTCTTTTATTAGAGAAATGCCAAAATAAATTATAACAATTCAGGAAAAATCAAAAAATATAAGAATAACTCACATAATTATTTTGGATGTTATATTTCTCATTTTATAAATTTTGGGCTATTACATAGGATAACGACTTTAAACCAGCAATAAGACAACGACGATGGACACAAATTCAACAAAGCGAAACTGAAACAAAAATTGCTAGGGCACAAGGTGTTGTAGGACAGCGGAATCGATGATGAACTTTTTGTAGGGCAATTTTTCTGGACTCTAGGACGATGGCAAAATAAAAATAGGGATACAAGAATTACCTATCGGGCAACCGAGGCTCTGATACCATTTGATGGGAACTGTGGCCCGATCTTCCGATAGGTAGTAGTAAGTCGATTGGTGGAGAACTCGATGTTGACGATCCGACTTCCAATCAGAACTGATTCGAACCCTGCAATCGCTACACCACGGCTCCGTTGGTTATCAACCACGCACAAACACGGTTGACCTCGCCAAGAAGGCTAATCCCTGCATACGAATCGAGAACACAAGCAAGAATGTAGAAGATGCAATCTGAAATTGCGAATAATATTAAGCACACGAGTTGGGGTTCCACAAACCGATGAACAGCGAAAAACTGACAATGTGTCTAGTTGTATTCTAAGCAAAACCCATCTATTCTAGCGACGACTACTGAATATATATAAGGAAGAGGGCAAGGGAGGTGGCCAAGGGAGAGGCCGTGAAACCCTAGGTCGTAAAAGGCCTTTGGGCCCAAGTTGAGGTTGCGCAGCACCTAGCAGATTCTATTTGTCATTTTGATTTGACGATTCCTATCGATCCAGAAGGAGTTTATATGTGAAACCACTTCTGTTGGAAATCTCTCGTCGTGGGCTTCTCCGTAGAGTCCAAGAACGCCTCAATTGGACTTCGTATGACTCATATATGGTCATTTTTAGTTGAACTGCTCATGGGAGCCGAACTGGACTCGTGAACGAATTGGGCTTGATCATGGGGTGGGCTTAGAGCATCAGAAGTTGTTGGGCCCTTATCTTGCCTTGAGATAGAAGCATGGCTTGCTGCTCCGGCATGGTCTCATCATGTTGCTTTTGTAGCTCCCTGGGAGGGAGCCTTGCTGCTTAGTCCCGAGGTTGACGTCAGGTACCCGTGGCGAGTTGACGGGGGCTGACGACAGGCGTTTATAGTCGTTGAGGGTTGACGGGAGCTGTTGAGAGCTGACGGGAGCTGTTGAACCCTAGTCCCCGCACAGGGGCAGGTATAGCGTTGATTCCCACGCAGAGGAGAGTTTTTACACGAGATAAATAAATTGTTACAGACGTTTTTTTACTCTGGGGGGAAGGCGCAGAGGCGTAGAGGTCAAGGAGTCGAGGTCGAGGAGGAGGGCACTCGCCCTTGCGCCTGAGCCCGAGCTCGCTCGTCCCGAGCCCGAGCTTTGGGAGAGCACCTCCTAGGTCGGGGACAAGCCCCCGGGCTCATGGAAAGCTACCACGAGTCCCCGGGGGGATGCTGACATGCGGCGAGGGTACCGATCCCCGACATGCCCCAAAAATGTAGTCTCCACGTTTGACTTGACTCCATCTTTAAAGCCCTTTACTTGACTTGGTAACTGTTGGCTTCTTTAAACCTGGCCCAGCCCGACCTTGCTAGCTCGAGATGGGCCTTCATTCTCCTGCTCGAGCTCGAGCTCACTGGTGAAGAGCTCGAGCTTGGGAAGCGTATTGCTCGAGCTCGTTTGGCCCCGGGCTCGAGCTCGGGGATGCGTGCTTGAACTCGTGGGACACACCCCTCGAGCTTGAGGGATGTTTACTTGCACAGAGGTTACTGATCCCCAACAATGTCTGCTTGTGTATGATTGCAATTCCTTATTTACATAGTTGCAATTTACATTCTTAGAATTAAATTGCTTGCTTGTCTTTAGGATTGTAATGTATTGTTAAAGACATAATTAGCTAGTGCACTTAGTGGGCCTAGTTGATTTAGGCTTTAATTGTCAAAACCTTATTTTATCGCTTCCGCATCTTTTATCGTTTAGGTTTTGACATAGGGGTACTTAGGTGTTCATTTAATTAGAGAAGAAATTTTTATAATCGCCTATTTCACCCCCCTTTAGTCGGTATCCTTGATGTTACAACAACTACTTGGATGGATGAACTAGGGTTCTTCCTAGTCAATTGCCTATGAGTTCATAGATAGGCATACCGCTGTCCTACTTTTGCTTTAAGCTTAATTTCTACTACAATTTACTTATGTGTGTAATATTTGACTAGTCGGCCACATACTTGTAATATCAAGTAGTTGTAATAGCTTCTAGTTTAAGCTTATATTATGCCAAATGCTTAGTCTTGTGTGTATGTGTTATGATGCATCTCGAATGCGGGATAAGTGGGCGTTAGGCGTTGATTTTGGAAACTAGCACTAGACACATATCTGAGTACCTGGAATTGCTCTCAATCGTGTGACGCATGGACTCGAGCGGCCGTCGTTCCTTGTCTATTGCGACACACCTCCCTCAGTGGGTGTGGGCGATACCAAGGTTTTGAGACAGACGGCGTGTGCTATGCTTGGATGGGTTGGATTCAATTCCGGTATAGTTATTCGAAAAAGAATCAAAAATCTCTTGGTTGCGAAAGTGTGTACGGTGCAACTAGGTGACTATATTTGTTTGTGTCAGGGGCATCTAGTTAATACTCCGTGCATAGGACTTTTGGGTGACAGTGAGCATACACTTAAGTGGAGTATGGGTGCCAACTCTAAGTCCAACGCACAAGTGAGATTCGATTCACATTTTTGGGTGCCCACAGTGTACTATGAATGTGATATGCTTGTGTTGTGAATGTTACGTGCTATGTAAATAATGTTATGTATTGTGAAAGTTATGTGATATGTTTGTATTCTTTATATTGTGTCAGATATTGTGAATGTGATATGTGTACTGTAATTTGTACATTGAAAATCAAACACCCACTCACAATCGGTTTTCACCTAGAACCTATTGTGATGATGGCCCATGTCTGAATCGATTCTAAGCTACAACCGATTGTGATGATGGCCATCATCACAATCGGTTGTAGCTTAGAACCGCCATCATCACAATCGATTCTAGCTCAGAACTGATTGTGATGTCTCCTAGAGCCGATTGTGATGTGGGCCATCATCACAGTCTGTTCTAGGTTTGAACCGATTGTGATATATAGTACATCACAATGGGTTCTAGCTCAAAACCGACTGTGATGTGGCCTCTATCACAATCGATTCTGAGCTTAGAACCGATTGTGATGACTACTTATCACTATTAGGTGAAAACCGACTGTGATAGCGTCTCCTCGTCACTTTCTAACGACTTTTTATTGCTAGCAAAACCGACTGTGATGACGAAAAAGAATCGATTGTGATGTACATTCCTATAGTATTGGTCATTGATGGAGGACATGAAGGTGTAACATACTCAAAATTTAAATAAAATGAGAAATTAAATTTAAATTTTGATTATGTTTAATTCAGCATTTTCTGGCTTTTTCTTGATTTTTGCTCTAAATGAAAAACCTTTTTAATGTTGAATTAGAGAAAGATAAATAAAAAAATAAAAATAAAAGAACTATAATAAAAAAAATGTACAAAAGTTATATTTAATCATATGTAATACCCAAAACCCCATTTCTGCATTTAAAGCTTGTGTGAACATATTTATTTAAGAAAATAAAGGTGAATTAATGAAAATTTGACTAATAACAGTATAATTGACAGATTAAAATAACAATACTCCAACCTTATCTTTTGCTGAAAATTTGACTTATCTTCTAAATGGATATATCAATCACCATTAAAAATATCAAAAATAAATAATCAAGTTTGATGCATTTAAAAATATAAAAACAGAAAGCTTGAAAATTCAAAAATCCCAATGTCAGAATTATTATAAATTAAATATAAAATATGTTAATCTGAAATTTTTACAGTAGAATAACTTAACTATAAGAAATCTTCAGACAAATTTTCAAAAATACAACCAAGTTTCAATCTTCAAATAAATCAAAATTAGAAAAAGATAAAATGAGCACATCAGCTTGTCAGAATTACTGGAATTTCTACACACGATATCTTTACTTGAAAATTTCACTAGATATCAAATCTTATCTCAGGAGCTCATTCAAAAACTATCAACAATTTCCCATCAATATTTGACCCTCATTTAAAGATAGAAATCATCACCTAACCAGGGAAGGGATAAGGCGTTTTCTTTTCTTTTCCTTGGACCAGCGAGTCACCCCTATAATTGGCCCCACCTGGCAGCTTCTGGCTTCTCCCCAGCCTTCCTCTCGCTCAGCTTGGCTTGCCCAAACGCTGTCACGGTAGATATTTCGCGCTATTCTCCCGACCACGGGGAACAAATGGCGCAGCGCCAACTCAGGCTATCCTAGATCTACTCTGCTAAGGCTAGACCATCGCCATACCCTGCAATTCCTGTGCCTCGGTCATGCTCTCGTGCCGAAGAACAGAGAGCCGCCCACAAAATCGAAGCCCGTTCCCATTTCGATCGAGTGCAAGAACTCTTCTGCCAAAGCCTTCTGCTATCTAACAGACCAACACATACACGATGACTCAATGAACTAAATATTTGATTAAATAGAGAACGATGATCTTGTTCCTGCACAAGATCAGAGTGAAAATAGACTGTCTATAATATTCTCATTCGAGGATGAGAATGAAGTGCAGATAAATCAAAACATGACAACTTTTAGAACGAATTGTGGGTGGAATTGGGTTGTCTTGGAATCCATCAACATTTATTCTCAGAGATGCGATGAAGTACTTAACTTTCTACTATGCCTGTCACTACTACAGAAAAACTTAGGTTAGACGCCTCATCACAGACGGTTTCTGACGATAAACATCATTGACGTTTCTATATTGCAACCGTCAGTGACATTATCACAGACGGTACTCTTCAAAAACCGCCAGTGATATTAATATCACAGACGGTTTATAATAAAACCGTCAGCGACTTATCACAGACAGTTCGTTATAATAACCGTCTATGATGAACCACATCACAGACGGTTTATCCAGACAGAACCGTCTGTGATAATATTTTAACTTTCGCGCTCTCACCAAATTTGAACTTCCCGCTCGTCTCGTTTTCGACTTCCTTTAAAATACTAGCCCGCGGCTCTTCTCCTGCTGCTTTCTTCTCACTTCTCCTGCTCTCCTCTTCTCTTCTCTCTTTTCACTTCTCACTTCTCACTTCTTTTTCCTCTCCTCTTCAAATGTTTGGTAAGTATGGTGTTCGAATCGTTCAACTAAAATGTTATAGCTCATCCTCTCCTCTTCCTCTTCCTCTTCTTTTCCCTCTTCTTTTCTCTTATCTTTTGCAGTCTTGATGTTGCGGTGTTTTCGTTTTCGATCCGTGCACCTTTCGGTAAAACGGTCATAACTTTTGCATACGAGCTCCGATCGCGACGTTTTTGTGCTTGTTTTAAAGTTAACAAAAAGTTCGATTTGAAAATCCAAAGTCCAAGTCAGGGGACTATATCAGAAGTACACGCGAGGCTCCGAAAAAACATCGATCTCGATAAAACGTCGTTTAGGGCCTCAAAATGGCCTCCGAAGTTTTTTTCGTCGATTTTGCGTTTTCAAGTTCTTCACAGCATTGACATAGGATATCTCAGATCCAGTAGATTTTATATTATGCCTGAACTAGCACAGAGCAGCTGGATCACAGAAATATCATCTGTACGTGATGATATTTTTTTTGTTTCCAAAAGTAACATCACAGGCGGTTTATAGTAAAAACCGTCTGTGATAGTTTGTTATCACAGATGGTTCTTAGTAAAAACCGTCTGTGATGTTTGCATATCACAGACGGTTTTATTTTGAAACCGTCTGTGATATGTTCTATTACAGACGGTTCATAAACCGTCTGTGATGTTCCGTAATATCACTGACCCATGGTTACAGACGGTTCGGAAAACCGTCTGTGATGATGGTTCCGAACCGTCTGTGATGATCTTTTCTGTAGTAGTGTGTAAATCATTTCATTGATATGATAATAGACTATCACAGGCGATTCTTAATACAAACCATTTGTGATAGCCTTCTATCACTATGATAGTAGGCTATCACAGGTTTGTAGTGTTGGACAGAAGCCATCTGTAATGTGTCATATTATCACTGATATAGGTTTACAGACGGTTCAAAAAATCATCTGTGATAACAGTTTTGAACCGTCTATAATATATGGTTTTTTTCTGTAGTAGTGAAAAGGATTCACAATCATGGGTACACACTTTTCCAATAAACCCGCACGGGCATGTGTACTCACAAAATTGGTCTACATCACCATCAAATCTAAAACTTAAACCCTGATGAGCTACGTTACGTAATTTAACATTTACTACTAGTTGAGTTACTATAATGCTTTGAAAACTTTCAGCCCTTAGCTACTCCCTGATTCCATTTGCAGCGATTTTTATTCCCTTACGCCGTGCATTTAACGTACCATAGTGGGTATCGCTGAATCATTTTACATCCGAATTGGAGTAACGCGCCAACTCGTCAATTCTGCCGGTACACAATGAAGCGCGCGAGGTGGCGCAGTGGCGCGGTAAGGTTGTCATCGAACCGGTCGAGCTCCTCCTCGGCACTCGACACGAGCTCCGCGGCGTACGCGCGCGCCCCATCGACGCCCATGAGCTTCGGGTATGTGGCCTTGTCGGCCGCCACGTCCTTCCCGGCCGTCTTTCCCAGCTGCTCGGACGTGCGCGTCACGTCGAGCACGTCGTCAACCACCTGAAACAGCAGCCCGATGTGCCGCGCGTACCGCCGGATGCTCTCGACCTCCTCGACGGTGCCTCCGCCGATGATGGCGCCGCACACGGCCGCGGCCTCCAGGAGTCGCGCCGTCTTGTGCACGTGGATGTACTCCAGCGTGGCCAGCCCCACGGCAGAACCCTCGCTGGCGATGTCCACCACCTGCCCAGCCGCGAGCCCCTCGGCGCCGACGGCATTCCCGAGCTCAGCCACGGCGCGGAGCGCGCGGTCGGCGGGCAAGCCGTGCTCCGCGCAGCCCTTTGCCACGTGCTCAAATGAGAGGGCGAGTAGCGCGTCGCCCGCCAGCAGCGCGGTGCTGATGCCGTAGGCGACGTGGTTTGTGGGGCGGCCGCGCCGGAGGTCGTCGTCATCCATGCACGGAAGGTCATCGTGGATAAGCGACATGGAGTGGACCATCTCTACGGCGCAGGCCACCGGCGCGGCTGCGGCCTCGTCGCCGCCCACCAGCTCGCACGCGGCAAGCGCCAGTACGGGGCGGACGCGCTTGCCGCCGGCGAGGAGCGAGTAGCGCATGGACTCGTGGAGGCGCTCAGGGTGGCGGAGCGGCAGCGCACGGTCGAGGGCCTCGTTCACGGCTTTGGCCTTGGACGCCATGTACTGCTCGAAGCTGAACGGCTCCTTGACTTGTAACACGATGGTGGTAGCGCTAGTGCTCTTCGGAGCCGTCGCTGCGCACCGTACGGTGGGGGTGGAGTACTTAGTACGAAGTGAAGTGCTTTTTCGAGGGATGTGGAGCTTGAGGTTTGGAAGTGGGGTTGCCTGGGGAAGGTCACAGGATAAGACCTTAGCCATGTGGTGTTTGGGGGTGTCGGGCGAGAAGTGTATACTGGGTCAGAAGTCGCTTGTGGATGGGTGGTATAAATAGGGAAAGGAAGCACCTGTGTCATGTTTTCGTCTGTATATTTCGCAAATCTTGTTCGCCCTGTTTACAACGTGGAGAATTTCCTTCGTATCTAGATTAAACTGTTTATGAGAAATTTCTGAAAAAATATTGCGAAATTCCTTCGTTGCAAATATCACCTTAATGTGTTAAGGAAATTTCTTCAAAAAAATTTGCTTGAGGAAATATATATTCTTAAATGATTTTCCCTGACCATCCCGACTTTTGTGATTTTGTTTGTTTGCTGATCCAAGACGAAAGGAATTGAACTATGATGCAAAGAATCTTGGCGGATACAGAAATGGAAAACAATAAGTAAATATCATTATTATCGTAAATGTGGAGTCTGGTTGTGGAAACAACATAGCAAAATTTGTGATGTGGTAACCATGTCACCTAGAATTACCCATAAAACTAGCAATGGGACATGATTTGCATTGGTTGTGATATTTGGGAGCGTGGAATAAACGGTTTCGAAATTGAGGCTGAAAATTAGATTTCGGAAGAGTTGTTGGACCAAAGTGGACAATATCGATCCAAGAAAACACAATGTTTTATATTTGGAAGCCATTATACAACCCATGAGGGCATCTACAATGGGGTGACAAAAGCTGTCTATAATTCTTGTCATGTTAGATTTTTGATGATATGCATGAGATAACTAGTTCACTGCCCATGCATTGCTACATATGGTCTATAAGGCCCTTAAAATTGACTCTCTTTTTTTTACCGTTTTATCATAACATCTATATTCCACGAGTTCTGTGACCCTGTTTTGTGGACTGCATACAAATTGTGGGTTTTATATATACAACTTAGAGATAACCCATTGTATAAGTTTGCTTTAGTTTTATTTGCAAATTACATAAAGAGTATATATTACAGACAACAACTGTCTATACCATTGTAATACATGTTCTAAGCTTTGCAATGGATTTGGAAACAAATGACTAAGATCAAAGTCTACGGGTGTTCCTAAGTTTCTAACCCACGGGGAGAGGGAGAATGGAGGATCTCCGTGTAGAGGGATACCTCCTGTGTTTCTTATTGTATGATTTGTATGCATGGTTTCTACTAATTAATTAGTACTCGTGTACATCATACCAACGAAGATGCCATGTGGAGGGAAACAGGTAAGGGAACATATTCCCTCGAGAGCAGTTTTGGAAGCATGTGATTAATTTGCCAAATTTGTTTCCTTTCGAAGCCTGTGGTTCGGCATCTGTTTTGTGAATCATGTTATCATTGGTGCAGGACAGCCAGAAAGGGTCATGGTGGCATGCGTATTAAAAGGACCTTAGCAGGTAGCAAATGGATGAACCGAGGCCAAGAACTCGTGCCAACTCTGTTTCGGGTGACACAAGAATTACTTGAACAGAATTATAAATAGTGGCGCATGAACGTGATGCACGTACGTGCACGATACTGGTAGTAATTGTTATAGCAGCGATAAGTCCATTTTACTCCCTAAACCTTGTCAAAGTCCGAAAATAAACTCGTAACATCAAAGTCAGGCATTCGACATTATCTAATTCTTAAAACCGTTGTTTGCACCAAAATTTGGCAAATCTAACCATAATCGGCAATGAAATCAGAGATATGGACGTTAACAGCTAGTTTGGAGATATTTATGCTAACGACAGGATTTTTAGGAAATAACTGTTCAAGATAAGGCCGATACGGATACGGGCTTAAAGCGTGTTGTAACAGGACACTATCGGTCAAAGGTATAAAAGAAGGGCCAAAGCAAGCTGCGAAAGGGATCATCACCAACACAATACAATCAACCAGCTTTTACTTTCTTCCTGTCAACTAGGAGTAGCTTTTGTAATTTAGTCTCTGTAATCGATCTTGATCAATAAAGTTGCGCATCGCCGATTGTTGATCTTCTTCAATTACACCACAGGTTTGATTTATTCTGATTTTGTTACGCATCGCCTTCTTCAGAATCGATCTACCTTTATCCTCTGATTAGCCTTAATCGGCTAATTAGACTTACCTTGTTACTTTGATCTTAATCGTCTTCAAGCTGATTGGGTCTAAGCCGATTGATCGTTACGATCGGCTTTTAAGTAAATTTTATATTTTACCTTGTCGATTCTGAGTCAAATCGACCGCACGCTCTTGAACTGTGTTAAATGCGGTGTGTCTTCGTCGTAAATCCTACCAAGTTTTTGACACCAACACACTCTTGGCACGCCCGGTGGGACACGCAATGTCTTCATCAGGGAAGTCGATTCCGCCATCAGATCTCAACTCAGAAGCTATAATCGTCCCAACAATGGACGATTTATCTGCGGAGCAACGCCAAGAGATTGAAGCTCGGAAGGCTGCGCTAGAAGAGATGATGCTAAGCTGCTATCAGAAAATAAGACGTGGCGTCACTCAAAAATCCGCCCTGCCGACGGTCAACGCCAGGCGATGCGGGGTGTAACGTAACAAGTAAGCCGATATTCGCTGCTCAAGCCGAATTATCGGCTATGATTAATCAGTCTGTGCACCACGCCTTAATAAACCAATCATCGGCTCTTGTTACAACATTCAAGCCGATGATAGCGAATAGTGTCAAATCTATAGCCCAGGAGTTAGCCTCGTCAGGAAGCCTGCTCGACCCACTGCAAGCTCTGCGAAATTATCCTGTTTTTTCAATATCACAAAATACGCAGAGCATAATGGCCGATCCTAAACCATCGGCTGTAACCTCACCCCCACCATGATGCCCACACAACCCATGGTCATATTGCCTAGGGATCCTCGGTCAAGTGGGGTGAGCCATTACCACGCCTATACCGATGCCGCTAGGATGGATGCATCAATCAATTTGCCTCCGTCGGCTCCATTCTACGCCTTTCCCCAATCGGTTTCACAGCCGATTGGCACCGAGAGATTCCCACAAGAGCCTACCCTGCTAAGGAACCCAGGTCCACATAGGGTAGTAACATACTCTGAACCATTTGCCCCAGTGCCGGAAGCTCAAACCAGGCATAATCGACGCGATTAGTATGGTCGTGTGCCGACGGCACAGCATAATTGGCAACTCGAGCTTGCACTCGGGGGGCAGGACGCCGATTATGACCGATATTATCAAGGGCCTGCTATGCCAACAGCCGATAACGCTTAATCTGGCCGATCAAATCTCCGTCTTGAGGACCAATTGGCATACAACCAAAAGGGAAGGTTATCGGCTCTGTAAAGCCGTACCCGATTACATAGATCGCATGCCTTACCCTCATAATTTCAGAGTCCCGGACTTTGCCAAATTCTCTGAGGATGATTCTATTACCACCCTGGAGCATGTTGGACGCTTTATCGCGCAGTGCGGTGAAGCGTCCCAGTCCGACGGGCTAAAAATTAGACTATTCCCTTTGTCTTTATCAGGGGCAGCATTTACGTGGTTCACCTGTTTACCTCCGAATTCGGTCCATTTATGGAACGATTTGGAAAGCCGATTCCATGAATATTTCTTTTCAGGCAGTTTGGAGCTCAGAATTTCAGATTTGAGTTCCGTACGCCAAAAGTTTGGGGAATCGATAACGGATTATATCAAGAGGTTCAGAGAAATTAGGAATCGGTGTTTTAGCGTTACGTTGCCTGACAACCAACTCGCCGATTTAGCATTTCAAGGTTTGATCCCGCCGCTTAGGGAGAAATTTGGAGGGCAAGAATTCACCGACCTTGGCCACTTATTGCATCGCGTATCGGCTCAAGAAAGCCGATTCACTGATAATAAGGTGTTCAAAGACAGATTCAAAAACAGCAATAACAAAGAAAAGGAAAAGGCTAAGGTCAATATGGTTGAATATTGCCCTAGTGATTCGTCGGAAGACGAGGAAGCAGAAATAAATATAGGCGAATGGGTAAAAGGATCCAAGAAATCCTTAGTCTGTTCCTGGCTCAAGCCGACTAGGAATAAGTCGGAAGTTAAGTATTCTTTTGATGTTTCCAAGTGCAATCGTATTTTTGATTTACTTCTGCAAGAAAAGATAATACGATTGCCAGAGGGACATGTGATACCGTCGCCCGATGAGATCAAAAAATGCAGGTATTGCAAGTGGCATCATTCTTATTCGCATAACACTAATGACTGCAATATCTTTCGTCAACAGATTCAATCTGCTAATGAAGATGGTCGGTTGAAGTTTGCCGATGAACCGACCATGCAAGTTGATGTTGATCCGTTCCCCATCAACATGGTGCAGTGTTCGGCTAAAGGAAGAGAGCCGATGCAAGACGTGCAGAAAAAGGGTCGACAAGTCGACATACAATCAAGATCGGATGGCGATCAAACACTGAAGATTACCATCGATTACTTACAAATAGAAGCCGATCAAGAAGGAAAAAATTCAAGAACCATTAAACCCAAGGGGAATCCCCAGGTGGGTAAATGGTACAAAGCAGAGAAATCTCCATCAAGGCATCCAGCGAAAAGGTCAGGTCCAACGTTCTCACAATTAATGGAGAAATACGAAAGGATGAATAGCCGACCACGGAGTAATACCCGCCGGTCGGATAATTTGTACCGTACTGAGAATGTGGAGAGGGCACATAGAAGGTGTCCCTTTTGGCAGTTTTGCTGGGAAAGAAGAGTAGCGTTACCATCACCGTACACCTGCCCGATGGAACATTATCCCCAAGACGATTGGCCAAGGCAATCGGCCAGAGATAGGCTATCTGGGCCGATCGAGAGAGCGGCGAAGCCACGAAGGCGGTCCACGAGAGAATGTCTAAACCGAATCAAGAACCGAGCCAAGACAAGACGCACGAGCCCGGTTCTAATCAAGAAGATTTGGTGGTCAAATCACGAAGCGGTGGAACCCAAACCCGGTGGTGTCCATCGGCCGAGCCGATCGCAACGACGACGGCGGCCGAGGCTAAACGCAAGAGATTCGTGAAGCCGACGCAGAGAGAGAGGCGAAGTGTTTAACGAACCGCCCGATTAAATCGTCAAAAAGAGTGGAGAAGAAAAGAACAAGCCGAGGAAGATTTGAATCGGCCGATGACTTGATTCTCCCATGATTCGATGACACGCCCCAATGGATATTAACATGGTGTTCACATTGCCGGCTGAGTTCAGAGTCAGAACCGAATCGGCCAAAGAGGCAGTTGCTCAGCTGTGCTCGGCGTGCAGAACGCCATCTTTGAGAAACCCAAAGATGATCATCGGCATCTGAAACCATTGTATCTGAAAGGGTATATAAATGGCAAGCCGATATCAAGGATGCTAGTAGACGGGGGCGCCACGGTGAATCGATGCCGCATACCGACATGCAAAAATCGGGTAAGTCTGACGAAGACTTAATCAAAACTAACATGGTTCTGAATGACTTCACAGGTGACCCTACAGAAGCAAAGGGTATCATGGTCACTGAGCTGACTGTCGACAGCAAGACCTTGCCGACAGCATTCTTTGTAATTGATGCCAAAGGAAACTACGATGTCTTTGCTCGGCGGATTGGATTCATGCAAATTGCTGTATCCCATCGACCATGCATCAAGCGCTTGTTCAATGGAATGGAGAAGAAGTTGAGGTCGTTACAGCCGATACATCACATTGCCATGGCTAGCTCCGATGCGAATTGGCGATACGAAGAAGCTGGCTGCATATCGGGCAAGGCGCTGGACGACTGCGATTTCATTTGTGTGAGCAAGTCAGGTCTCATGCCGATCAGTATCAAGCCAGGCACTTTTGATCGGGCAAATGAAGTATTACGCCGATGGGGACAAGAAAAACATTGAAAGCGCTGCAGGATAAAATGCAAAGCTATCGGCAAACAACGGATAGCTACGAAGCCATCGAAGATTTTGAAGAAATTGAGAAGTTAGGTCAAGGCTTCACATCTACCGATTTACTTGAAGAAGTCGATATAGGTAGCGGTGATAGAAAAAGACCAACTTTTGTTAGTGCAAATTTAGGTGTAAAGTACAAAGAAAAACTAATAAAAATCCTTAAGGATTACAAGGATTGTTTTGCTTGGGAATATCACGAAATGCCTGGATTAAGCCGTCAGCTTGTGGAACATCGGCTACCTATAAAATCGGGTTATCGGCCGTTTAAACAGTATCCTAGGCGTTTCAATCCAGCCTTGTACCAAATTATAAAAGAAGAGATAGAACGGTTGTTGGAGGCAAAATTTATCAGGTCTTGCCGATACGCGGAGTGGGTTTCCAACATTGTTCCTGTTATGAAGAAAATTGGAAAGCTTCGGGTATGCGTCGACTTTAGAGATTTGAACAAGGCGATGCCGAAAGATGAATACCCGATGCCGATAGCCGATATGCTTATCGATGCTGCATCAGGGAACAAGATCATAAGTTTTCTAGATGGTAATGCCGGGTATAACCAGATACTTATGGCAGAAGCCGATATACCGAAGACAGCTTTCAGATGTCCTGGTGCAATAGGATTGTTCGAGTGGACGGTAATGACTTTCGGCTTGAAGAACGCTGGAGCAACATATCAGCGAGCGATGAATCTGATCTTTCAGGACTTAATCGGCCACTTTGTCGAAATATACATTGATGATGTAGTGGTAAAATCGGCAGAAGATTTACAACACTTGGCCGATTTAGAAAGAGCTTTTAAAAACATAAGATCGCACGGTCTAAAGATGAATCCTTTCAAGTGCGCGTTTGGCGTATCGGCTGGACAGTTTTTAGGCTTCATGGTGTATGAAAGAGGGATTGAAGTCAGCCAAACAAGGGTTAAAGCTATAGCCAATACTGAGCCACCGACATGCAAGAACGAGTTACAAAAGTTGATCGGCAAAATTAATTATCTCCGTCGGTTCATCTCAAACCTCTCTGGTAGGATTCGTGCTTTTACTCCATTACTAAAGTTGAAGGACAATGAAGAATTTATATGGCGAGCCGATCAGCAGAGAGCTTTCAATGAAGTCAAGAAGTATTTGTCCAACCCTCCAGTCTTGGCTGCGTCTCAAAAAGGGGTCCCTTTCAGACTATATGTTTCGGCTGAAGAAGATACTATTGGAACTGTATTAGCACAAGAGGTGCATGGTAAAGAAAGGGTCATCTTTTACTTAAGCCGACGATTGCTAGACGCAGAAGTCAGGTACCCTTTTATCGAAAAACTATGTTTGTCTTTGTACTTCTCGTGCACAAAACTAAGGCACTACATATTAGCATCGGCCTGTAAGGTAATCTGCAAAACCGATGTTATAAAATATATTCTGTCAGCTCCAATTCTGCGAGGTCGACTTGGCAAATGGGCTTACGCCTTGGTCGAGTTCGACTTATCATATGAATCGCCAGCGGTCAAAGGACAAGTCCTAGCCGATTTTATAACGAGGATATGACACAATGACAAACTTAGTCTTGGTAGCACCATGGCAATCGTTCTTTGACGGATCGATTATGTGGGGAAGGTCATGGTATCGGTATTGTACTCACTTCACCCAAAGGGCATAGCTTTGAATTTGCATTCGGCTAAATAGTCGATGCTCCAACAACTGTGCCGAGTACGGCGTTACTCAAAGACTTCTTGTTGTTAGAAAATATTGAGTAAGAGCTGTTGAGGCATATGGTGATTCACTATTGGTAGTACAGCAAATAAAGGGAGAATACCAATGTCGGGATGAAATACTACTGAGATATTTAGAACAATGTTTAGAGATTATCAGCTCTTTTACGTCATTTTCTATCGGTCATATTCCTCGTGAATTGAACGATAGAGCTAATGCTTTAGCTCAGCAAGCATCAGGATATAAGGATTTTGACCAAAGTCAGGAGACTGAACTGGTGAGCAAAGCAGTCATGTGCGCAGATATTGCTGATTGGAGAACGCAAATAAAAGAATATCTAGTCGATCCATCCAAACCGATAGAACGAAAGATGCGACAACAAGCGTTGAAATACGTTGTTTTGGACGATATACTATATTATCGGACTATGGAAGGTTTGTTGTTGAGATGTCTTGAAACTGAAGAAGCACGAGTGGCAATGGGTGAAGTACACGAAGGGATTTGTGGTTCTCATCAATCGGCACATAAGATGAAATGGATGCTCAGACGAACAGGTTATTTTTGGCCGACGATGCTAGAGGATTGCTTCAAGTACTATAAAGGATGTCAGACATGTCAAAAGTTCGGCAACATACAACTAGCACCAGCATCGGCTTTACATCTAATTATTAAACCTTGGCCGTTTAGGGGATGGGGAATAGATATAATCGGCCAAATATTTCCTGCTTTGAGTAAAGGCCACAAATTTATTTTGGCGCAACGACACTTTTCAAAGTGGGTTGAGGCTATCCCACTTAAGAAGGTGACTAGTGTTGAGGCGATTAGTTTTGTAAATGAACATATCGTCCATCGGTTTGGAATACCACAAACAATCACGACCGATCAACGTACGGTATTCATGTCTAACAAGTTTCAAGGTTACGCCACAAGTCTAGGGATCAAATTGTTAAACTCTTCGCCATATTACGCTCAGGCTAATGGACAGGCCGAGTCGTCTAATAAAACACTAATCAAGTTGATCAAAAGAAAAATTGATGAGAAGCCAAGGAATTGGCATTCGACTCTATCGAGTCACTTTGGGCCTATCGGCTATCTTATCACGAGCGACAAAACTTTCACCTTACCGGTTGGTGTATGGACAAGAAGCCGTTCTACCGTAGAAATCAACATCAGTCGATACGAATAGCCGGACAAAATGGTGCATCGGCTCAAGAATACAACGATTTAATGATCGACAACTTGGATGAGCTAGCAGAGTTACGTTTATCCACGCTTGATCGGCTTAAAAAGAATAAGATCAGAATTGCAAGGACATATAATAAAAAAAGTCATGCCTAAGTCCTTCGATCTAGCCGATTTGGTATGGAAAACAATACTGCCTGTTGGCTCGAAAGATAACCGATTTGCGAAATGGTTACCTACGTGGGAAGGGCCATACAAAATTAATCGGTTAGTCGGCGGAAATTCGTACTTACTAGAAACGCTCGAGGGGTATGTATTGCCAAAAGCTATTAACGGGAAATACTTGAAGAAATACTACCCTAGCGTTTGGATTGGAGCATAGCCGACTAAAGATCACATTCTGAGCCAAGATTAACACGATGCTGTTAATCGGCTGAAAGGAGTGCAAACCTAGAAGATATAAGCAAAATATGAATCGGTTAAACAGCCGATTATAAGTGTAACTCATAAGCAAAATATGAATCGGTTAAACAGCCGATTATAAACATAACAAGTTACAAACGTTCAGAACAAGCATTCAGAACAAGTGCTTTCAAAACAACCATCAAAGTTTTACAATTCAATACTGGATGCCCGATCCTGGAAGAGTCGCGCCCAAGGCCGACAGAGCACCCACTGCCTTGGCGATGATGTCTTGAATTTCGTTTAGCAGGCGTTCATCGTCCTTGGCATTCCCGGGCACTGGTTTTACCTTGGCAGATTGTTTGGTCACATTTTCAACAGCCGCTGCAATGCTAAGTTTTTGATTCTTCAGCTCCGATGCAGTGGTCTCCAAGGTTTGTTGGCCTTCTCCGATTTGTTTTTCAAGCTTGGCCAACTCTTCCAAGAGGAGTTTCTTTGTTTTTTCCAATTTGGAGAGGGATTCCTTGGTCGATTTAAGACGTTGAGCACCAGTATCAAACTTGCGCTTTTTTGCCTTGGCATCAGCAACCAATTCCTCCAAGAGTTTCTGATCGGCCTCTTGGGCTTCACGACGCTGAATCCGATTTTGTGCCTCCTCCACTTCAATTTTTCTATCATCCAGGTGACACACATTGAGGAGGGCTTGCATTGCTTCCGGAGGGAGATTGGCTTCAACGGCAGCCATGGCATCTCTTATTGGTTGATTGTTAGCCAAGATCTCCGATTGCGGTTGCATCACAAGTTTGAAAAGATTATCAAGGCGCTCTTTCATGCCCGGGGCGGAGGTGACTGTAGCCGATGCTTTTTCTGACACTTGAAGGATTTTTCTAATTTCTGCATCATAGTCATCAGTTGCCATAATCTCCGGATCGTCAAGATCGGCCAAAGAAAATCCGAGCAAGTTCATTGGATCTGACGGTTCTGGCAAATCGGTGATTGGAGTGGGTTGAGTCGGCTTCGGCGTTGGAGTTGGCACGGTTGAAATATTTGGAAGATCGGCTAAGATCTTCGCGATTTGAGCGGATTGCGTTGGCTAAAGGAAAATAAGACAAAGGGTGAGCCAATGCATTAAAATACATAAGTTATTATACAAGGTATCGTAGCTTACTTCTCGATAGCCGATACATGGGCGAACTCTCGCCGCTTTGTTCTTTAGGCTTGGGCCCTTTCTTTCTTTGGAGCCTTGGTATACTTTGCCTTTTTCTTTTCTCGAGATACAAATTGGATAAAGGTTAGTTTGAAAGAAAAGGAGAAGATGGTATTAATCGATTATGTTAACACTTACTTGGTTGTTTTTCTCGATATCCGATAAGGATGGACTGTGAACCCTAAAGTGCGGAGGTATAGCCCGTAAGGCGGTCGATTGATGTGCTCTCTTGCCCCGATCATTCCCGGATTGGCTAGAAATAGGTTTTTTGCCGACATCCTTAGCCTGCAAGTACACAGTAAAAACAATTAGAAAAGTGCATCTGGAAAAAGACCGATGTACGAGATAAAGCTTATTCGAGGCCGATACCTTATCTACTAAACTTGAGTTAGTATAACCCGACGAGTTAGCTTCACCGCTAGATTCATTTGTTAGATACTAAGGATGGCTCGCGATTTGGAAAAATTCTTTGATGATAAGCGATGGAGTCTTCTCCATGTACAAACACTCTGCGATAGCCGACCACCATGTCGTGAAACCCTCGCGCGCGAGCATTCAAATGGAAGTGGGGGAGATTGCGAAGTTGTAGCTCGTCGGCTAACTCCAAGACTAGCCTTGCCGATGTGGCATTGCGGACCCTGGCTCTGGGCTGAAGCCGATCTAGAAGTGGCAAACTTGGGATCACCTGGCCGAAGCCGAGCTGTCTTGCATATACTGAAGGGTGGTAAAATTCGTATGAAGGTTGGAAGGTCCGATTCCGAGTATGAAGGCCGACATGGAATATGCACGGAGAGATGAAAATTCTATATAAGTCCAGAGTCTCCTGAGGCATCATAGAACTGTTGGCCTCTAGATGAAGAAAAGAAGGCCAGAGAAAATCGGCTGCATCACCATAACTAAAGAAATCTTGCTGCTTGGAGTCTTCGGTGTTCAATTGCAAAAAGAATGATAGAAATCTTTTGCAGCTGTCGGGAAAGGCCTTTGTCTCATTTTTAGAGCACATCATAAACCTCTCACCAAAAGATCGGCATTGCCTAAATTGAATAGGTGCCCCTTCTGGTATATCTTCCCTTGGAAAAGGAGTATCATCGGCTAAATCCAAGTTAAAAGGGCGGCTGAATAAACAGTACAGCCGTATTTGTATAAACCACATTGGGCCACCTACGTTGCCAACGGTAAATTTTTCAAAACCCGTATACAGCCGACTCCTTATTATATAGAGCATCTGATACACAGCACCCAAGAAATTTTTTCCTAAAGCTAGCCGATGACCTCAACAAACCGCTCGCTATCACTTGATATACCCGAGTTGGTCCAAGGGATGCTCCACGTAACAAAAAGCGGTCTAGCCAAAGGTTCAGGAAGGCAACGTGCTCTTCATCCGATACTATCCCATTAACCTTATTGTTGTTTTTGATATATTTCGCCCATCCTTCACCCTTGGATTTAATAAGCTTATACTTGGGCTTGGCACTGTAAGCCGATACCTGGTCCCCATCAGGTCTCAAGCAACACAACTGAGCCACATCCAAAAGGGTTGGGCCGATGGGACCAATGCGGAATAAAAAAGCATTAAAGCAGTCCGACCAAAAATAACAGGCCGTGGCCACTAAGGGCTCGTTGGCTTCAGGGTCGGCTAAAGAAAGCGAAATACATTCAGCTATGCCCATTCTTTCCCATTCACACCTCTTTTGGTGCTACCGATAAACCAATTTCTCCATCCTTTGAGAGTCATCGGCCAAGCCTCGAAACTCTTATTCCAAACCCTCTATGTTATAACCAAGAATTACAGAGGCAATCGAGGGACTTCTTGGTTTGTTACGGTATGGATGTCTAGATTTCCCAATGGACCCAAAAAATATTGGTCATTGCTGTGCGGAATCGGAATAAGTACCTGGCTAGGGTCCATTGTAGCCGATGAAGGAAGCTGGATGAGCTAAAGGTTTGCTTCGGGAGTACTTCAAACGAAAAGCTTAAACCGATTGCAGGTGATGTGAGAGCTTGTGCGCGTGAAGAATGACCAAGGTGGGGGCCGCATTTTATAGCACGGTGAAAATTTGAAGAGGCGGGAAGTGAATCTCAAAAGGCACGAGCAGTTAAAACGCACTACCCGCATGTCAAAAAATTACAGCGCGAATAAAAGCGACAGTTAATGAGTGAAGTTCAAACGTTAGCCGATTGAAAAGCCGATTATTGATATTTTTGAAAAATGACATGTCATCTCTCAAAAATGGGGGGCATATGTTTGCACCAAAATTTGGCAAATCTAACCATAATCGGCAATGAAATCAGAGATATGGACGTTAACAGACAAGTTAAGAAAGTTTGGAGAAATTTATGCTAACGGCAGGATTTTTAGGAAATAACTGCTCAAGATAAGGCCGATACGGATACGGGCTTAAAGCGTGTTGTAACAGGACACTATCGGCCAAAGGTATAAAAGAAGGACCAAAGCAAGCTGCGAAGGGATCATCACCAACACAATACAATCAACCAGATTTTACTTTCTTCCTGTCAACCAGGAGTAGCTTTTGTAATTTAGTCTCTGTAATCGATCTTGATCAATAAAGTTACGCATCGCCGATTGTTGATCTTCTTCAATTACACCACAGGTTTGATTTATTCTGATTTTGTTGCGCATCGCCTTCTTCAGAATCGATCTACCTTTATCCTCTGATTAGCCTTAATCGGCTAATTAGACTTACCTTGTTACTTTGATCTTAATCGGCTTCAAGCTGATTGGGTCTAAGCCGATTGATCGTTACGATCGGCTTTTAAGTAAATTTTATATTTTACCTGTCGGTTACAGGTCAAATCGACTGGCACGCTCTTGAACCAGGTGTTCGTCTGGTCTGCTGCTGTGAGAAACCCTACCTCAAGTTTTTGACGCCAACAACCGTGCAAACTATATTATCCTAAACCACCGTAGTTTCAGCTCACATGGCATTCGGGGTGGCATGTTCATTGATATGGCATGTGACAAATCAATAAATAAATAAAATTCCTTTTCTTTTACCCCCTGCAACATCAGTAGCCACATGACTCCTCCCCTTCTCTCCCTCACACCTCTCTCTCTATATATATATATAAATTGAGTCTATGATTATACCCGAGTTATGTCTGAGCTTACCAGCTCAAGAATATAGTCCCTCCATTACATATTAATTAATGGTGGGTTGCTGATTAATGGTAACCAAATTTATAGGACTAAAATTTTTCTATGAGTTGGTAAAATAGGTTAGGTCCCATTATGATGAACACTTTTGATGGTGTCATGTGTTGATGGTTATCAAATCAAGGTTCCAAATGATGAATGGCATTATGTGTTTATGGTCACCAAACCAAGATCCCAACATAAAGGGAGCTCATCATGTGTTAAGGAACAAGAAGACAAGGATCCAGACTTGGAGAGAAGATGATTATCATCAAGTATAATTAGTATAGGCTAATTGATATATATGGCCCCATGTAACATCCCAAAAATTTCAATAAAATGAAAATGTATATTTTGAATTTGAATATGATTATTTCTGATTTTTCTTAACAACATTGGTTTTTATTTGGATTTCCTTGGATTTATGTTTTGTGTGAAAAATCCAACAAATAGAATTAATGAATGGATAATGGTAAAAAGATAAAAACGTAAAAGTAAAGTCTTGAAAAGTTAATATTAAATATCTTGACTACTTAGGTAAACCATTTCAGCTGGTACATAAATTTTAATGCATAGCATAGTGAATAAATAATTGAAAAGACATCCCTTTGACCTTTAAACAGTGCGAGGACAGATTTACTATAAAACATTCGAACATTATCTGCATCTATAAAAATTACCATAGAGTCCTTAATATAGTATTTACCTCTGGTAAAAAAATATCAGAAATTAATAATGTCATTTAAGGCCTTTTAAAATTCAAAAATAGAAACATTGAAAATGTGATAATCATAATGTCAGAATTTTTATAAAATAAATATACAATATTTTAATTTGAAATGTTTATGAAAGAATCCTTAATCCAAATTAAACTTTAACCAGATTTGAGCTTAAAATTGATTCATTTGTTAAGGGGGAGTTTGGGAATCTGTTCATGCATTGCATTTAGACTGTATTTTCTGTTTTATGAACTTTGTCTATTATGCAATTGACTCAATCTTCATGAAATACATCATGCTATATCTTTTGAAGAAAATCACTAGCTTAGATATCTCCAAGTTCATTTATCATGCTAAGCTTATTATAATCTAAAAAATTTGAAAGCTTTAAATGAAAACTTGATGAAACATGTTGCTTTTACTTACTAAGTTTCTTCTCTAGGGGTTTTTACCATGAATTGTGAAATTTCAGAATTCTCTAGAGGAATTGTGAAATTTTGGATTTCTCTAGAGTCCCTGTAGCAACTTGGGTGAAATTTGTTTGATCCATATTTGAGTCCTTCAGAATTGCTCATATGTGTTAAATAGAAAATTTTAAAAAAAATTGACTCTTTTGTGCAAAATTGATCTCAACACTTTATATTCACGAGATTACTTCCCATTGCACTTGGGATGAACTTGGAATATATTATGTATGACCAAGATCATTCTCTTAAGAGTTACTCTTGAGATGATCGAAAATGGCTTGAGTTAATAAAAAAATTCAAATATCAAACACATAAGTGGGTAAAGAATGCAAATAATGTCAAACATTTGCACCCCGCTATGATTTTCGAAAGTCTTAAAGAAAATTTGCATAAATTTAAAAATGAGCTTGAAGGACCTTATATGCACTTCAAAATTCACCAAAGTGTCGAGTAGGTTGAACTCTAGGTTTTCCATTTGATCCTTGAGTGGTTTTGCTTCTAGCCTTGAAACTTTGCTAAGTTTTGCACTTGTCAAATCAAGCTAAAATGAAATATTGTAAACTAAGCTTTTTCATAAACTGTATTGGTCTTGGACATGTCTTAGTTTAGTCATATTCTGAAATTGACAAGCTTGGTGCAATATCTTTCCATTTTGATCAATTGGATAATCTTCAAAGCTCTTTAGATTGCATTTCATGTATATATGTTGAGAAAGGGGGAGAAAATATGAAATCTTGATGCCTATATTGTCAAAAGGAGGAGAAAACGTAGAAAAGGCATCATTAAAAGAAAGATGAAAATGTGAATGTTCTTTTGGATTTTAGAGTTTTTGAGGAAAACTTGCTCTTTCTTGAAATTAAATTCAAAATCCAAATCTTCCTTCTAGAATTTATGCTCCAAAATCCTCTTCGTCAACTTGGTCATGGTTCTAATTTTTATCTTTGGACCAAATTTGATTTTGCAACTAGAAATTGCTTTCTTCTTATCTTTTTCAAACTCAAAACATTTGCCTTTTGTTGTGTTTGTCAATATACTCATCAAGGGGGAGATTGAAGGACATGTAGAGATCCATCCATGGTTGTGATGAGTATTTGATTTTATTTGAGCAAGGCGTGCTTAGGTTTTAGTTTGATTTAAATTGGAATTTGAAGCAATTTGAGTCTTCTCCTGTTTTTGCGGTAGCACCGGCCAGAACGAACAAAAATGAATATCAAAGTGTGGACTTTGATGAATCTATTGCATATAATTGTGGGCATTGCTATGTGAGGTATTTCCTTGTTTTTGATGGTTGCAAGACGACGGTGCTAGGTCATGGTGAGGCGAAGGATTGCCAGGACTAGGCGAGGAGCGTCGAAGGTCCAGACGGTCGGGGATCGTCGGAAGATGATCGGAGACGGATTCCGTGCAAGCCATGAAGACAAGGAATAGATGTGATACTAGATAGATGCTACTCGGATCAATGAGGGCCGTCGGATTGCGGTCTAGTTGATAGGATAGCGGGTCTAGTTAGTGTGCTTTGAGAACCGTGCAAGAAAGCCCATTATGTGTTGTGGGTTTTGGGTGAACCCTTGCATGGCTGGTTGAGTTGGTTAATCCTATCCCTTGATGGATGCTCTAGGGTTTAGAGGCTCATCCTAGGGTGGTAGGTGGCCCAAGAGTTGTATAAATAGGGGTGAAGGGGTAGCCTTCCCCCTTGAAGGTTTGAGTTGCTTCTTTGAGCTTTGCCTACATCAAGTGAGGCTTTGTAAACCTTAAATCCAAAAAATACAAAAATTTTCTTTACTTTATTGTGAATTTAAATTGCGCATTTACATTATATCTTTACTTTACGCAATTTAAATTCAGCATTTACTTTCCCGCATTTACATTCTTGCAATTTACTTTCTCGCAATTTGGATTTGCCTCCCCTCCTTCTAAATGCTATTCTTCTATGATGTCTTGAGGGTGTTCATATGGTTTTACATCTTTCTTGCACCCTAGGATAGACTAGACATCAAGTTTTTATCGAATTGAAAATCTGTCCAGAACTTGTTCTTCATGCAGTAGTCAGTCTTTGATTTTTATAAAAATATAGAAAACTCCTTTTTCAGTGATTCTTGTCGTAGAATGTGAGCGACTCATATATCCATCTCTGGAAATTTTTTTGAGTCTACTGTTTTCACCGTTTGAGCGCTATGAAGTGAACACCGAGCCTCAAACATTCTGATCGAAGTTCCTGACTGTCTGCAATGCTTGATTTTTCATATTTATTATACAAAGCTTTTTGAGGTTATTTTTGGTGTACTGTTTCACAATTCAACTGCTCACAAGGAGAAAAATTCCCAAAACATTTAAAGCAAGATAACTCACCAACCACCTACTCCAATTGAGGACAATTCCTAGAAAATCTGCTTTTACTTTTCTGGAAAGAGACTTTGGTGTTTTAGCTTTATCTCTTTTAGAAAAGTAGTCTTTGAATTGATTCCTCTTTGTTTGGACACTTGAAAACCATGATTGTGATTAAAAAATCCCTCACATGATTCATGGTTCTCATCCATGCAAGCTAGGGGTACACATAGTTGTGTAATTGTTCCCTCCTGATGCAAGTGCCTTAGCAGGTGTCGTTCCCAAGTTGAAGTGAACTGGCGGATATTTGTTAGCAAAAAGTCCTGGCTCATTGCAAGCATAGCAACGTGTGACAGCAGACTGTTGATTTCCTCTTGGTGCATTGTTCCCTTGAACTGGCGTTTGAAAATTCTGATTAGCAGGGCGGGGTGCAGGGGTTGATCTCTTATTTGCTGCCTGCGGCTGAAACCTATCAAACTGTTGTGGTGACATCCTCAATCTGAACTGGTTTGGTCGCTCTCCTTGGTTAACCATTCTGCGCTTGCGATCCTCACCTAGCTCTTTGCGTTTGTCCTCCAAAATCGAAGCTTTGTTAACCAACTCTTGGAATTCAGGAAAGTTATGGGTGATCAATCCCACTTGCAGTCCAGAGTTTAATCCTTTCATAAAGCGTGACTGCCTACCCTTGTCTGTAGCCACATCCTCCGGAGCATAGCGTGCTAGCTGAGTAAATTTGTTCAAGTAGTCGGCCACTGACTGGCCTCCTTGCTTCAAAGCTCTAAATTCCTCCTTCTTGAGGTCCATCATGCCTTCAGGTACATGGTACTGAAGAAAAGTAGTAGTAAACTTATCCCATGTGATCTCCTGTGGGGCTTCATGTGCGGCACAATAGTTCTCCCACCATTCTGTAGTAGTTCCTTCTAGCTGATGAGAGGCATAAAGCACCTTCTCATTTCCCTCACACTGAGAGATGTGCAGCTTTCTCTCAATCGTCCTAAGCCAATCATCGGCTTCCAAGGGTTTGACATTGCCTGAGAATGTCGATGGATGAGTCCTCTTGAAGTCAGACAGTTTGGAGTAAGGACGCGGTCCATTGTTGCCATGTTGAACACTGTTGTTGTTGATAGCTGCTTTGCTGGTCATACCCGCATCTGTTGCATCATTGTTTGCATAAGCTGGGTCTATGCTACAAGAAAAGCTCCCAAATTCTGCATTTCCAATGGCGGCGAGGGTTGCGGTGGTACTCCATCATTGGGGTTGTCATTATGGCGAAGGCCACTTCCTGAAGCACCATTGTTGCCACGAGTGTTCACCATTTGCTGATTGCTTCTTGGGTTAGGAAAGGTAGATGTAACATAGATAAGACACCAGAATTTCTAAGGTGGGGAAACAGGTTTAACCCAAATGTATCAACTTTATTTATACTTCATATGGTTGCTTACAAAGCCTAAAGGCTATACAACACATACTGCACACTCAGCAATCAAAGATCCAAACTAAGCACACAACCTTAACGACTGCTAAAAAGGTAAAGACTATCTTAAATACGTGACTCAACACTTGAGTCTCAACCCAACTCTAAAACTCTCACTCATCCAGCCACCCTAGCTGAGGCTGACCCAATGCATACACCGGTGGGTGGGCTGGCATGGGTGCAAACCTATCCTGATGACCCTCGACTGGAACCTCCATGTCCACACGTACGTCGTGCTCCTCTGGCTCGAATTCAACCTCCTCGGGGTCTTCCTCTTCTTCTTCAGCTTCCTCAACCGGCTCCTAATCGATCTGAGCCCCTTGAGCTTCCTGGCCTCCAACCTGTCGCAAAGCCTCCTCTAGCTCGGTGACCACCTCAGCGGCTATGGCACGAGTCTCCTAAAGCTCTTGCTCTGTCACCCTCAGCGCCTTTTACACGATCTCCATCTCCTGTGTGGTCTCTCTCATATGTTCCTCCTGGGCGAGAGCAAACTCCGCAAGGTGCAATGCAGTAGCACACTCGTCCTCCTCGATCCGTCGACGTCGGCTCGCTCGAGTAGTAGGGTGAAGCCTGAACACCGTGTCATGAAGCTCGTCAGCGTAGTCGTGGCAGACGTGGCGAAGTGCAAGTCGAGCGGCCTCTTGAATTCCAACCTCGTACGAGAACCTCCTCACGGTGATGTGGATCGGCCTGCTGGCGCTCTCGTTCTCTCGGGCTTAGATAGTCAACTTGCAGATGAACCCTCGGTGTACACCATTAACTGACCAACTACCTCCTCGGTAAAGTGGATGATAGAAACCTCAAAGCATCTGAAGAACTCTCCACAGCTCCTTAGCATAGCCACCCTCTCTCTCCTCAAAGGTCGAAACGATTGGCATCAGCTCCACCAAGAACTTTGAATAAATCCTCCACCCGAAATGGCAACGGAAAACGGTAAACTCAGCAAAGGCAAGAAGTAGAGAATAAGAAGAGTCAAGAGTGTCTTGTTAGTCAAATTTAGATTTTTCTTTAGAAAATAGTTTTGGACACACTTAGGACAGCACCAAGCTATCTAGGGCCAAGACCTACATTCAGTATGCTCTGATACCACCTCTGTAAGGATCCGAATCCACTGATTCGATCCCACTTGTTTACCACACTAGTCCCAGGATCAACGCTAGTGCACACAGTTTAACATTGGGTACATATCACATCATACTCAATGATAATAATAATAATACTCTATTCATTGACAAGGCAACTGACAAGGCTCGGACCCTAACGACTCGTGTCCTCTTGGAACTCCTCCTCCAACAAAGGCGTAGACTCTTCAACTGTTGATTGTGGTTGTTTGGGAAGGGTGAGACTTAAGCACTCAACAAGTTGTGCACAGAATGCAATTCTATGTATCTATATGGCTATTTCAAAGGAAATTGCAAGGCTTATTTCAAAGGAAATTGCAAGGCTTATTTCAAAGGAAAAGGCTATTATGGCTATTTTTCAATAAGCAGCATTTTTGAACAAATAAAATAAATAGATTGTAAAGCCTGTAAAGCAAATAACAGTAATAGATAGATTCAACATTTCTCAAGTAAACCAAGTTTCCACTTCTAAGTCAAGTTCAACCTTCCACATGGCAATTCCGCCATCCAAACCAAGTTTTCCATTTAATTAAACTAACCCTTAACTATAATTCGCGAGCATGCTCAATACCACGAGCACGGCTATCCGAATAGATTCACACTCTGCAGAGGTTATGCACTTTACCCACACGATACAACCATACACCACAAAGGCGAGTGATTATAACAAAGCATTTACAATGCACTACCTTAACCTGATACTACCCGCTAAGGTTTCAACACTGGTGGGTCTGAAAACCACAACCAGGGCCCCCCTCTTGCGCCTTGTGAATTACTCCATAACTCGGGAACTCACACTGCCAACGATAGTACCAAACTAAGACATTGCAAATTAATCAGCTAGGCTATCCCATACCAGACATGTGGTTGCATGATTGACTCAGGTCAAAGACTTGCAAGGTTAACTCCTTAGGATGATTGAAGCAAGACTTCACATACCCTCTGCCCATCGGGCCCACCTTGGCATACTCGCCCCTTGTCACTTGCCCCAATCTAAGTGATTACCACCCCAGTTGATTACCAAGCACCACGTGCCATCAACAATTCAACATCGTTGTGTGAAATGACTCGCCACTACAACTCAATCTCATTGTGTGATCTCACATGACATACAAGTTCACATCATTGTTCCATATTCCATTAGTCAAGATTAATCATTGATGATTCATGTACATATGATGACGTGGCATGGCTAAGAATCTACATGGTCTAACTATCCCATGTTGATTTTAGTATTAACCAACTATAGTGAACCAATCTAAGGTGGCAATAGATCATGGCATACAATTGACAAGGTAGGGTATAGATCAATTGGTATATTAACTAGATCCCAATTTAATTGAAACAATTGTATACTTGAAATACTATGCAATAGAGTAAAACAATATAGCAATTTTATAAACATGGGTTCAACATGATCAAAGCATAATTTGCCTTGGAATAGGTTCTGTTCTTGCTCTGGAACTTGATCTTGAGTTGATGATTCTTCCTCCGAAGCGTCGCACAATTCAACGTCTACGCGTACCGAAGTAGAAAATAAAATAAATACCAAAATAGAGATAAAATGAACACCAAAGATAAAATAAAATTCAACATTAAATATATCTTTATTTTACAAATTTTTAGAAACTTGAATCACCCAAATCCGAGTTAAAATGCAAAAGATATAGCCTTTTGAAGTTTGAATAAATACTAAAAATACAGAAATTAGAAAATCAGAATTAACTGAATTATTTTTATTCTGAAAACCGAATTAATGCATCATGGTGACGTCAACCCTGATTCCGGCCAATCAGACGGTGACACGTCACCCTGGTTCATGGACTTGGTCCACGGTTCAGATCTGGTCCACCGTAGACCCGGTCCATGAGCCTTTGGCTCTCTAACACGCGGGCCCGTGGCACATCCGACCTGGCGTCAGCGCAGCACACACGTGGTCACCACGCAACACGCCACATCAGTGATCGTGCCCACGTGGCCGACACATGGTGACGGAGCATCTAGCC
This sequence comes from Otatea glauca, assembly GCA_036346275.1. Taxonomy (NCBI): domain Eukaryota; kingdom Viridiplantae; phylum Streptophyta; class Magnoliopsida; order Poales; family Poaceae; genus Otatea; species Otatea glauca. The sequence goes on along the minus strand of CM070719.1, from coordinate 21,850,958 downwards.
ACATTGACGGCGATGGCGCAGGGCCCTAGGGTCGTCGGCAGCGAGAACGAAGGGTACCTATAGACGCGTCTCATCGGCGCGGATCTGGTGAACGATCGATTCCCCCCTGGTGCACTAGAACGACGGCGGCAAGGTTCTCTTCTCCCACGGCGACGGGCTTCCCGCGGATCCTTCTCTTCGGCGAGCTTCTGGCAAAACGACGACGCGCACAAGGTGCTCTGGACGACGGCGAAACAGATGCGATCGGTCTCGGTCCTTGCGACGGCTTGACGACGGTGAATCGATGGCTACTTCACTGTGACGACGCTCCACGAACTTCACGAATTCACGACGAACAGCGGCGCTTCTCAAGAGGCTAGCTTAGGGCTTCGATCTGCGGCATGAAGGCGAACCAGGTGCCCCTCTTTATAGCTCCACTACCCCTCTCCGGCGGCGATTCGGACACGGAGTCCACGGCGGCCATGGCTCCGAGTCTTGTGTAGAGATGATGACGCAGTTCCGTTCGATGGCGATCCCACAGCCACAAAGAACTCCCGACGCGGCACGATTCTAACCACCCAAGCGCTTTCCGCATTTGCTCAGATCCGGAGGGGACCCGAACCGGTACGCCTCAATCACAGACGCACGATCTTGATCCAATGGCCTTCATCACTTGGCTTAAACAGGAAACCCATCTTCTAATCTTAGCGCTCGATCAAAGATCGACGGCGGCGGCGCTAACCCTAATCAGAACAGGCCGGATGGGCCACGCCGCCACGGGCCAACGCGAAGAACAGTAACGGGCTTCGGCCCAACACTATTAGATGATTTTCATGGGTTTTCTTAATTAAAATAATTCCAAAAAATAGTTTAATTTGTTTTAAGCAACAAAAATATCAGGAAAAATCTAAGAAAATTCTCAAAAATACTTTGAGACCTTTTGAACTTAAATAAAATATTTTTAGCAAAACTTTATTTTAACTTTGGATAAATATAATTAGTTTTAACAAAAAGACCAACATACTTAATTTAAAATTAATTCAAATAAATCCAGAAAATCCAATAAATACCAGAAAATCATAAAATACACAAATAACAATAAAATAATATTTAGGCAAATTTTGGGATGTTACAACTAACTATCTTTTGTTCAATAAATATATTCTTTTATTTTTTTTCCACTCCGTATGATTGTGATATTTAATCTATATTGTCATTGTATGCACTAGCGTGATCCTAGACTAGTATGGTATACTTAGGGGGTCCAGATTTGCATATTCAGGTCACAACATAGTTGCACAAAGAGTTTAAGAAGCTAAAGTTGGAAATGGTTCCAAAAGAATTCGTAGCTACATTGGAGGTAAAGCCAAATTTAGAGCATCAGATTCGTGAAGGTCAAAAGGATGATGCAAAAATTAAAAGTATTAAGTCTAAAATGGAGAAAGGTAAAGCTAAAGTTTTTTCATTAGATAATCAAGGTACTATGTGGTTGAAGAGTTTAATTTGTGTACCGAATCATAAGGATTTTAAGCAACTGTTTCTTGAGGATGCTCATGATTCAAAGTACTCGATTCACCCAAGAAGTGCTAAGATGTATTAGAATCTTAAGGAGAGGTTTTGGTTTGCATTGGGTGCCAAATAAGGTAGTGTGAGGTAGAGGTTCTTGGCTTACCTCGAGATTCTAGAATAAGTTTTATGAAGCAATGGAAACTCGTTTGAATTTCAGTACAGTGTACCATCCTCAGATAGATGGTCTGACTAAAAGAGTTAATCAAATTAGGAGGATATGTTAAGAGCATGTGCGTTAGCTTATGCTACTATTGGGATAAAAGTTTGCTGTTTGTAGAATTTAGTTAAAATAACAGTTATCAGGGTAGTTTGTAGATGTCGCCATTTGAAGCGTTATATGGTCATTCCTGTCATACACTATTGAATTGGAATGAGATAGGAGAGCGTCTTGTCTTTGGACCTGATATTCTCAAAGAAGCAGAAGAGCAGATTGCTATGATTAGAGAAAGGTTAAAGGTAGCCCAATCAAGGCAGAAGTGCTATGCTGATAATCACTGAACAGAGTTGAGTTTTTAGCCTGATGATTTTGTTTATCTTAGAGTTATCCCTCTTAAAGGAGTCAGGAGGATTCATGCTAAAGGAAAGTTTGGCCCAAGATTTGTTTGTCCATTCAAATTTTTGAAGCGTAGAGGAGATGTTACTTATCAATTGGAGTTGCATTAGTCATTGGAAGGTGTGCATGATGTTTTCATGTCTCTTAGCTTAAGAAGTATCTTCGAGTGTCAACAGAGCATACATCATTGAAGTCGATTGGGTTGTAAGAGGATTTAACTTATAAGGAGCAATCAATCAAGATTTTGGATGTTGATAATCATAAGATTAGGAGCGAGTCAATTCGTTTATGTAGAGTGTAGTGGAGTAATCACTCTAAGAGTGAAGTCACATGGGAGCATGAGAAAGATCTAAAGTCTGAGTTTATTAGCATGTTTCTTTAGTTAGCCTAATATCTCGGGGTCAAGATTCTGTTAGGGGGAAGGTTTGTAACATCTCAATTTCCGCCTTTGAATTGATTTTATGTATTTTAGCATTTTTAGGATTTTTTAGAAATTTTTATTGCTAATTAAATCTTAGTATGGATTTTCCCTAATACAAAAAGGATTTAATATGATTAGTATTCAAGTGAAAAATTGTGAAAATTATTTTATTTGCATTCTATGTGCTCTAAAGTATTTTGCATAAATTTCTAAGATTTTGCTGAGCCAATTTGCTATTTATTTGGAGCCCATTTAAATTTTATGTATTTTCTAAACGTAAAAAAGTATAAAAAAATCCCAGAAGCTTTTGGGCCGCCATCCAACCCATTTGGCCTATTGCCACAACCCAGCTAGCGGCCCAATGCTATAGTATGGTCCGTCGGCCCATACCCGTGCGAGATGCTAACACGGTCATCTCTTTCATGTCTAAGCAGGACACTGTTTACTTGCGTGTCCGCCATGGACTCTACTACTGCTCCATTTTCTACACGAGTGCTAGGCCAATTTAAGATAGACGTCAAGATCGCCTAGAGCCAAGCAACCGAAGCCCTAACCCTAGAAGACTCAAGTCGTTCCCATTTTGCCGAGATCTGGAAGTCTTCTAGAGCACTGCCACAGGAGACTTCACCTAATATCTTCACCATCAGTGAGCCTCTTTGCCCTTGGTCTACATCATTAGCATCGCTGTCTCATGTTCTACCTCGTGCTTGAATCATCTCGTCAAGAGTGCCGCCGTAGGCCACCGTCGTTGTGGAAGCCATGCCACCACTGCCTTCCTTGGTCTCTATCGTCGCTATCTATCGGGATCCAAATATGCAAATCCGAACCCTCTGTGTATTCAGTACTAGTCCAGGATCACTCTAGTGCACACAGCCTCAATATAAATGAATATCACAATCATACTCAACAATATCATAATAAAGACTTCATCAAATTAAGTATAACTTGTTAGACGACCTTATGGCCCACCTTAAATGAATACGCCTCGCAGGGCTATGACTGAAAAATAAATAAACTGCAGCGAAAATAAATTTATTCGTAGCAACCCTTCAATTTGTCATAGGCAACTGACAAGGTTTGCACCCTAGTTGTCCGCTTCTTTCTGAAACTCCTCCTGAAAAGCAGGCGTGGCCTCCTCTCCAACTAGTGATGTTTTGTGGCAAGGGTGAGTAAATAAAGCACTCAACAAGTTGTGCACAGAATACAAGTTTAATATACTTGTCGACGATCGGGACCGGCGACCGCAGAAAGGGGGGATGCGAGTAGATCGTTCGGGGGCGAGGCCCGAAGTCGTGCTCGTTCGGAGGCGTCTGGCATCGCGGGATGTATGTCGGGGAAGAAGCACTGAACACAAGGTTTATACTGTTTCGAGCCCCCAAGTTCGGGTAACAGCTCTACTCCAGTCTTGCCCTGAGGCGAAAGGTGTATATGCGGTTTTGTGGGAGAATACAAGCGGGGCCCGAGCTAGGAGCCGCTCAGAAACCCAGCCGCGAGGGAGAGTTTGAGCGCCTCTTTTCTCGCTTTCGCCCTCCTATGTTGTTTTTTGGGTGTGTCTTGTGTGCCCTTGGTCTTATCTTCTCTTCTGTCCCTTGGTCGGGGCGATCCATCGCTTTTGTAGCTCTCTGGGAGTCTTGCTGCTTGGTCCCGAGGCTGATGTTAGGCGCCCGCGGCGAGTCGACGGGGGTTGACAAGAGACGTCGATAGTCGCTGAGAGTTGACGGGAGATACAGGGCCCTAGTTCCCGCGTAGGGGCAGGTATAGCGTTGATTCCCACGCAGTGGAGAGTTTTTTACATGAGATAAATAAATTGTTACAGATGTATTTTATTCTGGAGGAAGGGCGTAAAGGTGTAGAGGTCGCGACGTCGAGGTCGAGGGGGAGGGCACTTGCCCTTGCGCCCGAGCCTGAGATCGCTGGTCCCGAACCCGAGCTTCGGGAGAGCACCTCCCAGGTCGGAGACAAGCCCCCGGGCCCGTAGGAAGCTACCGCGAGGCCCCGGGGGATGCTTACACGTGGCGAGGTTACCGATCCCTGACAATACTATATGCATAACTAATTCTAAATGATTGGCTGACATGGTTATTTTGCATAAACAACAGTTAAAAAAGAAACAACAGTTAAAAAAGAATATCATAAATAGATTGAAAAGACAGTAAAACAAATAATAACAATATTAAATTTCTCAGTTATTTTTGAAATAAACCAACTTGTAATCTTAAATCATATTCCAACCTCCATAGGTATACAGCCTCCATTCCCACATTTATTTCAATTAAAAACTAACCCTTAACTGTAATCACCGAGCTATGCTAAATACCACAAGCACGGCTATTCGAATAGGTTTGACACACAGCAGAGGTTATACACTTTTTCCTCAAGATACAACCATACACGACAAAGACGAGTGATTATAATAAAGCCTTTCCAATGCCCTGTCTAAACCCAGTACTACTCGCTAAGGTTTTAACACTGGTGGGATTGGTTACCACATCTAAGGCCCCCCTCTTGCTCCATGTGAGATTACCCGTGCAAGGACTGGTTACCACAACCCGGGACTCACACCACCACTAGTAGTTCCAAAGCCTAGATATAACAAATTAATCAGCCAGTTCTGTCCCATACCAGACTTGTGGTTGTATGAATGACTCAGTTCAAATTCTTCGAAGGTTAAGTCCTTAATTGACCAAGGCAAGACTAACCAAAAATCATCATTAACATAAACCATCATACACCATTAAAAACAATGCGACCGCCCAAATGCCACATTGGCCCACCACAAATGCTTGCCACTTGCCTCAGTCTAAATCATTTTACCACCCTGGTTGTTTTACCATGCACCACGTGCCATCAACAACAAATACATTGTGTGACAACACCCGACACACAAGTTAATTAACATGTTCCATAATTCATTAAGCAAGATTAACCATTTGCACATAAAATGATGACTCGTTGCATGGCTAAGCACACTACATGCGTTCTAGCTACCCACAATGGCAATTATACCTACCAACTAATATGAAACCATTCTAGGGGTGACAAATGACATACGACATTCAATAAGGCAAGGTGGATATATCACAATTGGATGAATAACTATACCCAACATAATTGAAACAAGTAATAATTGAATTAGTATGCAATACTTTGAAACAATATAATGTTTAAGACATGGGTTCAACATGATCAAAACACAACTTACCTTCAAAGAGCTCTGGATCCTGCTCTAGACCTTGTTCTTGTGCTAGCTCCTCGATCACGAACTCACTGAGCACCTCGACGTCTATGCGAAATGAGCAAGAAAGTAATAAATTCCAAAAATAGAGAGAAAAATCAACTCCAAAAATTAAATAAAATTCACAAATAAATAGATCTTAATTTTAGAAATTTTTAGAAACTAAAATCACCTCAATCGGAGTTGGTATGAGGGAGAAAGAGCTAATCAAACGTTGAAATAAAAGAAAAATCAAAAAAATAAAAAATCCAAATTAATCAAATTATTTTATACTGGAAAATAGCATTTATGATATCATTCTGATGTCAGCATAGAAATTGATTTTTGGCCAAATATTTTTTCGCAAAAAATTGATTTATGACGTCACGGAACATGTGGCAGCACCACGGCCTGACATGTGGACCAATATATGGTCGACGCGTGGCGGCGGTGCATATGCTTGGTCTACAATTCGGCTCTGGTCTATGGTGAACCACAGTACAGTGCTTATGCACCAGATGTCACAAGCATGACGTCAATTGAATACGTGGCTGCTCCAGAAGTGGACGCGTGGCTCTAAGCGGCTTTCAATCTGGACCATCCAGATCAGATCGAATGGTGGCGACCTCGCACATGGCTACCCCGGTGCTTGACACTTGGCACAATCTAGGCCACACAATGCGCAGCGGACGGATGAGATTTACCATAGCGACTCGACCCTGATCTACTGCGGAGGCGACACACAGCTAGATCACGGTCATACATGCTAAATCCGATGGCTACGAACACGCGGGAAGGCGAAGTAGCAGCGACTACATGGCTTTGCCAGCGATGGACACCTAGCATCCATCCGTTGGCTAACACAGATCCAACGGCCCCCGCTATACTCGAGGCGTAGGAGGCGTGGCACAATCGAGACCGCATGCAGATGATCCAACGGTTGAGGATCTCAAGCGACGGTGATGGCAGCGCGACAGTGAAGTCTTACTGGAGAGGAAGACTATGACTTGGTCGACGACGTTGCAAAGCAAAACTGACGACGTTAACTGGCGCAATCGATGCGTCGTGAAGAGGTGGTTTCGGATCTGGGTGAGAACGTGTCGAAGGACGACGGACAGCGGCGAAAACGATGAAGAACAACGATAGCTTCTCCATGATCTGCGACGAGCTCGTGTTGTCCACTGGCGATGTCTCAGCTAGCGTGTCTTGACCAAGATGTGCGGCGCGAGATGGGGATTACAATGCGGCTGGTGGTGGCTTAAATAATGGCCTACGGAAGCGTGAACGGCCCAAAACACGAAGTCCGAGATCTCCAGAAAAATGGTAGCATGGAGGATTTCGTTGAGATACGGGCGAAGCTACGTGGAGATATCTCAGGCGAACACGTGGCACCATCCGACGGCTCACACGCGCAAGCGACGCGGCGAATTCTTGAGCGACGTATTTCAATCCAACGCTCAGAATCAAGGCAGCTAGGTTTGATGGCTAAGCGGGCCGGCGTGGGTCGCAGCACAGAGGAAGAACTGGCTGGGTCCACTGGGCTCAGCCTAGCACTATTGAAAACATTTTTAATGATTTTTCTAATAAAATAAATCCCAAAAATAGATAAAACCCAAATAAATAGCAAAAATACCTGAACAATTCAGGAAAAATTTTAGAAAATATTTTAAAGCATTTGGAACTCATATAAAATATTTACAACAAAAGTCAATAATTTAATGAAATATGATAAGATGCTTAAATCAATAAATACAAAAATAAATTAAATAAAATCCAGAAGATTCATAAAGGCATAAAATTCATATTAAATCCATAAAATGCAAAAATTGGGATGTTACACTGTCGATCGCCATTGCCCATGATACTTGCCTCACCAGCTTCACTGCGATGAGTGCTTTTGGATGGTATTACCCGATGGTCACCGAAGCTGTCGTAGCTCGCTGCCGAAGACCATAGGTCTTTGTGCCCCTCCGTGCTGACGTGGTGTCGACGTGTCACCGACATGGGGTGCCTCGTGATGCCACGTAGTGCTCAATCATCAGCCATGAAAGCCCTTAGATGGGGCCCACGTGTTAGTGAAACGTGCCCATGAGCCAGGTCTACGATGGACCATAGCAGTGAGTGTGTGGACTTGGTCTATGGACTAGTGACCCACATGTCAGCTTCTTAGGATTTTAGAAATTCGAAAAATCAATTTTTAATGTAAAAGGGGCATGTCTCACATTTTAGTCTCATGGGAGAAAATATTTTGGGAATATTCTATTTTATTTCTCTTTTTCCATATTTCATTCTTCGGTGAATCTTTCAAGAGTCCGTTATTCTTTTAAGAACTTCGATTTAGCCTATTAAATTTTTTAAATTCAAGCTCTACACTTTGATGAATTTTGTTTGATTTTTAGATTTTTCTTGTTTCTAGTTTGTGTCTATTTTGGTTTGCCTTTCATTTCGCTTAGTCATTGAAGTTCTGGGAGCATAAGAAGGTGAAGAGATGACTCAAGTTCAAGGTCCAAATCAAGATTAGTAGTTCTTCCAAGGCATGTTTTGCTTTGATCATGTTGAACCCAGCTTTACAAATTATATTATATTTTATTTTAATTTATTGCATGTTATTTCAAGTAATACCTATTTTCATGTAATTTGGGAATTTGTTATTCAACCTATTTGAATTATACTTACCTTATCATTTGCTATGCCATGATTATTCGTCACCCTAGGATAGATAATTATTAGTTGGTTGCTAATATATACCAACGTGGGTTGGTTAGATAGTGCTTAATACGCTTAGCCATGCTACGAACAATTGATATCTTTTGAAAGTGCAAATTCATAGTTGACTAATGATGTATGGAACATGTTTATGAAAAGAGTATGTCTTGTGTTGTCACCCAATGATGTTGAATTGTTAATGGCATGTATTGCATGACAATCAACTGGGCTTGTAAATGATTTAAATTGAGACAAGTGGCAAGAGGTTGTGTGCCAGGTTGGGTTTGTGTGACATTGGGTTGGAGATTCAATGTGAATCATTGATATTGGTTACTAAAATTATTTAGAAATCTTGCCTCAGTCAATTAAGAACTTAAGTTTGTAAACCATTGAGCCGGGATAATCATACAACTACACGTATGTTATGGGTCAGACCTATCTCAGTAAGTTACTGAGTCTTGACTTACGATGTCTCAAGAGAAAACTAAGCTGTGTATGCAGTTGGGGAAGATGTGTATGTAATATCTAAAAAAAAATTAATTCGAGATGTTGTGGGCTGTTTTGGGGTTAGTGTGGGTCTTGAGGGCTATCTTTGGGCCTCCGAGGGAGATTTGGGTTGGTGTGGGCTGATTCTGGGCTGTAGGTGGAGCGTCTTGGCCCATGGGGGTTTCCCTAACCCTAGCCCACTCTCCCCTTTCACCCCCAAGGCAACCCACCTCCCCTTCTAGTCGCCCCCTCCCCTTCGAGCAGCCTCCCCTCCCTGCGCCCTCTCCTCTCCCTGCCCCCCTGCGCCCCTCCCCTTCCTAGTGCTCCTCCCTCCCGACGCCCCTCCTCCCTCATGGCGTCCCCCATTCAGGTTTGAGTTATTTTATGGACCTGTTTTGGTGATTTTATTGATAGAATTTCAGGTTTTTGTGAAGTGATTAGATTGGTTTGGGGAGAATTTGTATTGTGGGGCGAGATCTGGGTTCGAGCAGTGTTGATCTGAATCTTAGGGCAGAGATTAAAAATAGTTTCAGTCGTTTCCAGATGGGTTAGCTGCTGGGAAAGTTGTAGACAATCATCTTAAGTTTATTTAGAGACCAAGATCACGAATTTTGGTTTGGTAGTTTAAAAGTTATGGCTGTTTGACTAACTGTTGTCCAGAATCTGCCTCTACTGGAAGCAGTCGCGGAAAGCAGAAGAGTAGGGCTATCTAGAAGTTGAATTAATTTTTCTAACGACCAGATTAAGTTATGAAATTTCCTGTAGATTTCTGAAATGTCATCCTTTACTTCATTTGGATTTGTATAAAATTAGTTATACTATTTTGAAGTATGCTGTCCAGTGTGGTAGTAGATTGGGTTTCAGGGCTAAATGATTTATTTGAGAAAGTTGGCTAACTGGAAATATGTGGGTAATTTTAGTATATTCATAAAGTTCTTGATCTCTGAGGTTTGGGTTATTAGGGTGGAACTTATAACCTTTAGACCATCGGGTCAGAAAAGGGGCGGTTTAGTTCGCCAAGCGAGAAAGTTATTAAAATTGGGGTAGGGCGTAGGTTCGATGTTGCTAAATTTATTTCCTATACGGTGATTGCATTGTTGAGTTGTATGCAATTTATTTTCAGGTGGTGTGACTATAGGAGTGGCCTCAACCCCGCGTCACTCCGCTCCTCATGGTTAAGGCAAGTGCATGGTAGAATGATATTTTGGTTGTGAAATGAATTGTTGTTTAGATTGATAAATATCACCTTACTGTTTTATATGATTAATGTTAATCATTGTCATTATTTAAGCTTGTGCTCTTGAGATGATGATATTGAGTACATGATGTGGATGGTCACTTGGGAATTGTTGCTACGTGGTGATTGGTTATTGAAAAGTGTTGCATCACTTGCATTCATATAATTAAAAGTGCATATGAGCCAGGTCGGTAAAAGAGTCATATAACTAATCCGGAGTGCATAGGCTAGGTCGGTGAGAAAGGTATATGACTTAACCTGAGTGCTCTTGAGTAAGACCTACTTCGGTAGGCCCCTCCACTAGGATGGAAGGGAATGAGAGTGTGACATCGACGGGTGTACACTCAAGCTATACCGGTATAAGCTATGAAATGTGCATATGAGCATACAAGCATATTTGCATTGCATAGCATTGCTAATGATGAATGATGGCTAATGTGATGATTGTGATAAATGGTTATGTGGATGAGTCGTGAACTTATCCAATAATGACTAATGTGATAAATGTGACAACTGGCATGATATTGTTTCTTACATATTGGTTGAGTCGTGGATTCACCCTTGCTAGATTTAAATGTGATAATTGGTTGTTATTGTTTTATTATGCACTTTGCTGAGTTTTAGACTCACGCTTGTTTATTGAATTGTTTTTAGGTGCACTGAGAGCGGCATATGGGAAGGGAAAGTAGCACAATCACGTCACATGAAAAATCTACCACCCTTCAATGTTCTCTAGTACTTAATCTTGAATAGATCATTGGATTAAATTTAGACTCTCCCAACCTTGGAATATGTTTAATAAAACTGTCAATGTGAAAGGTTATTTGGTTATTTGTATGTTACTGTTGAGGTTATATCAGATGAAAATTATGGCCATGGATAGCCTATTGTTAAACTATGTGATGGCGTTAGGCTTTGCCATGTTAAATTATGCTGGTGGTCTATGTTAATGTCATGAGACAATCAAGTTTAGTTTGTTGTTATTCCTTCCATTGTAATTACTTATGAGTAATCTTTAGTTGGTGTTTAAGGTTCATTTGTCAATTGTTCTAGTGATTGATTAGTTTGTTTGGAGTAGTTAAATGAGGAGAAGTCTTGCTGAAATTTATGGGTAAATTGGTTAAGTTTTAGCAAAATAGTATGATGTTGTGGCATTCAGGGCACGTGAGATGCTGGGGTGTTACAGTGTAGCAGTGACTCCACATCTTGAATAGTGATTGTCCTTAGTCCAATGATGAGTTCCTTTTATTTTTTTTGCTTTGTGTGAGGGAGGAATAGCTCACCAGGCTCATCGGGAATGTCTATGTTGGGATAGAGTTTCTGAGAGGATTTGTATGATCTTTTTAGTCGCACGTCGATTGGTATGTGTTTTGGTTGACATTATAAGATTGATCATATTTTGTGGGTAAAGTGCGTAACCTCTATAGAGTATATAATCTTTTCGAATAGCTGTGTCCTCAGTTATGGACAATGCTCTGGAATTTCACATAGGGGTTAGATTTTATAAAACTAAACTTGGGAAAGTGAGGTTGTGTGCCAATAGAAGTTATGGAAATCAGTTTAGGTTATGTGCCAGTTTATTTTGAGAAATATCTAAGAAGTTTTATTTATTATTGCTATTTTCTTTATTGTTGTTTTAATCTATTTATGGTATTCAATTAAAAATGCCACTTTACTGCAAAATAACCATATCAGCCATTCTTTTTGGAAGATGCCTTGAATGTTGTTATTGTATACTTGCATTTTATGCACAACTTGTTAAGTGCTTTATGTACTCACCCTTGCCACATCAAATCCATCAGTTAAAAAAGTTTACACCTGCCATGGAGGAGTTCCACGAAGAGGTGAGTTACTAGGAATCGAATCTTGTCATATGCATGTGGTATGTTGATAGGTTATCCGCTGATGTTTTCCATTCTGCTGCTGCTTTTCTTAGAGTTAAATCCTTGTGAGGTATAATAAATGTAAAGTCGACTTTAAGATCATTCAACTATCTTCTTATCTAATAAATATAGTATTTTATTATGTTTCCGCTGTGTATGATTGTGATATTACATCTATATTGCTACTATGTGCACTAGCATGATTCTAGACTCGTGCATTATATACAGAGGGTCCAGATTTACATATTCGGTCCTGACAGACATGCCCATCCATTTGTGTGAAGCTTTTGGCCTTGATCTCATTCCTTCATGCTAGCATTGGAATGAAATACCCCCTTGCTCTGTACTGAACTAAGGAGAAAAAAATTACAATATAAGGGTTCATCAACCTTCAAGCAGGGAGGTGAGCAAGAGAGGGGACGACAGAGGGTTGGTGATTCCTGTTATTAGGAGGAGGCCACATCACTAGAAGTTTTGTAAGGGGCGATGCTGGCTTCTGGACATAGTGTCCCCGTCATAACTTCCTCTTACCATTTCCTTTTACCGTTGGACCTCACTTAAGAACCCATCTCCCACCCGTCAGATCTGCCCTCCAAGTGGCACAACACTCTCGTTCGATGTGGGCAGCACTAGGAGGAGGGGCTATAGAAGTGGCTGCAGTGCCTCACTCCTTTGTCTGTTGTAGCACCATGACACCCTATTTTGGAGTTTGCAACAGAACATCCATTTGATTGCAACAAACCAATGTGGGAACTGCCCAAATTGCACTTGGTTTAATTGAGCGGCCGGCTGCCCATTTAGATGACAGCTAACATACGCTCGCACAAGAGCTAGGCACATGTTAATTCACATTTATATGACAAACAACACAGTCACAATCTCAATTAAAACAAAAGCAACTCCGATAGTACCCAGTATGTGTCTCAAGACGATGCCCAAGATCAACACACATATTGTTGCACGACATCTCTATCATCACACAATACATAGAGAGTGCAAGTTTTAATGCGAATTACAAGTCTCATACATCGAGTGAACCATATCAGAAATTAAACTTGAGGACCATACAAAGACAAGTCTATATGCTCTCGAACCAAAGATCACTAGCTAGAAACTATCCATGGTTTAGCTAGCGAAGTAGACATAGAGTTCGTAGCGGATATAATCATCATAAAAGCAAAATAATAGTGGCTCCATTGCCCATAAGACACCACTATCGCTATCTTGGCCAACCAACAACTACTCATCCCATTCGCCAACATCGGCGAGGTAAAAATAGCCATACACGGCCTCATTCTCACCTGCAAAACTTCAACAACAAACACATGAGTACGAAGGTACTCGCAAGTCTTATACGGATCATAGAGCACAAGGATAATGCATATGGTTGTAGCAAGGACATGAAAGGCCACAAGTTAAGTAGTATTTGCAAAAAAGCATAACTTAACAACTAGAGAGTAATGTATAAGCAACCTTAGTCCTATTTGACTTCTATGAACAACTAGCACATACCCAAACATCCCTCATGACACCATCATGTTTCACCTTCCAAGCTCATCATAAAACAACACGTGACACTACGATGATGTCCAATGAACATTAAGCTTTGTCATAACCAAGAGCACGGCTATTCGAATAGTTCTTACACCCTGCAGGGGGTACATCTTTACCCACATGACACGAGACCACCGGCCACACCACCCGTCGGCCGCAAGCAATGATTCACATAACAACCTTTTGCATACTAACCCCAAGCATTTGTGCTCATGCCGAATATGCAGAGATGACTAGGTCCACCGGGGACACCCCTAGGCACCTCACCCACACACCAAACCCACAAGTCAAATAATCCGGGTAACTTATGGTACTTAGCTCATCCATCCCATATATGGATATGTGGTAAGTACGGAGAGTGCTTAAGACAACGGCACCAACGATCGGTCCTTAATCGACTCAAGCGGGCCTATGGCATTCGAGACTCCATTCCCAAATAACCCTAACTACCCGCCCAAGTCTCACACTTTCACCTTTTATGCAAGTCTTTCAAATTATCATGAGTGAACCAACATTTTCTTTTTCAATTACCATGTTTCAAACCCGTACCATCCCGCGATAACTACCAATTGCTACAAAGAAAAGACCATCAAAAAACCTGGATTCCATACCAAGACCTAGAGCATGCCAAAGCATCTAACGCGACCATTAGCATAAGACAAACTACCCATGCTAAGAGTTATCATGTGTATGGTAAACAATATCAGGGAATGGGAAATGCAACAATTAGGAGCTATTCGCGATATAGATATATAACATAAAAACCCACATGCATAATATTATAATATAAGTCACATTGATCCAAAATATAGGAGAAATATGTTCGATCCTTGCCTTGTGTAGCAGCTGGTTCCTCCTCAAAGTTCTCTTCACTCACGGTCACCGGGTCAACCTCGTTGCTCTACGGTACGTCGGGCTCTAAACGAATGCAATGATGCAAAATTAGAATGATGCCATTGATGTAAATTCGCATTTATGAATATGAGAAATGAACAAGATGAACTTCAAGAAGTTGCATACAAAGTTTAGCAATAAAGGACTTTATCGGAGTTCTTTTATTTGGAAAAACATCATTCAATTGAGTTATACACAATTATTAATTTGCTGCAAATTATGCTTTAAGAAGCGTGCAACTCAAACCACAAATCAAAAGAACGAACACTAAATAAAAGGAAAACAAATTTTTTCATATAAATGATCATTAGCGCTTAATATGGCCTAACTCCAAATTGTTCAAAATGATATTATTTTTGCACATCAAGCAAGGATATAACATTCTAAGGTCATAAGATTTGGTTTCGTTAATTTGAGTATCGTTTGCGAAAGTTACGGCCATTTGAACATTTTGCCGATTGCATGTTCAGACAACGAGCAAATGGTGCAAACCCAGGTAAAATATAAATATTTTTGTATATCTATGATCCTTCCAATCCCAGGAGAGCAGCTAAAAAGGTTTCACTCAATTTTGAGCTCATTTGACCCATATTTTAACCATTTGAATCTTGCATGTTAGTAAGGTTTTAAACAAAAATTTTTTTGATGCAACAATACATTCAATTCAAAATATTTTTACAGAAATAGAACATCTAGGCTAGCAGGAACCTATGTGATTTATTTCATGATTTATGGAACTGTGAATTATATAGTTACTTCATATCACCTACAAGGAGACAATACTTCAAACTCTAATTAAAATATCTTTCTGCAAGTAACATATGAAATTTTATTGCAGATTCTAACTCCTTATTTCATAACTCAAATTTATAAATAGATTTTGATTCATTTGGATGCTCCTAGCAAAAAATACGAAGGTTTGAATCGGTAGAAGCAAAAAGAAAAATTTTATTGTTTAAGGATGGATTCAAACCCATGACCTGCCGATTGGAATTGAGCTCTTCAACCACTGAGATAACATGTTGCTTGTGACTAAGCTAGGCACAAAATTATTTGAGGCTTACCTATTGCTAGCCCTAGACCTTGACGGGAACGACAATGGCGCTGCCTTTGGTTGCTAGAAATGGCTGGGGAGTGTGAGCAACAAAAGGATGGTTCGGCTGAGGCAGTCTATGGCGACGGTGGCTGGAGAAGCAGCTCCCACGCTCGGCTACTGGAAAGCCGGAATCCTCAGCAAGGTTGCTCAGCGAGCTGCATGCAGTGCGTGAGAGATCATGAGGAAAGGGCATGTCAACTAAGTGCGCAAGGGAAAGGGCTAGCTCACCTGAGTGTTTTACCTACGGTTGAAGGGCTCGCTGCCCGGTCCCCAGCTTTAGCCGAAAACGGTAGGAGGAGGGAGAGCAGCGAGCAAAAGAGAGGAGAGTGGCTAGGGTTTCAGCCCGGGAGTACATAAGGCAAGGGAGAGCTCGGAGCACCGACCAGCTTCCTCAATCGGCGGCAGCCAGGTGGATTCACTGTCCATGGCGTCCAATTGGGGAAGAAGCAGAGAGGAGGTCGGGGATGACAGGTGGGACCAAGAACGAAGAAACTTTTGAATTTCTAGCCCATTTCTTCTCCCTCTCTTCTTCTGCTTAATTGAGGGTCCAAACAACTCTAAAAAATCATCCCAATTTTTGTGGATCACGTAGAGACATTAGAGAGCACACTAAAGTTGGTTTTACTCAGAAAGCATTTGTAAATTAAGTATGCAAATTCACACAATGTGGCTGTTTCTGAAATTTCAAGACTTAATTTGAGCACCCAAATGATCTCCTAAAATATGGGAATAAATTCCTAAATTCACTATTTGCAGTGGGTAACAATACATAAATAACACACAGGTCATGTTATATGGTGAAAAATTGAGTTGCTTCACAACGTACCAATTTGCACTAAAATCAACATTTCAAAAATTGAATTTGAATGTATGCCAACACAAGATTAAATGTCCAATGATGCTTCATGTATGCTCATGATGATTATGGATGCATCTTTGGTTTTGAGGCTATGACAAATCTCCCCCCCCCCCCTTAAAAGAATCTCGTCCTGAGATTCAAGCTAAACCGGGAAGGAAGGAAGGTAGATAACGTTACTAAACACTTGCTCGAACTTGAGAAGAAAGGTCTCACTAAATGATCAGACCTAGGGCAGCAAGAAGGTAAAGGTGATACATCTATCTTATTTAAGGCCATATTCACCTAGACGAGTTCTTAACTTAGAGAGATTCTATGAGTTAAAAGGTAAGGCCGAAGGGAAGTGCTCATATGAATGTGATGATATATGGTGCGTAGAAAGTCATAACATAATCATTCACATACCGGAGAAGAGATGTGGATACTCGATACGAATTTGATCTTCTCGTTCTCATGTAGCTTCACTTTGGTGTGATTGTTCCATTGCACCTTGACAAACTTAACATCCCCCTTTCTCATCTTTTGTTCAAACTTCTCTAGAATACGAATAGGATGCTCATAGCATGAGAGGTCGGGTTGGAGATGTAGATCTTCCAAACGAGTTCCTTCGGTCGGAACTCGTAGGCACTTCTTCAATTGGGAAACATGGAACACATTGTGGATAGAGGATAAAGAATTCGGAAGCTCCAATTGATAGGCCACAGCTCCCCGCCTTGCACTAATTCGGAAAGGTCCAATAAAGCGAGGTGCCAACTTTCCCTTGACTTGAAAACGATGGGTTCCCTTAAACGATGTGACCTTGAGATACACATGGTCTCCAACCTTGTAGCTTAGCTCACGCCTATGGCGATCGGCATAGCTCTTTTGGCGATATTGAGCCTCGCGGAGACGCTCACGAACAAGCTTGACTTGCTTTTCGGCCTCCATAACCAACTCTGGACCAAACAAAGGTCTTTCGCCGGTTTCGGACCAATTGATAGGAGTTCTACAAGCTCTTCCATACAAGGCTTCAAAAGGAGACATCTTGATGCTTGATTGATAACTATTGTTATAGGAGAATTCCGCAAACGGCAAGCAAGTCACCCAATCTCTGGCATATGTGAGTGCACAAGCTCGTAACATGTCTTCATGAATTTGATTCACCCTCTCGGTTTGGCCACTAGTTTGAGGATCATATGTGGTGCTAAAATGAAGATTAGTTCCCATAGCTTCATGAAGACTTTGCCAAAAGTGAGAAACAAATTGAGAGCCACGATCGGAGACAATAGATTTTGGAACACCATGAAGGCAAACAATTCGAGAGAGATATAACTCCGCATATTGCTTGGTAGGGAAAGAGGTCTTGACGGGGAGAAAATGTGCCGATTTGGTTAACCGGTCTACAATGACCCATATAGAATCATACCCTTGACGAGCCTTGGGTAGGCCGGTGATGAAATCAATTCCAATGTCTTCCCATTTCCAAGATGGAATAGGCAAGGGTTGAAGTGTACCCACGGGCTTTAGATGCTCGACTTTCACCCTTTGTCAAACATCACATTCGGCAACACACCTAGCAATCTCACGCTTCATGCGTGTCCACCAAAATCTTTGTTTGAGGTCTTGATACATTTTGGTGCTTCCGGGATGGATAGATAATTGAGAACTATAAGCTTCATCAAGAATTAATCATCTCAAATCCTTGTCCTTAGGGACCACTACTCTCTTTCCGAACCATAGAACACCATCTTCATCGGTGGTAAAACAATTAGCTTTGCCCTCCTTCATAGTCATGAATTCGGGCCATTCCCTTATCCTTCTTTTCAGCTTCTTTGATTTGATCAAATAGGTTAGATTTCACTTGAAGGGCAGCAAGCGAACCATCTTTGGTCATCTCAAGACCAAGTTTCCGAAACTCACCACAAAGGGTGCTCAAACCGGGCTCGACTATCAAACAATTGCATCTAGATTTATGACTCAATGCATCGGCTACTACATTGGCCTTGTCGGGATGATAGTGAACCTCCAAAACATAGTCCTTGATTAACTCAAGCCATCTCCTTTGCCTCATGTTAAGATCGGCTTGAGTAAAGATGTATTTGAGACTCTTATGATTGGTATAGATATTGCAATGATTTCCAAGAAGGTAGTGCCTCCAAATTTTTAGAGCATGAGCAACGGCTGCAAGCTGTAAATCATGAGTAGGATAGTTTTCTTCATGAACCTTCAATTGACGAGAAGCATAGGCCACAACTCGGCCTTCTTTCATGAGAACACAACCGAGACCGATACGAGAGACATCACAATAAACATCAAAGCTCTCATGGATATTAGGTTGAGCAAGAACAGGAGTGGTTGTGAGACATGATTTCAAAGTTTGGAAAGCTTCTTCACATGCATTAGACCATTCAAAAGAAACTCCTTTCTTTAACAACTCGGTCATAGGTTTTGCTATCTTGGAAAAGTTTTCAATAAACTGGCGGTAGTAACTGGCAAGTCCAAGAAAACTTCTTATGTCGGTAACACTTTGCGGTTGCTTTCACTTGAGCACATCTTGCACCTTGCTTGGGTCTACTGCAACACCATTCTCGGAAAGGGCATGAACAAGGAAAGCCACTTCCTTAAGCGAAAACTCACATTTGTTAAATTTCGCATAAAGGCGATGCTTCCAAAGTTTTTCAAGAACAATGTGAAGATGTTTGGCATGCTCTTCTTCGGTCTTGGAGTAGATGAGAATGTCATCGATAAAGATCACAACAAAGGCGTCAAGTTCCTCCATGAAGATAGAATTCATCAAGTACATGAAATAGGCCGGTGCATTAGTTACGGCAAAGGACATAACGGTATACTCGTAGAGCCCATAACGAGTAGAGAAAGCAGTTTTGGGAATGTCCTTCGCTCGAATTTTGATTTGGTGATAGCCTAACCTCAAATCAATTTTAGAGAAGAAACGAGCACCGAACAATTGATCAAACAATATATCAATCCGTGGAAGAGGATACTTGTTCTTAATAGTGACCGCATTTAACGAACGGTAGTCAACACACATCCGCAAACTATGGTCCTTTTTGACAAAGAGAGCTGGGCATCCCCATGGTGAGGAGCTCGGACGAATGAATCCCTTCTCTAGAACCTCCTTAAGTTGCTTCTTCAATTCCGCCAATTCATTTGGTGGCATCCGATACGGTCTCTTGGATATTGGAGCCGTTCCGGGCAATAGCTCAATGAGAAACTCAATTTCCCGGTCGGGAGGCATCCCCGATAATTCCTCTGGAAAGACATCTGGATACTCACATACCACCAGAATTGTCTCTATCTCCTTGATTGTGGTGCCTTCAAGAGTATAGAGTAGAGGACCACTCTCATCGATATGAAGGATGACCCGTTTGCCAGAAGGATTTCGAAGAGAGATCGATCTTGAAGCACACTGAAAGATCGCTTCATGCTTAGACAACCAATTCATCCCTAAGATGACGTCCAACCCCTTGGTGTCGATAACAATTAAGTTTGCAAGAAAAGGAATTCTATGAATAAGAACTTGTGCACTAGGAATGATTTTATCGGTGCAAAGCTCGGCACCCGGTGCTTCTATATGATAAGGAGTGGGCATAACATGGATTGGCAACTCATGATGCATAACAAAACTCTTCTTTATGAAGGAATGAGAAGCTCCGGAATCAAATAATACTATTGCGGGATGAGAGTTGATGGAAAGCGTACCCACAAACAACTCGATATCCTTGCATGCTTCTTCGGTGGTGATATGGTTGACACATCCACGCTTCGGGGGTTGATTGCTCCTCACTCCTTGGCATGGTGGTAGCGGGGGTGGTGGTGGGGGCTGCCTTGGTGCAATAGCTACACCGCATTGCTTCGGAGAGGAGCAATTCTTGGCGAGATGCCTCTTCCCGCCACAATTGAAACATGGCCCTCTCACAGCACCTTGGAGGGACCGCCTTGTTGAATGGTAAACCTTTGGGGTTGCCCTTGTGGAGGAGGAGGGTGACAAAACACCCACATGGGCTGCGGCGGGGCAGCACCCGGCATGCAAGGTGGAGGAGGTGTCCTGGCACGCGGGCGTTGCAAGCTACCGCCCGCCGGAGGCGGCGCAGCCCGCTTGCGGTTCTACGCCTCAAGGTTCTTCATCTTGTGCTCGGCTCGGATGGCTTTGTCCACTATGTTGTTGAAGTCAATGAAATCCGTGGTGGACAACTTGTCTTGCATCTCCTTCGAGAGACCATTCATGAAACGGTCTTGCTTCTTTTGATTGGTAGAGACTTCCTCGGGGCATATTGTGCAAGATGATTGAAAGCATGCACATATCCCATGACATCCTTGCTTGAGGCCAAGGAATTATTGCTTCTTGGTATCCATCACACCTCTAGGGATGTGGAAAGCACGAAAGGCCATGCGGAACTCGGCCCAAGTGAAGCGATGACCCTCCGGTGCATAGCAAGAAAGCTTTGCCACCAAGCACCGGCGGCTTCTTGGAGTTGATGTGCAGCAAGGAGAACCTTCTCATGTTCTCTGCACTGAATGAGTCCCAAGGTTTTGCTCAATGGTGTGTAGCTAATGGTGTGCATCGAGGGGGTCCTTTGCACTTGTGAAGATTGGAGGACTGGTACGAAGGAACTCCGGATATCCATGATCTTGATGCTCGGCTCCACCTCCACCGCGGGGAGCGGTGTTTTGGGCAATGATACCAAGACACTACAAGAATCAGGGAAAAATTCGTGGGCCAAAAACCCACGAATTTAAGCTAAAACCCACGAATTTAATTTAAATTTGTGAGCAAACCGTCGAATTTAGTTCACGAATTTAACTCGACGAAATTAATTAATTAAATTCGTGGGTACCCACGAATTTAAGTTAAATTCGTGGGTTTCTGCTAAGCCCACGAATTTAATTGGGTTTCTGAGTTAAATTCGTGGGTTTAATAAACCCACGAATTTAACTGTCATTTTTACAAATATATATATATATATATATATCCAAATGTATGTATTTATATATATATGTATCGCACTCAATACATATATACATATATCCAAATGTATGTATTTATATATATATATATATGTGTATGTATGTATGTATCGCACTCAATACATATAACAACTAAAGAAGAAAAGAAAAGGCAAAAAGAAAATTGAAACTAAAAATTGCTAAGCGAAGAATAAATAAGAAGGATCATCTATTTTGTTCAAATCTGATCAGAAACACTAACACAAAAGACAAACTCCACAATGAAGTTAAAGCGAATGAAGAATTAACAAACGAGACACCAAACCTATTACCAGTACTAAAATACTGAAACCAACATTTTAACTCTTCAAAACCGGCTTAAAACTAAGTCTCCGAAATGTACAAAATTTCGGCATGACCTCTCTTGTAAATAGGACATCCACTCAGCAGATAAAAAAATATTTGCAGTTATAATATATATATCAATCACTCAAACCAGAAGGAGACATTCTAGAGATCCTTAGATAATCCAATCACACATCCAACGGCAATTTGTAAACTACGCAATGACGTACAACACATTACAACCGCAATAGATACAATCCGCAGTCCATTAAAATAAGTCCATCACAATAAGTCGATCACAACGTATCCATCACAACAAGTTATAAAGTACAACAGTTATACACCAATCGAGCTCACAATAGAATTCATGCCTCGGGGTTGTTAGAGTTGTGGGCGCTACCACCACCGTCGTATTGTTGAAGATGTCTTTTATGATGTAAATCGTTAGAAATGCGTCTTTGGAGGGCGTGACCTAGAAACCTGCAAGTTCAAGATTAACTTAGGTTGTGCTACAAGTAACATTATGCTGATTCACATGAATGTCAATATGAGAATATCAATAGTACTATTCAACCAAGACACAATATGAGAATATCAATATGACAGGTCAAGCTAAACAAGAACAGATACTATATATAAGAACTACACGTACGAGCTAGTCAAGATATGCTGCAATAATCATATGAACATCAATCTCATATTCAATGAAGTATCAAAGTAATACTCTCTAGTATTAACATAAGGCCAAGATTACAACTAAAATTACTTAATTCAACTTCCAAAGACCCCAATTGCATCACCGAGTATTCAAAAGATAACAAGCAGTGAAAATAGTTCAAAGAAGCAATTAAGAGTTTTGGTAGTCATTTTAAGAGTTCAATATACAAAGTACAAATATGAAGCATTCTACAAGGATAAACAATCAGATTGTACATGGGCAAACAACATTCTACAAGGATGCCATATAAAGCATTTAAAACATAAGTTCACAATTGAACAAGTTGTCTTAAGATAACTTTTCAATTCCAAGAAGTCAGCACAATATAAGGTTCGAAATCAAAAAGTTATTGACAGAAAGAAAAAATCAAATAGCACGTAATGGGTTAATAATTTGGTAAACCATCACTTATCTACAGGAGCACAGCAATGAACTTTCATAAGCACACAAGTTAACCTTTTCAAGTATGAACATTGAGATGATTTGTGCAAGGTTTAAGAAAGAGTTGCTTAAATATCCTAAAATCGACTCAGTTGTGCATTTCAACAAAAATTATCACTTTTGCAAGAGATTACTAAGATTGATATATACTAAAAGAATGAACTAGATTTCCTACTAAGTATATGTCCATCCATTGCACACGTAATCTCATATTCAATGAAGCATATGTAATCTCATATTCAAAGAATGAACTAAAGTTCCTACGGAAGCATATGTTCCTAAATTTGAGCAAGAGAAAGGAAGGGATGGGACAGGTAGCTCACCAAGTCATCAAACTACACAACAAAGTTCAAGCTAACGAAAAATTAACAAACGAGACACCAAACCTACTACCTCTACTAAAAGACCGAAACCAACCTTTCAACTCTTTAAAACCGGCTTAAAACTAAGTCATTGAAATGTACAAATTTTGGCATGACCTCTCTAGTAAATAGGACATCCACTCGCAGACAAAGAAACATTTGCAGTTATAATACATATACCAATCTCTCAAACAAGAAGGAGACATTCTAGCAGATCCTTAGATAATCAATCACACATCCAAAACGGCAATTTGTACAAGAATTGACAAACTTAGCTCGTGTCGCAAACTTATAATATTTTCGAGCGCGCTTGGTGGCGGGCGGGCGGCACCCGCGTGCGGCGGCCGGCGGCGAGGGGCTGGCGGGCACGGGCATGTGGCGGGACACTGCCGGCAGCGCGTCGTGGCGAAGCGGCGTGGCGCGGCGCGGCGCCCGGCAGCGTCATGGCGAGCGGCCATGGGCGGGCGGTCGGCCGGGTTGCGCGCTGGCGGAGGGCGGCGGCCGGGCAGGCGGCGGCGAAGTGGCGGCGGCCGGCAGCTTGTGTGGCCGACCGAGCGAGGGGCGCGGCGGCGGCCGGGGCGGCGGGGGCGGGCGGCGGCCGGCCGGCGGGTCTCGGGCGCCGAGCGGCAGCTACGCCGGAGGGAGGGCGGGTGGGTGGCTCGGCGGCCGAGTGGAAGCGCGCAGGGGCGGGCGGGCGGCGAAGCGGGCGGGCGGGCGGCAGCGGGGGGCAAGGGGGCGGGGAGGCGGCAGCAGGCGAGGCGAAGCGCGGTGGCGTGGGGAGGGGCGGCGCGTCTCATTGGGCCCGTATGGTTTTGCGGGATAAATTCGTGGGTAAGGTGGGCCACAATTTAAAAACTTAAATTCGTGGGTAATTTGTGGCCCACGAATTTAAATTTTTAAATTCGTGGGTAATTTTTTGGCACACGAATTAAAATATTTAAATTCGTGGGTTACTTCTGGCCCACGAATTTAAATGATTAAATTCGTGGGTTTCATTTTGGCCCACGAATTTAATTGAAAACGTGGGTTTTATACAAACCGACGAATTTAAATAAATAAATTCGTGGGTTTTTTTTTGGGCCCACGAATTTTTCTCTGTTTCTTGTAGTGAGAATACGGCTTTGTTGTGCAAGAACGTTGGCTAGGGTCGGGGGATTCGGAAGGTCTTGCAAACTCGACCCTTCTGGAATGTCATTTACCGAATGAGTCCGCATCCTGTCGCTGAACCAAAAGGGTTAGGGACTGGAAGCCAAAGATAAGCGAGACAACATGAATCTGGAATTTTGGATAGCAAGGACGAAGAAACTTGGTAAGCATTATAGACAACGAAAACGCGATTAGAATCCCACACATATATATGGATAAATAGCTCCAACATATAGATACATGTATGCAACATGACGAATGCAAAATGCCTCAAGATAGCTACATGTTGTCCTCACAATCGACATTCATCTTAAAAATTTCAGCAAGCATGTAACCAATAGAAGAGATAAATTTACTATGTAGAGAGAACATAACCATAAGAAATTGAGATACTAAGCAACCACATAGCCTCGTACATAATAAAGCATAATATTAAGATCCAATACAACTCATAGTAGCATAGGGCATAAGTTAAAGATAACCGTCTCAGAAGTTTGCGGTACATAACCATAACTTAACGGATACATAAGCAGCTGCCATAATCCAAGCTAAATCTCTTACTTTCTCCTAAGGAGGCAATAGGGCAGCAAGCACACACTTTCAATTGCTTAAACCAGGTCATATGGGGCCCTAGCAAAGTTTGGTGGAAACTCATTCAAAAGATGGTACTCCGGGGAGCCGGTATCCTCCAAGTTCTCCGGGTGCGTGAGATTCACCAGAGCACCTAAAATAGAGGCTCAAGCGGCACTCGTGCGTGCATAGCGACGCACATAGAGCCCTATGGACATCCACGTAGTTTGCCCCGGGCCTTGAGTGACCCATGTGCCATGCACGGGAGGAAAGCGATAGTCCGGTGTCGCCATCTCATGTGGGGTCATTGGGGGACCTCCATACAACACCGCACAGGGCACCAAACAACGACGCTTATATGACTCCACTTGATGTTGCAACTAATTGAAGCGGTAGCGCGTTTCTCCCAACTCCCACTTCACGCACCGGTAAGCTCGGCCCAATGTAGTGACCAAGTCCCACATACTCTTCTCAAGGAAAGAGCCATCTTCGGGCACCACCTCAAAAGTGTTGACTTCCTCTGGGTCTCCTTGAATTGGAAAGTAAGTGAAGGGACACTCTCCAAGAATAGGTATCTCCCTTCGAAGACTGGCAATTTCCTTGTACGCCACATCTTGAATGGCCATCTCCACCGAAGAACCAACCGCATTAAAGAGGTACGGGTGGGACACTCCTTCAACAAGCCTCTTCTCAATGGACACAGTGCCCACATAGTCCACCATGCCCAGTCCAATTCCTCTAGCATAGACCGCATACTCTGGCCTAAAGGTGAAGTTAGCTCTCCAAAGCATCTCATTAAGAAGAGAGGGAAAGCCATCCACGCCTTCAGCCGAGTAGCCATCACCAAAGCACCCATGTTAACGCCCATCTAGACCCATGAAAGACAACGTGAGTTAGAGAATAATTTAACCAATTTATAACATTAAGCAAGAAGAGAAGAATAGCTCTAAGATAGGTAAGCAATAAAAGAGAGTAACATATACTTAGAATCTAAAATTTTAAATGGTGCAAGTGGATTATTAAATACAAGTTGGTCTCATTCTTTCCTATCCCACTAAACAAATTTTAAGGTTCACTCTATGACCTAGCTCTGATACCAATGCTGTGGGAACCGCCCAAATTGCACTTGGTTTAATCGAGCGGTCGGCTGCCCATTTAGATGAGACCTAACATATGCTCGCACAAGAGCTAGGCACATGTTAATTCACATTTATATGACAAACAACGCATCCACAATCTCAATTAAAACAAAAGCTTCTCCGGTAGTCCCCGGTATGTGTCTCAAGATGATGCCCAAGATCAACACACATACCGTTGCACATCTCTATCATCACAAAATACATAGAGAATGCTAGTTTTAATGTGAATTACAAAGTCTCATACATCGAGTGAACCATATCTGAAATTAAACTTGAGGAGCATACAAAGACAAGTCTATATGCTCTCGAACCAAAGATCACTAGCTAGAAACTATCCATGGTTTAGCTAGCGAAGTAGCCATAGAGTTCACAGCGGATATAATCATCATAAAAGCAAAATAATAGTGGCGCCATTGCCCATAAGGCGCCATTGCCCATAATGCACCAGTATCGCTATATTGGCCAACCACCGACTACTCATCCCATTCGCCGACATCGACGGAGTAAAAATAGCCATACACGGCCTCATTCTCACCTGCAAAACTTCAACAACAAACACATGAGTACGAAGGTACTCGCAAGACTTACACGAACCATAGAGTACAAGGATAATGCATATGGCTGTAGCAAGGACATGAAAGGCAACAAGTTAAGTAGTTTTTGCGAAAAAGCATAACTTAACAACTAGAGAGTAATGTGTAAGTAACCTTAGTCCTATTTGACTTCTGTGGACAGCTAGCACATACCCAAATATCCCTCATGAGACCATCATGTTTCACCTTCCAAGCTCATCATAAAACAACACGTGACACTACGATGATGTCCAATGAACATTAAGTTTGCCATAACCGAGAGCGCGGCTATTCGAATAGTTCTTACACCCTGCAGGGGGTACATCTTTACCCACACGACACGAGATCACTGGCCACATCACCCATCGGCAGCAAGCGATGATTCACATGACAACCTTTTGCATACTAACCCTAAGCATTTGTGCTCGTGCCTAATATACGGAGATGACTAGGTCCACCGGGGACACCCCTAGGCACCTCACCCACACACCAAACCCACAAATCAAATAATCGAGGTAACTTATGGTACTTAGATCATCCATCCCATATATGGATATGTGGTTAGTACGGAGAGTGCATAAGACAACGGCACCAACGATCGGTCCTTAATCAACTCAAGCGGGCCTAAGGCATCCAAGACTCCTTTCTCAAATAACACTAACTACCCACCCAAGTCTCGCACTTTCACCTTTTACGCAAGTCTTCCAAATTATCATGAATGAACCAACATTTTTTTTCCAATTACCATGTTTCAAACCCGTACCATCCCGCGATAACTACCAATTGCTACAGAGAAAAGACCATCAAAATTCCCGGATTCCATACCAAGACCTAGAGCATGGCTAGGCATCTAACGCGACCATTAGCATAAGACAAACTACCCATGCTAAGAGTTATCAAGGTGTATGGTAAACAATATCAGGGATGGGGAAATGGAACAATTAGGAGCTATTCGCGATATAGATATATAACATAAAAACCCACATGCATAATATCATAATATAAGTCACATTGATCCAAAATATAGGAGAAATATGCTCGATGCTTGCTTTGTGTAGCAGATGGTTCCTCCTGAAAGTTCTCTTCACTCACGGTCACCTGGTCAACCTCGTTGCTCTCCGGTACGTCGGGCTCTAAACGAATGCAATGATGCAAAATTAGAATGATGCCATTGATGTAAGTGCGCATGTATAAGCATGAGAAATGAACGAGATGAACTTCAAGAAGTTACATACAAAGTTTAGCAATAAAGGAGTTTATCGGAGTTCATTTATTTGGAAAAACATCATTCAATTGAGTTATACACAATTATTAATTTGCTTAAAATTACGCTTTAAGAAGCGTGCAACTCAAACCACAAATCAAAAGAACGAACACTTAATAAAAGGAAAACAATATTTTTCATATAAATGATCATTAGTGCTTAATATGGCCTAACTCCAAATTATCCAAAATGATATAATTTTTGCACAACAAACAAGGATATAACATTGTAAGGTCTTAAGATTTGGTTTCGTTGAGTTTGAGGTTTATTTGTGAAAGTTACGGCCATTTGAACATTTTGCCGATTGCATGTTCGGAGAACGAGCAAATAGTGCAAACCCAGGTAAAATAAAAATATTTTTGTATATCTATGATCCTTGCAACCCCAAGACTGCAGATAAACTGGTTTCACTAAATTTTGAGCTCATTTGACCAATATTTTAACCATTTGAATCTTGCATGTTAGTAAGGTTTTAAACAATCAATTTTTTGATGCAAAAATACATTAAATTCAAAATCTTTTTACAGAAATGTGATTTACTTCATTATTTATGGAACTGTGAATTATATAGTTACTTCATATCACCTACAAGGAGACTATACTTCAAACTCTAATTAAAATATTTTTCTCCAAGTAACATATGAAATTTTATTGCAGATTCTAACTCCTTATTTCATAACTCAAATTTAGAAATAGATTTTGTTTCATTTGGATGCTCCTAGCAAAAGATACGAAAGTTTGAATTGGTAGAAGCAAAAAGAAAAATTTTATTTTTTAAGGATGGATTCGAACCCATGACCTACCGATTGGAATTGAGCACTTCAACCACTGAGATAACATGTTGCTTGTGACTAAGCTAGGCACAAAATTATTTGTGGCTTACCTATTGCTAACCCTAGACCTTGACGGGAACGACAATGGCGCTGCCTTTGGTTGCTAGAAACGGCTGGGGAGTGTGAGCAACAGAAGGATGGTTCGGCTGAGGCAGTCTATGGCGACGGCGGCCGGAGAAGTAGCTCCCACGCTCGGCTACTGGAAAGACGGAATCCTCAGCAAGGTTGCTTAGCGAGCTGCATGCAGTGCGTGAGAGATCATGGGGGGAAAGGGCATGTCAACTAAGTGCGCAAGGGAAAGGGCTAGCTCACCTGAGTGTTTTACCTACGGTTGATGGGCTCGCTGACTGGTCCCTAGCTTTAGCCGAAAACGGCAGGAGGAGGGAGAGCAGCGAGAAAAACATAGGAGAGTGGCTAGGGTTTCAGCCGAGGAGTACATAAGGCAAGGGAGAGCTCGGAGCACCGCCCAGCTTCCTCAATCGACGGCAGCCAGGTGGATTCACTGTCCATGGCGTCCAATTGGGGAAGAAGTAGAGAGGAGGTGGGGGATGACAGGTGGGACTAAGAATAGAGAAACTTTTGAATTTTTAGCCCATTTCTTCTCCCTCTCTTCTTCTGCTTAATTGAGGGTTCAAAACAGCTCTAAAAATCATCCCAATTTTTGGGGATCACTTATAGACATTAGAGAGCACACTAATGTTGGTTTCACTCAAAAAACATTTGTAAATTAAGTATGCAAATCCACACAAGGTGGCTGTTTTTGAAATTTTAAGATTTAATTTGAGCACCCAAATGATCTCCTAAAATCTGGGAATAAATTCCTAAATTCACTATTTGCAGTGGGTAACATTACATAAATAACACACAGGTCATGTTATATGGTGAAAAATTGAATTGCTTCACAATGTACCAATTTGCACTAAAATCAACAATTCAAAAATTGAACTTGAATGTATGCCAACACAAGATTAAATGTCCAATGATGCTTCATGTATGCTCATGATGATTATGGATGCATCTTTGGTTTTAGGGCTGTGACAATCAATTACAACACCTGGTGCAACAAAACCACAACCCTAGTGGAACAAACCAATCAATGACCCCACTTCAACAAAAAGCCTCTTGCTACAAGATTTTGGAAAGAAACACTGCAACAAATAAAGTCATATTCTACAACAACGAGAAATGTGTGTTGCAACAAATTTGAGAAATGTCAAAGTATACCCGACGGAGGGCGGCATTTCGCAGTGACGAGTAACTAAAGCTTTATAGAGGAAGAGGAGGCTGGTTGGCTTCACCGAAACAATCCAGCCTAGTACCTCAACATATCCTCGTCGAGTTGGGGCAAGAAATTTAGAGGGGGGTGGCTTGGAGGGAGAAAAATAGAGGATTGATCTACTACTTCTAGCGGCGGCGATACTGCGGTAACAACAAGTATGTCCGTAGGGATGTCGTGATTGTTTATGTTGTCAACAACAAGCAACATGGGACATAGGAGCATCATGGCCATATGGGTCTA
This sequence comes from Otatea glauca, assembly GCA_036346275.1. Classification (NCBI taxonomy): domain Eukaryota; kingdom Viridiplantae; phylum Streptophyta; class Magnoliopsida; order Poales; family Poaceae; genus Otatea; species Otatea glauca. The sequence goes on along the minus strand of CM070719.1, from coordinate 21,820,657 downwards.
GCTTTGGGGAGGAGGAGCAACTTAGGCAGAGAGCTTTGTACTTGACAAGCCACTGGGGAGGGAATTAGAAGAAGGTGGGTGAGAAGGGGATGAGAAAAGGGTGGAATGGATGGAATGTAAGTGAGAGGTGAAAAGCATTAGCATAGTTAGACTCGAGAATTATAACAATTTTTTTTACGAAGGGTCATGAAATCAGTCAATATAAAGTTATAGTTCATATCATAACTTTTTTATATATATTTACACATGGATAATCATAAATCTAGGAGAAAAAAAATGAGACGATGGCCCAAAACCGAACATTTGGACTCAAATCAAAACATTTGCATATGCGGACCTCCTGCTACTCGTACGCCTGCCTCGAGCTCCTCCTCGAGAAGCATTTCTCCGCCCCTCGCCGCCTCCTCCAGATCCACGCCCTTCTCCTCACCTCCGGCGCACTCTCCCTCTCCCTCTCCCTCTCCCACTCTGCCACCACCGCCTTCCCCTACAACTGCCTCATCCATGCCCACCTCCGTCTCTCACCTTCCCCTTCCCCCCCATGTGGGCCTCTCCGCCTGTTCTCCGCCATGCTCGTCCGCGGCGTCCGTCCGAACCGCCACACATTCCCCTCCCTCCTCAAGTCCAGCGCCAGCTTATTCACTGCCACCGCGGCCCTGCACGCACAGTGCCTCCGACGCGGCCTAGCTGAGGACCGCTTTGTCGCCTGCTCGCTCCTCTGCTCCTATGGCCGCATCGGCCATCCTGGGAATGATGCACGTAAGGTGTTTGACGAAATGGTGAGCCCGGATGTGGCTACCTGTAATGCCATGCTTGATGTGCTGCGTCTTGCGGGGGACCTGTCTACCGCCCGCTGGTTATTTGAGCAGATGGCGGTGAGGGATGTCGTGTCGTGGACGACGCTCATCTGTGGGTTGTCGAGGAATGGGTGCCACTGGGATGCTGTCGAGATGTTCAGGGGATTGTTGTTGGAGAATAAAGGACGGCTTGAGGAGGCCACGCTGGTGAGCGTCCTCTCGGCTTGTGCTAATTTGGATGGTGCGGAGGGACTTGCGGTTGGGATGTCTGTTCATGTCTATGTTGTTCGCCATGAGGTTAACCTCACAGCGTTCTTGGGCACAGCACTGATTGACATGTATGGGAAGTATGGGAAGCTTGCCTGCTGCAGGTGGTCTTTTGAGATGGTAAAGGAGAAGGAGGTTTGTACATGGAATGCACTGTTGTCTGCGTTGGCTAATCATGGCAAGGAGACTGAAGCGTTGGTTAAGTTTGACATGATGAGAGCTGAAGGGTTCTTGCCAAATCAGATAACATTTGTTGCTGTACTGACAGCTTGTGCTAGAGCGGGAATGGTGGAGATTGGGTTACACTGGTTCAAGGCGATGGATACTGAATTCAAGGTGACTCCATTGATGGTCCATTATGGATGTGTTGTAGATCTCTTAGGCCGTGCTGGTCGTTTTGTAGAGGCCATTCAGATTATAGAGAGGATGCCTTTTATGGCTGATGCTTCTGTGTGGGGTGCACTTCTTGGGGCATGCAAGCTCCATGTGAATGTAAAGCTGGCAGCTCAGATTGGGCAGAAATTAATAGCTCTTGGTCCTCAGCAATCTGGCCGGTATGTGACTATTAGAAATATCTATTTAGAAGAAGGGAATTGGTATGCTGCCACAAGAATGCGAGAGGTTATGCAGGAGGCTGGGATCAAAAAGATACTGGGACAAAGCAGTGTTGTGTCTCATGGTAATGTTCTTCCATGATTACTGTTTGTTCATTGGATGTCTTGTTGGTCAGGAGCGGAAACACTTGAAACATTCTAGCAATTATTTCTGCTGAACATCTTTCCTGTTGACGAATAAGAGAGCTGAAAGAGTGCCTATGTGCCATCCTGTGGAAACGAAAAATTCGCCGTATTGGCTCCCTCGTCGTCCGTATTTTCGAAAATAGCCACCCAAGCGACAAAATTGCAGAAATGGCCCCCTGGCCCACGCGTGCAGCGACCTGGAGACGCGGCAAATTTTTTTGGAATTTTTCCCTCCGCTGGCCCACCTTGCGCCGCTCGAGGCGGTTGCTCCCGCTTTTTCAGCGCCGCCCACGGCCGCTTCTGGCGGCGGCTCCGGCAGTGCGCTGGCGTGGGGCCCGCCGTGCCGCTCGGCCGGTCGCGCTCCCAGCCCCCCGCGTGTGTTGCTTTCCACGTCTTGCTCGGCGGGCGCGCGCGCTGCCCCCACGCCATGCATCGTTACGGGAGACTACTTTCCACGCGCCTCAATGGCAGCGTCCCTCGGCCCCTCGCCCACGAGTCAAGCTCCAAAGACAGTATAACATTGGATTCGCTTTAAATCACACCATCCGTCTTCTCAATGCACCGAAGGCGTCGCATGTCTCATTTCTCCACTACTTAAGAGGTCGCATTGCGATGGTTTGTATCACCGATCGCGAGAATAAGAAGCCGATGCTAGAGCGCGGTAGTTCGAGAGTTTTGAGGGAGACCATGGCGCAAGGAGGATAGGCGTGGGGAAAGAAGGGTCGGGAAAAAGAAGAAGAAAGCGAAATTTGCTTGCATTTATGTTTGGAGTAATATTGTTACGTAGTATTTGATTCAGTATTTTATTTTGCGGTATTGTGTCTGAAGATTATCTTGTCTGTTGTTTGGGCTTCAGTGATCTTGAGCACACCTTCGGGAAGGTTAGTATGAATTCTTTGAGGATAGTATTATAATAATATTAGAATATTAGCATAATTAGTACTGAAATTAGTGTAAGTACCGATACTAGAGATCTTAGTATCACTACAACGAGCGATAGATGAAATGAGAAAGTTTTAGAAAGTTTAAATAGCGTCAGTGTTGAGAAAAATTGCGTAAATAATATGACATGGTATGTGAGTAGTAGATTATTTTGTAGTACGTGAAATGTGACAAGTTGGTATGATGATAGTGCAAGTAGCCACTGTGAAAAGACTATGTTGATGGTTTGTAAAATTGTAGTTAATGGAGATTAGGCGATTTTGTTAATGTTCTAGCAGTGAAGATAATTATTTTCGCGACTAGCATGAGCAAACAAACTTTAAAAAGCGGCCCTTATGCGGGGGCGGGGCGCGGATATTTTTGATTCAATTTGGCGGTCTGATCCTCTGGACATAATTTTTAACTTTTATTCCGTATTTGTGGACCCGACCATTGTTTTTTCATCTGCGAAAAGCGTGCACAATAATTTCCGCGTTTGAATGCGCGTTAGAACCGTCGGAATTATTGTGCACGTTTTCGCAGATGAAAAAACAATGGTCGGGTCCAATAAATACGAATAAAAGTTAAAATTATGTCGAAGGATCAGACTCGCTTAAATTGAATCAAAAATATCGGCGCTCCCCCCCGCATAAGGGCCGTTTGAAGTTTGTCGATTCTCATGGCTAGTCGCAGAAAATAATTATCTTCACGGCTAGAACATTAACAAAATCGTCTAATCTCCATTTTAAAGTTTGTCGGTAAAACAATTATTCATGACGTAAATAATGACATAGTTTAGCGAAGAAACTAGTATTACGAATATGGTTATATTAGTGTAGTACCAGCAGGATATGAAATTTTTAGTACTGTGTACAATAGTAGTAATAGTGCACAATGTATGCATAACTGTAACGATTACGCTAACTGTATGACATGAAAATCAATGATGGCCAGATTTTTCATCGTACTAGTTTTTACGAGTTGACGAACTATACGTTTGGATAGGATATAATGGGCGTGAGCCATTTGTTATGGTAGGTATTAAATGGCAGATATGCATGATTTGTTCGTGTTTTATGGCGACGGCGTTGTTCGAGATTGTCCATGTGGGGTGGACCTTTCCAACTGCGAACGGAAGGTGATCCGGACTCCGGGTCTAATGGAGATGGACTGGCGAGCTCGTGAGGTGCGTCGCGGGCGCATTCGACGAGGAGACCTGCCGAAAGAAGCTTGTAATCGAAGCCCTACATGCCAGAGCTGTGGCTGGTTCGGCGGACTGTTTGTGGGCGCTCTGCAAGATCGCGGGCAGCTCACAGTGGGGGCAATATATGCAAATTGTGATGAACCCTCAGGCACAGATACACCGTCGCCCGATGGTTTATGTGCGCTTTGTGGATAGAGGAGAAACCTCTAGTCCTCGTGGTAGCGTCCGAGAGGACATTACTGCCGATGAATTTCACCCAAATGAAGACATCGGGCAGTGGTGGTCCTTCGCATTGCTCGCCATGAGCAACTAGAAGACTTGGAGGGCGTAGAAACATCCGAGCGATGGTGATGGCGTCCACACGGATAGCGATGAAGATGGCGATGCGGCCCCATCGGTGGCATTGTGTCCGCGATGTGGATTATGTGTCTTCACGCCTCGATGATTTGGCGATGTCTTCCCTCGTGTTGCCGGACGAAGGCGACCATGGTTGGGCCTTCGACCACCATACTCTCCTCGTAGGGAACAGCGATTCCCTCACGAAGAGTGCCGCCGACAAGCAATTGCAAGATATGCGGTTAACAATAGCCGCACGCATCGGTGTATAGGTCAAACCGGATCGTACATTGTAAAGTGCACGGATCACGAGTGTCGGCAAGATCCGTCTTGAGGCGAAGGCCGTAAGTTCGGGCTTGAATAACCGTCTGACAGATCACGGTTGTGTGCTTGCGAGCCATTACTCAAGCACGTAAATGTGGCGTCCTCGTATGTGGCCACTGATTTCTCACTTGATCACGGCGGGCGTCACCGCTTCCGAAGCTGCGAAGGTGGCGTGGTTAACATGGTGGGATATCCCGTTAGCTACGGCAAGGTGTGGCGGCGAAGAAGAAAGTAATAGAGATGATGTGCGGCTCGCACGAAGAGGCGTACAACCTTGTCCCACGGATGCTTCACCAGATTGCGAAGCCAATCGGGGACCTACATCAACAAGATGGAGAGACCACACCCCACGAAGGGTCGAAGCTGTTTCATCTGGACCGTGTGTTGGGCATTGGACCGACCATTCGGGGTTTAAGTATTGCCGACTGTTCTTACCATGGGCGGTACTTTCCTATCAGCAAGTACAAGGGCACCATACTTATGGCGGTCGCTGCCGGCGCCAGCGACCGGCTACTCGGTGGCCTATGCGATTGTGGAAGCGAGAACACGACTAGTGGTTGTGGTTTCTTGCCAATCTCAAGCGATCGGTTGTCGGGACCGCCCGACGTGTGCCTCATCACGAGATAGGCATCTTTGGGCTATTGTCGACCATCGGCACCATGCAAGGAGGTACACGACCACCGTACCAATGGAATGATGTCGTCAATCGATGGTGCATGAGGCATCTCGCGGCGAACTTACACAGGTCATTCCGCAACAAGGAAGTCATGAAGACATTCAAGAGGCTCGCATGCAAAACCAAAGCGGAAGTTCGAGGCAATTTGGAGAGTTTTGGATGAGGAGACCTCGAAGCACACAACGCAAGCAGAGGCTCGGATCAACAACTTCTCGCGATGGGTGCAATTGCATGCTCGAGTGGAGAAGTGGTCCTGTTTGCATGACACCGGCGCGCAAGGTGCGGAATAATGACAACAAACATGTCGAGAGGTTTACAGCGGTGTTACGAAGGGTGTCGGTCCTCCCAATCGGTGCCATCGTGGAGGAGACACAGAGCAGAACCGTTGGATACTTCGTGAATAGAGGAATCAATGCTAAGAGGCACTGGATGAGGGGAAGCGGTTCTCGGGCGTATGCACGCCTACATGGAGAAGAAGATTGAGAAGGGCGGTCGCGCGTTGCGCACACCATGGATGGGGTTAGGCGAAAATTTGAAGTTCGTCTGCGGGAGAAGTTCGTGGATGGCCACTGCGGGGCTCTCGTAAACAAGTGTGCACATTCGCGATGTAGCGACCGCACGTGCAACAAGCCAGCTTCTTTGCACAAACCGTGCTCCCATGTATATGCAAGGCGCGGTTCTCCGTCGATCATCCGCGCCCTACATATCGGAGTACTTTAGCACCGACCATCTGTTCGGGACATGGAGTTGGAGTTCAACTCCTACTGGTGGACATGCATTATAGGGAGGCGTGGCGGGCCAAGTGACTTGGTGCGAATGATAGTTTGAAGAGGAGTGGTCGTGGCGTTTGGCGATCACGGCGAATCCGTAACGACATGGGCGCTAGTCGTGCGAGCGCACCTCTCGCGCGGAGGTGCGGTTGTGCGAGGCGATGGGTCATCTGATGAGGAGCGCCTAATAAGGCGGGTTCGTCGAGTTGTCCGTAGTAACACGTGACAATGTATTACGACTTGTGATTGCAGTACTAGCATGTCATTTTATTCTTGGTTGACCAATGTAAATGCACGTTATATGTAATACGTGGAAGCTAATGCCATGTACCTTAAGGTTATGTCTTGTGATGTTTTAAGGGATGTTGATTTTCATGTTATAACATTTCTTGCTCTATGTCACTACTCGTACATCTAACTCATGTCATTTATTGTCTCACTGCAGTTATGGTGGACATGCATGACTCTCCTTAACCCATCGTACGATGGAAACATAAATGCTTGATGCACAGCTCACGGCGGACGGTCCACCGCCGTTCGTTCTCGGGTCGGCGTCCATCGCCCTGGATCCGCGCTCGTCCCTCTTCTACGGCGGCGTAGTGCATTGCGTTCGCACGGAGGATGGACATTGGTATTGCTTCTCTTTGGATGGGGCTCTACTCTACGCCTCGTCGATCGTTGAAGGCGGAGACCCACACTTTTCACTTCATTGGGGAGATGGCGGTGACCCTACGAGGATGTTGCCATTATTACGGTTTGCCTATCGAGGCGGCCGATCATCCCGCCACGAAGTGGCCTGATTGGAGGGTTAGGTTGCGGCACCGATTCGGTCATGCGGTCCCGAGAATATTCGGGGTTCCACGATCCCAGCCGGCGGTACATGGAATGTCCTGGCGGCGCACGGTGTATGTAGTACGGAGTCACCTTGTGGCGTACACATTATTTTGTTCGGTGGATGTTGTTTCCTTCCACGCAGGAGACTCGTGTACCTAAGCTTGATCCACATCGCGAGGCATTGGTAGCCTTGGCCACCGGCGTGCCGCGGTTTAGCCGGATCGCGGTGCTTTGCACGACATACGAGGATTGTGCGAAGCATGCACGAAGACTACGGGAGATGTGCCCGTGCTTGCGATTTGTTACTATCCGCTTGATTTGGTCACGGAGCACTTCACGTAGGCGGTCGTACTTTAAGCGGCCGTGCACCGTATCCATCGGAGGCTCCATTCTACGATGAGGTGGGGACCGGTCGACCCGCCTACCATGGAGTGCGCGGTGGGCGGCGATCGGTTGGGATGGGCTAGGAGAGGCCTCGTCGAGCCTATCACGAGTATCATAATTACCGAGACCCTACGAGAGCGACATCATATGGCAACCATGGACTTCGCATTTCTTGTTCACTCTGGCGCGCACGGATTGTCACAGCGAGTGTGGCGGGATATTCCTCTTGGTTGACAACATGCCACATGGTGTTTTGTCACATGGTCGAACCGCATTGCCTGCCCGAGTGATGCGGCGATTCGCCTACATCGAAATCCCCTCTAGTTGGCCTACCTCTACCACAAAAAGTGCAGGTAAGTGAAATTCGTATTATTCAATTTGTACAATAGTCTACTTGCACATCGGATGCAATCCGAGTTCATAACTTACAAATTTTGTTATTTCAAGACAATCTCGGAAGGGCCAGCAGAGCGATGGATGGCGCCTCACGATTCCGTGGACCCGCTGCGTGGGAGGAGTCGACCACAGCGCGAGTAGTGGCGAGAATCGGCCCTCGACCCAGTCGTGCGTGGCGTATCTAGAGTGGTGCGTGCCGCGTGCGCGTGGTAGACTTCTATGGACCCGGCTCCACCGAGGCCCGAGGAGGTCACGCACGAGGACGATTGGGCCTCGGCCACCCTACGCACCGCGCATCACAGCGGGGCGACGCGATGCGGCGGAAGGTGCGTGACATTAAAATTTGTATTCACGCCTAACCAATATTTCCCTTGCTCGTGCGGTTAGGCGTGCGGTCGTATAGTTGGCGAGGCTTCTATTGCAATACGAGAAGGGAAACGCAACACAGTTCCCGGCCTGCTAGGGGTACTCCGTTCGGTGTTGGATGAGGCAAAGGGCATCGTAAAGACTTTTACGTGCGGCCGTCATAGCGACGTCGCCGTCCGGGTGCTTTCGCGGCGCAACCTCCTTCTCCTAGATCGTCGCGACCGGCGTTGCGGAAGACGATCGAGCTTTGCTCAGCGTCTTGACTCGGACACTGCAGTATAACATCTAACTTCGTTCCAAAACCCGTAATACTTACGCAATGTAATTTTATTCGCCATGCCATGTATTTTTGCGGCGCCAGTGGGGAACACTCTATTCTGCCATCGTCATCTCGGCGACAACATGAATTACCTGCTCCACCTGCCGAGGTAAGCACATGCTCAGACCCGGACTCGCTCGATCGGGACTTGCCTCCGGCAAGTTCACGGAGGGTGCATCCGCGTCGTTAGTCTACCTCATGATGTTGCATTGGGCGGACCTACACCCCCAAAGCGAGTGCACGGTTGGTCTCACGATCGGCACGTGAGGTACATTATATTTCGTTCAAGTCATCACTTCGTATTGAACCTATATTTTTCTGAGTTACCTAACATTTCCATTCATATCATGCTATTTTGCAGGCCGAGGTGGACACGCCAGCTCAATACCTGCCTCCAGCAAGCTCGGCTTGGGGTGGCTTCGCGCCGCCACGCTTACCACAGCACCCTCCTCAGCAAACTTGGTTGGGCCAGAACTACGCCCCATACTACAAGCGAATATGGTGCGAGTTCATCATCGGTCACGACCAAGCGGGGGTATGTTTCTCGGTTGTATAGAACTCCAACGCTTAGCCGTGCTAACAATACGTGGGTGCGAGTTTTGAGGATGATTTCTCTCAGTGGGCACAACACTCCACGACCGAGCGACCAGCATCGGTAAGTATTACGTGTACTCTGAGGTACCTATTGCACTCATTCACTGTTGAGCACGGCACTAACATAACTTTGCAATACAGCCTCCTGGGTGGGTCGAAGACATGTTGGCCACGCCACACATGCAACCGTCGCAAGAGACACAGTACGACTTACGGAGCACAACACACGCGCCTGACCGGTTCACGTTCCCAGAAGACCAACTCCGTGCGTCGCATGGCGGAGCAGATCCGAGTTGAGCTACGAGTCGTGACCGGTTCTATTCTTTGTACTAAAGTGCGTATATGTAATTGATGTCGGCGAATTAAATCGCTTTAAGAATGATAATCCTTCTTATAATATATGTCCACCAAACTTATACAATTCACGATTGCTCGGCGATTAGACAAGTCACAGGTATCAGCTTTGCAGTGACAAGTTGCAACACTCTGCCCAATGCTTTTAACGTGTTCGTGGCGATTCTTTCCGCATTAATATTTTGAACACTAGCGTCCGTAACGACAAAATTGCATAAATAATAAGATATGGCATGAGAGAAGTAGAGTATTGCGTAATGCGTGGCGGCAGCGGGAGCCGTAGCGATGGGCGGGGGCGGTGGGGGCACGCGAGTCGGACGCGTGGCGGCCCTCGGAGCTTGGGCACGTTGGGCGTTTGAAAATTGTCCATTGCCGCACGACGCGTAGAGAAAGTAGCTTTAATGATGGGTGACAGGTCATGCAGCTTTGATGATGTGTAGTGACAGGTCGTGCAGCTTTAATGGTGGGTGACAGATCATGCAGCTGTGATGAATCACTTTAAATAGCTTACTTATCGGTCGTCTCCATCAAACTCCCCAAACACCTCCCCATCTTTGCGAGGGACGAGAGAGATTCCTCATCGCTTCTCCCGCTCATTGCATATAAGGATCGTTGCCTCCCGCACCGCGCAGCGAACCCGCAAGGAGGCAATCGCTCCGCCGCTCCATCGCAAATCCGGCGTGGGCGTCGTCGGCCGTCGTCGACTAGATCCGCTAGCCATCGACCTCTTCGACCTCTCGGTGCCGCGGGATCGACCCGATCCGCAAGGTATGAGCCCTAACATGAATTGGATGTGTGTTTTAAACTCGAATTTCAGCGAATAGGGCTTGCACTCGAGGTGAGCGACATTAGGTTTGTTAATTACACACTTGTAATACTTGTAGATGAACAAGGATTCGAGAAGCTCGACAAAGGATTGGCATGGGCGATGGAACAAATAGAGTGCATCGCATCGACCTAAACAAAATTGCCCAAGACAATTTTAGTCGACACATGTCCATGTGGCAATGCACACAATGGTTTTGTGATTGATATCGAAGCTATAGCTCGCGACCTTGAGCAAGTTGCCATCTGATCCGTGAATCGATGCAAAGAGATGAAGTAGAGCGGAAGAGGATGCGAGCTCGAGCGGGATGTAGACCACGATCTGTGTCTTCCTTACGACTACGAAAGCGGCAGCGAGGGTAAGCGTGATGATTGGCGATTGTGAAGATGAGGGTATCGACATTGATAGTGATGGTTCGGGAAAAAACTAGTCCTGTTATAATGTTAAGCCTTGTTAAGTCATTGTAATGCTTATGCATGTTCCTAAGATTTGCTATGTTATTGTAATGTTGCTAAGACTTGTTAAGTTATTGTAATCTTGATGGATGTTGCTAAGACTTGTTAAGCCTCGTTAAGTTATTGTGATGCTAATGGTTGTTGCTAAGACTTGTTAAGATATTGTAATCTTGATGGATTTTAGTGCTTACGAGGTATTGTATTAATTCTTTGAGAAGGCTTATATAGCATTAAAGTCTGTTATATGAATGTTGCTTTCATCACATATGATTCTTTGTTTACTCACATCAGCCTGATGAAGGCCATGGTCCATCACGATTACACAACTCACGAGGAGAAGCAACCCTTTTATGCATGAAACCATTGAACATCAAACCATCAAGCTCTTCAAAAACATCACCAGTTTGACGATCACTCTGTCATTAATGGATATTATCTTCATCAAATTGTTAACGATTAACATTTTATCCACAAAAGATACTCAGTAAAATAAAATTTTTAGATGACAAATTATAGAGTAATAGCCCGAAATACCTAAACAATCACTACAAGCGCAGATTGCAAAAACTAGAACCTTTCATGGAGGCGACGACCGTGCAATGGCTTTTCAAAGACGATTAGCAAACCGCGTGCCCAATGCTTACAACTTTTTAGGTCGATTACACAACACTCCACCGTAGCTTCCTCACGTCGATTTGACCACGTGAAGGACTTCTAATCTTTTTTCTAGTCGTTCTCACAAAGGCTTTGTCATACATGCTGGCACAACTCGAAGTGACCACTCACAGCCTACTTTTGTCAGTGCTGACAATTTGCATGCATGAACTGCCTTTTCAACCCGACTAGACTACACACTGCGGCGTTGTTTTACAACCCGTCTGTATGCTTCAATCTTACTTTCCAACACTTAGTCCATACACTTCGATTCTATAAAGGGCAAAACCGTAGGCACACAACCACAGCTCCCACTCACACTTATTAAACATGGCTGGATCCTCCTCTACCAGAGCATTTTCGTGGACACGATATGAGCGGCGTAGCTCTTCATCACACGTTGAAGGTTACGCGTGGTGGGAAGGATGATCCATTCAAGGAGGAGAACCTAAGTAAAGTGGTGTCCAAATTACAAGAGTGGCGCCCGACATTGCGGAGGCAAGCCTTGACAACATCGGCTCGATCCTTCTAACCGCCAACGACACGAAGGCGCACTTGCAATGGTGGCGTCAAAGGTATTTCGGTGTGCGAATTAGCCGACCACCCTTCTTCTCTGAGTTTCTCTACAAGATATTACAAGGTAATGATGCTACGGATCGGTATGCAGAGCATATTAAGGTTAGTTATTTCATATTTTTTCACCTACTAATCTTTTAACTATTACACATAAGTTCACTACTTCGTATGTTAGTCATTTCCAGAGGATGAAGAGTTGCTGAACAAAACAATCCCAGAATTCTTAGCGATGTACATGCTCTTCGGCAGGGGTGTGATGCCTGGTTGGCGCACAAGACGCAAAAGCGGATCTAACGGGAGGGGTAGAGATCGACACAGTAGTACTGCATCATCAACTCCATCAGGGGGACATGCAACCACCACCGGAGGGGGGCATGCTAGTAACTATGCAAATGACGATGACGACGATGATGACGATTTCGTTTCACCTCCACCTTGGCGTTCAATAACTATCGGAAGAGGCTGTTCAAGCACCACCGGAGGGGGGGATGCTCCTAACTATGCACCTGACGATGATGATGATGATGATGACGATTTCGTTTCACCTCCACCTTGGCGTTCAAGCATTATCGGAAGAGGCCGTTCAAGCACTACTACAGCAGGCCCTTCAAAAAACAATGTAAGAGGATGTTCAAACAACACCAGAGAGGGGGTAAATGATGATGACGATTTCGTATCACCTCCACCTTGGCGTTCAAACACTATCGGAAGAGGCCGTTGAAATATGAATGTATCCTCCCACAAAAATATTATGCATTAAGTTCGGTTAATTTCCAACATTTCATTGCGACCATATTTTTTCCCGTTAGTTCTGTTATTTTATTCGAAGAACGGCTAATCGTGCAAAAAATTATAGGTGTCGTGCTACAACAGTGAACAATTCCAAAATTTTACATTCCAACAAAAAAAATTTCATCATAAATACAGACATATAAAATATTAGCCGCATGCTCTGAAAAAAAGAAAAAAAACCGCCGCCGCCATTTTTCTCCACGCCTCGCCCCGCCTGCCACGGGCCGCGCCTGGAAAACATTTGGCGACCGCTGGATTCCGCCGGTCCCCGAATATTATTTTTAAGATATACCACGATCTTAAGAATTTTTTTATACGATCTTAAAAATAATAGCGGTCGCCCTTTGGTAGGCGATTATTTTTAAAATTCACGTGATCGAAGCTAAAAAAATTCTTAAATTTTTTTTAAAAAATTCTTAAAAAATAATAAACGATCTTAAAAAATTCTTAAGATCTTAAAAACAATCCCAGAATTCTTATTATTTTTTAAGATCGTGGTATATTTTTGCTGAACAAAACATTCGGCGACCGCTGGATTCCGCATGGTCCCCGTAGTGGAACAAAAAAAATTCGGACGCGAAAAAAACAAAAAAATTTCGGCCGGCGAGCGAGCCGCACCTCAGTCGCGGCTCGGCGGGCCCCATCACATGTGGCGGGAGCGGCTTCGCCAGGCGCGCACAGTGGGCCCCACCGCCCAGTGCACTTTGTCGGGAGCCGCTCGCCAGAAGCGGCCGTGGGCGTGCTGGAAAAAGGGAGCATTGCTCCAGCAGCGGCACAAGGTGGGCCAGCGGAGGAAAAATTCAAAAATTTTGCGCGTCTCGGTCGCTGCAGCGTGGGCAGGGGCTATTTCTGCAATTTTGTCGCTTGGGTGGCTATTTTCGAAAATACGGACGACGAGGGAGCCAATACGGCAAATTTTTCTGTGGAAACTCATGATAATTCTATGACGTCAAGCAGAAGCAATTTTGTTATCCGATGGATTGCACGCCTGCAAGCATAGTATATGTATGATTTGAATGAATGTAAGAATTAAATTGCATTGTCTAGAGCTACCATGAGTCGTGATTAGGATGTCCTTTATCAATAGAATGGTAGGCTACCGTTAAACACAATTTTGTGGTGGCTGAATTCAGTTTTGTTTAGGCTATTAAACATAACAGCAAATGCCTTCTGTCCTACTAGTTTTAGGAATAGTTTGTTCTTGAAGTATATCTTTCCGAATGGAAGGAATGTGCATAAAAGCATTTATATTTATAAAGAAAGAGGCAAAGAGCATCTTTAAGCTTTATTCATGTGATCTTTCAGAACTACTATGTAAGGACCCGGCAATTTAAATTAAGCCACTAAAATTATCAAACAACTAATCAGTAATTTGCTTAATAATCTATGTTATGTATAAGCCAAATATAATGACCAAAACATCCCTTAGTAACTAGGAAAAGACCCAAGGGTAGATAAGTAAAAAGGGCCACAGTCAGCCCAGTGCATTGCCCCATTTCCTCACGCCAACCAGGAGCTAGCAGCAGAGCATAGCCATCCATTCCCCATTTTCATTCCGCACTCTAGACCAAGTGCAAGGAACTAGACCAAGCCTCCAAGAGCACTGCCCATCCATCCCTATTTCCTTCCTTCAACCGAGAGTGAGAAAGCAAACTCAGAAGACAGCCAGGTTCATTTCCCTTGCCACACCTTCAGCCGAGTAGCACATCTCATACATTCCCCATTTCCCTACTTCAACCAACAGCAGCCAGGTGCATTTCCCCCATTCCTCACTCCAAACCGAGAGCAAGCCATTCCAGTAACACCATCACACAAAGCAAATCACTTCTAGTAGCTAGTAAAGAGGCCACAAGGAGCAAGACACCAGGAGCACCGAAGCACAAGATCAAGAAGGAGCACCAGCCAGGAGCAAGTGCAAGGAGGTAGCCACTTCTTCATCACCATCTCCATCGCCATTTCCATTTCACCATCAAGGAAATCCCTCCCCTTTCTTAGTCCAGCAGCAAGACATACTCATAGCCAAGACCTAGAGCAGGCAATAGATAGAGTAGAGGTATTAGGGGTCTCAGTGAGAAGGTCTACCCTAGGGGCTGCATAGCACGTGCCCAGTGAGGCCTAATGCTCCCCGACGCACTAGGAGTTTCTGTGTATTGTCGCCATGCCTCTAAACCAAGAGCACCACCCCCCAAAATCATCATTGACCATTGTTCAGCACTAATCCATATCAAGAATTCCATTGATGAACTCAAATAGCCTCACACAACTAAAGTAATCAGTAAAATGGGGCAAAATCAAGTGATAAAAACCATAGAGAAGAGCTAGCAAGGCCGAGGAGCGGCTGAGCAGTGGGGTTCGGGGCGCGGCCCAAGCTCGGCGCGCAATAGGGGGGAGGGGCCAAACACCATGTGAGGGGCGGCGACGGAGGCCGGAGCTGGGGTGGGCAGGGCTGGCCTCAGGACCGATCGAGCCCACGGTGGGTCACCAGCAGCAGGCGGCGCGGAGCCAAGTCACATCAAGCTCGCTTCGGGCCGAGCCGAATAGAGGGACAGAGGCAGGAGTAGGAGGAGAAAAGGGAGGAGTAGAGGGAGAGAGAGGAGAGGGAGTGGATGTGGGGAAAATAGGAGACAAAAGAGGAGAGAAAGAAGATGAAACAGAGAGAGCTAGGGAGTGCTCGGTCGAAGGAAAAGAAAGAGAACGAGGAAAAAGAAAGAAAAAGAGGAGAAAAGGAAAAAGAGAAGAAGGGAGAAAAGAAAAAGAAAGAGAGAAAAAGGAAAGAGAAAAGAAATTGAGAGGGGAGGAGAAAAGAAAAGATGGGGAGTAGAAAATATTTTGCAACCGTTGCGAACTACTATAATTCAAATAAGAATCTGCCGTAAAATTTGAGAAACTAGAAATATAGCAAATCATCATTGTTTACTAGATAAGGAATTGCATGAATTTAGTAGCTACCTTAATATCTAAAAATGGAGAACAATACCATTAATAAATTGATTTTTACATTCAGGAATCTCAATAAGTTTCATAAAATTAAGTGGCACTAAAATTAAAATAAAGACAGTGAGACCACCTTTGTTTAAAATATGCCATATTAAAAATATAGCAAGTTATAAATCTTAATTTGCAGTGAGCAACCTGTCTGCACTAAATTCAACCAGTTAAGAGAAGGTTGGAAGCCATAAAATACGCCATAATCTAATTGCTCCATATAATTTGAATATTTAATAATTTCAGGAGTTGAGTTGAATCCAGCATAAGGTCACCTTCAGAATCCAGGTGAGGACGAATATATTTACCAGAATCTAGGCAAATGCTCTTTGACCATTTCTTTATAAATGTTTTCAAATGCTTTTATATACTTACATATATCATCACTGCATTGGAAAACATATACTACAATTGTAAACCTTAAATTGGGCGCGGATGGAAATCTCGTTTGGGAATGGATTGATTAGTTGATAAATGGATAGTGGTATTCTGGTTTGCCTCGTACAATGAATGGTGCATGTGGCGTATTTCTATGTATGGTGGGTAGAGGGCGTCGATGAGAAGGAGAATAGCCGGCAAGGTTCTCTATATAGGCTATAATATAAGAACGAACAAGTACACTCGGGCAATGAGCCGTATTCAAGTATCAACCATTGTGAGTGAAATCTATCAGAAAAAGATTATCCTATGAAGGTGTTATGATCTCCACATTGGGAAATAGGTAGATAATTAGGAGTCTAAAGCTGAGTATGCCAGGAGTCCTAGTGACGGACACAAAAATCAAATGCGGTTGATCAGGCGCTATATTTAAAGCCTATGGTTGAGTATCAGTGCTACTGCAATAGCATGGTATAGCTGGTACACTGAGGGTAGGTGGGGAACAATCAAGGACACCACTACTCGTTGGCTACTAGGGTTGGAGATCTAATGTAGGATTATTGATAAACGTTCTAGGGCCTCACAGGATGGGATCGCTATGGCTGAAAATGGTACGAACCTGAGCAGGGTTAAAATCATGAATTCTTGCCTGTCTCCTAGATTAGATGCTGTAGAAGCTAAGTCTGCCTCATATACGTGTGCTAGTAGCTGTTTTTATAATTAAAATAGACAACCCTTAAAGAAAACCAAAAACCTAATTTCTGTAAAAATGGATTTTGAGAGAAGGTGATCATTAGATGACTAGGTTGGAATTGAGAGAAATTCATCTATTGCATTTTGATAATAATGCTTGCTGAGTACTTGTGTACTCACTCTTGCTAAATCCCTCTTTTCTAAAAAATGGCTCCGATGTTCAAGCGTCTGGTTGGTTTGACGAGGCGGCTGAGGTCTACTAGGAGGGATAGAGTGATTGGTAGCTTTGCATCAACTTCGTCAGTCTTTTGTGTAATTAGTATCTATGTGTTATATTTTTGTTGTACTTGGATCTGCTATATAATTATGGTACTAGATATATAGCCATGCGTGGCTTGGTTTGTAATATATTTACATTCAGTCTCTAATTATTGTTCTGCTGCAACACTCTGAACATGGTGTACTAACTGATAAAATATTGGGTACGCTCGATGTTTTGATTAGCTAGTATGTCGAGATTCGTGTAATTATCTGAGAGTATTGGTGGTGTTACTGTCGTTACCCTGGGCTAATTGTGTGGGTCGTCAAAGGTGGTATCAAAGCAATGGTTATGAGAACCACGCAAATAAACAATCAGAGAGACTGATAGGAAAAACCTAAGGGAAAATATTTTCTAGCTATGTGCTATAAGTATATTGTAAATCTTGTCTTATCAAATAATAGTAGTAGTTTTAGCTTTATTATTTTGTTGATTTTAATTGGACCACCAGTACTGATTAGACCCTTTTAAAGGGGGTAGCTAGGATATGAAGGTGGCATTAGAGGATTAGGTTTGGTGTGTATATTAGTGATTACTTGATGTAGGTGGGACGTGTAATATGCATTATGTGCTAACGTACTAAGGACGGTAACTGTGTTTGGTTGTTGCAATAAAGCTTGCAATATATGTTAGATACTAAAACACTAAGGCTGATGTTATTGTGTAATTAAATTCAAATTTGTAAGCAATATTTAGTCATTGTTGCATTCACCATTATTCACGATTGCATTTTTATCATCACATTCTAGTATTCCAACATAGGATAGATAGGTTCATTTAGTCAAGAATTATGTTGTTACTTGATTTAGAGACCAGATGTAGTATAGAACTCATTTTGTAGAATATATTTTATACCTGCGTGTGTAATATATGTCATGTATTGAAATTTAACTATGAGACTTGTTGTCTAAATTGTAGCTCCCATGAGAATTAGGTATCCCTGTCTATTTCTTTATTAATGCATTGCACTTTAACTTCTGATCATTCTTATGATGCTCAATTAGATAAATTGCATGCAAAGACCAAGGGATAGATTGTGTGCTCTAGAGACCGGCTGTAGTATAGGAATTTAAATTCCGTAATATAATATAGGTCTGTGTGTATAAATAGCTGAGTACAACAAATAGAAATAGGAGCTACGGCTAGGAAATAGACTTGAAACCATTGTCTGTGGCGTGCTTGGATGCGTGGATCCATAGCGTGCTCGAGCATGTGGTCTCGAGGAGTTCTTGGTGCTTGGACACCAAGTTTATTTTATCGTTTATCTTCTATAGATATAGTTGCGACTCAAGGTGCGACCTCAAGTTCTTGGTGCTCTAACACCAAGATTTTTGTCGTTCTCTTATTTGCATCTTAATCGTGGTTTTATGTTTTCTTTAGATATAAGGCGGCCCGAGTGCGTTAATCTCGGGGAGTTCTTGGTGCTCGGATATCAGGTTTATTTTTCATTTCTCTTAATTCGCGTTTCATGGTTCTTATTCTGAGATGATTAGGTAGATTGAGTCATGTATGTAATTTTGAAATGGAGTGGTGAAAGAGAGCGAGATAATCTGATTTCTTCCCTTAGCTTAAAAACAAAAAAATAATAATCTCTATGCACAATAATACTTCTCATCTTTTAATTCACTTCTGATAATTATAGACATCCAACCTATTTCTGATTAAATCACTCTGCATAAAATCAAGAAGGACAAGTAAAACTAATGCATGTACAAAGTTAAAGAATTGGCTAAAAGTTATATATTAATTGGATTATTTTGCAGGATATCAGACCATGAGATTAGAGAGCAAGATCTGATCATTAGGTTAAGATCTAATTCGCCAAATGCTCACAATCAACAAACAACACCTACCCAAAATCTAAACCCTCCCAATGTTCTTCAGACTAGGCAACCCACACCACCGGAGGTAATACAAGTACAGTTAGAAGCCTAGAGAACCATGATCAGTTAGAAAGAATTCTGAGGTACCTGGAAAGTTCTATGAAAGAGGCTCAAGAGAGTCAGAACCGGATTATGGAAACCCTACTTGTCCACATAGTTCCAGGAACTCCACGTCAAACTAGAACCAAAGTCACCCTAGAAGAGTGTAACATCCCAAAATTTGGCCTAATTATGTTTTTATTGCTTAAATGTGCATTTATGATTTTCTGGAATTTATTTGGATTTTTCTGGATTTATCTGAATTAATTTTTAAATTAAGTTTATTACCCTTTTGTTCAAATTTATTTAAATCTGTGCAAAATTAAAATAAAGTTTTGCCAAAAATATTTTATTTTGAGTCCAGAATGTCTCAAGGTATTTTTGAGATTTTTAGGATTTTTCCGATAATTTATTTGCCTAAAACTAATTAAATGAATTTCTAGAATTATTTAAATGAATAAAGTTTTAAAAATATCTTTGAGCAGTATTGGGCGAAGCCCAACATCAGGCGCTTGGGGTCGGTGCGGCCTAGTCCATTACGAATCGCAATGGGGAAACCTAAATCGCGTGGCCGTTAAATGCGCGATCCAACGGTCGAAGATGGCGCGTGTGCGATCGTGTCTTGGCCGTCGGATCGGGACGCGTGTCACGTCGTCGTTCATCGTCTCCGTTCCGGACTCGGAGTCCACCGCCGTAACGGCGTCGAACTTCTTCGCCCTGTAGAGCTCGGACGTCGAGGCTATAAATAGGGTAGCACCCGAGGTTGATGAGCGCCGCATCTTTTGGTCGGAGGGGTTTCGCAAGAGCAGTCGTAGAACGCCGCCGCGAGCTCGCCGGAGTTGAAGCGTGAAACCGCCGCGGTTTTTGCCCGAGAACGTCGCCGATCCGCCGTCTTCCGTCGCTTGGGCTGCGGGACCGACTTCACCATGGTCTTGCGCTGCGCCGTGGACTCAGTCCATACGCCGAAACACGTGTCGGATTGTGATTGGCCCGAGGTCTTGCTGACGTCATGCTTGCATCATAATTGTATTTTTCGTTGGAAAAATAATCCGATTGAAATTAGTGATGATAGCGTCATCATGAGGTCATGTTGACGTCATAAATCGGATTTTCAGTTCAAAAATAAATCTGTTAATTTCGAATTTCTATTTTCTGTATTTTCAGTATTTATTTCAAACTTCAAAAGGCATCATAACTCGGATTTGAGTGATTCCAGTTTCTAAAAATTTGTAAAATTGAGATCTATTTAATGGTGAATTTTATTTGATTTTTGGAGTTCATTTGCTCTCTGTTTTGGTATTTATTTGCTTTTCTTCTTGATGCAGCGTGAGGCGTTGAATTGTGCGACATTTGGAGGAAGATCCAAAGCAACTCAAGAGCAAGTTCCGAACAGATCGGGACCTATTCCAAGGCAAGTTGTGCTTTGATCATGTTGAACCCATGTTTATAAAATTGCTATGTACGATTTACCCTATTGCATATATTTCAAATATACAACTGTTTTAAATTAGATTGGGTTTAGCTAATATACCAGATTGATCTACACCCTACCTTGTCATTGTATGCCATGATCCATTGTCACCCTAGATTGGTTAAATATAGTTGGTTAATAATTATAATCAACATTGGAGGATTAGTTCGTATTAGTTGCTTAGCCTTGCCACGTCATCACATGTGTCAGAATCATTGATAATTAATTTTGATTAATGGAATATGGAACAATGTTATGAACTTGTGTGTCATGTGGGATCACACGATGAGATTGAGTTGTTGTGGCGAGTCATGTCACGCAAGCGATGTTGAATTGTTGATGGCACGTGGTGCTTGGTAATCAAGCGGGTGATAATAACTTGGATTGGGGCAAGTGACAAGGGCGAGGATGCCAAGGTGGGCCCGATGGGCGAGGGTATGTGGATGTCTTGCCTTGATCGCACTAAGGACTTAACCTTGCAAGCCTTTGACTGAGTCAATCATGCAACCACATATGCAGTATGGGCCACCTAGTGAGTAGTTTGCAATGTCTTAATTTTGGTACTATCGTGGTCGGTGTGAGTTTCGAGTTATGGAGTAATTCACATGGCGCAAGAGGGGGCCCCGGATGTGGTAACCAGTCCCACCAGTGTTGAAACCTTAGCGGGTAGTATCGGGTTAAGCGAGCATTGTAAAGGCTTTGTTATAATCACTCGCCTTGGTGGTGTTTGGTTGTATCGCGTGGGTAAAGTGCATAACCTCTGCAGAGTGTGAAACTATTCGGATAGCCGTGCTCATGAATTGAGCAATGCTCGGAATTACTGATTAAGGGTTAGTTTAATTAATTGGACAACTTGGTTGGGATGGCGGAAGGCCATATGGAAGATGGAATTTGACTTAGGATTGGAAACTTGGTTTACTTGAGAAATCTGAATTTATTTACTATTGATATTTGTTTCTGATCTTTACAATCTATTTCTTGTATTTGTTCATAAATCGCTTATTGCAAAATAACCATGATAGCCTATCCATTGGAATAAACCTTGCATATAGATACATAGAATTGCATTCATGCACAACTTGTTGAGTGCTTAAGTACTCACCCTTGCCAAACAACAATAATCAACAGTTGAAGAATCTACACTGTGTTGGAAGATGAAGTCCAGGAAGACACGAGTCATTAGGGTCCGAGCCTTGTCGGTTGCTGTGGTGGTGATGAGCTATCTCGTTTTCTACTTTCCATTGCATAATTATTAGTTTATATTTCCAGTCTTGCCCTGCGTGGCTTAATAATGTAAGTTGGTCATAAGATCATACCTTTAGATATATCAATGAATGAACTATTATTCTATTATCGTTGTGTATGATATGATATATACCAATGTTGAGCTGTGTGCACTAGCGTTGATCCTGGGACTAGTGCGGTAAACACAGTGGGTTCGAATCAGTGGATTCGGGTCCTTACAAAGAGTTCTTTCAAACTCATCCACATACCTTTGCCAAAGCCACAGAAAAACTTGCAACTGACGATTGGCTTCAAGAAATAGAGAAGAAGCTGCACACTGTAGGCTGCTCTAAGGAGGAAAAAGTGCAGTATGCCACGTATCAATTGACCGGCCCAGCTGCGAATTAGTGGACCAATTACTATCGTACTCGTTCGGGAGAACAACCTGTCTCTTAGACTGAGTTCGCCTCCCAATTCCATAACACCTATGTACCCCTAAGTGAGATGGACATCAATAGGAAAGAGTTCTGGGATTTAACTCAACGGAGTAGAAAGGTGGGAGAATACCTTAATAAGTTCAATGAACTATCCTGATATGCCCCTGAGGAAACCGATACGGATGCCAAGAAGATATACAGATTCAAGAAATGGATGAACACATACCTAAGGATGCATTTATCTACCCATTTGATCACTGAATTCCAAGACCTAGCAAACCGGGCCATTATCTTGAAAAATAAGCAAGCCCAGTTACATGAAGAGAGGAAAAGGAAAGCGAGATTTGACACTGGGATACCTACTTCCAACTCGTCAAGACCTTTTAGACCACCCATGCCAAACAGAAATCCTCCACCTCAACCAGGAATAGAGGCATCCAATCCACATCCTAATGTTCCACCCCCAAGTTTCGTGCCTAAGTGCTACAAATGTGGAGGCCCCCATTGTTCTAACTATTGCTTCCAGCGCCTGCATTTGATATTATTGTGGTTAGGAGGGACATAAGAGATATAACTATCCACTTCTAATCGGTCAGTTCGGACAGAACGTTTCAGGGAGACTGCCAAGTGGTGCACCATCAGCAAGGTGTGATCAAGGAGGCTCTATGTTGTATCTTCTAAAGGATCTAACAAGGGAGCACCGAGCACAGTATCCACTCGCTTAAACTATATCTCGGCAGAGGAAGTGGAAGGAGCAACCAACGCGGTTTCAGGTATGCCTTCCATCTCTTCATCCTATTCGTGCGATTCTATTTGATTCCGAGCCCTTCATTTAGGTGAGCCGGATTTTGGGGATGAAAACCCTTTTAAGGGGGGGGGGGGTAGGATGTAAGGACCCTGCAATTTAAATTAAGCCACTAAAATTATTAAGCAACTAATCAAGCAGATAATCAGGAATTTGCATAATTATCAATGTTATGCATAAGCCAAACATAATGACCAAACATCCCTTAGTAACTAGTAAAAGACCCAGGAGTAGAAAAGTAAAAAGGGCCACAGTAGAAAGAAGATAAGGCCAAGCTCAGCCCAGTGTATCCCCCCATTTCCTCACTCCAATCAGGAGCCAGCAATAGAGAACAACCATCCATTCCCCATTTCCATTCCACACTCCAGACCAAGTGCAAGGAACCAAACCAAGCCCCCAAGAGCACAGCCCATCCATCCCCATTTCCTCCCTTCAACCAAGAGTGAGGAAGCAAACTCAGGAAGACAACCAGGTTCATTTCCCTTGCCACACTCCAGCCGAGCAGCACAGCTCATACATTCCCCATTTCCCTACTTCAATCGAGAGTAACCAGGTGCATTTCCCCCATTCCTCACTCCAAACTGAGAGCAAGAGAGCAAGCCATTCCAGTAACACCATCACACAAAGCAAATCACTTCCAGTAGCTAGTAAAGTGGCCACAAGAAGCAAGACACCGAGAGAACCGAAGCACAAGGTCAAGAAGGAGAACCAGCCAGGAGCAAGTGCAAGGAGGTAGCCACTTGTTCATCACCATCACCAGCATCAACATTACCATCTCCATCCCCATTTCCATTTCACCAACCAGGTAATCCCTCCCCTTTCTTAGTCCAACAGCAAGACATACATGATAGCCTAGACCTAGAGTAGGCAATAGAGAGAGTAGAGGTATTAGGGGTCTCAGTGAGAAGGTCCACCCTAGGGGCTGCATAGCTCGTGCCTAGTGAGGCCAAATGCTCCCCGACACACTAGGAGTCTTTGTGTATCGTCACCATGCCTCCGAACCAAGAGCAACACCCCCCAAAATCATCATTGACCCATGGTCAGCACTAATCCATAGCAAGAATTCCACTAAGGAACTCAAATAGCCTCACACAGCTAAAGAAAACAGTAAAATTGGGGCAAATCAAGTGATAGAAACCATAGAGGAGCTTGCAAGGCCGAGGAGTGGTCGAGCGGTAGGGGTCGGGGGCCAAACGTCGTGTGACGTGGCGGCGATGGAGGCTAGAGCCAGGGTAGGCGGTACTGGCCTCGGGGCCGACCAAGCCCACGGTGTGTCACCAACGGTAGGCGACGCAGGGCCAAGCCACTGCAAGCTGGCGTCAGGCCAAGCCGAATAGAGGGGAAGAGGTAGGAGTAGGAGGGGAAAAGGGAGGAGTAGAGGGGGGGGAGAGAGAGAGAGGACAGGGAGTGGATCTGGGGAAAATAGCAGAGAAGAGAAGGGAGGAAGAAGGTGAAAAAGAGAGAGCCAGGGAGTGCCGGGCCAAAGGAAAAGAAAGAGAGGGAGCAAAAAGAAAGAAAAAGAGCATAAAAGGAAAAAAGAGAAGAAGGGAGAAAAGAAAAAAATGAGAGAAAAAAAATGAGAGGGGAGGAGAAAAGAAAAGAGGGGGAATAGAGAATATTTTGCAACCGTTGTGAACCACAATAATTAAAATAAGAATCTGTCGTAAAATTTGAGAAACTAGAAATATAGCAAATCACCGCTGTTAACTAGATAAGGAATTGCATGAATTTAGTAGCTACCTTAATAGATAAAAATAGGGAACAATACCATTACAAAACTGATTTTTACATTCAAAAATCTTAATAAGTTGCATAAAATTAAGCAGCACTAAAATTAAAATAAAGACAGTGAGACCACCTTCATTTAAAATATGCCATATTAAAAATGTAGCAAGTTCATAAATCTTAATTTGCAACGAGCAACCTGTCTGCACTAAATTCAACCCGTTAAGAGAAGGTTGGACACCATAAAATACGCCATAATCTAATAGCTCCGTAGAATTTTAATATTTCATAATTTCAGGAGTTGAGTTAAATCCATCAGAAGGTCACATTCAGAATCCGGGTGAGGACGAATATATTTACCAGAATCCAAGCAATCTCCATGTGATCATTTCTTTATAAATGCATTCAAATGCTTTTATATACTTACATATATCATCACTGCATTGGAAAACGTATATTACAATTGAAAACCTTAAATTGGACGCGAATGGAAATATGGTTTGGGAATGGATTGATTAGGTGATAAATGGATAGTGGTATTCTTGTTTGGCTCATCCAATGAATGGTGTCAGTGGTGTATTTCTATATATGGTGGGTAGAGGACGCTGATGAGAAGGAGAATAGCCAAACGGGGTATTCTACATAGGCTATAATATAAGGACGAACAACTACACTCGGGCAATGAGCCGTATTCCAATATGAACCACAGTGAGTGAAATCGGTCAGAAAAGGTTGTCCTATGAAGGTGTTATGATCTTCACATTGGGATATTGGTAGACAATTTAGAGTGCGAAGCTTGATATGCCGGGAGTCCCAGTGAAGGACACAAAAATCAGTTGCAGTTGGTCAGACGCTATATTTAAAGCCTATGGTTTAGTATCAATGCTGCTGCGGTAGCATGGTACAACTGGTACGCTGAGGGTAGGTGGGGAACAGTCGAGGACATTACTACTCGTTGGCTAATTGGTTTGGAGGTCTAATACTGAATTAGTGATAAACATTCTAAGGTCTCATAGGATAGGGTCACTATGGTTAAAAATGATACGAACCTGCACATGATTAAAATCATGAATTCATGCCTATCTCCTGGATTGGATGCTATGGAAGCTAAGTCTGCCTCATATACGAATGCTAGTAGTTGTTTTCATAATTAAAATAAAAAAACCCTTAAAGAAAACCAAAAACCTAATTTCTATAAAAATGGATTTTGAGGGAAGGTGATCATTAGATGGACTTTGTTGGAATTGAGAGAAATCCATCTATTGTAGTTTGCTAATAATGCTTGTTGAGTACTTGTGTACTCACTCTTGCTAAATCCCCTTTTTCTAGAAAATGGCTCCGGTGTTTGTCTGAATGGTTTTACGAGTCGACTGAGTTCTACCAGCAGGGATAGAGTGATTGGTAGCCGTGCATCAATTTCGTCAGTTTTTTTGTGTAATTAGTATATATGTATTATATTTTTGTTGTACTTGGATCTGCTGTATAATTATGGTACTGGACATATAGCCCTGCGTAGTTTGATTTGTAATATATTTACATTTAGTCTCTAATTATTGTTTTGCTGCAACACTCTCAACACGGTGTACTAACTGATAAAATATCGGGTGCGCTCGATGTTTTGATTAGCTAGTATGCCGAGATTCTTGTAATTATCTCAAAGTAATGACGGTGTTACTGTCGTTACCTTGGGCTAATTGCGTGGATCGCCACATACTAATGCAACCACCAGCCACCCAATTGTTGCACTTGCATTTCAAGCACTGGATGCTTTGTGTAAAATGCAGTCTATGTTCCAATTTCTTATTTTTACCTCTCTGCTCATGCACTCTGTTTGTTATTTAGTTGGGCTATTCTTTGCTCATTTTGTGCTGCTTCTGTTTCAGGGTGCGGGTTCCTGAGCACATGCTGGTATACATGGTGAGGAGGACACTAACAAAAGCGTTGGGTTAAGTTGAGCATTTAATTTGTTAGTATTCCACACGTCTGTTAGTTTCTTATTCCTTGTTTTTGTTTGGAAAGTCTATGTGCAGTCTAATAAGCATCTACACTACTACTCTCTCGCCTTTGCCATTAACGATTTCTGTATTACAATTTTAATTTTGCGGGAAAGGAAACAACTAACACAAAATTGAAATCCAACATGTAATTTTGCCACCAGTTCATCCAAATTTTCATTAATATGTGCTAGTTTCTGAGAATTAGAAAAAGAGTCACGCAGTTGTTCCAAGCAATTAGGATCGATGTTAGCACTAGTCGTTTTCTTTCTAGTTGTCTCTGCAGTCTTCGACGCAATTTGATTATTATTGTGAAAGATCGAAAAAGGCGACTAGAGGGGGGTGAATAGGAGCCAAATAAAATTTTCGAATAAACTCTCCCCCTAAAATTCAAACCACCAAAAGACCAGAAAAAAACTGCACTGGTCGGGTATTTCTGGTCGGATGAACAGTACCCCCGATCTACAGAGGTCGGATGAACAGTACTTGGAATGAAGAGTGTTCGGGTGAACAGTACCCCCGACCAGCACTGGTCGGATGAACAGTACTCTCGACCTGAAGTGGTCGGATGAACAGTACTCGTGTGAATAGTGTTCGGGTGAACAGTACCCCCCCGACCTGCGGAGGTTGAATGAACAGTACTCAGGTGAATAGAAAAACCAGCACGATCTCAAAAACAGAAATCGATGTAACTTTTGATCGGCTGATCCAAAAACAGTGAATATTGGTGTGCACCTCCCAAAGGATGTCAGGAACCTATTTCAATCAACAATCGAAGGAATTAATACCAAGGTTCCGTCCCTTTCAGTTTAACAAATGCAACACCAAAAACAGAGTCACGAACACAAACTTCACCCCTAACTTGCTGGTGGGAGTTGATGGTCAGAAATCCTTGGATGACTCTCCACAAATCATAGCAAGTAAGTACACGAAGAAACAACCCTTCAAACAAATAGAAACACTATCTGAAAACTAGGCACAGAAATTGGTTTCTTGCAAAACTGAATAGAAGAGGTTGTAGATTGCCTAGATGATTGGGATATGATCTATAGAAGATTCATCCAGCAATCTTTCATCCTTGGCAACAAGAACCAGAAGCCAATCAAGACTAAATAGCGCAAGTCACACGTTTACGCACTTTAAGAACACACAGATTTACAACTTGCAACAAGAGCGTAAGGATTGCCTAAAAGATTGAAAGCACGAATCCAGAGAAGAGTTCATCAATCATGAATTTCAACAAAGACTCAATAGCATGTAGAAGGAGATGAGGCAAATCCAAATTACGTAAAGTAAATCGCAAGTAGGTAAATGCGAATTTAGATAATGAGAATTCAAGTGCGTAATGTAAATACGTAAGAGAAATGAAACAAGAATATAAATGAAGAATATTTCATTTCGGAAGGGAGGTTTACAAAGCCTCACAACAAAGTGGGCAAAGCTCAAATGAGCAAAAAACCTCGGAACCTTCAAAGAGGGAGGCTGCCCTACCCTCTATTTATAGTGACACAGGATCAATTCCCACCTTTGGATGTCTGCTTCAATCCTAAGCCAACATCCAAGAGCCGGATTTGATCCTTACATCCTCTCAACAACTCTCAACTACTCACGTACACTTTCCTCACTGCTCACCCCCAAGGAGACACCCTCTCCTGTCTATTCATAGCAGGCTTGGAACACCTACCACCCTTGGATGAGCCTCTAAACCCTAGAGCACTCCATCAAGGGTGAGATTTTACCCACTCACAAAGCTATGCATGGGCTCACCGAAACCCAACAACACAACGGGTTTTGCACGCTTTTCAACTCACACTAACTTGACCCGCTTCTCTATCTTCCCGACCGCGATCCAACGGTCCTCCTAGATCGAGCAGCTCCAAGTTAGCATATCATCCATTCCTTTGTCTTCTCGGCTTGCGGCTACTCACGGCCTCGGTCATCTTTGGCGACACCTTGATCATCGGACCTCGGCTCTCGGCCTAGTCACGATCCCCTTCGCCTCACCATGACCTAGCTCCAAAGTCCCGCAACCATCATTGACAAGGAAACCACATCACATAGCAATGTCCAACAATACATATCCATCTCAGCAGACGGATATACACTACGACCGGCCAAAACCCGACCACACGTGGTCCGACCGCTGGTCTCCATCCCGACCAACCATGGTGCGACCCGCGGTCTCCATCCCGACCAACCATGGTCGACCATCGGTCTCCATTCCGACCACTCGAGGTCATTCGCGGTCTCCGACTCAATCACTCGAGTCTCAACCACTCGGAGTCGGACGACCCAACCACTCGGGGTCGGACGGTAGTGCCTGCAACACAGCCAAAGCCACGACCACTCGGTCGGACGACCCGACCACTCGGGTCGGACGGTGATGCAACAACACACCAAAGCCTCGACCACTCGGGTCGGACGACCCGACCACTCGGGGTCGGACGACCGTCTCCAACCAGCCAAAGCCCGACCACTCGGTCGGACGACCCGACCACTCGGGGTCGGACGGACCGTCTCCAACCAAGATAACTCAAATTGCTCTAACTCGAAAAACAATCCAAATCAAACTCAAATTTGAGCACACCTTGCTCAAATAAAGTCAAATACTCATCACAAACATGGATGGACCTCAACGTGGTCTTTCAATCTCCCCTTGATGAGTATATTGACAAACCACACAAAAGGCATAAATTTGAGTTTGAATGAGAGAAGAAGAAAGCAATTTGATTGCAAAGCCAAACTTGGTCCAGAGAGAAAGATATAAAATTATGACCAAGTTGGCGTAAAGAATTTAGAGCAAGACCATGAAAAGAGCAAGTTTTCAACAAAAGCTCTAAAACCAATCATAAGTGTCAAATGTGATTATGATCCATAAGAGATAGCAAAGATTTACAAAATCATAAGAACCAACAAGCTTTACATTTCTATCTCCTCCTTTTCTACATTTTAAATGATGCCTTTTCTACATTTTCTCCCCTTTTGGCAATATAGGCATCAAAATAGAATTTTCTCCTCTTTTATGTATGCATGAAATGCAACCTAAGGGAGCTTTGAAGATTATCCAAATGATCATAATGACAAGATATGACACCAAGCTTATTAATCTCAGATTATGACCAAACTAAGACATGTCCAAGTGCAAATAACAAATTTTGCTCATAAGTGAAGTTTTGAAAATGTATCATTTTTAGCAAGATTTGACAAGTGCAAAACTTAGCAAAGTTTCAAAACTAGAAGCAAAACCACTCGGGGATCAAATGGAAAACCTAGAGTTCAACCTACTCAACACTTTGGGGAATTTTGAAGTGCATATTAGGTCCTTCGAGCCCATTTTTCAATTTATGCAAATTTTCTTTAAGACTTCGAAAAACATAGCGGGGTGCAAATGTTTGACATAATTTGCATTCTTTACCCACTTATGTGTTTGATATTTGCAATTTTTTTTTGATTGACTCAAGCCATTTTCGATCATCTCAAGAGTAACTCTTAAGAGAATGATCTTGGTCATACACAATATATTCCAAGTTCATCCCAAATGCAATGGGAGGCGTCTCGAGAATATAAAGTGTGAAATCAATTTTGCACAAAAGTGTCAATTTTTTAATTTTCAATTTAGCACATATAAGCAATTCGAAGGACTCAAATATGGATCAAGCAAATTTCACCCAAGTTGCTATAGGGACTCTAGAGAATTCCAAAATTTCACAATTCATGGTAAAAGCTCTTAGAGAAGAAACTTAGTAAGTAAAAGCAACATGTTTCATCAAGTTTTCATTTAAAGCTTTTAAGTTTTTCAGATTTCAATGAACATTAGCTTGATAAATGAACTTGGACATATCTAAGCTAGTGATTTTCTTCGAAAGATATAGCATGATGTATTTCACGAAGATTGAGTCAAATGCATAATAGACAAAACTCATAAAACCGAAAAAGCAGACTAAATGCAATGCATGAACAGATTCCCAAAACTCCCCCTCAACAGTTGAATTAATTTTAAGCTCAAATCTGGTTAAAGTTGAGTTATTATCAAGATTAGGCATAAAGAAAACCGAATAAACTCAATAATAACGAGAAAAAGCAGAATGAGGAGAAGAAGTCGAGAGCGCAAAACTGGATGGCTATAGAGCATAGAAAGATATAAGAAACTCACTACGGCTTAGACTCGCTCTTATCTTCCCAAGAGACTGACATAGGAAAGCTGACTCTAGATCCCAACTAAGGAGTGCACACAGACCCTGTCTACCCAGGAGGCCACAAAACCTGCTAGACTTATAAGACTGTGAGGGAACTCAACCTAGAGAGAAGAGAGAACAGCTAATCACGCATGATAGCAACCTAAAGCACAAGATAAGAGGTCCATGCGAGGCATGCCAGAAGTCTAAGTGAGTGAACTCAACTCAAGAAAATAAGCCCAAAGTCACCCAGAAGAAGAAAGGAAAACCTGGAAGAGAATATATAGTACATAATATACAAACCAGCTCCCCCTCAAGATAAGCTATATGAGCTTATAAACCCAAGCTCAAATCCCCCTGAACACACTCTAAAACTCTCTCCTCACAAGAGATAGGTAGAAAGCTAGAGGAGAAGAGATAAGATCAAAAACCATATGGTCTCTAAGGAGCAAGAAGGCTCAAGGTAAGAAGCAACCTAACTATGCTAGAAGTCCAACCAAAAGACTCTAGACAAACAGGACACAAGCTCTACCTACAAAAGAACCACAACCTCCTAAGAGACCCATCACTATCATCAACATTTTCAGAGGTACTTACCTCTGCGGTGTAGAGCAAGTAGTGGCAAATGACACAAGTGGATCCAAAAGCAGAGGAAGAAGACTTAGAGATATTCCTAGGATGATGGTCTCCTCACCAGAAAGCCTACACACATGCATCCAACAAATCTATGCTTTCGAAACTGGGGTTAGGCAGATCCAGTTCCTAGGCACGAATGGACAAGATACATGAAAAGTGTGGCAAATGATCATCTAGAGCATGAACATGATGCGAAGGTAATGTAAGATCATGTTCACAACCAAGCTAAAGATAGCATCAAGATCCATATATCCATAGACAACGGTGAAAACATATCCACATGATAAACAACGACAAGGTGCATCACAGCCTTTGTCATCTTTGTGAGAAGAAGCTAAGCAAGGTGCATCATAGCAACTAAATGCTAGCAGGGATCATGTGCAAGCCTAGAAATAC
Organism: Otatea glauca; assembly: GCA_036346275.1. Lineage (NCBI taxonomy): Eukaryota > Viridiplantae > Streptophyta > Magnoliopsida > Poales > Poaceae > Otatea > Otatea glauca. Next base: position 21,788,912 of record CM070719.1, on the reverse strand, counting down.
ATGGATCAAGATACTACCCTAAACATGGCAATGAGCATGTAAATGAGGAAATACCACAATGAAGCACAACAACATGCTACTAGATATAACATGAGCAAGATGAATGAAGACAGCCAAAGAGGATCATGCATAAAACAAACCAGTTAGCAACATCAAGATCCATTTATCCATAGTCTCAATAACAATATTTACTTGCTGCGAAAAGGCCCGTCAAAAGAAGACCAAACAAAAGGTCATGAGGACACAGGTAGCATGAAAGTAAATGGTGACAATGGACACAAAGATGAGAAGCTACTTATGGCAACACTCTATGCATGATGATGAATACATGCCATGAATGAAAAACACAAGCTCATGCAAAACAGGTATGAAGCATATAAGCATGAAGGACAATAAAAGGTGATCATGAACAATATAAGTCATACAGCGGCAGCTAGATCATATAACCCTAATCTCATGAAAGGCACTCATATGTAGCACAAAGTCTGACAAACAAAGTCTAAACAAGGCTAATCATGGATGTAATAGAAAATCAGGGTCATATAACCTAGATACTACTCATGACAAAATAAAGTAAATGATATATAGCACGTGCCCATAGTTAATACAAATGCTCATACAAAATGAACAATATCATGGACAGGATAAAAACAAGAAAATCACATGCTGGAAAAAAGCTCATGAATTTAGGATATAATCGTGAAGCACAAAGATGGTTGGGGAAAACATGCTATGGCACAAAACAAGACAGACAAAAACTAACAAGACCTAGCAAAGTACATATAATACACATGGGAGCAAGAGCAATCACAACAAGTCATGGAAATGATGATCACAAGAATAACCGACAAGAGGGTATGATATAGCTCACCATGGAAGTGAAAGTCCCCAATCTTTGTTATCATGAAGCTCAACACTTGTGGAGCGAAACACGAGGCAAACAAAGTTGAAAGTACATGCGAGTTAGCATGATGCTCATGATGGTCATGCAGGAAGATCCAATCTAGAGACAAGCCGCAAAGGCCAACTCGGAATTCACATCGAGTGCCAACATTGAAAAGCGACAAAACGATCCTAGATGAGATTAGTAAGGATCAACATGACCAACATACTTACCTGCAACTCTTGCCGTGAGTGGGTACCTCGAGGAAAAACGAGGTCCACTACTTATGCACGGCGAAGATGATGCCTCAGGACAACTCATGGACTAAGAATCGAACTAAGAAAGGACAAGTCCACAAGATGACCCAAATCCACTCCACTAGGCAGTGATCATATCCTCAAGCTAGCCTCAAGCGACTCATGCCATGAAAAAGGCAAGAGGCATTTAAAAGCATCATTGCATAGACATGACACAAGGAATTGACACAAGAGGGAAAGATGACTCAGTACTAGGATAGAGTGAAGACTTAGGAACCCAATACTGAACCACACGACGCCTCAGAGTACTAGTCACAGAAGAAGACTGGACTCGAGTGTCTCTCTGACGCTCAACTCTCACACGATCAGGAGCAACTCTGGTAGATAATCTAGGAGTCAAAACTGGGTTGGCACGCCGTGGTGCAAAAGCGGACCATCCCAAAGAAGGTGCTGGATCTCCTACCGAAAACACCTCACGCGCCGATATCTACCTCGATGGGAAAAGCGAGGAATATCAAGAGGACGGCGGAAAGCCCGACTACTGAACAGCTCAGGACTAAAACTCGAAGAACTAGCATGAAAATCAAGTCCTGGACGCTGCCCCAAAACAGGCGACTCTCTAATCTGTCTAGAAGCAGTGTGTGTCTTAGGAGCACTCAAAGTCTGGGGATGACCCTGAATACCCCTAAGAGCAGCAACACGCTCACACCGAGTGATCTTGGCGTGCGGCGAGAAATCTACTAGGTGACCATCCTTCTTACAGAAGGTGCATGTGTACTTCGCCTTGCTAGAGGCAGAAGCAATAGGAGTAACATCCTTCTGGTCAGAAGTCCTATGGACAACCCCAGAGACCTAAACTTGGTGGTGCTCACTCAGGAGCTACCACAATCTCACCACTCTTGGAGCCGTGCACAATGTTGGGAGGATGCGCTGAGCGTGCTCAAGGGATCAAATCCTAGACCTTGATTGAATCTACTAATCTTGGATTGGTCTAGAATAAGATTGAGCTTCTTCTTGCCTCCAACAAACTTCTCGAGAGTGCTCGTAAGATCGGCAATCTCGGAAGAAAGAAGCACAAGAAGAACAGGGGAAGGAGAGGAAGAAGAAGAACCAGAAGAGAAGATCTCTCAAAGACGTGCTTTTGTTCCCTTATCACGGCTGCCTCAATCTTGAGGGCCTCACAAGAAACGCATAAGGAGCATCTCTAATCCTAAGGGTTTGGTCTTTTAACTTCTTCTTAAGCTCGACATGGATTTGATCCACATCATCCTTAACCCCAACACACAAAGAAGCAACCAGTTTGTGACTTAACTAGTAAATCCTTAGCAAGTTGATCACACATGACATTCAAAGCATCATTGTCAAGTTTTAGTTGCTTACACCCTCACATGAGTATTGGGTCCTTAGAAGTATGCAATTCAAGTTCATCATTTCTAGCAAAAGCTTCTTAAGGTGTGAACTCATGGCATCAATTTCAGCAAGCAATTTAGGGCAATTAGAGCATGATGGAGTGGAGTGAGCATGAAGAAAACTAGCCTCAACAGGAATAGCATCAACAGAACTAGTGCTACCATTCTTCAACCTAATACCATCAAGTTCAGCAAGCACACTATCATGTATGGTCCTTAGGTTCTCCAACTCCACAAGAACAGCATCACAGAGAACACAATCATCAGTGACTCCGGAGGGAGAAGATCTAAACGAAGCTAACTCCCGAGTCAAGGTACCTACTTCCTTTTCTAACTCAGAACACCTCGACCTAGCCTTAGCATGAAACTTGCCTAATTTACAGAAGGCAGCATTTAACTCGTCGTAGGTGGGTACCTCATCCGTGTCGCTGTACAGCTCGGAGTCGCTTACTTCAATGGCGCCTGCCATGAAGCACATGTCGGAGAAGTCATCTTTGCCCTTCACCTTCTCTTGCGGATCGTCCTCGCTTGCATCACTCCAGTTCTCCGTGTCAGAGAGCTTGATGTCGTCCAGTGCGGCGAGGACCCGGTGAAAGAGCTTCTTATTCTTGGCAAAGTTGCAGTACTTCTTCTTCGCCGGCTCACGAGCTGGGGCCTTCTTGTTGCGGTTCTTGTCGGTGTGGTCGTTCTTGCCCGAACCGCCTTGTTCGTTTTTGCCCTTCTCCAGCTTGGGACAGTTTGCTCGAATGTGTTGGGGCCACCACACTCGAAATAGGTGATCATTCCACCTCTCTTCCTCTCTCTCACTCTCTTGTATGCATATGAAAATTTGCGAGCAAGAAGAGCAAGCTCATTTTCTGGAAATTTTTCCAGTTGGTCATCACTTAGCTCGCAAAGGGCGGAGAGAGAGAACCCAACAGAAAGTCACATGGTAAGCATCGAGGGTCACCCAAATCTCATGAGCAGAACGAAGGTTAGAGATCCTATCGTACTCACTGCGACTAAGGCCCTGTATGAGGATGTTCCTTGCCTTAGCATTTGCCTCAACATCAGCCATATTGCCGGCCGTGACGTTCTCATCGGCAGGAACCTCATACGGGAGCTTCACCTTTTGCCATATCAAGAAGCCTTGGGCAGTGATGTATGACTCCATCCGTGATTTCCAAAACGGAAAATCAACTCCAGCAAAAAAGGGAGGTTTGGTGGAATACTTGTCCATTGCTATGGCTCTTGAGACCGGTCAAGATCTAGAAATAAAATTTTCGAATAAACTCTCCCCCTAAAATTCAAACCACCAAAAGACCAGAAAGAAACTGCACTGGTCGGGTATTTCTGGCCGGATGAACAGTACCCCTGACCTACAGAGGTCGGATGAACAATACTCGGAATGAATAGTGTTCGGGTGAACAGTACCCCCCGACCAGCAGTGGTCGGATGAATAGTACTCCCGACCTGAAGTGGTCGGATGAACAGTACTCCCGACCTGAAGTAGTCTGATGGACAGTACTCGGGTGAATAGTGTTCGAGTGAACAGTACCCCCCGACCAGATGAACAGTACCCCCGACCTGCGGAGGTCGGATGAACAGTACTCGGGTGAATAGAAAAATCAGCACGATCTCAAAAACAGAAATCAATGTAACTTTTGATCGGCTGATCCAAAAACAGTGAAAATTGTTGTGCACCTCCCAAAGGATGTCAGGAACCTATTTCAATCAACAATTGAAGGAATTAATACCAAGGTTCCGTCCTTTTCAGTTTAACAAATGCAACACCAAAAACAGAGTCACGAACACAAACTTCACCCCTAACTTGCTGATGGGAGTTGATGGTCAGAAATCCTTGGATGACTCTCCACAAATCATAGCAAGTAAGTACACGAAGAAACAACCCTTCAAACAAATAGAAGCACTATCTGAAAACTAGGCATAGAAATTGGTTTCTTGCAAAACTGAATAGAAGAGGTTGTAGATTGCCCAGATGATTGGGATATGATCTATAGAAGATTCATCCAGCAATCTTTCATCCTTGGCAACAAGAACCAGAAGCCAATCAAGACTAAATAACTGCAAGTCACACGTTTACGCACTTTAAGAACACACAGATTTACAACTTGCAACAAGAACGTAAGGATTGCCTAAAAGATTGAAAGCACCGAATCCAGAGAAGAGTTCATCAATCATGAATTTCAACAAAGGCTCAATAGCATGTAGAAGGAGATGAGGCAAATCCAAATTACGTAAAGTAAATCGCAAGTAGGTAAATGTGGAATTTAGATAACAGAATTCAAGTGCGTAATGTAAATACGTAAGAGAAATGAAACAAGAATATAAATGAAGAATATTTCATTTCTGGAAGGGAGGTTTACAAAGCCTCACAACAAAGTGGGCAAAGCTCAAATGAGCAGCAAAAACCTCAGAACCTTCAAAGAGGGGAGGCTGCCCCTACCCCTCTATTTATAGTGACCTGGGATCAATTCCCACCTTTGGATGTCCTGCTTCAATCCTAAGCCAACATCCAAGAGCCAGGATTTGATCCTTACACTGTCACTATCAACAACTCTCAACTACTCACGTACACTTTCCTCACTGCTCACCCCAAGGAGACACCCCTCTCCTGTCTATTCATAGCAGGCTTGGAACACCTACCACCCTTGGATGAGCCTCTAAACCCTAGAGCACTCCATCAAGGGTGAGATTTTACTCACTCACAAAGCTATGCATGGGCTCACCGAAACCCAACAACACAACGGGTTTTCACGCTTTTCAACTCACTCTAACTTGACCGCTTCTCTATCTTCCCGACCGCGATCCAACGGTCCTCCTAGATCGAGCAGCTCCAAGTTAGCATATCATCCATTCCTTTGTCTTCTCGGCTTGCGGCTACTCCCGGCCTCGGTCATCTTTGGCGACACCTTGATCATCGGACCTCGGCTCTCGGCCTAGTCCCGATCCCCTTCGCCTCACCATGACCTAGCTCTAAAGTCCTGCAACCATCATAGACAAGGAAACCACATCACATAGCAATGTCCAACAACACATATCCATCTCAACAGACAGATATACACTACGCTGACCAGCAAAACCCCGACCACACGTGGTCTGACCACTGGTCTCCATCCCGACCAACCATGGTCTGACCACTGGTCTCCATTCCGACCACTCGAGGTTTGTTCACTGGTCTCCGACTCAATCACTCGGAGTCTCAACCATTCGGAGTCGGACGACCCAACCACTCGGGGTCGGACGACTGGTCTGCAACACAGCCAAAGCCCCGACCACTCAGGTCGGACGACCCGACCACTCGGGGACGGACGGTAGTCTCCAACCAGCCAAAGCCCCGACCACTCAGGTCGGATGACCCGACCACTCGGGGTCGGACGACCCGACCACTCGGGGTCGGACGACTGGTCTCCAACCAGTAATTCAAATTGCTCTAGCTCGAAAAACAATCCAAATCAAACTCAAACTTGAGCACACCTTGCTTAAATAAAGTCAAATACTCATCACAAACATGGATGGACCTCCACATGGTCCTTCATATTGTTACGGTAAGAAAGTTCTGGATCAGCTAAAAAAATTACGAAGTTCCTTTATTTCATTAATAACCATAATTTGATTACACAACAAATGGCACAACATCAAAAGGTTTAAAACTATAAAATATCAGTACCAGATTTTATTAAGGTGCATGTTTTCTTGCGTATTATGAGGCTGTAATCAGCGAGGCAAGCTCGGCTGCACACGGCAGACGAAATTCTAGGTACTCTAGTGGGGACCCGTTGTTTTCGATTTGGGTGTGGAACAGAGTATTTGGCTTGACACAATTTTATTGCCAAATGCAAAATGACCTAAGATGCATAATGGTTGCTATTCCCGTTACACACTGCAGTGAGTGCATACTATGTAGTAGCTGTAGCCTGTAGCCTGTAACTGCAATATCATGGTTTTTATCTGTAGCGTGCAGTTTGTTCTCTGAAGCTGCTGCTATAATGAATCTACAGCTTTCTATTCCGAAAGGTGACTTAAATCAGCGAGAAAAGATTTACATGCTGTTTGACTAATAGATCCTAATTCGTAATAGTTTTGCAAATCTACATATGCATATTAAAATTCTGTGCCTACTGGGCGAGTCCTAGGTGGTCTTTTTGCTTGATTAGTGAATTTTCAGTTTGAATTAGCCTCACTAGATTCAAAATTTCGAGTTTCATGGGCTGGCTTGTTTATATTTCGAATGTCTAAACTTATTTTAATTTATGAAACTTAAATATTTAAAAAAATTATTTTTATAAGCACAAGTACTTCAAAAATCTTACAATGGGAAATATTTAAAATCACCTTATTTGTTGTAGCACAAGCATTTCCCCTTACTTAGATTTAAAAATTTAATGTAGACAAGCGAAACTAGGGCAAGTATTCATTTGACTTATTTGAAAATTTTCACGTATAAAAGGATTGAGCGTAGATTAGAAAATAGAATGTGTGCTCACACAAATTAAGGGAGGTTATGATCTTGATATTCACTTCTCAATTTCCACATTTGCTTCTAATAGGGTCTTGTGTTGGCGTTTCCAATGTGTGTGAGGGTGTGTGACATGCATGTGGTGTGGTGTTGTTTGCACCAAAAATTTGGCAAGTCTAGTCAAAATCGGCAAAAAGATCAGATACGCGGAAATTAACGGATAGGTTGGAAAGATTTGAAGATATTTGGTAACAGCAAGATCTTTAAGGAAATAACTGTCCGAGATAAAGTCGATACGGATCAGGACTTAAACGTGTTGTAAAAGGATACGATCGGTCGACGGGTATAAAAGAAGGGTCGAAGCAAACTGCGAGAAACAACAACACAATACAATCAACCAACCTTTACTCTTACTTTTTCCTGTCGACTAGGAGTAGCTTTTGTAACTTAGTCTTTGTAATCGATTTGATCAATAAAGTTGCGCATCGCTGATTGTTGATCTTCATCAATTACGCCTCAGGTTTGATTTATTCTGATCTTGTTGCGCATCGCCTTCTTCAGAATCGATCTGCCTTTATCACCTGATTAGCCTTAATCGGCTAATTAGACTTACCCTGTTACTTCGATCTCAATCGGCTTCAAGCTGATTGGGTCTAAGCCGATTGATCTTCACGATCGGCTTTTGAGTGAATTATATATTTTTTACCTTGTCGGTTACATGTCAAATCGACTGGTACGCTCTGAACCCGGTGTTCGTCTGGTGTGCTGTTGTCAGAAACCCTACATCAAGTTTTTGACGCCAACACACTCTTGGCATGCCCGGTGGGATCATGTCTTCATCAGGAAAGTCGATTCCGCCATCCGATCTCAACACAGAAGCCATAATTGTCCCAACAATAGACGATTTGACTGCAGACAACGCCAAGAGATTGAAGATCGGAAGACTGTGTTGGAGGAGATGATGCTAAGCTGTTATTAGAAAACTAGACATAGTGTCACTCAAAAATCTGCCCTGCCGACGGTGAACGCTCTGGGAGATGCGGGTGTCACAGAACCGGTAAGCCGATATTTGCTTGCTCAAGACGAATTATCGGCTATGATTAATCAGTCTGTGCACCACACCTTAATAAACCAATCATCGGCTCTTGTGACAACGCTTAAGCCGATGATAGCAAATAGTGTTAAAACTATAGCCCAGGAGTTAGCCTCGTCAGGTAGTCTGCTTGACCCATTGCAAGCTCTGCTGAATTATCCTGTTTTTTAGTAGCCCAAAATACGCAGAGCACACCGGCCGATCCTAAACCATCAACTATAACCTCACCCCCTACCATGATGCCTACTCAGCCCACTATAATATTGCCTGGAGACCCTCGGCCAAGTGGGGTGAGTCATTACCACGCATACACCGACGCCGCTAAGTTAGACGCATCAACAAATTTGCCGCCGTCGGCTTTGTTCTATGCTTTTTCACAATCGGTTTCACAGCCGATTGGGCCTGAAAGATACCCACATGAACCTACCTTGCTTAGAAATCCAGGTCCACATAGGGTAGTAACTTATTCAGAGCCTTTCGTCCCAATACCAGAACCTCAAGTCAGGCATAATTGGCAACCCGAGTTTGCACTCGGTGGGCAGAATGCCAACTATGATCAACATTATCAAGGGCCTGCGGTGCCAATGGCCGATAATGCAAACTGGGCCAACCAAATCTCCGCTATCTTAATGTGAGACCCCGTTTTTGCAAACAGGAACCTCCATGTGATTACTGTACTAGTCCCATGATCAGTGGCTAGCACTCACTTGTTTACAACATTCATATCACAACCACAAGATAAATATCTAACAGGCATATATTACAAGCAATAATAATTATACAGAGTTAAATTCTTACAACAGCGGAAAATAAAGGAAATTAAAACTCCAAAAGCCATGTGGTTTGCCCGCTAACCCTCAGGCAACTGACTTGGCAAACCTAGGGAAACTCATCGCCAAAAGTCCCGCACCCTGCGTGAAAGTAAAAGTCATCTGGCGCTTCGCAGGTTTCGTCCTCTGAGACAGCAGATGCAAGATTTAGTACTATGGTACTCAGCAAGACTTATAGTGTTTGACAGATGCAATAAAGTAGTTATGCAGGCAAATCAAGGCAGGTTAATGGTTATTTTGCAGTTGCATAAATATTTAAGGATATGACATAATAAATTGAAACATCGCATTTTCAAATGAGCATTTGAAATATAAAGTGATAAGCAAATATCCAAGTCCTTCAACCCAGTCTACCCGACTGCAAAGATCCCCAGTGTCTGTCCTTTGACCCAAAAAGCTAGTTGCCAAACGGTTTCCTTTTCAAACCCAGTTTTTCCAGAAAAAGTACCAAAACATTCTAACATTGGAATGACTTCACCAAGCGTCCATAACCGTGGACACGTCTAATCGATTAGTTTTACACTCTGTAGAGGTGTACAGCTTTACCCACAAGGAATGATCAACCTCTTTCGCCAGGCCAATTTACACACTTCCTTTGGTGTGTCGGCAAGGAGATCATCCAGAGCCGTTACATTATCTAGATGTGGCTTTGAACCAGCCCGGGACGTTTGACCCTCGCCATGAAAACAGAAACACTCACCCAAGACGTGGATCCTTTCATATCACACCCAACACCACGTTTCTGTCCACGGCAAGGCGTACACCGTTGCATTGGTAAGTAGACCCCCTACAGACAGACCAAACCGGAATGCCTGTGCAATCTCCCGCCTTCCTTAGATGCAAAGCCACACCTAAACAACTTAATAGGCTAAGACCCGCCCATACAAGCCCTCGTGGTTGTACGAAATTCTTGGATCTATAGCATCCCATTGCTCGGTCCTTAATCCGACACGGGCGATACTCCACCCTATCTACGTGCAAATCCCTGTGCACCTCCGGCTATTGCCAATAATCGCCCGCGTCAAAACCATAGTTTTATTTTGGGTTTTTAATCAAAGTACCAGCAATATTTTCCCAAATGAGGATCATACATTCGTTGAAAAAGAATGAAAACACGATCAATAGCTTCAAGCAGATATTTTATGCTAGCGGTTATACCCAAAATGACATTAAGCATATCTAGTTTTCCAACTAAGGCTTAGAAGGTTCACATGTCTATACAGATTGAGGCAAACCATAATTTACAGGACTAACTACAGTTCTAACCCAAATTAGCATTTTTAGGGAGAACTATCCGGATGCATTGTACATAAGCAAAAACAACATAGTGTAGGTAAATTATTAGGTTCGACATGTTCAAGGAGGTGCTTGCCTTGCAACTCGCTGTCTAACTCCGGATCTGGATCGGCGACGGTGTCTTCTTCCTCTTCTTGGACGTCGAACTCTACACGACGATCAAGCGGGAAAATAGTAAATATCCAAATTCAGAAAGGGCGAAAAGAAAACAGACAATAAGTCAAATAAAGAATAACTGCAAAAAGCAAGCGTGTCTTTTGAGGGTTGAAATATAAACTCTTAAGATTTCACAAGGTAAATAATTACGCATTTGAAACGTTAATACTTTCTGTAATGTACATCATGAATTTTTCAGATGGATTATTTATTTGGAATTTACGAATTCAAGAGGCTAAAATTGTGAATTCTAGTATTTATAACTTCGAATTATAGATGCTAAAATTATTTGAATTAATAAAATTTAATTGACAAGATAAAGGGTTGATTGCACATGTCCTTATCAAGCTAGGTTATTAGGTTTGTTCATGACTTGAACCCACTTAAACTAGATTCTAGTTATCTAACCTCCCATTGCACATATATATACATATATATGTGAGTGCATTTGGCACAATAATTACTACATGACTTAAAGTCAATTCAAACCAAAATTTCTACTTAATCAAATTTAACCATGCTACTGCCATCTTATTGTTCATAAATAAAACTTTTGTTTCTTTTATATTTCCTTAATACTATTATACATATTTGAATTCTTAGTGTATTATAAACAAGACTTAAATAAAAGAGATGCAAACATGTATGAAAGTTAAATATTTTTACATATTTGAGTTCCTGAAGATATAAGGATCCTAGAAAAATTAGTTTCATTAACTTCTAAGCTTATTTACGGAATTTTGTATAACGCATATCTCTAGCCCTTTTATTAAAATTCGAGTTTTCAAATTTCCCAAAGACGACCTTCAAAATATTTTTGTATATTCTGAATCTACGGAATTTTTCATGAATTTAGAAATTGGTTTCACTATTTTTGGCCGGATGGTTCAAAAGTTATGGACATTTGAAGTGGTTCGGTTTCTGAAATTCAAAACGGAAATTCAAAAATACGCTTTCACCGGAAGGAGACGCCTTTCGGCTTTTGGCGCGCACGCGTTTGAATTCGACTCGGTCTGACCGATAGGTCATCCCCACCTGTCAGCGACCGAGCCAACACGCGCACAGAAATGGCCTGGGGCTGACGGATGGGCCCCGCTCGTCAGTGACCAAGCCGACTCAAGAGACTGCGCCACTGACTGTTTGGACCCACCGTTCAGTGACCCAAAATAGGGCGTTTTGGTCTAAGGCTCGCCGCCGGCGAACTAACTCCGGCACGGCGAAACGGGCAGCACTATGAGCATCTGTGTGCCTTTGCGCATCTAGTGGTGGTGCCCATTTGGCCGGAGGTGGCCGGGAGATGGGTCTCCACCGTGGGGGTGCGGTGGCGCTAATGGCCGAGCAAGCAACGGCTCGCCGCCGGCCACCTTTCCACCGGGCAAAAGTTCCTAGAGTATCAGTGTAACCTAAGGTTTCTTTTTCACCTGCTAGAGTGACCGGAGAGTCACTGAAGATGGCTGTCCACTGTCGCCGACCGGAAGGAAGAAGAACGACGGAGGAGATTAACTGCAGGCGAGAAGAAGTGAAAGTAAAGATTGATCAGCAATCTATGAGGTGCAGCGAAGCTTAAGAACTGAGAAACCCGAAAGATTGTTGCCGATTTGGCTCACTTCACCGTTTTCCCCTTTTCTCAGGTGTTCGGCGAGAATGGCGAAAAGATAGGCGATTGCTCGGGTGTTCAGCTCAGAGAATGAGTGAAGAAATGGGAGCCTCAGTGCGACACCCACACGGTATTTATGGCCTAGAAAAGCAGTGGCTCCAGTGTTTGAATCGGAGAGGAGGCAAGTGGCTGCGCGGTTTGACCGCTCGGCGAGGTGGCGCGAGATCTTTCCGGCGCGAGATAGCAGAGCATGGGCGAGGTGTGGCGTGGGCAGGCTGAGGACGAGCTGAGGTGACTCGTGGGCGTGGGCTCGGCGGGTTTCGCGCTGAGACGCGGAGGGAAGCCGGTGAAGTCTCGCGAGGCGTCGGGTTTTCTCCTCGGGCGAGAGGGAAAAAGGGGCAAGGCAGCGAAGCCGGGGGCTGTCAAGTGGGTTCGGGGGCCACCAGTCGGTGAGTGAACTGTTTTTCTGTTCCTGCCAACGCACGGCTACGGAAAAGGGGGCGGGCCCACGAGTCAGAGAGAGAGAGCGAGCCAAGGGATAAGTCTTGCCAGAGCAGCTCCATGTGAGCATTAAAACGGCTATCAAATCATGGTATAATTTTCTTAAACTTTTTGACCATCCTCCTCTTTAAGTCTTTATCTCCTGGTGAAATTTTCAGACAAAAATATTTGATAATTAATTAAATAAAACTCTGACACTGTGGACTGGTACAGGATTTATGCTTCGGTATTTTATTTATTTAGGGGTGTAAATCATGTTAAGAATTTTCCAAACTTTTTATAGGAGCTTAGATTGGCTTATATATAGCTCCATAAAAATTTGAAGTCAAAATATCGAGTGAATATTTTATAAAAATTCTGACTTGCAGATTTCTTGTTTTTAATGGTCTCTGTTTTTGAATTTTTAGGAGGCTTTGCCGACATGATCAATTCCTAATATTTTTACCAGATGTAAACTGCTCTAAGGGTGCTATGGTAATTTTTGTGGCTCCTGATAAGTGTTAATTATTTTTAATTAATTCTGACTTTACTGTTTTTAGTCAAAAGAGAGAGCTAAGATATTTATTTGCCCTAATTCAGCACCAAAGATTTTTAACAAATATTTTTAATGGTTTACCAGATTGATCATGACCAAATGGTAATTTTTCTAATTTTTACTTTTACCTTCTTACCATTTTCCATTTGATAATTCTATTTATTGGACTTTTCATACAAAGCATAAATCCAAGAAAATCCAATAAAAACCAATAACATCAAGAAAACTCAGAAATAATTATATTCAAATCCAAAATATTCATTTCCATTTTATTACATACTGTTTTTTATTTTCGGGATGTTACAAATCTACCCCCCTTACAGAAATCTCGCCCCCGAGATTTGGTGGGTCGAAGGTAGAAAAGGGTCTAAAAGAAATCAGGAAATTCATCCTTAAGCTTATCTTCTTGTTCCCAAGTTGCTTCTTCTTCCGTATAGTTACTCCATTGTACTTTTATCATCTTATGAACTTTGTTCCGAGTACGCCTTTGTGCTTCTTCGAGAATTTTAATTGGGTGCTTGCGGTAAGTTAGATCAGGCTGGAGTTCAACCTCTTCCAATTGAGTAAGTTCAGCCGGGATGCGAAGACACTTCTTAAGCTGCGACACATGGAAGACATTATGTACACTGGATAATTGAGATGGTAGCTCCAACTTGTATGCTTTTTCTCCCATCTTTTCCGGTATACGATATGGGCCAATATATCGAGGGGCTAACTTGCCTCGAACTTGGAATCGACGGATCTCGCGAAGAGGTGAAACCTTAAGATAGACATAGTCATCAATCTCAAAGCTCAAGTCACGTCGACGAGTGTCGGCATAACTTTTTTGGCGAGATTGGGCTTCTCTCAACCGGCTTGGGCCTCATTTATTAAATCTGGGCCAAAGAACTGCCTTTCTCCCACTTCGGACCAGAAAAGTGGAGTTCGACATTTCCTTCCATAAAGGGCTTCAAACAGTGACATTTGCAGACTAGCTTGAAAACCATTATTGTATGAGAACTCTGCAAATGCTAAGCACTTCTCCCAATTGGTGCTATAAGTTAGCACGCAGGCCCTCAACATATCTTCCAAGATTTGATTTGTCCTTTCAGTCTGACCATCGGTCTGAGGATGATAAGCAGTACTGAAATTCAATTTAGTTCCCAAGAGACCATGCAATTTTTCCCAAAAACGGGAGGTAAATTGTGATCCCCTATCTGAAACAATTGTTTTTGGGACCCCGTGCAAACGCACGATGTTGCTAATGTAAAGTTCTGCCAACTTGTCTCCAGAATAAGTGGTCTTAACAGGGATGAAATGAGCCATTTTGGTTAGTCGATCAACAACAACCCAAATGGAGTCATTCCCTTTTTGAGTCCGGGGAAGGCCAGTAATGAAGTCCATACCAACATCATCCCACTTCCATTCCGGAATTTGCAATGGTTGGAGTAGCCCAGCTGGAAGTTGATGTTCAGCTTTGACACGCCGGCATACATCGCATTTCGCGATATATTCAGTGATATCTTTCTTCATACCAGGCCACCAATATTCTCTCTTAAGGTCTTGGTACATTTTGGTACTACCCGGATGAATAGATAATGGTGGCTCATGGGCTTCAGATAGAATTATCTTCTTGATATCAGAATTATTGGGCACATAAATACAAGTTCCTTTCATAATTACCCCATCTGGACTTTCTGTGAACTCAGAATTTATGCACCCAATTAAATGATTTCGGATCTCTACAACGGCTTCATCTTTGAGTTGAGCATCTTTAATCTGATTTTTAAGAGTTGGCTGAAATTGAAGAGCAGCCACATAACCATTTTCCACTAAATTCAAATTGAGCTTCTGGAAAGCATCGATCAGGTTAGATTGGCGAGGATCCAATATGCAATACAGCTTCCGACTAAGAGCATCAGCTACGACGTTGGCCTTACCAGGGTGGTAGTGAAGACCAAGGTCATAATCTTTAATCAGCTCTAGCCACCTTCTTTGCCTCAAATTCAATTCTGGTTGGGTAAAGAAGTACTTAAGACTTTTATGATCAGTATAGATTTCCGTCCTATTCCCAATAAGATAGTGCCGCCAGATTTTAAGGGCATGAACCACAGCGGCCAGTTCAAGGTCATGAGTAGGATAGTTCTGCTCATGAGGACGAAGTTGTCGGGAGGCATAAGCAACAACCCTGCCTTCTTGCATTAATACACATCCCAACCCTTGGAGTGATGCATCACAATATACTTCAAAATCCTTGTGAATATCTGGCAGTATGAGTACTGGGGCTGAGGTTAGCTTTTCTTTTAACTTTTGGAAACTCTATTCACAATCAGAAGTCCATTCGAACTTCTTTTCTTTCTTTAAGAGTTGCGTGAGTGGCTTGGCTATTTTAGAGAAGTTCTCAATGAACCGGAGGTAATAACCGGCAAAGCCCAGAAAACTTCGAACTTTTGGAACTGACTGTGGCCTTTCCCAAGCCAACACCGCTTGCACTTTACTTGAGTCAACAGCAACTCCGCCTCCTGATAAAACATGCCCGAGAAATGCCACTTCTTTCAACCAAAACTCACATTTCTCGAACTTGGCATATAATTTATTTTCTCGGAGTTTGCTAAGAACCAAGTGCAAATGCTGCTTATGCTCTTCTTCAGTCCTGGAATATATCAGGATATCATCAATAAAGACTACTACAAACTTGTCCAGATACTCCATGAAAATCTTATTCATTAAGCTCATGAAGCTTGCCGGAGCATTAGTGAGCCCGAAGGACATCACGGTGTATTCATATAATCCATAACGGGTAGTGAAGGCAGTCTTGGGAATGTCTGATGGTCTGACCTTCAGCTGGAAATACCCCAACTTCAAGTCTATCATGGAAAAAATTTGTGCCCCATTTAGTTGATCAAATAGATCATCAATCCGGGGTAACGGATATTTATTCTTGATGGTTACTTCATTTAAGGCACGGTAGTCTACACACATGCGCAGACTATTGTCCTTTTTCTTGACAAAGAGAACCGGACTTCCCTGTGGTGATGTCTCGGGACGAATAAATCCCTTGTCCAGTTGTTCCTTGAGCTGCTTCTTCAATTCCACTAATTCATTTGTGGGCATCCTATATGAACGCTTTGATATTGGTGCCATTCCCGGCACCAAGTCAATAATGAACTCCATTTCTCGATCTGGAGGCACTCCTGGCAATTCAGCAGGAAATACCTCTGGAAATTCATTAACTATTGGCACAGTTTCCAATTCAACTGTGGATGTTAAACACCAGACTGGCTGAGATGCCAACTCATTGGTACTTGAGGCAAATTCCACAGGTATTCCATCATGATTTACCGGAGATATAGATCGATCGGCGCAGTTTATGCAACCTCTATGTTTGGCCAACCAATCCATGCCTAAGATCACATCTAGCCCAGATGTTTCTATTAAGATGAGATCAGCATAAAATGTAACCCCATTGATTTCTATGCTAACTCCAGCACAGAAACTAGCAGTTATAATAGTGGCTCCAAGTGATTGCACAATCATGCGAGTAGGCAACAGGGAAACCTCTAATTCGTTTTATTCAGAAAACTTCTTGGAGATAAAGGAATAGGAAGCTCTAGAATCAAACAAAACCAATGTAGGCACAGATTGCACAAGGAACATACCAAGCACAACGTCTGAGGCTTCCTGCGCCTCTTCAGTCGTCATATGGTGAAGGCGCCCAATATTTCCGCCTTGCGCAGGGAGTGGCGTCGATGCTTGAGTCCGGCCTTGAGCTTGTGGACGAGGTTGCCCAGTCTTCTTCTTGGGGCAGGAACTGGCGTAATGTCCACGCTCATTGCAATGAAAACACGTGACATTGGGCACCTGCTTTTGGACAACAGCAGCAGTCCTAGGCTGTTGCACTGGGCGAACAGACTGCTGCGGCTGCCGCTGTACAAAGCGAGTAGCCTGACCCTGAGACCTCTGAGTCTGGGGAGTCAGTCGTTGGGCTCTTGGTGCTGGTGGTGGTGGTGGTCGACGAAAACCGGTCGACTGCCACCCTTGTGTCCTAGATGATCCAGCTCCGGATGAGCTACGCGCAAGCCACTTGCGCTTGCGGCTCTCCATCACACTGCGACTGCCGTGCTCCACTCTTACGGCTTTCTCCACCGGAGTCTGGAAGTCGTCAATGTCTTGGGCAATTAAAGCCCATTTGATCTCTTCATTTAGATTTTCCCTAAATCTCTCAATCCTTCTTGCCTCATTAGCTACTTCATATGTGGCATATCTTGACAGCTGATTGAAACGGTGCAGGTACTCCATCACTGTCATCGAACCTTGCTTAAGATCAAGGAACTCCCGCTTTTTCACTTCAATCACACTAGCTGGAATGTGGGTGCGGCGGAATGCAGCCCTAAACTCAGGCCATAGGACCACTCGACCTTCCGGTAGCACCGCTTGGTAGTTCTCCCACCAAACTGCTGCAGTCCCCTGCAACTGATAGGAGGCATATAAGACCTTCTCCCTCTCATCACACTGAGCAATGGCTAACTTGCTCTCCACAGCCCGCAACCAGTCATCAGCATCAAGAGGCTCGGCAGAAGGGGAGAAAACTGGTGGCTGGGTCCTTAGGAACTCATTCAACTTGGACACTTGAGGAGCTCCACCATCTCCTCTGCGGGCAACACCCTGAGCTGCAGTGTTCTGGGCTATCTGTTGCAGTATCAGAGTATTCGCCTGCCTCCCTTGTTCAATTAGAGCCAGCACTTGAGCCATGGTAGGCGGTGGGGGCAGCTGCTCCTCATAAACTTCATCCCCGGCCGGAGATGGGATAGGGGCATCTCGTCGGGCTGCTCGAGATGTCGAGGCCCTTGTGGCAGGATGTTGAGGATTAGGTTGTGCAGGCGTTGAGACACTCGCTCTGGGATCACGAGTATCCTACGGTGCATCAGTTTCCAGGATCTGATTGAGTGACCTGGTCGGCCTCATCCTGAAATTAGTACCATTTTAGTACACGACAAAGACTAGGGTAAGACTTCAAATTTACTCATCATCATTTTTTTATAGGATTCTCTCATCGAAAATCTTCACCCCATAGTTACAATTTGCGAGGGAAAATCCATTGTTATTATTCATGCAAAAGAGGTACAACTTGAAAACTTACAATACCAAAAGCATTTCATGCAACCATTAGGGATACATACACATACCAACTATTTTACAATTTATTGCTATGGCACAAAATTTCTAGGGAAAAACCTATCCACTACTAATCCCCGGAGGCGGCGTTGGTGATCCGACGTCACAACTACTCCCGAATCGAGGGCTCGGAAGCGGCTCTGATTCTCTCACGGCGAAATCGCGTAGATACTCCTGTCTATTTCCAGTTCTGCACCTCTTAGGTCCCAATTCAGTCTCTTGGCCACCTATACGCGCTTCATATGAGCGCACATATGCACTCATATCCACATGATGCACTTGACAAATCCTTCTCGCCAGCTTACGACTTGTCTCCTGGATGGCTTGGACTCTATTCGAACTAAAATGCTTAACTTGATGGCGTACGCGACGCTCTCTCTTTATAGTAATAGCGTGCGCGTACACTTTAAACCCATCAACTATCTGCCTAACAGTGAGCATAGGGCGATGTTTTTCTTGCCCATAATTTTCCGCTAAGCCCCTAGCTATAGTCGCCCAACTGGAGGGGTTGGTCATCTGAAATTTTAAAGCAAGATGAATTAGCATTAATATAATGCCAGTAGTAATAGGGAATCAATAACTGTGCTACTTTTTCGTGTGGGTCGAATTTATCCCACATTTCTTATATACATAGCCCTTACAGTTCTTATGAACTAAGTTATTTCTATATTAATCTTTATCATATGGTTCTCATCCTTCAATTAACTAATACCTCATTAATTCATAACAAAAGATATCACTTTATTTATCTCATACTTCTCATATTTACAACAACTGTTACATCCCTTCCATGCACTCCTATCTACTCTATCTCATCTAAGGTCCTAGCAGCGTAGGCTCTACGCCTATACACCCGAGGGGCTTCTGCCTGAAACTCACAAGTACTACGGGGATTTATGCCCTTATCGTTAATAAGGCGCGGGCGACTACCTATACAGGACATCCTAGCTCCTCTGGGCACACCAGGCGTAGGTACATAGGAATCAGGTAGAGAGCGCTGTGCGGATGGGATTTGAAAAGTCCCCTCGCTTAGCACCGTGCGTGGTATTGTACCTCTCGCTACACACGGGGCCAAGCGGGCCTCTAGAAATGCCATCCGTCGTCGGGTCTCCAACAGTTCCTGCGCTATCTGTACATAGTGGTTATCTAGCTTATTTACAAAATTCAACATAACCCTAAGACCATTATTTCTAACTCTAGTGTGGTCCCTATATATATTATCTCCAACTGGGGGTCTTCCAGGAAGAAAGCGATAAGCAGGATCCAGGTCTGGGATCACATGGCGGAGGTAGATCACGGCCTGGTAAGTAGCTTCATTCATCGAAGCATCTATGGATGATCCATATCCCTCAAAAGTTCTTTCACCCTCATTAAAAGCCGGTCTTGGAGGTATAAAGACCCTAGTAGCATATTCCTTAGTCTCCGAGCTCAAGTATGCTTGGAACACTACATATCTCGGGACGCTCTCATAATGACAGTCCTCTAGCAGATGATGTAGTACCCCCATCATCCTAGCTAGGTCTGGAGTGATCGACACATGGCAAGGTACATAACGTGCCATCTACAAAATAACAGAAAAGGAGAGATTAATAATAATTATTAATGAATAGCTAAGAGACCACCATTAAGAAAATTAGCAAATATGCTAAAGTTCATTATTAGTAGAGAGTAAAGTTTTGTTTATTCTTCAAATTAAGTTTTCATATTACTAACTAATGACCATTCACCCAAGGCTTCCTACACATCGGTGTGGCTCGATACTAATTTGTGAGACCCGCTTTTGCAAACAGAACCTCCATGTGATTATCAGATTAGTCCCATGATCGATGGCTAGCACTCACATGTTTACAACATTCATATCACAACCACAAGATAAATATCTGACAGGCATATATTACAAGCAGTAATAATTATACAGAGTTAAATTCTTACAACAGCAGAAAATAGAGGAAATTAAAACTCTAAAATCCACGTGGTTTGCCCGCTAACCCTCAGGCAACCGACTTGGCAAACCTAGGAAACTCATCGCCAAAAGTCCCGCACCTGCGTGAAAGTAAAAGTCATCCGCGCTCGCGTGTTTCGTCCTCCGAGACAAAGAGATGCAAGATTGAGTACTTTGGTACTCAAAGAAGACTTATAGTGTTTGACTGATGCAATAAAGTAGTTATGCAGGCAAATCAAGGCAGGTTAATGGTTATTTTGCAGTTGCATAAATATTTAAGGATATGACATAATAAATTGAAACATCGCATTTTCAAATGAGCATTTGAAATATAAAGTGATAAGCAAATATCCAAGTCCTTCAACCCAGTCTACCCGACTGCAAAGATCCCCAGTGTCTGTCCTTTGACCCAAAAAGCTAGTTGCCAAACGGTTTCCTTTTCAAACCCAGTTTTTCCAGAAAAAGTACCAAAACATTCTAACATTGGAATGACTTCACCAAGCGTCCATAACCGTGGATACGGCTAATCGATTAGTTTTACACTCTGCAGAGGTGTACAGCTTTACCCACAAGGAATGATCAACCTCTTTCGCCAGGCCAATTTATACACTTCCTTTGGTGTGTCGGCAAGGAGATCATACAGAGCCGTTACATTATCTAGAGTGGCTTTGAACCAGCCCGGGACGTTTGACCCTCGCCATGAAAACAGAAACACTCACCCAAGACGTGGATCCTTTCATATCACACCCAACACCACGCTTACATCACGGCAAGGCGTACACCGTTGCATTGGTAAGTAGACCCCCTACAGACAGACCAAACCGGAATGCCTATGCAATCTCCCGCCTTCCTTAGATGCAAAGCCACACCTAAACAACTTAATAGGCTAAGACCCGCCCATACAAGCCCTCGTGGTTGTACGAAATTCTTGGATCTATAGCGTCCCATTGCTCGGTCCTTAATCCGACACGGGTGATACTCCACCCTATCTACGTGCAAATCCCTCTACACCTCCGGCTATTGCCAATAATCGCCCGCGTCAAAACCATAGTTTTATTTTAGGTTTTTAATCAAAGTACCAGCAACATTTTCCCAAATGAGGATCATACATTCGTTGAAAAGAATGAAAACATGATCAATTGCTTCAAGCAGATATTTTATGCTAGCGGTTATACCCAAAATGACATTAAGCATGTCTAGTTTTCCAACTAAGGCTTACAAGGTTCACATGTCCATACAGATTGAGGCAAACCATAATTTACAGGACTAACTACAGTTCTAACCCAAATTAGCATTTTTAGGGAGAACTATTCGGATGCATTGTACATAAGCAAAAACAATATAGTGTAGGTAAATTATTAGGTTCGACATGTTCAAGGAGGTGCTTGCCTTGCAACTCGCTTTCTAACTCCGGATCTTGATCGGCGACGGTGTCGTCTTCCTCTTCGAGGACGTCGGACTCTATACGACGATCAAGCGGAAAAATAGTAAATATCCAAATTTAGAAAGGGCGAAAAGAAAACAGACAATAAGTCAAATAAAGAATAACTGCAAAAAGCAAGCATGTCTTTTGAGGGTTGAAATATAAACTCTTAAGATTTCACAAGGTAAATAATTACGCATTTGAAACGTTAATACTTTCTGTAATGTACATCATGAGTTTTTCATATGGATTATTTATTTGGAATTTACGAATTCAAGAGGCTAAAATTGTGAATTCTAGTATTTATAACTTCGAATTATAGATGCTAAAATTATTTGAATTAATAAAATTTAATTCACAAGATAAAGGGTTGATTGCACAGGTCCTTATCAAGCTAGGTTTTAGGTTTGTTCATGACTTGAACCCACTTAAACTAGATTCAAGTTATCTAACCTCCCATTGCACATATATATACATATATATGTGAGTGCATTTGGCACAATAATTACTACATGACTTCAAGTCAATTCAAACCAAAATTTCTACTTAATCAAATTTAACCATGCTACTGCCATCTTATTGTTCATAAATAAAATTTTTGTTTCTTTTATATTTCCTTAATACTATTATACATATTTGAATTCTTAGTGTATTATAAACAAGACTTAAATAAAAGAGATTCAAACTTGTATGAAAGTTAAATAGTTTTACATATTTGAGTTCCTGAAGATGTAAGGATCCTAGAAAAATTAGTTTCATTAACTTCTAAGCTTATTTACGGAATTTTGTATAACGCATATCTCTAGCCCTTTTATTAAAATTCGAGTTTCCAAATTTCCCAGAGACGGTCTTCAAAATATTTTTGTATATTCTGAATCTACAGAATTTTTCATGAATTTAGAAATTGGTTTCACTATTTTTGGCCGAATGGTTCAAAAGTTATGGACATTTGAAGTGCTTCGGTTTCTGAAATTCAAAACGGAGATTCAAAAATACGCTTTCACCGGAAGGAGACGCCTTTTGGCTTTTGGCGCGCACGCGTTTGAATTCGACACGGTCTGACCGACAGGTCGTCCCCACCTGTCAGCGACCGAGCCAACACGCGCACAGAAATGGCACGGGTCGACGGATGGGCCGCTCGTCGATGACTAAGCCGACTCAAGAGATCGTACATCGACGGTTTGGACCCATCGGCCGCTGACCGAAGCACAGGCATTTTGGTCTAAGGCTCGCCGCCAGCGAATTAACTACGGCACGGCGAAACGGGTAGCACTATGAGCATCTGTGTGCCTTTGCGCATCTAGTGGTGGTGCCCATTCGGCCGGAGGTGGCCGGGAGATGGGTCTCCACCGTGGGGGTGCGACGGCGCTAATGGCCGAGCAAGCAACGGCTCGCCGCCGGCCACCTTTCCACCGGGCAAAAGTTCCTAGAGTATCAGTGTAACCTAAGGTTTCTATTTCACCTGCTAGAGTGACCGGAGAGTCACCGAAGATGGCTGTCCACTGTCGCCGGCCGGAAGGAAGAAGAACGACGGAGGAGATGAACTGCAGGTGAGAAGAAGTGAAAGTAAAGATTGATCAGCAATCTATGAGGTGCAGCGAAGCTTAAGAACTGAGAAACCCGAAAGATTGTTGCCGATTTGGCTCACTTCACCGTTTTCCCCTTTTCTCAGGTGTTCGCCGAGAATGGCGAAAAGATAGACGATTGCTCGGGTGTTCAGCTCAGAGAATGAGTGAAGAAATGGGAGCCTCAGTGCGACGTCCACACGGTATTTATAGCCTAGAAAAGCAGTGGCTCCAGTGTTTGAATCGGAGAGGAGGCAAGTGGCTGCGCGGTTTGACCGCTCGGCGACGTGGCGCGAGATCTTTCCGGCACGAGACAGCAGAGCATGGGCGAGGTGTGGTGTGGGCAGGCTGAGGACGAGCCGAGGTGACTCGCGGGCGTGGGCTCGGCGGGTTTCGCGCTGAGACGCGGAGGGAAGCCGGCGAAGTCTCGCGAGACGTCGGGTTTTCTCCTCGGGCGAGAGGGAAAAGGAAAGGCGTGGCTGGGGTGGCAAGTGGGTCCAGGGCCACCGGTCGGTGAGTGAACCATTTTTCGTTCCTCGCCAACAAGACAGTTACTGGAAAAGGGGCGGCCCACGAGTCAGAGAGAGAGAGCGAGCCAAGGGATAAGTCTTGCCGGAGCAGCTCCATGTGAGCATTAAAACGGCTACCAAATCATGGTAGAATTTTCTAAAACTTTTTGACCATCCTCCTCTGTAAGTATTTATCTCTTGGAAAAATTTTCAGACCAAAATATTTGATAATTAATTAAATAAAATTCTGACACTGTGGACTGGTACAGGATTTATGGTTCGGTATTTTATTTATTTAGGGGTGTAAATCATGTTAAGAATTTTCCAAACTTTTTATAGGAGCTTAGATTGGCCTATAGATAGCTCCATAAAAATTTTAAGTCAAAATATCTAGTGAATATTTTATAAAAAGTCTGACTTTCAGATTTCTTGTTTTTAATGGTCTCTGTTTTTGAATTTTTAGGAGGCTTTGCCGACATGATCATTTCCTAAGATTTTTACCAGATATAAACACTGCTCTAAGGGTGCTATGGTAATTTTTGTGGCTTGATAAATTTCAATTATTTTTAATTAATTCTGACTTTACTGTTTTTAGTCAAAAGAGAGAGCTAAGATATTTATTTGCCCTAATTCAGCACCAAAGATCTTTACCAAATATTTTTACTGGTTTACCAGATTAATCATGACCAAATGGTAATTTTTCTAATTTTTACTTTTACCTTCTTACCATTTTCCATTTGATAATTCTATTTATTGGACTTTTCATACAAAGCATAAATCCAAGAAAATCCAATAAAAACCAATAACATCAAGAAAACTCAGAAATAATTATATTAAAATCCAAAATATTCATTTCCATTTTATTACATACTGTTTTTCATTTTCGGGATGTTACACTTAAGGGAATAATTCGGCATACAGCCAAAGAGGAAGGTTATCGGCTATAGAAAGCCGTATCCTGATTACATAGATCGTATGTCTTACCCTCACAATTTCAGAGTTCAGATTTTGCAAAATTATCTGGTGATAACTTGACTACCAGTCTAGAACACATCGAACGCTTTATCGCTCAATGCGGCGAAGCGGCTCAGTCCGATGGACTGAAAATAAGACTGTTCCCGTTGTCACTGTCCGGGGCAGCCTTTACTTGGTTTACTTGTTTGCCTCCAAATTCGGTCCACTTATGGAATGATTTGGAAAGCCGATTCCACGAGTATTTTTTCTCAGACAGTTTAGAACTCAGGATTTCCGACCTAAGTTCTGTTCACCAGAGATTTGGAGAATCGGTAACTGATTACATTAAGAGGTTCAGGGAAACTAGAAACCGATGTTTTAGTGTCACATTGCCCGATAACCAGCTTGCTGATTTGGCTTTTCAAGGATTAATTCCACCACTTAGAGAGAATTTTGGAGGGCTTGAGTTCAACGATTTAAGCCATCTGCTTCATCGTGTATCGGCTCAGGAAAGCCGATTCGCAGATAATAAAGTGTTCAAAGATAGGTTTAAAAATAACAGCAATAAAGAAAAGGATAAAGTTAAAGTCAATATGGTGGATTATTGTCCAAGCGATTCTTCAGAAGACGATGAAGAAGAAATAAATATAGCCGAATGGGTAAAAGGGTCTAAAAAGTCCTTAGTCTGTTCTTGGCTAAAGCCGACTAGAAATAAGTTGGAAGTTAAGTATGCCTTTGATGTTTCCAAGTGTGATCGTATTTTTGATTTATTATTACAAGAAAAGATAATACGGTTGCCCGAGGGACATATTATACCATCGGCTGACGAGATCAAGAAACGCAGGTATTGCAAGTGGCACCATTCTTTTTCTCACAATACTAATGACTACAATATTTTTCGTCAACAGATCCAGTCGGCTATTGAGGATGGTCGGCTAAAATTTGCTGATGAGCCGACCATGCAAGTTGACGCTGATCCATTCCCAATTAACATGGTTCAATGTTCGGCTAAAGCAAAGGAGCCGATGCATGATGAGCCAAAGAAGGATCGGCAAGTCAATATTCAGTCGAATTCAAACGGCGGCCAGACGTTGAAAATTACGATCGGCTCATTACAAATAGAAGCCGATCACGAAGGAAAAAATTCAAGAACCATTAAACCCAAGGGAAATCTTCAGGTGGGTAAATGGTACATGGCTGAAAAATCGCCATCAAGGCAATCAGCTAAAAGGCCGGGACCAACGTTTTCTTAGTTGATAGAGAAATATGAAAGGATGAATAGCCGACCACGATATTGTACTCACCGGTCGGATAATTTATATCACACCGAAAATGTGGAGAGGGCCCATAGAAGATGTCCCTTTTGGCAGTTTTGTTGGGAAAGGGGAGTAGCACTGCCATCTCCGTATACATGTCCGATGGAGCATTACCCCCGAAACGATTGGCCAAGACAATCGGCTAGAGATAAGCTGTCTGGGCCGATTCGAGATCACAACAAAGGTTACAGAAGGCCTGTTCACGAGAGAATATCTGAACCAAACCAGGTACCAGATCATGTCGAAACGCTAAGGCCTAATTCAAACCGAGAAAATTTGGCTGGCCAGATACGAAAGCCATTAGAGCCCAAGCCTAGGTGGTGCCCATCTGGCCTTAGCCGATCGCAGCACAGACGGCTTCAGAGGCTAAGGACTCATGAGATCTGGGAAGCCGACGTAGAAAAGCAGAGGGATGATACTTTCAATGAGCTTCGTCCGGTCAAGGTTGTCAAGAAAGAGTGGAGAAAAAAGGAACAAGCCGAGGAAGATTTTGAATCGGCAGATGATCTAGATTCTCCTATGATTAGGGATGATACACCCCCAATGGACATCAATATGGTGTTCACACTACCGGCCGAATTCAAAATCAAAACTGAGTCGGCTAAAGAAACTTTTACTCAATCATGTTCAGGCGTTCAAAACGCTATCTTTGAAAAACCAAGAGATGATCATCGGCATCTGAAACCATTATATCTGAAAGGGTATATAAATGGAAAGTCGATATCAAGGATGCTGGTAGACGGTGGAGCCATAGTAAACTTGATGCCCTATACGACTTGCAAGAAACTGGGTAAGTTCGATGAAGATTTGATTAAAACTAACATGGTTTTAAACGACTTCACAGGCGATCCTACAGAAGCCAAAGGCGTCATGGTTACAGAACTGACCGTCGGCAGTAAAACTTTGTCGACCGTATTTTTTGTTATTGACACCAAAGGAAATTACAGCGTTCTGCTTGGAAGAGATTGGAGTCATGCCAATTGCTGCATCCCATCGACTATGCATCAAGCGCTTGTCCAGTGGAACGGAGAGGAAGTTGAAGTTGTCACGGCTGAACATCGGCCCATATTGCCATGGCCAGTTCTGATGTGAATTGGCAACATGAAGAAGCCAATGCATATTGGGAAAAACACTAGAAGACTGTGATTTCATCTGCGTGAGCAAAACAGGACTGGTGCCGATCAGTGTCAGGCCAGGCATGTTTGATCGAGCAAACGAAGTATTGCGCCGATGGGGACAAGAAAAACAGTGAAGGTATTACAAGACAAAATGCAAAGCTATCGGCAAACAAAAGATAGCTATGAGCCTATAGAAGACTTTCAAGAGGTTGAAAAGTTGGGTCAAGGCTTCACGTCCACCGATCTGCTTGAAGAAGTTGATATAGGTAGTGGTGATAGAAAAAGACCAACTTTTATTAGCGCGAAATTAGATGTAAAATATAAAGAAAAGCTAGTCGAAATTTTTAGAGAATATAAAGATTGTTTTGCTTGGGAGCATCACGAGATGCCTGGTTTAAGCCGACAATTGGTAGAACACCAGCTACCCATTAAGCAAGGTTATCGGCCGTTTAAACAGTACCCTAGGCATTTTAATTCGGCCCTGTATAAAATTATAAAAGAAGAAATAGTGTGATTGTTGGAGGCTAAATTTATAAGGCCTTGCCGATATGCGGAATGTGTTTCCAAATTGTTCCAGTCATGAAGAAAAATGAAAAACTTCGAGTTTGTGTCGACTTTAGAGATTTAAACAAAGCGACACCAAAAGATGAATACCCGAAGCCAATAGCCGATATGCTTATCGATGCTGCATCGGGGAATAAGATCATAAGTTTTCTAAACGGGAATGCCAGATACAATCAGATATTCATGGCAGAAGCCGATATACCGAAAACAGCTTTTAGATGTCCTGGTGCCATAGGTTTATTCGAGTGGATGGTTATGACTTTCGATCTAAAAAACGCTGGGGCAACATATCAGCGAGCCATGAATATGATTTTTCATGACTTAATCGGTCACATCGTTGAAATATATATCGACGATGTCGTAGTGAAGTCTGCAAATGACTTGCAGCATTTAGCTGATTTAGAAAAAGTTTTCCAGAACATAAGATTGCATGGCTTGAAGATGAATTCTTTCAAATGTGCATTTGGCGTGTCGACTGGGCAATTTTTAGGCTTTATGGTACATGAAAGAGGTATTGAAGTCAATCAAGCAAGATTTAAAGCCATAGTTGACACAATGCCGCCAACATGCAAAAACGAATTGCAGAAGTTGATCGGCAAAATTAACTATCTCCGAAGGTTTATCTCGAATCTCTCTGGTCGGATCCGCGCTTTTACCCCACTTTTGAAGTTAAAGGATAATCAAGAATTTGTATGGGGGACCGATCAACAAAAGGCTTTCGACGATGTCAAAGACTACTTAGCCAATCCTCCGATTTTAGCTGCACCACGAAAAGGGATTTCTTTCAGGTTATATATATCGGCTGAAGACGAAACTATCGGATCAGTTTTGGCACAAGAAATCGACAGAAAAGAAAGGGTTATCTTTTATTTAAGCCGACGCCTTCTTGATGCTGAAGTCAGGTACCCTTTCATCGAGAAATTATGCTTGTCTTTATATTTCTCATGTACAAAGTTAAGACATTATATTTTAGCATCGGCTTGTAAAGTAATCTGTAAAACCGATGTTATAAAATATATGTTATCAGCTCCGATATTACGAGGTCGACTCGGAAAATGGGCTTATGCCTTGATAGAGTTCGACCTGATTTACGAATCGGCTAAAGCAGTTAAGGGACAAGTTCTGGCCGATTTTATAACAGGACATGACACTACTGCCGACTTGGTATCTGTAGCCCCTTGGCAATTGTTTTTTGATGGGTCTGTGTGCAGAGAAGGCGATGGAATCGGTGTAGTGCTCATATCGCCCAAAGGGCATAACTTTGAATTTGCATTTCGATTAAACAATCGATGCTCAAATAATCAGGCAAAGTATGAAGCGTTGCTCAAGGGTTTGCAATTATTAGACAACATTGGAGTAAGTGCGGTTGAGGCATACGGGGATTCTATGTTAATTGTACATCAAATAAAAGGAGAATACCAATGTCGAGACGAGGTACTGTTAAAATATTTAGAGCAATGCTTCGAGATCATTGGCTCATTTACATCATTTTCTATCGGTCATGTCCCTCGAGAATTGAATGATAGAGCTAATGCCCTGGCTCAACAGGCATCAGGGTACAAAGACTTTGGCCGATATCAGGTAACTGAGCTAATGGATAAAGCCGTTATGTGCGTAGATGTCATGGATTGGAGCACGCAAATAAAGAATTACCTGATTGATCCATCTAAGCCGACAAAACGCAAGATTAGGCAACAGGCTTTAAAGTACATCGTTATGGATGATACGTTGTATTATCGGACGATAGAAGGATTGCTATTAAGATGTCTTGGAGCCGAAGAAGCGCGGGTGGCAATGGGTGAAGTACATGAAGGCATTTGCGGTTCTCACCAATCGGCTCATAAGATGAAATGGATGATTAGACGGACAGGTTATTTTTGGCCGACGATGCTAGAGGATTGTTTCAAGTATTATAAAGGATGTCAGACCTGTCAAAAGTTTGGCAACATACAACTAGCGCCAGCATCAGCCTTGCACCCAATTGTGAAGCCATGGCCGTTCAGAGGTTGGGGAATAGACGTAATCGGCCAAATATTTCCTGCTTCAAGTAAAGGCCACAAGTTTATTTTGGCCGCAACCGATTATTTCTCTAAATGGGTTGAAGCTATACCACTCAAGAAAGTGACCAGTGTCGAAGCCATCGGTTTTGTTAATGAGCACATTGTCCATCGGTTTGGAATACCGCAAACAATCACGACCGATAAAGGTACAGTGTTTATGTCTAATGAGTTTCAGAGTTACGCAACAAGTCTGGGAATCAAACTGTTGATTCATCTCCATAATATACTCAGGCTAACGGACAAGCCGAGTCGTCCAACAAAACGTTAATCAAGTTGATCAAAAGGAAAATTGACGAAAAACCAAGGAATTGGCACTCAACTCTATCGGAGTCGCTTTGGGCGTATCGGCTAGCTTATCACGGAGCAACGAAGCTTTCGCCTTACCAGTTGGTGTATGGTCAAGAAGCCGTTTTACCCGTGGAGATCAACATTGAATCTATACGAGTGGCCAGACAAAACGGTTTGTCAGCTCAGGATTACAACAATTCGATGATCGACAACTTGGATGAGTTGGCAGAATTACACTTGTCCACACTTGATCGGCTTAAGAAGAATAAAATTGGGGTTGTGAAGGCATATAATAAAAATGTTATGCCTAAATCTTTCGATCAAGACGATTTAGTATGGAAAACGATACTGCCAGTTGGTTCGAAAGATAACCGATTCGGAAAATGATCACCTACGTGGGAAGGACCATACAAGGTTAATCGGTTAGTCGGTGGAAATTCGTACGTAATAGAGACGTTGGAAGGGTATGTATTGCCTAAAGCTATTAACGGGAAATATTTAAAGAAATACTATCCTAGCGTTTGGATTGGAGCCTAGCCGACTAAGGATCACGTTCAAAAGGCCAAGTTAACACGATGCTGTTAATCAGCTAAAAGGATTGCAGACTCAGAAGATACAATTACTAGAGAGCAAAATTAAAATCGGTTAAACAGCCGATTATAAGAATTACAAAAGTAGTATTCAGACAAGTATTTTCAGAACAACCAACATAAGTTTTACATTTCCAAGAGTTAGTACTGAATGCCTGAGCCTGGGAGACTTGCGCCCAAAGCCGATAAAGCACCCGCGGCCTTCGCGATCACACATTGAACTTCTTCAATGATGCGATCATATTCTTTTGCATTTCCTGGCACCGGTACCACCTTGGCCGATTGTTTTTTCACATTTACCACAGCCATGGCGATACCAAGCTTCTGGTCCTTTATCTCCGACGCAGTTTTTTCCATAGAACACTGGCCTTCTTGGATTTGTTTTTCGGTCTTGGTCAATTCTTCCAAAAGAAATTTCTTCGTGTTTTCAAGACTGAAGAGAGATTCCTTGGTCGACTTTAGCTGCTGCGCGTCGGTATCAAATTTGCATTTCTTTGTCTTCGCGTCTGCGACCAGCTCATCCATGAGCTTTTGATCGGCTTCCTGGGCCTCACGGCGTTTAATTCTAGCCTGTGCTCCCTCAACTTCAGACCTCCTCTCGTCCAGGTGGCATACATTCAGGAGGGCTTCCATCACCTCTGGAGGCAGGTCGGCTTCAACAGCTGCCATGGCATCTCTGATCAGCTGGTTATTCGTCAGCATCTCCGACTGCGGCCTCATAACCAGATCAAAAAGCTTGTTAAGTTTTTCTTGCATACCCGGGGCAGAGGTCACGGCAGTCGACGTTTCCTTCGAAACTTCCAGGATCTTTCTGATCTCTGCGTCGTAATCATCCGTGGCTATGATCTCAGGGTTGTCAAGATCGGCCAGAGAAAAGCCCAACAAATTTGTCGGGTCAGAGAACTCTGGCAGATCTGCAACTGGGGCTGTTGGTGTCGGCCGCGGAGGAGAGAGAGGCGTTGATGAAATATTGGGGAGATCCACTAAAATCTTCGCCACTTGAGCTGACTACATCGACTATAAAAGAAATGAAAAGATGAGCCAACGTGTTAAAGGAGAAGCGGCCAACGCATGTAGCCAATTAAAGGTACGGTTAACTCACCTTTGCAGTACCCGATGCATGAGGCGAACTTTCGCCACTCTGCTCTTGGGGTTTAGATCCTCTCTTCGCGGGAGCCTTGGTGTATTTCGTCTTCTTCTTTTCTGAAAATATAATCGGCTGATAGTCAGATGGATTAAGAGAAAAAGAGAAAGAAAGTATGGCCGATTGTAGTGTGCTTACTTGGTTGCTTCTTTTCCAAGTCCGATAATGTTGGGCTTTGAATACCTAGAGATCCTGAAGCGTAGCCTGTGATGGCGGCCGATTGTTTCTGTTTTTTCTGTTGGCCATCGCCTGGAAGACCTGAAGGTGCCCTCTTTTCAGTAGCTTTGTTCTACAAGGCAAGAAACAGAATTAGATTCAAGGCAGATTTCATAAATGACAAGACGGAGGATTTAAACTCTAAGCCGATACCTTGCTAGAAACATCTACGTTCGTGTTAGTATATTCGGACGAGGTGGCCTCACTGGTAGAATCGGTGTTAGATACTAACGTCGGCTCCGGAAGATTTGGAAAAAATTCGTTAATGATAATCGAAGGAGACTTGGACCGATAAAGGGCTCCTGCAATGACTGACCACCATGTGGTATATCCTCCTGCCCGTCTGGTGTTAAGAAAAAGTGTGGCAAAGATTGAACTTGCAAGTCATCGGCTCCTTCCAGGACGATTTCAGCCCATACAGCATTCCTGACCCTAGCCCTCGGCTCAAGCCGATCATGAAGCTGAAAACTCGGGATCACTTGACCAAATCCTAGTTGTCTTGTGTAAATTGATGGATGATAGAACTCATACGACGGCTGGTATGTCCGATTTCTTGTATGGAGACCAGCATGAAGAATGCAAGGGGAGATAAAAATTTTATACAAGTCAAGTGTTTCCTGAGGCATCACAGAACTGTCGGCTTCAAGATGAAGGAACGAAGGCCATGGAAAATCGGCCACACCACTATAACTAAAAAAATCTCGCTATCTCAGATCCTCGTCGCTCAAGTGAAGGAAGAAGGACATGTACTTCTTTGAATCAGCTGCTGTGATTTTCTTCTCGCTGCCAGAACACATAATGAACCGTTCGCCAAATGATCGGCTTGCTTGATATTGAGGAATAGCGTTATCGAGGTTGTCTTCTCTTGGAAAGGCTGTATCATCGGCAAGCTCTAAATTAAAAGGTCGGCTAAAGAAGCAATATAGCCAGACTTGAATAAACCATAAAGGACCACCTACGTTGCCTACGGTGAAATCAGCAAACCCTGTATAGAGCCGACTTATAATGACATGCATCATCTGATATACCGCTCCCAGGAATGTTTTTCCAAGCGCCAGTCGACGACCCTCTACCAATCCTTCTGCAATTGTCTGATATACTTGGGTGGGCCCTAATGAAGCACCGTAGAACAGAAATCGGTCAAGCCAGAGATTAAGGAAGGCGATGTGCTCCTCGTCCGATACTAACCCATTTACTTTGTTATTGTTGGCTATATATTTAGACCATCCTTCACCTTTGGACCGAATCAATTTGTTCTTTGGTTTGGTGCTGAAAGCCGATATTTGTTCCCCATCTGGTCTCAAACAACAGAGTTGAGCAACATCCAGCAAAGTTGGGCCAACCAGACCGGTGCGAAATATGAAGGCATTAAAAGCATCCGACCAGAAATAACAAGCCGTGGCCACCAAGGGCTCATTGGCTTCTAGATCGGCTAAACTCAAAGGAATGCACTCGGCTATGCCCATTCTCTCCCAGGATTCTCTTTTTTGGGCTGCTACTCGGTTATACCAGTTCTTCCACCCTTTAAGTGCTGTCGACCAAGCCCTAAAACTCTTACTCCAACCCTCAATGTTATATCCTCTAGCCGACAAGGGGAGGCGAGTTACTTCTTGATCAATAACTGTAGCTGCATCTAAGTTTCCTAATGGGCTGAGGAAAAACTGATCAACGCTGTTCGGGATTGGGATGAGTACTTGGGAAGGATCCATTCAGTCGATCTTGATGCGAAAGCCGATTGAGTCAAAGGGTTGACGTGCCGATGGAAGACTGACAAGAAGCAGAAGGAAGAAGCCGATTGCGAGTAGTGCGAGAGCTCGAGTGCGTGAAGAATGACCGAGTGGGGGCCGCATTTTATAGCAAGGTGAAAATTTGAAGCGGCGGGAAACGAATCTCAAAAGACACGAGCAGTTAAAACGCACTACTCATATGTCAGAGAATTACGACGTAAATAAAGCGTCAGTTATTGAGTGAAGGTCAACAGTTAACCGATGGAAAAAGCCCATTATTGCGATTTTTGATAGATGACAAGTCATCTCTCAAAAATGGGGGGCATATGTTTGCACCAAAAATTTGGCAAGTCTAGTCAAAATCGGCAAAAAGATCAGATACGTGGAAATTAACGGACAGGTTGGAAGGATTTGAAGATATTTGATAACAACAAGATCATTAAGGAAATAACTGTCCGAGATAAGGCTGATACGGATCAGGACTTAAACGTGTTGTAAAAGGATACGATCGGTCGACGGGTATAAAAGAAGGGTCGAAGCAAACTGCAAGAAACAAGAACACAATATAATCAACCAGCCTTTACTCTTACTTTTTCCTGTCGACTAGGAGTAGCTTTTGTAACTTAGTCTTTGTAATCGATTTGATCAATAAAGTTGCGTATCGCCGATTGTTGATCTTCATCAATTATGCCCCAGTTTTGATTTATTCTGATTTTGTTGCGCATCGCCTTCTTCAGAATCGATCTGCCTTTATCATCTGATTAGCCTTAATCGGCTAATTAGACTTACCCTATTATTTCGATCTCGATCGGCTTCAAGCTGATTGGGTCTAAGCCGATTGATCTTCACGATCGGCTTTTGAGTGAATTTTGTATTTTTTACCTTGTCGGTTACAGGTCATATCGACTGGCACACTCTGAACCCGGTGTTCGTCTGGTGTGCTGTTGTCAGAAACCCTACATCAAGGTTTTGACGCCAAAAAGTGTGTTGCTAGAAAGCATAACGTAATGACACGACTTGGATGTAAGTGGCTATATCTCTCAACAAAAGGTGGAGATTAGGACAAGGCAGAGAGGCAAGTGAGGTTAGAATAATGAAAGTCTCAAATGGATTTTTCAAAACTCAAAAGGAAACTGCAATGAAGCCCTTAGCTC
The DNA here is from genome assembly GCA_036346275.1 of Otatea glauca. Taxonomy (NCBI): domain Eukaryota; kingdom Viridiplantae; phylum Streptophyta; class Magnoliopsida; order Poales; family Poaceae; genus Otatea; species Otatea glauca. The sequence goes on along the minus strand of CM070719.1, from coordinate 21,754,172 downwards.
TTTCATGAGTGGTTTTCAACAGTCAATGCGTAAATCGTAATGCATAGCAACTAAACAGTTCAAAGTTAGTACCAGGGAATCAAATTTCGGCGAAATTTCGCCGAAATCTCAGATTTCGGGCCCCAACGAGATTCAGCTGTCCGGCCGGATTAAAATTTTTGAAAAATTTCGAATGCTACAGTAATTTCGGTTTTTTCGGCGAGATCTCACCAAAAACCGCCGAAATTTCGCATGAAATAACCGGATTTTGATAATTTTTGGCCGGATTTGACTGGAATGACATCAATAAGCTATAAGGAAGTGATATTGAATGATAATTTGTCGAAAAATTAAATTTTTAAGACATTTTAACAGTTCGGCTCTCTTGAAATTATAGAAAATTGAGGAAGCTGTTTCATGCTATGAAAATTTTATGGTACCATCATAAGATATATATGATAATACAGAAAATTTATGAAAATATTTTAACGTTACCTGTTATGTTTTAAAAATAAAAAACAGAATTAGCATAAAGTAGGCAGTGACCGTGTTGGAGTTTTATAATTTGTTTCATGTTTGATCATCACCTTAAATTTTTATGAGAGATTAATAATTCCCTTATAACCCTTTTGTAAAAGTTTCAAAAAAATTTAACCAGTTTTGATTAGTTAATAAAAAATTGCATATGGTACAAGCACGTGCTCTAAAGTTCGATAACTGCGACGTACTACATTCATATTTTTTGAGATTTTTTTATAATTGTTCATGATCTCAAAATTTTATGAGAACATCATTGATGCTTTGCAGCTATGTAAAAAATGTTTTATAATTTTTACATGCTTGAAACTATGCCAGAAAAAAGCTACTATGAAGTAACACTTCCTTATTTTTTGGGAATTTTTTGTGATTGATCATCAAGTCAAAATTTTATGACAACATCACTGATGCCTTCCAACTATGTAAATTTTTTTTATAATTTTTACATGCTCGAAACTATGAAAAAAAAGATGCAAAAAAATGCCAGTGTGAAGATTTGAACTCAAGACCTTTTGTTTGCTATAGTTGAGCTTCACCACTGAGCTATGGGTGCAGGTGTGTTTTAGGGCTGAGGAATAAATTGTTTTATATGTTCACAGCGCCCTGGTATTAATACATCCTCAATCATTGAGCTTGCCTCACAGAGACACAGACTTACACTCGAGCTCTCCTAGTTCCTTTGATATTTCACTTTCCCAAGCTCACACCGTGACTCCTCTCTCTACTCCGGCCAAATCCGGCCGTCTCCGAGCACCAGAGAGCAAATCTCGGCCATGGAGGGCGAGATTTTGGGTCCCAAAGCTGAGATTACGATGATGACACCCTAGCAGGAGCTTTAGGCGGGTTGCAGAAGTTATCGGGCAGCCAGAGTGCTAAAGAAAAAGGAAAAGCCCGAAGTGATGATGAGCCTATTGTCGGCAGTGACGACGAAATGGAAACACCTTCTGGTAATGAGCAGTACTTCAGTAGTAGCTCAGCGACAGACTCTCCCGGCGATGATGGGATGGAAGTTAGCCGGTACTCCCTCTGGCCACGTCCACACTCACAATCGCCAGCAGGAGGATCACATCAGGAGGGTACTACCCCCGAGAAGGGACTCCTAGAGGCAGACCCGCGGTACGGGGAAGGGCATGTCGCGTGGTGGCGGTGGGCGCTAAGCAGCACAACCACAGGATGGTGCAGGCTCATGGTGTAGCAGCGAGTCTTCTAGCCATTTCGGCTTTACAACTGAGCATACCGGGTACGGTTATAGACAGAGTTACGACGGATCGAGCATCTCTTGGTCGTTTGACTATATTGATCCATGCGCCAATCCGTACGCACGGCACTCATCTGTCAGTGTGAGGTACCTTTACCAGTCCGAGAATTATAGCGGCTGGATGAGTCATTATGAAAATTGAAAGTCTGTCTGGCTACCGTGGGACATGACCTGGGAAGAATACAAGCAACAACACGAGATGAGGTATCATGAGGTCATTGTCAATAACATGGAGGTGGAGTTTGCACCACAAGCGTACTACTACTCGTAGGTACATGATGCAAATATACATTCATTTAATTGTCATATACAAATATGCGAAGAATTGTCATATGTATCGATTTTATTTCATGCTTATTAATTGCCATGCAAATATACATTGATTGTTTTCAATTGTGACTCTCAATCTTCGAATTTAAGTCAAAATGCTGCCGAAATTTCTAACTTCACACATTGACAATCATCTAGATAATTCATGGCAAGGTTAATGATGCATCACAAACATCCAATAAAAATTTCAAGATTTCCTAACGTACTTTCAACCATTTTCATTCCGGACATCACCGATATTTGAATTTTTAAAAATTCCTCGAGATTCACCAACACCTGAAAATTTTATGGAAATATTATTCACATATCAGAATCATGATAACAAAATTTCAAATATTTCTAACATGCTTTGTCTCATTTTTCATTCAGTTCAAAATTACCAGTTAGTGTTTTATTAGGATAGTAGCAATGTTTGAATTTTTATAAATTCTACAGACTTTATAAAAATCTGAAATTTTTATGACAACATTAGCAATATGTCAAAACTCTCCAGAAACAATTTGAAAAAATTTCGCCGTCGTTTGGACCACTTTTCGGCCTGTGCAAAACCGCCAAAATTTCGCTAAAACCGCCCGAAATTTCGCTATTTCTCGCCGAATTTCGGTACTTCTCGGTAGCAAAAGACTCGGATTCAAATTTTGATTTTGAAATTTCGGACGAGATTTGTCCGAAATAATGAGATTTCGCCAAAATTTCAGTATCTGGTCCCATACGATATTTTTTTAAAAAAATAAAATTTGAATCCTTGGTCAGTACTAACAAGTGGATAAACACATAGAGAGAAACAAAACCCCTACCTATTCCGAGGGCGGCGCCTTACTCGTTTGAAGGATACACACCCGCACACAGATATCTATACCCCTTTATAATGCACCTAAGCATTCTTTTCTACGTCCACCCTAAATAATGCACCCCACTAGAGATGGCCCAACCTTCATGCACCCAGCGAAACGTCCTCAGAAACTTGTTTCCATCAAAATTAACCTCTCAGATATTTCCTCAGCTTTACTCACCCACATCCGATGGCCATTGTTTAATGTGTCTAACTCATCCCTATGGCCCACAACAGATCTCCCCCCACCTCCAGCATCATCTCAAGGAAAAGGAAACAAATATCCTGGAATTAAGGAAAAGGAAACAAATATTCTAGAAAAAGAAAAGACCATATAGTACGTGCTGGAAAAAGAAAATCGAAAGACAAGGCATTATACTAGTTGAGAGTGGTGCGGCTGCGTTCCCCACTCCAGTTTCTTACCCACGCCCACCTCCTTTCGTCAAACTCGCACAACCTGTTGGATCCCACCGCCGCGCCAACCACAGTCGTCCTCACCTGGATTGTTCATTTACCTTTCGCATCAGCTGCTGATGTCCATTAATCCCTTTACCCAAATGGCTGCGTGGGTTGGCGACGCCGCCGCAGCTACCTTGCTACTACTCATCCTCGTTACCTCGTGCTGCTCGCCAGCCGCTCAGGCCATCCGGAAACATGGCCGTGGCTACGTGTCGGCCGTCGGGGACCCCGGCATGCGGCGCGATGGCCTCCGCGCCTCCTGGGAGGCCTCGAACTTCTGCAACGAGGTCGGCCGGGAGGCCACCGGCATTGCCATCCCGCGCGGCGCCGACTGCTTCGATTTCGGTCTTTTCTGCTAGCTCTCATTCCCTATTCTTCCTCACAATTTTGAAATGTTTCTTGACGATACCAGTCCGTCCTCGCATTCATATCACAGTAGCAAGATTGGATTAAATTGTCGATTCGTCATTAAAGAAGGTCGATTATTTGCAGGCACTAGCGTGGACGAGCACGGCCAGCCGGTGTACAAGGTGGTGCACCGGGTGACCGACGCCGATAACAACATCCGTGCCAACGACCAGTTATGTGGCGGCGAAGGAGCTCTACCTGGGCGACCGATGCCAAGCGCCCGATAATCCGGTGCCTTGGAAATTCTGGATGGTTATGCGCGATCAAGAACTGCAACCTGCACACCACCGCGGCCATCTGTCGCGAGAACGGTAGCACGGCGCGCCCGTTTGCGCAGACATCCCGGTTCCTGTGCCCCGGTGGCACCGGGTGCATGAACCAGCCGCTGGTGTTCCACAACCGCACCGCGCTCGAAGACGGCGGAAGGTGGCTGCGCGGCGGGCTGTTCGGCACATACGAGCTGGACGCGGCGGATCGATCGGTAGCAACTAGCAACAATGTGTCGTTCTACTTGGTGACGTGGGAGGAGAAGGATGTTGCGGCGAGCGGCGCCGGCTGGGTGTTCCACCACAAGCTGCGAACTTCGCCTAAGTACCCGTGGCTCATGCTGTACCTGCGCTCCGACGCAACCAGGGGGTTCTCCGGCGGCTACCACTACGATACCAGATGTTATGAATGTAATCCCTGTTGCCTAATCTCTGTTGTTTCAAATTTCCTCTGAGCATGGCAAGTCCTGGTGATTAGCTCATTTTCTTTTTCTTGGAGTGTGTCTTTCTTAGTCAAGCATAGCTTTCCTCTTATAGTTGATAGCGCACAATTAGTGCCAAGTCTGTCATGCTTTCCTATTATGTATTTAGCTCATTTTTTTCTTTTTAAGTAATGGAAATATAGAGAAAAGTTGTATCGTTTTTCTACCGCACCAAAAAGAACAGATCTTGTGTTAATAGTTTTGTGTTCATAGTTGTTCTTTCTTGCTTGGCAACAACAAGTGGTATCAGAGCGGTGTTCGATCCGTTTCTGCACTTGTGCGGTGTGTGATCCGTACGAGAGAGATGTCGCAAGCAAAGATGATGCCAAAGACGCACTCGTGCACTCCCGGTGATAGGAGTGGTGAGCTACGCATCATCGAGCGGGTGATTAAGGAAAACGATGGCGCTGCACAGTACCCGATGTTAACGCGCACCAATTACATTGATTGGGCGCTTGTCATGCGGGTGCAACTACAGGCTCAGGGTCTGTGGGACGTCATTGATGTCGGTGGCGGCAACTACCGCGAGGATAGGCGTGCACTATCCGCAATTCTCCGAGCTGTGCCGCTAGAGATGTTGCGGACGTGGGCAGTGAAGGACACTGCAAAGTCTGCATGGGACACAATCAAGACCATGCGGATGGGGGCAGAGCGTGTTCGTGAGGCGAAGGCGCAGACACTCCGAAGGGATTTCGAGAACATGAAGTTCAAGGATGGCGAGTCCATTGAGGATTTTGCGCTGCGGCTGACAAATCTGATGAATGACTTGCAGTTGCACGGTGATCCTCTCGAGGAGCGCAAGGTTGTGCTCAAGTTCCTGCGAAGTGTACCAACTCGCTACACCCAAATCGCCATGTCCATCGAAACATTGGTCGATCTCAACACACTGACAATCGAGGAACTAACTGGGCGATTGTTGGCTGTCGAGGAGCGATACGCCACCGACAACGATTTCGGCGGCGGAGGTGCTGGTGGCCGCCTTCTTCTCACTGAAGAAGAATGGGTCGCACGGCAGAAGCGGCTTTCACATGGTGAGGGGTCGTCAGGTGGTGGTGACAAGACCGGCAGCAAGAAGAAGTCTAAGGGCAAGTCTACTACGAGAGACAAGCCGACGTTGGGCAATGGCGGGGGCAACGACACCCGTGGCAAGTTCAAACCGAAAGGCAAATGCCACAACTACGGGATTCCTGGTCACTAGGCTAAGGAGTGCCGGAGGCCGCGCCGTGAGCGCCGTGAGGAGGCAAATCTGGCACAAGCAGAGGAGGAGCAGCCGGCGTTGTTGTTCTCCACAACCGTTGGCACCAACATGCACGATGCGGCAAGCACCGGGGTGCAGCGTGTGTACCTCAATGAGGAGCGAGTGATACCAGTGGTGGCCGATGACAACCACTGGTACCTCAACATCGGAGCCAATAATCACATGACGGGCTCAAAGGGCATGTTGACCTCTCTCGACGAGACGGTGAAAGGTACAGTTAAGTTCGGCGATGATTCTGTTGTTGAGATCAAAGGGCGCAGCGCAGTTTTGTTCACATGCAAGAACGGCGAGCACCAGGTGCTCACTGAGGTGTATTATATACCTCAGATGCGCACTAACATTGTCAGTTTGGGCCAGTTCGACAAAGCTGGATGCAAGACCGTCATCGAGAATGGAGAGCTGTGCGTGTTTGATCGCCAGCGGCTGCTGTTGGCACGGGTGCAGTGGACGAGCAACCGGTTGTACACCGTGCTCTGAACTTGGCTGCACTTGTGTGTCTGTTGGCGAATATGGGCGATGCGGCGTGGCGATGGCACGCACGCTTTGGCCATCTCCATTTCCGCGCGCTACATGATCTTGGCGCAAAGAGAATGGTGGAAGGAATGCCCGTTATTGATCGCGTGGAGCAATTCTGTGAAGGATGCTCTCTTGCGGCAAAGACCGGCTCGCTCGCGCGCATCAACTTACCGCGCGGAACATAGTCTTGAGCTCGTCCACGGCGATCTCTGTGGCCCAATTACTCCAGCCACTTCGGGTGGTAACAAGTATTTCCTTCTGATTGTTGATGATCACAGCAGATACATGTGGCTGGAGGTGCTTAGATCGAAGGATGAGGCATTCCGATTCTTCAAGAAGATCAAGGCACTTGCTAAAAATGAGAACGACCTGAAACTGAAGGCGTTCCGCACGGACCGCGGCGGTGAATTCAATTCGGCTAAGTTCACTGACTACTGTAACGAGCTGGGCATCAAGCGATTCACCATCGTGCCCTACTCGCCGCAGCAGAATGGTGTCGTAGAGTGGCGGAATCAGACAGTGGTCGAGATGGCTCGCAGCCTGCAGAAAAGCATGGGCATGCCGGCCATGTTCTGGGGCGAAGCAGTCGAAATGGCGGTGCACATTCTCAACAGATCGTCGACGCGCAGCCTCAATGGCATCACGCCATAGAAGCGTGGAACAAGCGCAAGCCAAATGTGTGTTACCTGCGCACGTTTGGGTGCGTGGCTCAGTGAAGAATGTTGGACCCGGCGTGACAAAGCTCGCGGACAGATCAACGCCAATGGTGTTCGTGGGCTATGAGGACGGAGCTAAGGCATACCGTGTGTACAATCTTGCCACTGGCAGGCTCTATGTCACGAGGGATGTGGTGTTCAAGGAGGATCGCAAGTGGAACTGGGAGGACACGGGCGACACACCTGCCAGCCTCGACCAGTTCACAGTGGTGTACAGTAGCGACCACATCACTGAATCGGGCGCATGTCCTAGTGCACCGGGTAGTGCAGCTACTGCAAGTCCGCAGCTGGTGGAGCCAAGTACATCAGCGGCACCTGTACAAGGAGCTCCAGGAGACATTGAGTGGGCTACGCCGCCCACTGATGCATAGCACGACACAGAGGGGGTGCCACTCCGGTATCGGACCGTGGCCAATGTCTATGAAACGGCACCGGCATGTGACATTGAGTACAGTGGACTCTGCCTTCTCGCTGCAGAGGAGCCCGCAAGTGTGGAGGAGGCGCTGTCTGAGGCGCCATGGAGATGCGCCATGGAAGAGGAGATGGAGTCGATCCACAGCAATGGTATGTGGGAGCTTGTCGCGCTCCCGGGCGGACATCGAGCTATTGGGCTAAAATGGGTTTTTAAATTAAAGAAGGACCCAGCCGGCAACATCGTCAAGCACAAGGCGCGCTTGGTAGCTAAGGGCTACGCGCAGCGGTAGGGTATCGACTTCGACGAGGTCTTCGCGCCGGTTGCACACATGGAGACAGTGCGGCTACTTCTTGCTCTAGCTGCGAACCGAGGTTGGCGAGTTTATCATATGGACGTCAAATCCGCTTTCTTGAATAGAGAGCTCATGGAAGAAGTGTACATGCATCAACCAGCCAATTTCATCGATGTCAAAAATGAGCACAAGGTTCTCAAGCTGAGAAAGGCTTTGTATGGACTGCGTTAAGCACCGCGCGCGTGGAATGCGAAGCTCGACGTATCATTGACGTCGCTCAGCTTCAAGCGATACTCGCTGGAGCACGCACTGTATCGAAGGGAAGCACAGAATCCTTCCTGCTGGTGGGCGTCTACGTGGATGACTTGGTCATCACTGGCACAAACGACAACGATATTGATGTGTTCAAGAAGCAAATGCATGAGCTGTTCAAAATGAGTGATCTTGGTCTCCTAAGTTATTACTTAGGGATCGAGGTCAAGCAGAGCAGAGGTGAGATCACGCTCTGTCAGGCGAGCTACGCGGCAAAGATACTGGAGATTGCCGGCATGGGTAACTGCAACCCATGCCACATGCCGATGGAGACTCGGCTCAAGCTTGGCAAACTGAACGGCGGCGATGCCGTGGATGCCACACGCTACCGCAGTGTGATTGGTAGCCTGCGGTACCTGGTTAACACGCGGCCAGACATCGCTTACGCGGTGGGGATCGCGAGCCGGTTCATGGAGTCCCCGGGCGCGCAGCATTGGGCTGCGGTGAAACAGATCTTGCGCTATGTTCGAGGTACGCTGGGTTACGGGTGCAGCTACGAGACCGACACAGCGGCGCCTACTCTGGTCGGCTACAGCGACAGCGACCTTGCGGGTGATGTTGATGACCGCAAAAGTACCACTGGCGTCGTCTTCTTTCTTGGGGCAAGCATCATCACCTGGGCCTCGCAGAAACAGAAGATTGTGGCGTTATCCTCGTGTGAAGCAGAATACATAGCCGCGGCGACCGCGGCGTGTCAGGGTGTCTGGCTTAGTCGACTACTGGCTGAGATGCTAGGCAAGAAGCCATCGAGGGTCAAGCTTCATGTGGACAACAAATCGGCGATAGCGTTGTGCAAGAACCCGGTGCATCATGAAAGAAGTAAACATATCGACATTCAGTTTTATTTTATTCGTGAGTGCATCGAGAATGGCGAGGTGGACGTCGATCATGTCGGCACTAATGAGCAGTTGGCCGACATTCTCACCATGGCGCTTGGGCGTATCAAGTTCATCGAGATGCGACAGAAGCTCGGCGTCAAGGAGGTGAAGTCCATGCAAGGATTAGGGGGTTGAAATGTTATGCATGTAATCCCTGTTGCCTAATCTCCGTTGTTTCAAATTTCCTCTGAGCATGGCAAGTCCTGGTGTGATTAGCTCATTTCCTTTTTCTTGGAGTGTGTCTTTCTTAGTCAAGCATAGCTTTCATCTTCTAGTTGATAGCGCACAATTAGTGCCAAGTCTGTCATGCTTTCCTATTATGTATTTAGCTCAGTTTTTCTTTTTAAGCAATGGAAATATAGAGAAAAGCTGTATCGTTTTTCTACAGCACCAAAAAGAACACATCTTGTGTTCATAGTTCTGTGTTCATAGTTATTCTTTCTTGCTTGGCAACAAAACCAGAGGCATGTCGACTGTAACGTCCTGAAAAATTTGAACAGTAAAAGATGTACGGTATAAATTTGAGAATAAGTATTTCTGGAGCTTTCAGAATTATTTGCTCCAATTAGAATTTCCTTAGACTTTTGTGTTTTGTGAAAAGATTAAATAAAAGGAAAAACAAAGGGAAAGGTAAAAAGAGGAAGATAAAATTTAGAAAAATTTTACCATGGGTCCTATTCAGGCTGGTGATAATGTTTGACCAGTAAATAAAATTTTTACAAACTTGGGGTTAAGTTAAATGAAGCATGTATCTACTTTTTGACTAAAAACAGTGAATCAAAAAGGAGGAAGAAAAATAACCAATGTCAAGTAAAGCCAAGAAAATTTATATAAATCCCTGGAGGTATAATAAACCACTGGTAAAATTTTTATAATTAAATTAACTGATATAAGCCTCTTAAAAATTAAAATACAGTGGGTCAAAAATGTAAGAAAAACAGTTGTCAGAATTTTTATAAAATAATTACTCATGTTTTTGAATTGAAAATTTAATTGTGATCTATTTATAAGGATTTGAGACTCTCAAAAAAGTTTCAGAAATAAATCCTAGAAAATGAATCTTTAATTAAATCAAAAACCGAAATCAAAGTTCAGGACCAGGGTACAGTGTCAGAATTTTGTTAAATTGTCTAAAAAGAATTTTTGTCTCAAAATTTTACAGTAGACGTGTGACTCCCAGTACGACTTGGTCAAAACTTTTGGTAAAATCTTGGCTAATTTTAAGGCTTAAACAAATTCGATTTCTGGAGATTTCTCGTCCAGTCAAATCACATTAAACGTATTCCCTTGCCGACAGGTGGGCTCGGCCGCTGCCGAATCTGTTGCGCTGGCAAGGCTGAGGCAAAGCGCTGTCTCGCTGCCAGTGGTCCCCGGCCCCACATGTCATCCTTACCCTGTGAATTCCTTCCACCTTTCTTCTCTTTCGGCTCAACCACTCCCGTCCGGCACAAGGGTAGCCTTCCACGTCGCATAGAGCTCCTCCTCGCCTGTGTTTGCTTGACCACGGTCGAGCCACCTGGGAGACAAGGCTGCGACGCTGGTTGCCGCTCAGAGTAGGAGAAGCCGACCGAAGCAGTACTCGAGCTTGAACCAAAACGCCAGCATAGCTATGCTTTAAGCCTTCCACTCACGTCGCCATGCCCTTGTGCACTTCGCCTTTCCATTTTGCTGAGCCGAGAGCCTGAGGGGTGTCGTTCTCCCTCGTTCAACTGCAAGAGGCCGAAAAGGGGGGGGGGGGAACGGCGATTCGGGTCAGTATCGCCTCAATCCTTCGAATCGATTCCGCTCGAAGCATCCATAGCACCCTAGGTTTACTGATCACTCTCCGTTTTGGCTTCATTTTGCCTGCAGCGCCGTTGCACCGCCGCTCTTCTTCCTCCCGGCCGACGCACGGTGGCAGCTCGGAGCGAGCCTCCTCCGACCCAGCCATCCGGTGAGTTTGAATCCCCTTGCTCCACTGTAGCTAGCCGAACCCTAGATCGCCGGAGTTTTAGCCGTTAGTCGAGGTTTCGCCGTCGCGGCCATGGCACCGCCGCACCCTCACGGTGGCAGCCACCTTCCCGGCCACGGCCCGACGAATGGGTACCACCCCTGGGTGCGCATGGGTGTGCTGGTGCCCATGGTGCTATCCATTCCGCCGCGGCGGAGCTGCTTCGCCGGCGGTGAGCAAGAAGCCGTAAGCCCTGTTTCAGGTCATCGACCGTGGGCCCCGGTTGTCACGAGTCGAGGCGTTTAACGCATTTTTGCGCTAGCGTGAGGAAGCCGCTTCTCCTCTTAAAGCGTATTTCGATTTTTGAAAGATTTTCATAGCCATTGAAATTCAAATGCCAATAACTTTGAATCATCCGCCAAATTTAGTGAAACCAGTTTCTAAATTTGTATAAAATTCTGTAGTTACAGAATATGCAAAAATTTGTTGAAGATGAGCAATATATGATTTTAGTAAAATCAAAGAGATGCTTAGGTGTAAATAAGGTTGTATGAATAAAATATTTTTGGGATGATCCAATTAATGTAAGATAAATTTTTATGAAGCCTCTGGGTTATAAGTGGAAATAGAAATATTGGCATGATACCTTATTGCATATCATGTTTGCACAAAAATGAATACTAAGCACAAAGGTGGGATTATGCAAATAGAAGAAAGGATTAAAGTATAAATGTTTAAAAGTTCATCCTAATGGGGCATAAATCATGGGGAGTTGCTCATGTAAAAATACTTAGGGAAAAGTGTATGTGATAGTTATTCAATTAAGAAAAACAATACTTGTAATAACCAAAATAGATGTAATTTACTATGAGCAAGTTCAAAATAACTCAAATTCAATTTTGAAATGTTTTTAAGATCATGCCCTGATGTCAGGATGAAAATGAACTAAAATTTATAAGTAGTCTAGTAATAAATGAATGTGTAAGTTGGATTGGCTATAAAGCAGTTTTTGTGTTCATATAGCCCTTTTCAACATATGATAAAATAGATTATATAAATGAGAAAGAATGTAAAAGTGGTGTAGAAACACTTCACAAAGTATATACTAGTAGATTCTGGAAGAAGAATGGCATTTTGCTAAGGTTTGTATGCAAAACAAGTTAGTGGAATGAACCTACTTTTCATGTTTCGCTGAACATTTGAAACAATCAGGCTTTTTCAACCATGTGTTAAATAATTCATCCAAATGAGAATTTTAGGAAGAATAGTGTAGAAGTGATCACCAAAGTTTGTATTACTAGGTTCCAGAAAAATATTCTGTTTTGAAGCTTTTCTTACTTAGTTTTCATAAGTGCAATAACCTTAAGGGCCTGCTTGGGAGTTATGAAATTTTTTACACTTGTAATATCTTACACTTGTATATTTGTGGGCACAAAAAAAACCACTTGAATACACTTGGATTTATTTTCCCTTGTAAAAACTTCCATATTCCATTTGGGTATTCCCCTTATAAATATTGCATATAACATCAACTCAAGCATTGTCAAGTATTAACTCAAAACATAACATAAAGCATTCTAGTCATGCATAATTTGTCATTGCTTGCATAATCACTTCCAGATCACAATTTTTTTATGTTAGATCATGCAAACATACAGCAACAAACCAAGGTATCCTGACAAGCATAGAAGCTCAATGTTCCAGAATTCTCGGACCCATACATGTTGATCTGACAAGATAGAAATCTTCTACTGGTTCACTCTCCTCCAGACAAAATCTACCAACCACAAAATCTAGCAGTTTACAAGGGTATCACAATACATTGCTGAAGACATATGCATAGCTTCTGTAGCAGAAGAAAGTACAATCTACACCGAGTCGACCACTTCAACTTGTTGCTGCGCGAGGTATCTTTCTCTCCGCTCTTTCTGCAATCAACACATGAAGGATGGATTTCAGCACTACGAACAAAATACATGAAAAAAGGGAGCCAGTGCTGTCTTGAAGAGAAGTATACCCATTCATCGATTACAAGCACTTCACCAACAATTTTTTGGCCATTTTCTTCTGGAGGTTTCCAGTTGCTTTGAAAACACATGAACGATATAACGTTTAACTAATATAGATAATGTATGAGGACAATAAAGTTTGACAGTTTAGAAACAAAGAACGATATAATGTTTAACAAAGCCACTATTATATTGCCTATGGGTACAGTTTAGAAACAAAGACGTTCACATGGTTTTATTGCTATGATGTACTGTTGCACAAAGAGTAGATCAGCAGGAAGGTTCTTCAAGAACCAAGTGTGGTCCATATTTCAGGGATCGTTATTCTCTGCATTTATCATCACCAGCAGATTCATGAAATTGTCCCCATGAATATGATGAAATTCTAAATAAAATTATCTTCTGCATTAGTGATGACCAACAATATCATCAAACCTTAGACATGAATAAGCAGACTTGAAATAACATCGCAATTGTTATCATCATCCATTTACAGACTAGGACTAGCAAATACAAAATGACAACTATCGAACCAATACAAGAATATTTTGAAATATGGAAATCTTCTCTGGAGCCTTCACTTAAACTTTTAGTTCTCTAAAGAATATTTTGAATATCAGTTGCTTAGAACGCAAACTTCAAAGAATACCAACACCAACAGATTAAAGCACAATCATAGTTAATATTCCCCATCAAGTAGTGCATGCTTCCACAATATAATAACACGATTCAATTTCATCCAAAAAAAGCATCATACATTCACCACCTAGCAAAGATTCCATAGGGGACATGCAAACTCAGAATTATGCAAACTCAGAATTATGCAAACTATCATGTACTCACTTTCAGGACATGCAAACTCAGAATTATGCAAACTATCCTGTACTCACTTTCAGGACATGCAAACTCAGAATTATGCAAGGGGACACCTCAAACTATCTCAGGAGCCAACTGTTAATCAACCTTTTTATAAAAGGGAAAAAGGAAAGAAAACATGGCCAGGATAGGTTGACAACAACATTCGGGCTAAACTTCTTTTATGAATGATGGTTGTGCTCTGCTATGAATCTATTACATCTCAAGTCTATGGTGTAACTTGCTAGTTGAGATGTCCTCGGTCTGACAGCTGGTTGGCCATGTTATCGGAAACAGAATTGTCGTGCTCAAACAAAATCCATCACAGCAGGAAACTAGAGTAAACTGAAACTTTACAAAGAAGTGAAGAACCAACTCTTTTTAACCATAAAAAGGTATACTAGGTAGCAAGGTGGATTAATTTATTAGCACAGAAAAGCCTGGTCTTTCCCAAATTCCCACAACACCAGCACCCCATCCTCTCTAGCCACCAACTGATTCCAAAGTTTTTAAATGCGAAAAGGCCAGCAAATGAGTGGGGTCTCCTCTTCTCCATCAGCACAAGAAAATCCGCATCGCTGTCTAGTTCTCAACTGATGTGTTCCATCATCTCACACCGCTTGGCTTGGCCCTCTCAACCTTAGCCAAGCACTGATGCACTAAGACCTCCATTAACTAAGACCTATCCTGTACTCTCAAAAAAGGAGAAGAAAGAATAACTAGAAAATCCACCTACATTCTTTAGATCTGTCTCAAATCTCTCACCTCAGAACATGCACTGATGCACTAAGACCTCCCCATCACCCGGCCACCCCTCCCCACCACTCCGCCCACAACCATAATAACCTAGTATATGTTTCAACCAGCTTCAACTAGATGCAACACAAAATGTACTAGTATACGTTTCGAACTCAAAATGTACTAGTAAACACTGTGTTGAAATTTGCAATAATTGGAATGGCAAAAGACCAAAAGATGAGGAATTACAAGGATTCAAATTCCAAGCTTGTTTACTTCCTTCTTCAACCACAAACCACGAAGTCTTGGCTCATAGCATAGGAATATCTCACGGTTTATTGCATCCTTGAAAACATTGGAGGCATAGATCTTAACCTCATCGGGCACATCATCCATCGCTTGTAACACTTCAAAACATCTTGAAATTGAGTACTCATTTCCTTGCTTTCAAGCTTGCTCCTTCATGTTAGCATGTTCTTTTCTGAATTCAAAATAAGCAGCCATTGTTTCTTCAATGCGTGGTGCCGATGTACCCTTTTGTTTCTTGGGTCTTCCTCTTTGTGCTCCAGCACTCCCAGTTCTTGAATTTGGATAATCGTCACCTCCTCATTCTTGTTGATTTGATTCATTATCTTCAACATCCAACTGCTCAGCATGGCGAATTTGAAGTTCATTCTCTACACTCCTTCCAATATCTTCCATTCTTTGACAAGAGTACATAGTGTTCTCTTCTTCATTTTGTATGTCATTCTCCAAATCTTGCCTTTCAACTTCTTGCATTCTTGGAGGAGAATTCATGTTGTCCTGTCTTTCCCCAATGCGAGCTCTTGAATCAAATCTTGTATCCCGTGAGTGTTTTGTATGCTTGCATCCCGTGAGTGTTTTCTAGTGATGCTTGTATTTGCAACATTAGATGGTTGACTAGAAGTGAAGCAATGTTTTCCTTCCGCTATTTGTCCTATTAAGACATCAAAGATGAGAGGATTATAGAATGGAATGCCAACTTAGATTATTACTCATTTGTAAACTCTAAAGTACTTTTGAAGCTAGTAGACAACACCCAATTCAGCATCCAATTCGTTAACAACCTTAGAACCAATTCGTTAAGAGCCAATGAATGAGAGGACTACAGAATGGATATTACCTTCATACAAGAGATCTAATGACTCAAACAATGGGAAACTCTTGTTTTCATATCTTCTTAGCCTAGAGTACTCCTACATAATGATAGAACAATTCAAGTATAAATAGAAAAATTCTAATTAGACACAAAGAAGATTCACAATTAAAAAACAAGAAGCTTACCTCGATTATCTCATCTCATTTTTCAGATGTGGTGTTAATCATGGATGCATTTTGATTCCATGAGACACCGCTATGATTGCGAATGGATCTAATTGCTTTGTAGTCTTTCTTCAATTGAGCCTCTTTATCTTGAATTTGAGCTTTAGAAAGTTTTGCTTCTGGAAAGAGTTTGTTGAAATCCTTCACAATCCTATTCCAACCTTCTGAAGTCCATCCATTTTGACCACGATAGTGAGAAACATTGAACTCAAGGAGTACATCAACCAATCCTTTTTCATACTTTGACGTCCACCTTGCTCTATTTGCCATAAAGCCTTAGATAAACCATAAACCACAAGGAACCGTAAATATTATGAATAAATGGAAAATAAAACTACAGTGTTCGATTTATGACATAAGTACATTGTGACAATTAATAATTAGACAAGCGACATAAAGTATGACATCGAAGAATTTCATACAACAGATATTTATCATAATTGCTAATGAGATCTCCTTTGTACTCTCCGCTTCCTACTTCTTTCATAATCTGCCCACATCTTCTTTGCAATCTCATCTCTAAAAGCATTACCCATGTTCCTTTCATTGTTCAATGGTACAACATCATCTCTGTATGGGTCATCTCCACTAGGTAGATCCACAAATTTATCTGAAGAAATGTTCATTGTTTCATCACTTAACCATTTTTCATCACCTTTATAGCTCCGAATTATATTATGCAATGTAGTTGTTACTGCTGGAATTTTCACTTGAGTTTCTATTGGGTAAAATGTTGCAACTTTTAAGACAGGAAATCACATCTTTAGGATGCCAATAGCACACTCTATATGGTTGCGTAGGCGGGCATGGCGAAGATTGAACAACTCCTTATAGTCCCTTGGTCGACAATTGCCCTGTCCTTGTTCCTTAATGTGGTATCTGACTCCTCGATAAGGAGCAAGAAAGAATAGTGTGTTTGCATAGCCCCCATCAACCAGATAGTACTTGCCCCTAGGCACTCGAAATCCAGATTTAATGGCAGAATGTAACACCACTGCATCTGATGCGGACCCTTCCCAACCAGTAGAAACATAAACAAAATTCAAATCAAAGTCACAAGCAAGCATCACATTTTGAGAAAGAGTTCCTTTTCTATTTCGATATGGAGCAGCCTCACTATCCGTCATTGTGATAGGGACATGAGTACCATCTATTGCCCCTATACAGTTCTGCAAGAAACAAGACCTTATTACTAATTGAGGAATAAGATGAGGGTAAAAATTCCTAAATTATACTGACATGAATTACATGTACCTCAAAGTAAGGCCAAAATTGTGGAGTTGATGATATTTTCCAATGAGTCTCGGTGGATGGAGGCTTGATAAATTCATAGGTCAATGAAGTGATCGCCTCAAAACATGCCCCAAGATGCCTATGTATAGTCTCAGGACTGTGTTAAAATCTATCGGTCAATGCTCGAAAACTAGCATTCCGTGCAAGCATATACATGAAAATGGCTAATTGCTCCTCCACGGTGACACCTCTTGTAATATGTAAAAGATTTTTTGATCTAAGATAGTCTGAGAGTGTTTGGAAAATGTGGGGTTCCATTTGAAGATTTTCATAACATCGGCTTGGATGACCTTCAAGAAGTTCAGTAATATATTCCGCTCCAGTAAGTTTTGATGTATGACATGGAGTTTTAGTTATGGTAGAAGCTGAATATAATGCAGGCAAAATAAGTAGCATCATATCGTCATCTTCCTCTTCCTCGGATTCAGTAAGAGTAAGGTCTTTCATATCAACTAGCACTCAAGAATCTTAAATTTTAAAAATGAGAAAATTGTCACTCAATAAAAAATAGAAAGTTAATAAACTAACATACAGCTCTACCAATATGCAGAATGGTACAAATGAGATAAGATAGGGATCTTGATCACCACAACCTAATCATAAATACTATCATGTTTCTTGAAATATATAGATGAGGAAAATGCTATCAAGAGAAAGCTCATTTTTAAATATGTTTTCTAGAAGAAAGGAAGAAATATGTAAAGATTCATATTTATTTCTGAAACATAAGCTAGAATTCACTCCATAAGTCAGCTAAAGTAAATCAAACTTCGAGGTTTCGACTGAGTCTATATTTATAATGGAGCTGATTGCTTATGTTGTAGAGCATGAATCTTTTGTAGGTGAAGAACATGAATATTTATTTGGCCTGGCTTTTACTATTGATTTACGATTGATGTTCCAGCTGGTTCTGGAGTTAGGTTTGTCTTGCATGCTATGACCCACACATTTGCCAAAGTTTAGAAAGGATTACAAGTTTTGGTCTCGAATTTTCTTATTTTAACCTGTAGATATGTCCATGACAAACTCATGTGTCTTCTTCACAATATATATACATCGTTCTGCATTAGTACATTTGTTGTGCCAGATATGGAGCTTCAAAAAATAAACGACTACCTAAATCTCAACCGTCACAAAAATACGGTCAAGAAACACACGACACCCAAAAGACACGGTCAAATCATGTGGTTTAATTTGAGGCCACAACTTCTCCAACTTTTATGCCCGAAAACAAAAATGGAGAACATGCATGCATGGTAACTGAATGGCGTTTCAAGACGACGAAGGAATGGACAGGCCGGAGTTATCTTCGTAATCGTGCGTAAGTAGATTGTTGTCCCCTATAGAATTTCAACAAGGATCAGCAGGTTGAGGACAAGAAGAAGAGATGTCTCAGCTGCCAGGCTTCCTGAGCGTGCGAGTGTTGCGCGGAGTAAACCTTGTCAATCTTGACGCTACAGGTAGTGACCCCTACGTTGTGCTCCACTTGGACAATCAGGTATAGACATTTTCTTCTTCTTCTTTTCAATATTAATTAGTGTATTTGTTTTGCAGAGCCATTCTTCACTCACTCATGATGAATCTAGGGATGCTCAGTATTTACAAAGCAGAAATCAGAAGGGAATTCGGGCAATTTACGCCCTTGAGAAGGTTGATTTCATAACATTCTTCCAACTTTCCAGAACTATATTTTGAAAAGAGCTAGAATTTTTTTGTTTCAAAAGAAAAGAGCTAGAATCATCGTATTATAATCAGCATATTCTTATCAGTTTAAAACAGCAAAGTTAATCAGCATTCGTAAAACACATGTAAAATGGTGAAAATGCAAAGTTGTAGGGCATAGTTAATTGAATAATCCAAGAAATAAGCTGCATATTTAGTCTATCAACTTGATAATTTCATAGGTTGAAGCTAATGATAGGTGAAATGGTCCTCTCATCATGTGATACACCAAAATATCTGGACATCAGGTATTTGATCCCAACAGATTGAGAGAAATTGGCCAACAGTCAGGCAGGAGTCAAACCAAAGAAACTAAACAAGAAATATACTATGTGCTTTTGATGGACCTGAACCTGGTAAATTCTTATCTTGCCATGAACGTGTATGCATAATGCAGGTCCTGCTGCTACTTCAAACATCCTACATAGACAGGTGAACAAATGCAGGCCCTAAGCAAATCCCAGGTGCTATCTCTATCTGTATCTGTCAACCAAATAGGCTCTAAGCATTTTAGTTTCTGGTAGCAGCATCTAAGTTAGCAAGCATAGCATAGAGTAGATCATGAATTACCAACCGAAGAAATGAGCCAGTACAGTAGCAACTACACATCAGAGAGAAAATCCGTTGTATGCATACAGCTGACAAAAAGAAAATGGAAATCCAAGAAATTAACAGCATCGAGAGACCGGTCGACGCTATACAGAGAAGAGTTGAGGCCTAGCGATTTTGTACCTAGATGATCCGAGTGGAGTGAGGATAGGTGAGGCCGATGCGATGAAGTCGCCGAGGTGTCTTCTGAGCTGTTGTCAAAGAGAAGCTGGCAAGATGTTGGGTCGCGCCGCCGTCACCGCCGCTCTCAACGTCGGACCGCCGTCGCCGTTGCGCTCGAGATGAACCTGGTGATTGGAGAGATCTGAGGCAACATAGCTACTGATTGGTTCAAAATCAAATAGAGGGATGACGTAGAGAACCTTACCGTCGTGCTCGCTGTCGTCGCCGAAGAACAATCGCCCTCGCTGCCGTCGAGATCTCCGCCCCGTCATCTTCTAGGGTTCCTCTCGAGTCGCGGCGCGACTCGCCAGTCTAGCGGAATGCTTCGCTTCGTTCGCGATACGCGGTCGGAAAGAAAAAGTGGTGTCTGAGCTCAGGAGAAAATTTCCGACCGCTTCGGCCCAATCCACATGTAAAATTTTTAGGATACCGGTCCATCCAAGCATAATTTTTGAGCCCAACACGGAAATATTTTTGGGCCTGTAATTTACACTGGTTTGGTCCTGAAAACCGGGCTCCCAAGCAGGCCCTAAGTAGTATTGTTTAGTCTAATTCCTTAGCCAGTTTTGTAGCCTAAGTCTAGAGTTCAACTAAGCCTTTTCAACAATAGTTTTCAAGCTTTATCCAAACCCTAAAAGTTAAAAGAAGTCATTAGAATTGACAATCAAAGTATGTTCTAGCTAATTCAAGACTTAAATCCTAATTTCTTTAGCTATTGCACATAAATCTTGTTAGATATATAACCCTAAATGATATAGTTTTTAAGTGCTCTCTTCTTGGAATTTTTGAGAAAAAAAAACAGAGAGCTCTGTTTTTTTTTAGTGTTGGTTAAACATGGCATCCTCTAAAAGAAGCTAATGATCAATGTTTTCTTTTCAAATAATTTTAGCATCTATAATTCGATGTTTGAATTCAAATATTTCATAAACAGCAACCTTCGGTTTAATTCGAATAGTGTTTATCTGTTTGTCTGTCTGTTTTCTTTTTGCCATTTGGAGTTTGCTGATATTCGTTTGTTCTTCTTTTTCTCGACGAGTAGACACCGACGTAATCGAAGAAGAAGACGACTGTTCTGCAGATCCGGACTTTATTCCTGACAGTGATTTGCAAGGCAAGCAATCCCTTGAACATGTTGAGCCCGATAATTCACCTACCTTATGTTGCTTTTGCTTATGTACAGTGCATCCGGATAATTCTCCATAAAAGTGCTAATTTGGGTTAGATCAGTAGTTAATCCTGTAAATTATGGTTTGTCTCAATCTGTATGGACATGTGAACCTTGTAAACCTTAGTTTGAGCTAGACATACTTAATGTCATGTTTGGGTATAATCGCAAGCATAATATCCTTGCTGAAGCTTTCCGTTGTCTCTTTTCAGTCTTTTCAACCTATATATGATCTTTTTGGAAAATGGTTGGT
Organism: Otatea glauca; assembly: GCA_036346275.1. Taxonomy (NCBI): domain Eukaryota; kingdom Viridiplantae; phylum Streptophyta; class Magnoliopsida; order Poales; family Poaceae; genus Otatea; species Otatea glauca. The sequence goes on along the minus strand of CM070719.1, from coordinate 21,733,154 downwards.
TATAGTTTGCTAAAAACTCTCAAACAAAACTATGGTTTGACGCGGGTGATTAATTGGCACTAGCCGGTTGTGCAAAAGGATATGCACGTAGCTAGGGTGGAGTATCGCCCGTGTCGGATTAAGAACCGAGCGATGGGACGGTGAATCCATGTTTTTCGTATAACTACGAGGGCTTGTATGGGCGGGTCTTAGTCTATTAAGTTGTTTAGATGTGGCTTTGCATCTATGGAAGGCGAGAGATTGCACAGGCATTCCGGTCAGGTCTGTCTGTAGGGGTTTCTATATACCAATGCAACGGTGTACGCCTTGCCCTGGACAAAGACGTGGTGTGTGTGTGATACATGTGGATCCACGGCTTGGGTGAGTGTCTCTGTCTTCAGGGCGAGGGTTAACGTCCCGGGCTGGTGTAAAGCCACGTCTAGATAATGTAACGGCTCTGTATGATCTCCTTGCCGACACACCAAAGGAAGTGTGTTAATTGGCCTGACGAAAGATGTTGATCATTCCTTGTGGGTAAAGTGTACACCTTTGCAGAGTGTAAATCTAATCGATTAGCCGCGCCCGCGGTCAAGGGCACTTGGTGACGTTATTCCATGCTAGAGTCTTTTGGTGCTTTCAAAAATGAGTGGTGGTTTTGGAAACCGTTTTGTAACCATCTTTTGTGTCAAAGGATCGACACCGGGATCTATGCAGTCGGGTAGACTAGGTTGGAAATCTGGATTAATTGCTTAACATATTGTCTTTCAATTGCTTTTATTAAAATGCGATGTTGCAATCTATTATGCTTATTCTTTTAATGCTTTCATGCAACTGCAAAATAACCATAGCTTGTCTATTGTTCAGCCTGCATAATTATTTATTTGCATCTGTGAACCAATATAAGTCTTGCTGAGTACCAATGTACTCAATCTTGCATCTGTTGTCTCAGAGGAAGAAGACTGCGATCTGCCAGATGACGCATTCTTTCAAGCAGGTCTCGGGGGTTTTGACGATAGTCTCTTTTAGGTTGCCTAGTCAGTTGCCTGAGGGTTTAGTGGGCAACCGCAAGGCTGTTTTGAGTTTTCAGCTTTCTTTTGGTTTACGCTGTTAAATGTTTTAAATTTGTACTGAACTCTGTATAATTAATTCAGTTATGTAAGTCTTTCTGTTTGCTTGTGAGTATGATTTTGATATGAATGTTGTAAACATGTGAGTGCTAGCTATTGATCCAGGGAATAGCACAGTAATCACATGGAGGTTCCTGTTCATTAGAACGGGGTCTCACATCGACCAAGATCGTAAGTGGTGTTTTGTTGAGTCCTTTTCCTTCTACTAATAAGAATTTTGTGTCACGTTCTGATAGATTTAATCTTGGTTTAGAAAAGTTTGTTTTGAAAAGATGGTAGAATCTGAGTTGAATAATGAGTCTGTTATCGAGTCGGGTTCTTGAGGTTCTGCTTTGTAAATAGAGTTGAGCTAGTTTTGTAATAACAGGACATGAGAACAGAGGACAAGAAATAAGAAAAGGGTTGTGCGACAAACACAACAGATCAGAACTTCTCCCGTGCGAACACGAGCTCCTACTGCACCTGCAGCCGTCCGTGTGTGCTGCCGCAAGCTGCATCTTCCTACTGACCGAAAAGGAGATGGTCAAAGCTGTGTGGGAGACGTTGAAGACGATGCATCTTGACGCCGATCGTGCAAGGAGGCAAAGGTACAGACCTTTAAAGCTGAGTTCGAGGGGCTACGTGTGACGGAGACAGAGTCGATCGACGATTTCGCCATCCGGTTGACAACAATCGTCAACAAAATCAAAGGGCTGGGTGATAAGATGGAGGAAAGCTATGTGGTAACAAAATTTCTTCGTGCATTCCCTGTCAGGTTCCTGCAAATAGTCTCCACCATGGAGCAGTTCGACGACCTCAAGGTGATGACAACTGAAGTGGTGATCGGCTGCTTGAAGGCACACGAAGAACATATTAGGGGATTTGGCAGTGATGATGAAGAGCACCTACTCCTGACATGCGTCGAGTGAGAGGCCCGATCGTCAAGGTGAAGTGGCGAGGGCTCCTTTGATGGCACTAAAAGCGATGGCCAACGAGGTTGCAAGAGTCAAAAATTTGACAAGGCAAAAGCGAGGTGCTATAATTGTAATGATTATGGGCATTTCGCTTCAGAGTGTCGCAAGCGGAAGGAGGTGAAAAAACGCTCCTTACTGAAGCTCTAATTGACGACGAACCAGCACTACTTTGACACTGTGTCAAGTAAGAAAGTTAAGCCCGGGATGTTAAAGAGGTGTGTTAGCCGTTCTAAATGAAGTCCGTCAAAGTTGACTGCGGGACGTTGAGGATATGTGTTCGCTGTCTAAAGTTAGGTCCGTTGAAGTCTCAGTTAGGTCCGTTGAAGATGAGACTAAGATGTTGAGGAGATGTGTTCGCCGTCTTATATTGAGTAAATGTTGGGTAAGTCATAGTTGAGATCGACTACCTCCACAAGTTAGAGTTGTGTTACAAGATTAAGGATGTGATTGATAGATTTAATCTTGTTTTAGTAAAGTTTGTTTTGGAAAGATTGTAGAATCTGAGTTGAGTAGTGAGTCTATTACCGAGTCAGGTTCTTGAAGTCCTATTTTATAAGCAGAGTTGAGATAGGTTTGTAATAACAGAACATAGGAAGATAGAACAAGCAATAAGAAAAGAGTTGCTGCGCGACAAACACAACAGATCAGAACTTCTCCCGTGCGAGCACGAGCTCCTCCTGCACCCGCAGCCGTCCGTGTATGCTGCCGCACGCTGCATCCATGCAGACCTGCTGTCTTTGCTAGTGCAAGCACGGCATTGTATTGCTGGAGTTTCTCGATTGCGTATGTAATCCTTGATCCGATCCCAACAGTTCAGTCCAGCTTGAGTTTCTTTACTTTTGGCTTTTCACAGATTTAATTTTATGTTTGACCAAAGATGGTTAAGTACCTACCAGATATATCCGTCCAAATCTTTCCTCCTCCCCAACGCCTCCCTATCAGTCACCACCAGTGTTCAAAATCTCATCAAGATCTCCGCGAGATTTCGGTTTCCGGTGGGCGGTGAGTTATAAAATTCGGTCGGATGCAATACGAACATGAATCAATGCTTGGCTCAGTTGGTAAGCCGCTCGTGCCACATGTGATCGATCGGGGGATCGAACCCCAGCTTTGCAATTTTTTCCCCATGCCGCCTGTGCACCGATTCGTTTTTTTTTACCGACGCCGCCCCCATTCTCATCGCCCTCGCACCTCGCCTGTCCCCATTCTCCATGCGCCATCCTCCTCCGCCATTCTCCGCGCGTCGTCTGCCTCGCACGGTCGCACCATCCTCCTCCGCCAGTTCCTCACGCCGTCCTCCTCCACGCTCCTCCGCCAGATCCTCGCGCCCTCCTCTTGATCTGCGTGCCCTCCGCCAGATCCGCACTCTCTAGCTCCTCCGGGCTGAGCGCCCGAGCCGACTCCGCGCCGAGCACCTGGTGGGGCTATGCGGGTGGAGTTCACAGTTGCGAATCGGGGGCTCCGGGCTCCTCCGCGTCCGAGTGCCCGAGGCCTGAGCTGACTCCTTCGTGTCCGAGCTCCTCCACATCCGAGAGCCTGAGCTCCTCTGCGTCCGAGTGTCCGAGATTTCGCCATTTTCTGCCAAGATTTCGGTATTTCCCACCGAAATCTCGGAAATCTCGTTTAAAGAGAGGCTGGATTTGAATTTTGCTTTTTAAATTTCGTCCGAAATTTTGAAATCTCGTCCGAAATTTCAGATTCCGGAGGGTGACGAGAATTGAACCGAAACAAGATTTGAAACCTTGGTCACCACTACCCCCTCCCGTGCCTCCCCTAAGGCATGACGTCCTCGTCTTCGTCCCTGGTGTCCTCTGTGCCATGGCCATCGCCATTGACGACAGAGGCGACGCATCCGACGCGTCTCCTTAATATAAAAATGAAGGGGACGTGCACGCTCGTCGGCGGCGGTGGCAAGCCAGCTTTGCTGGTAGCAGCGCTCACGTGCGGCACGCTCAGTTTTGCCGTTTGCAGCGGTGGTCATGCAAGCCCCACTGGAAATCAAGAAAGTGGGGACAACATCCGAATCCTCAAACACGATATGATGTTTATAAATTCGGTTGAATGAAACTTTAGTTGACAGATGAATATAAAATCCATAAAATTATTTTTAGGTACTTTAATTGCCTTGTCAAGGTACTAAAGTATGTTGCTTGAAAAAGAGGCACTAAAGCCTAGGGTGAAAACGGTTCGGATAGTTTCAGACGGATCCGGATAATTTCGGATACGGATAGAATCGGATCGGATATTTTTCGCATAGTTTCGGATCGGATACGGATATTTTTTATCGGATACGGATACGGATTCGGTAACGCACTATCCGGCAGATACGGATACGGATCCGGATTATCCGGTCAACTGATACTTCAGATATCCGGTCAACTCAACTCAGTTCCTCAGCCGACAGCCGGTCTCAAAAATCAAACTATCCTCATTCCTCAGCACCTCAGTCGGGTAGCCCTCACCCCTCACCTCACTCAGATCTAGTGCCCCACCACCACAGGCGGACGGACCGGTGTTGCCGCGTTGCCCTTGTTCCGTCTCCCCCTGGCGCATCTCACTCTCTAGATCTCCCCCACGGGCGGACGGGCCGGCGCGGCCTTTGTCCAGTCTCCCCCCGGCGGCGCCATCGCCCGTTGGCTCGTCTCCCCCAGGGGCCGCATCGCCCGTCGGCCCATATCCCCCAGGCGCCTCGTCGGCCGTAACCTATCGGCTCGTCTGGTCGTCTCCCCCAAGTGCCGCCGTTGCCCATCGGCCCGTCCCCCCTCCAGGCGCTGTCGTCGGCTCGTCGCCCCCTGTCGATTCGCCGCCTATGGGAACCCTCCTTGCTCGGCTCGTCAGCCCCTGTCTCCCCTGGCGTCGCCAATAGATCATCTCCCCCGACGTCGCGCTCATCTCCCCCGGTGCCGCCCAACTCAGTGGAAGATTTAACTGGAAGAGGTGACTTTGGTCATTGTTCTTCGAGCAATCCGATTTGGTATATTCAAGCGTCCTTTGATTGATCTCTCATAGTTCTTGCAATAATTATATGCTAAATTTGTCATAGCATTACTATTATCTATAATTTAATGTTACAGAGGTGTTCATGATATGTTGACTTTTTTTATGAATATGGTAAATTGACATGCCAATAAGTTGAACCTAAATTCGACATACTGAACCTAGCGCATTTGCACATTTAGTGTGTTATGTATTGTTCGCATACGATGCAACCACAAATTTGCTTTGTCAGGGGCATTCTTTATTTCTGAACATCATCTTAACTGGAGACCGTCTTACCTTGCTGTTCAGTGGTCATTTCCCTTAACATTTTTGGCTTCCGTGGTTACTTACAGGAATACATTGTGCTAGTCAAGCAGTTGAATTGTTGCCGTCTTTGTGCCTAGAGATTGTTGTTCGTGATGCACGGCTAGAGGACTGCTGGGAAGTAGCTTACACTCACTGCAGCTCTTTCTTTGCGGATTACACTTTCCCATTTGTTCTACGGATTGATCGTTACATTGCTCTCCTATCTGGTTTTTCAGTTCCGCCTAGCTGCTTGAGAACTTGCCTTGTCGCAGTTAATACTTCAATTAACAATAGTATCAGCATCGAATATGAAGATCTGAGAGATGCCGAATTTCAGGGGAAATATGGTCTCAGTAAAGGCTCTATAGCTGGCATTCTTATGGTCGACACTGTGGCGGACTATCTTCTAAGGAGGGGACCTCTCAAGCAGAGAAGGTACATCGTTATTTGCTTGAAGCATACAAAAGCAAGATTTTCTCTGGTCTCTAAATGCTTAAATTGTTAAGACAGATAGATGCAACTGCAAACTATAAATGTTCCTATAGCACCCATGTCATCGACGTTATCTGCTTATTCCTTGCAACTTTAGCGCTTTCAATTGCTTTTTCAAAGCTTGCCTATTTTTTCCTTTCTACTTATATGTATTTACTACTACCATATTGTCTTGACATTGATGTTCCATATGTTTGATTTCCTCAAGCCAAGTCATTACTCATCTCGTTAGCATTTAAACTATATGACTATCAACTTATTAAGTAATCTTCGAACATGCAGGAGATTGGTAGTGCCGAAGAAGCATTAGTTTGTGATGGAATCTACAACTGCAAGTAGCGGTGCAAGTGTAATCAATACATTTCCAGTTTTGCCACCGATGCCACAGCCACTTGCTACTGGTAGTGCTACAAATGTTTCTGATACAGCTGTTGGAGCATTGGTGCCAAGAAATGAAGTTGATTTGACTGGTGAAACCGGTACTAACTCTGACCCTGTTCCTCCTCCTGGGAAGAGAGCAAAGAAATGCAGCTCTGATGTTTGGGATCACTACAAGAAGTATGAAGTTAAGAAGAAAGGAGCAGACGTCGATGAGATTATAGAGCATTGGGCTCAATGCCTCAAGTGCACTTACAAATCTCGTTGTGAAAGTTTTAGAGGGACAACAGTCTTTCAGAATCACTTAGCGAACAAGCACCAAATCAAAGCAGGTCAGCAGTTTCTTAGATTGAACAAGAGTAAAGGTAGGAATGACACTGCAACTATGGAGACCTATAGGTATGATGAGGCTAACAGTTTAAAGAAATTTTATTTGGCAATTATCATGCACGAATATCCCTTTAATATTTTTGAGCATGAGTATTTTGTGGAGTTTATCAAGTCATTGAGCCTTAGTTTTCTAATTAAGAGTCGCCTTACTGTGAGAAAAGATATATTGAATATCTTCGTAGAGGAGAAGAAGAAATTGTATGAGCACTTAAAAACACTGGCATGTCGTTTTAGTACAACCATGGATATGTGGACATCAAATCAAAATAAAGGTTACATGTGCATCACTGTCCATTGGATAGATGACAATTGGAGCATGCAAAAAAGAATTACTAAATTTATGTATGTAGAGGGACACCATTCGGGAAAGAACTTATGTGCACAGTTTTATGATAGTATGGTGGACTGGAATGTTGATAGGAGATTGCTTGCACTTACTTTGGACAATGCATCGGCCAATGATTTATGTGCTAAAGGAATAGTACAAAAACTCAAATAGGCTTCTTTGATCTGTGATGGTATATTTTTTCATGTGAGATGTTTGAATCATATTTTAAACCTCGTTGCCCAAGATGGTTTGAAGCAAATTGCACCGGCTATTGCAAATATTAGAAATACAATTGAGATTGTGAAGAATTCTCCGTTGCAATGGGAGGAATTTATGAAGTGTGCATCAGAATGTGACTTGGATGTGAAAACTGGCCTTTCTTTGGATGTTCCAACAAGGTGGAACTCCACATATCTCATGTTGAAGCAAGCTATTTACTATAGACATGCATTTGATAGGCTTTTTCTTCGGCATAGAAGTAAATATGTGAAATGTGCTCCAACTAACAAAAATTGGACTATGGCAAAATTGTTGTCTTCATGTTTGAAGAAATTTTATGATGCTACTGAGCTCTTCTCTGGCAGTACATATCCAACATGTCGGGACCCGAATATGCAAATCCGGACCCTCTGTGCATTCAGCACTAGTCCAGGATCACGCTAGTGCACACATTCTCAACATAGATGAAACATCACAATCATACACAACGGAATAATAAATAAAGACTTCATCTATTCAAATAGAACTATTGAACGATATTAAGGTCAAACTTACACTTGTGAGGCCTTGGTGACTTTAACTCAAAATGAATAAATAGCAGCGGAATGAAGAACGTCGACGAATCCCATCAATATGCCACAAGCAACTGACAAGGTTCAACTTCTAGATATTCGCCTCCTCGTGGAACTTCTCCTCCTTCGAAGTTATAATCTTCTCCTCAACTGATGATTTTGTGTGTTGCAAGGGGTGAGTACATAAAGCACTCAACAAGTTGTGCACAGAATACAAGTCTAGTATTCTATAAGCATGGCTTAGTCCAAAGGTATCGCTATCATGGCTATTTTGCAGTAAAGCAGTATTTATAAAAGAATACAATAAATAGATTGAAATTAAAGTAAAACAAATAATAATAATAGGTAGATTCAACATTTGACAAGTAAACCAAGTTTCCAATCCTAAGTCAATTTTCACTTTCCATGGCATCCCGCCATCCCAATAAGTTTTGTTTAACAAAAGTTTAACCTATGACTGTAATTCCAGAACATTGCTCAATACCGCGAGCACGGCTATTCGAATAGATTTTACACTCTGCAGAGGTTATGCACTTTACCCACACGACATGATCGTCCCTTGTTGCCAAGCTATTAGCACACTTCCTTTGGTGTGTCGGCAGGGTACTCATGACAAAGCCTTTACAATGCTCTGTTTAGACCCTGTACTGCTCGCTGAGGTTTCAACACGGAAGGGATTGGTTACCACACTCCGGACCCCCTCTTGCGCCATGTGAGTCTACCCGTACACCCGGAACTCACTATACACCACAGTAGTACCGAAATCTAAACATCACAAATTAGTCGGCTAGGCTGTCCCATTCCAGACGTGTAGTTGCAAGTAAGACTCAGGTCAAAGGCTTGCAAGGTTAAGTCCTTAGGGTGACTAGGGCAAGACTTCCACATACCCTCTGCCAAATCTGACCCACTTTGGCACACTGCCCCTTGCCACTTGCTCTAATCTAAATCATTACCACCCCAGTTGATTACCAAGAACCACATGCTATCAACAAGTCAACCTCGTTGCGTGACATCCACTCGTCACCACAACGCAATCTCATTGTGTGACCACACATGACACACAAGTTCATAACATTGTTCCATATTCTATTAGTCAAGATTAATCAGTGATGATTCAACACATGAGATGACATGGCATGGCTAAGCAATCTACGACGGTCTAACCTGCCCATGTTGATTATCAATATTAACCAACTATTAATGAACCATCCTAGGGTGACAATTAGATCATGGCATACAATGGCAAGGTAGGGTATAGATCAAATTGTTATAATAGCTAAGTCCCAATTTAATTTGAAACAATTGTATACTTGAAATAATATGCAATAGGGTAAAACAAATATAGCAATTTTATAAACATGGGTTCAACATGATCAAAGCACAACTTGCCTGGCCCTTACGATTTTTACAGTTCTTTACTCTTTATCTTTGATTCTTGATATTCGATCTTCAATCTTTACCTTCTTGATCTTCAGCTCCTTAGAACAACTTCCGGACGATACGTCTAACGATTAAAGAAGAAGCAAATACAAACCAACTCAAAAGATAAATCAAATAAAATCCAAATTGAGAACAGATAGTATTAGATCACAAAGGGTTAGATGAATTTAGGAACTTGAATGGATTAGATCACAGATTAGACAAAAGAGAACGAGCTTTCGGAATACACTGAAAAGGAAAAGACTGATAACTGAGAAAGAAAGAATAATATTCTAAAAAATATTTCTTCTGAAGTTATTATCTTGATTGGATAGACAATGACATATGGGCTCTCGATCTATATACCGGGTCCATAAAGATACGTTAGTTCGCAATGAACAAAACTGATGCTCAATGCTGACTTTTGTTGATTAAACAAATACACAGTCAAACAAAAGAAAGATAGACTAATAGATTAGATATGGCACAAGGATATGACATATGGCCAATGGTCTATCGACCAAGTCCACGAATGACTTCTAGGTCAATGGCAGATTAGATTTTCAAGAATAGGACATGGACAAGGGGTCGACATTCATGCGATTCGATCTGAGATCAGTCATACGTCGATCAAGAGGCTTGACAATGACAAGGCAGCGAGGAAATGAAGACAAGGCTAAACTCATAGGTGATGGGGTTGGATTACAATAAGGTGATGGAGAGGATGATGATATTTCACTAGGGCTTTTGCGTGCATGCACACATGCGATGATAGCGAAGCGACGACATGACACTCATGCAAAGATAAGATGTCGATTGATGGTACAATGATATGGTAGCAAGGATATGATATGGCTCAGGAATGATCTGCGAGTTACGAGGTTTACAAGACATGATGCATCGTTAACGACAGATTGGACACAAGGTTAAGTTAGGGTTCGAGAGGAATAAATCGCGGATAGATCCGCTTGGTATAGGGATAGGATAGGTAGGGTTGGCTCTGCGATAAAAGATTACCAAGGGTGGCTAACCGAAACAAGATCCGATAATGAATGGGACTAGATCGAAGACGACGGGTAGATTCTAGAATATGGCATTGATGGTAACCGAAGACCAAATGAAATCTAAAGATGAGCAAACCAGAGAATGATGGCCTACTGGACATGATGACACGACCAAGGCGAACTAAGATGGTTGGCGGCAAAAGATGGCGCGCGGCACTGACGAAAGGCGGCGGCTAACGAATATTAAAATTTTCGGTGGATGGAACAGCAAAGGGGAAGTGAGCATCATGGAGAATGTGGCGAGACGAGCTCAACGGTACAAGCAGATTTGGCGGCAACCCAATGGACAGATCACAAACTATCGATGAACGACTGCTAAAGCTAATAGATCAAACGGCCATAACTATTAAAATAATGGATGAAACCTAACCAAATTTTATAGAGAGCTATCTGGGACCCTAAGGCACAATATGACGTGAAAGGATCGGAGTTTTACCTTCTGGATCAACAGGGAACGCATGAGGAAGTTTTCAGCTGTACGTACGCAGTATGATCGGGGAAGATCGAATTTTCTGCAGAAATCCTGCAAACCAAACCTTGAGTTAGGGTGAGAAACAGGTAGAGAACATCAAGATGAGTCTACAGAAAAAATTTCACAGTCAAATTCGCAAAAACGAAGGAGAACGGGCAACAGCAAAATTGGAGATTGGAACAGCCATAGCTTTTGATTTTGCAGATGAAAATGCACCAAATTTGGTGGAGAGGTAGATTGGACCATAAGGCACAAGATGACATGATCGGATTTCACAAAAACTCACTGTAACGACAGGGAACGTGACGGCAAGATCGGCCGATGAGGGCGGAGCACCGGAAGACGACGGCTGCGATTTTTCGGGTTTGGGAGGTGCTCTGGGGATTAGGGTTGTGTGGGATGGGTCTTGTGATACTTATATAGGCTAGGGAGTCATGCCATGTAAGGAAACACAAAGAAAAACCCGATTTAGATTGAAAATGGATCTGATCGAACACCTGGTGCGCAACGAACAGTAACTGATGGCGTGGCGAATTGTGGTGCGTCGGATGGGCATCGGAGGGCTGCGGCTGGGCGGCGACGTGGCCAGCTCTGGAGCTGCCACGTGGATTCAATCCAAATTCCGAATTAAAATAATTCCAGAAATTAAAATAATTCGTTTAGAGCAATAAAAATACCAGCAAAATTCTAAAAAAATTCTAGAAAATATTGTAAGACATTTTGAGCTCAAATAAAATATTTTTAACCAAACTTTATTTAAAATTTTGCAGTATTTAATTAAATTTAACAAAAGGCTTAATTTAAATTAATTTCCAAATGAATAGCAAACGAACTCCGAAAAATATCAAAAAATTACAGAAAATTCATTCAAGCACAATGAACTCAAATAAAACTAAATTTATTTTAATTGAATTTTATATTAGTCAAATTAAATTATTTTAGCATTAGAAAATTCCAGATTAAGCTTTATTAAAGCGAGAAAATCGGCGGGGATTTTTGGACAGATGAAGTAAACAAAAGATTTTTGAAAACCCAAATTTTGGGATGTTACACAACAGCAAATCTATTTTTCAACCATTTTTGTAAGATCAAGCTTGCAATTGAAGAATGCTGTTATAGTCCTGATCCAATTATAGCTACTAAGGCACATTCCATGAGAATTAAATATGACAAGTATTGGGAAAAATCCAATATGGCTCTTGCTGTAGTATGTTTTGTTGATCCTAGATACAAGACAAAGCCAATACACTACTTTGCAGAAAAGATTTACCATGACAATGCTCCAGAAGAAATCAATAAGCTCAATAGTGTTATTAACCAACTATTTCAAGCTTATATGTCTAGTCCATCTGTAACTTCAATGAAGACACTAGCCACCAATTTGCAAATAGTGGATTCTCATCTAGACAACAAGGTTGAGGATGATAGCAATGATGATCTTGATGCGGATCTTGAAAAGTTCTTGCATGGTAGTACTGCTCAAGGCCAAGGTACCAAAACTGAGTTGGAAGTATATATGGAGCAACCACTAGTGCACTGGAAGACAAAAGACAAAAAAGAATTTGATATTTTGTCATGGTGGAAGCTCAAGCAAACCGAGCTCCCTATACTCTCCAGACTCGCTCGAGATGTCTTATCTATTCAAGTGTCTACGGTTGCTTCAGAGTCAGCATTCAGTGCTGGTGGGCGTGTTGTTGATCCATTTCACAGTCGTTTAGATCCTAAAGTCGTCCAAGCTTTGATTTGTACCAAAGATTGGACTATGGCATCCAGAAAAGGTAATGTTAAATTATGCATTTGTCCTTTCCTACTTTATGTGTAGTATCATGAATGTTATGCTAATATGCTATTACTTTGCGATAAAAATTATAGAAATGTGACAAAATAATGTATGGGATGATGCATCTTGCAGCAAGAAAAGAAACGCATTTGCCATAACTGCCCTGTCTGTGGTCTTAATTATGAACTGAGAACCTTGGTGTTTTCGAGGAAAGGGAGTTGTATTCTGTTGTGTCACTTGATACTCCAATTCTACCAGCTCTCTTGAAACATAATACGTAGTAGGCCAGTAGCAACAGATGATGTCAACAACTTGGAACAGTATCAACTCTAAACCAAAAGTCAAATGTAATAATAGGGAAGGAAAAGTGGTGATATGCTAGTGGTTATGCAAGAAATATAGTTGTCTAGTTCTATTCGAATCAGCCAAAGCTAGATTCTGATAAGCATTTTGTATGTTTGATTTTTAATCTTTTGACAAAACATGCAGGTGGAAACATAGGTGGATCTATCATATCTGAGATGGATATGGAGGGCATTGAGCGATGTTTCGCAAACCTGATGATAAGGGTTTGTTGTTTTTTATGTAACCATATAGATGTTTGCCTTAATTTCATTTCTCCATGCATAATCATTGAAATATAACTTGCAATTGCAGGAGCATGAGGATATGGAAGATTTTGAGGAGGAGGATGTGCTGGAGGATAAGGAGGAATGACAGAAGGTGATTTAACCATTTCAGCTTGCTAAACTTCTGTACCAAATCCTAAGGCTTTCTAAATTTATGTACCATTTCAGCTTGCTAAACTTCTATAACCAATCCGGAGCTAAAGTCTGCAAACTATGTAGATGAAGTCTGCAAACTGTGTAGATGAAGTCTGCAAATTGTGTTTTGATGGATGTTAGTCCTTCAATGGTTTCTCATGTAAACATTACTTTACGGTTCTAATGGGAAGATGGGTACGCAATTTGACTAATCAGTACTGCTATTTAATTTCTGAAATGTTCGTTTTGGATGGTGATGTCCTAGATGGTTGGAGATATGTCTTGTCTAAGTGAATGAAAATGTTATATTTGTTCGATTTTCAATAATGTTTTGATCAAATTAGCTAGATGTGTATTTTCATTGATTTCTTATGTACAATCTAAGGGGTTATCATGTTCCGATAAATATCCGTGACCGTATCGATTCGATTCGTATTCGCTCCGTATCCATATTCGATATTATTCGTATTTGTATCTAGACTATCCGTATTCGTATCCGAATCCGAGAAAAAATATAAAAACAAATATGGTATAGCTATTATCCATCCGTATCCGATCCGTTTTCACCCCTACTAAAGCCTATTAAGGAAAACAAAAATTCACAACCTCGTTCATTTCCCTGCCATGCATCCTCATCCTGATTTCTATATCCACGCTATATTACGTCGCCAAGAGGATAATGCTGAGGTGGTCACTGGTGACGACCAAGAGACGGTGGCGCGCCGTTGCGGGGGCATGAAGAAGGTAACCCGATCCCATCAATTATAACTAGCTGGCAAACCATGCATTTGTACGAACTAGCTTCTCAAATAAAATACTTAGTCTCCATCTCAAAAGTTAAAATAATTAAATTGAAAATTTTAAATTGTAACAATAGTACTTAACTGAGAGTAGATTAAAAGTACATTCTAATTTCGATTTTAACTTTAAGCTCTAATAATTGAGAACGCGTCCAAGTTCTACAAAGTACAGAAAGTGCTCACTAAGACTAAATGATTCACACTAATTCAGTAACAATCATGTTGATGCAATAGGGAAGAAAAAAAGCATCATTGAGAAAGAGATTATAAAGTTAATTTGCTTGCCTGACAAATTAAGAAAAAGAAAAAGTTAGTGGCTCAATATGGGGTACAAATAGTTGACATAGTAACTTTTAAACCTAATTTGATTCCTTCATTTTTTTTGTAGTTCATACTAGGTTGTAGTTGATGTAGATATTTCTTTTAATCCAGATTTTAATTCCTAACATGCATTTATAGAAATCAAATTTGTAATATGATTTTCCTTTATATATTTGTTGAATTATAAATAGAAGAAATTTTTTTTTCTAGTTTTCATTTTATGTTGGAGCTCGGCTTCGGCACATGAACGCTAGATCTTTTCCTTTTTTATTAGTGCAGAAATTTCTCGTAGTTTGTACGTAACATAGGTATAGTTCCTTTTACAAAAATTAAAAAAAAATTGGATTTAGGCTTGGAATTCACAAACAAATCAAAGCTGTAATCATCCTTTAATTTCTGTGCTGAATTTTGATAGTGTTATGCCCTTGAGGCAATCATTTAGATGATTGTAACATGACTATGTTTATGAATAACAATATGATTATTGGTTCAATGAATGTATATCATTGTATTGATTAACAAGTATGTGACTTGCTTATGAAGCTCTTTACTTATTGATATAATTCGATAAATATCTCTGATCGGATATCATCGTATAGTACAACGATGAATAGATCAGCACATGTAGTGATCCATGATCATGCTTCATAGATCATGGGATATGGAGATATCATCTATACATTGTGGACGCATGTTGAAGAACATGGGTTAGATAGACCCGCCATGGGACACTGCGAGAATGTTACATTCTTATGTATCATCAGTGTATCTCATACATAGTAGATGTATGATCTTTAGACCTGAGATTGTCATATTACCTACATGTGTAATAGTTTTTCTTGGGGCTATCAAACACTACTTCCTAACCGGATAGTTATAAAGGTAGCTGAAAGGATAGGGGATGTCGCCTAGAGGGGGGTGAATAGGCGAATTAAAATATTTAAAACTAAATTGCAGCGAAATAAAAAAATTTGCAGCAAAATAAAATCTTCCGAGGGTCTAAGTCCGGATTGTCCGGGACTTTTATCCGAATACTTCGATATGTTCGGACTGTCCGGGGTCAGGAGTCCTGATACTCCGGATTGGACCCGAGGGACTGAGATCGGAGTGTCCGGAACTTATCTCCGGATACTCCAAAATGTCCGGACTATCCGGGTTCAGGAGTCCGGATACTCCGGATTTAAGACCTCGAAATGAGATTTTAAATCCATGCAATTTTTCAACAATCTACTTGAATACAAAAGATTTAAATGCTATCAGGTACCTGGGAATGATGTAGATCTAGAGCCAAACACAACAATAGAGTAGATCGGGCAATTTCAAGATTCAAAATCAAATACTAAAGAAAGAGTAAGAAGCAAACTTGGAGACGATGATTTTTCACCCGAAGTTCGGATCCTTGAGGGGATCCTACGTCTCGCTGAGGCGGCTCAGTCACACTTGAGCCGGGGTCTCTTTCAACCCTCTTCCTCCCGGTGTTGCACAAATGCACTCGCCGGTCTTCACTCCTTTGATTCCTTCCCTTACGGAGGCGGAACCGGCCTTCATAAACTTCCCACGGCCAACCACACAAAGCTCCGGTGGCTCGTAGGCGACCACCTAGCCGTCTTGGAGTCCTCAACCTTCAAGAGTAACAAATGCTCACGAAGAACAAGCTTGGAGATGAAATCAAGTGCTCAATCAACTCAAAACTCACTCAACCTAGCACCTCACTCCTTAAACTCTTCCCAACCCTTCTCACAAAGGGGATCACTTAGATCTAAGGGTAAAGAGGTGTTTTGGGGGCTCAAGAACAAGGGAATAGCACCTCTAATCAACAGGGTAAAAAGCCCTTTTAAAATGAGGGAGGATGGGGCTATAAATAGAGATCCCCCAAAAACTAGCCGTTGGAGACAGCTGCGCATAACCCGGAGACTCCGGATAAATACCCTGGACACTCCGGACTAATTCAACCCGGAGTGTCCGGACTTAACACCGGATACTCCGGATTGATTGAGAGCAGCCACCCAGGGTGTCAACCCGGAATGTCCGGACCAAATGTCCGGATACTCCGGATTGCACTGAGCAGCCGACGAAAATGAGCATAGCTTGTGACTCCAGACTCCGATATCAGAAATCTTGGTCTCTACCGAATGCTAAGAACGAGGGCTACACAACCAATAAGGTCTCACTACCCAAAACTCAAAAGATAAACACAGATTTCACAAAGAATCCAAGGGAGACCTACAACCCTCACTTTCCGGCACCACCAACACCACTCTCTTTCTTAGTTTAACAAGGATGGATCACTTGAGCACTTGACACATCTAAAAGTCATTCGACATCGCATCCCTCTTAATAGTACGGCAATCCTTAGACTCAAATTAAATCAAAGATAATATAAGTCCAGAAATAGTCACTTGCCGTCTTCTTTCTTAATGTCGATGAATGAAGACTTCACCATATAATTGATGACATCTTCGCCTTGTCCAACTCGACTCGACTCGACTCACCTCATGAGACTCTCGTCCTATCAACCTTGACTTGATCATCCTCTCTGACGATCTCCTCGCCAAGTCGATCCTGACTTAGTCCTCAACTCTTGGTGACACCGCCGTCTTGTTGATCTCGGCTTAACGATCATCCTCCAAAAGACCTTGGTCATCATACACATACGGGACCTAATTCTTTCTAAACTACTCATGAAAGACATTAGTCCCAAAAGCTCAATAGATATGAACAAGTTGATATTTGTGAACAATTGATTACAACAATTGTTTCATATAAGGAAGCACAACATAAATGGAAACACTTCACATAAGAAATGTTCGCTACTAAGTACATCATGATGAATATGTAATTGATATATATGCACTAGAGAGATAATTGCCAATATGATGAATCAATTAAATCATGGCAAGGATCACAGTCATTACTTTAATGAAGCACATGATAGAATATACAAGAATTGTACATGTGCAAATAATATTTTGAATAAGAGTAAATATGTGATCCAACTCTAGATTAAACTTCACCAAAAGAAGTGCATGAGACGATACACAACTAAGACATGCATGCACAATCTATAGCAATATGAAGTTTAACTCTAGTTAATGCATGCATACTAAAAACAAAGCACATAATGAACTCAAATGAATATATATGCACAAAGAAATATGACATGAACCAATGTTCATATATATAATCAACATGCTACTAGGAGTTCACTATGCATTTGCACAAAAGGAATGCAATAACAAATATAGAATAGATAC
The DNA here is from genome assembly GCA_036346275.1 of Otatea glauca. Lineage (NCBI taxonomy): Eukaryota > Viridiplantae > Streptophyta > Magnoliopsida > Poales > Poaceae > Otatea > Otatea glauca. The sequence goes on along the minus strand of CM070719.1, from coordinate 21,715,557 downwards.
CAAAATTGCATACCTTATCTTTGCTTAACCATCCCACTTGATTTTCCTCTAAAAGATGAGACTGATACTTAACTAGGCAATAACATGTTAGTCTCATAGCAATATAATCATATTAGAGGTTTGTCATTTGTTAAGCACTAAGTTATGCATTTACTCAAATTCATAGATTATCATTATATGCGTTTGTCATTAATCACCAAAATAACATAAGTGCCTAGATGCATTTTCAATCTCCCCCTTTTTGGTGATTTATGACAAACCTATTATCAATTGCACCAAATGACAATATAAAGATATTTAGCATTAAAACAAGCATGAAGAAACAATAAGAGATCATACTTACAAATCATCCCTTTTTGTCAATCGATTAGGGGATAATTGATAAATACATAAATTCTCCCCCTTTTGTCATTAATCCCAAAAAGGTGCTTATTTGTTCTCTCCTTCGATTGCACACTCAATAAAAAGATTAGGGAGAAATAAAATAAAAATAAGGAGCTAGTAATAGGACAATAATATTAAGCTCCCCCTTAAATCTAGGCAAGATATGATACCAATTATTTACAAAATTTAGGTAATTGATTTTTCTAATTATACCAATTTAAAGTAGTCATGATTCACAGGATATAAGTGATGCTTAAACATGACACACGAATATGATTTCACATAGAGAAGATTTATTCTTTAAACATCAAGATCATATAGCAAATTTATATAATTTAAGCACATGCTCATGATCAAATTAAATTCTAACAATCAAGATCATATAAAGAAGATTACAAAAGAAGGAATTGCTTATATGATCACAAGATGTATACAAGATCATGAATCAAAATTGTATAAGATGCACTTTCATGATCAAGAATTTCATAAACTTATCAAGTGTATACCTCTTTGCAATGTGTCACCCATATGTACCTTTTACTTCTTGATAATGCCAAATGCAAGTCAGATGACACTTCAAAACAATTTAGGATTAGAGGATACCTCTTGAAGGATACCAATTAATGATGCCAATTGAAAGATACAACACCATTTAGAATGGCACAAATTAGCATAATGGTGTGCACAGACATTATTGAATATGGTCAAAAAGAAACACGTCCCTTTGTCGATTCTTGTCCACCGCATGTTCGAATCGGTCATGATCACCGCGCCCGGCCTTAGATCCCTCGGACTATGGAGCTCCTCTCCATTTCCTTCATCCCACCGTCGAAGATGACCCATTTTCCAATACCTTGAACATCAATAGACAAGCACACAATTTTTGTGAACAAATATCTTTTAATTTGACCCAAGTTAGTTTGATAATGTCTAAGTACAACATGCATGATATATATGATATACAAGACAATACTCTTTGCATGCAAAGAAATTCAAGATATCAATTAAAGATTTTATTACACCACTTTACAATGAAAATATTTGAAACTCATTCAAATTTGATCTTGACATCCACTTGTAAGAGAGACAATGGGTAAAACACATTCAACCTCACTCTTGAGCTTACAAGGTAAATTTTCTCTTTTCCATTATAAACTCCGAGTTATGCATGAGAGGAAACATTTTGAGGCTAAGTTACAATTAAATCCAATTTCCAGAATAACTTAGCCAAAAGATGCACTTTCATTGGAATGAAAACTTAAATAGATATACTCCATTTTGAAGCCTGCAGCAATTAATAAGTTCACTTAGTTTTCATTTTGAAAGGCTTGCCAAGATTCCAATTTAAAACTCTCAAAGTCTCAACAGACGCAAATAGCAGCACAAAATCGATTATAGCTTTTAAACCATTGCTCAAATGCAAAAATCATCAACGTGGAACATATCCGTCTCGAAATTCTCTTCGAGGGCTATGAAGACCGAACATTCATTTGAGTAAAGAAAAAACCCCAAAGAATGGGATAATCAAGAGATTGCAAGAAAGTATAGATTGCAATTTAAGTATTTGGTCCGAGGAGTACAACCCGGATACTCCGGTGTTTTTGATCCGGAGTGTCCGGATAATCCGGATACTCTGGATAGATCAACCAGATATTCCGGGTTGTTCAGCTTCATCCCCAAAAACTTGAAAATAGTGAATGCTGAACCGAAGGTTTCGGGAAAAGAAATCTCACTTTGAAATAGTCCTGAGGATGAAAACAACAGCAAATGAGCTCCCAAATAATTTTAGATGAATCATGGAGCAATAAATTGAGTTACCTTAGTTTTCATCACAAGGAAATACTCAAATCATCTTAAAGGTATACAAGATTTCAAAAGTGTAATATGCTGAAAAATTCAGTTTTGACATTCCATTTAAGCTTTTTGATAGGGCAGAAAGAAAGTTCAAACAAGATTCATAAATTCTGAAAACATTAGACAATGAAGTCCAAATATAGAGGATAAAAATATGTTATAATACTCTCCTCTGATTATGAACCCATTTAGAGATACAAAAATCACAAATCAGCCCCACAATCAGCCTAAACCTGAAATTTCAGCAAACTGAACATTTTGAATTTGGGTCAAATCTTGATCAAATAAAGTCTAATAGCCATGAGATTTTGCATATATGTTCCATGGACATCCAAGATACTTCTCCAAAAATAATTTCTCAAATATCACCCTCCAATCAAAAATTAGATCAAAATGGGCATTGGAGTTTTGATTTTGACACTAAGTCAAAAGAAGTCAACAATCTTGCAAATGAGTTCAAATAAAATTTGAGAATTTTCAGATATGAACTCCATATATGAGAGAAGGTTTTCCAACAAATATTTTCAATAACTAAATTTTACTTTGAGAAATGTGGTGAAATTTGCATTTGAACCACATAAAAGATTAAGATTTTCACCAGATCCTCAAAACGGAACCAAATGAGTTTTGAATGGAAATATGCACTTATATGGCTTCATATGATTTAGAGAGATATTTTTAAACCTATTTGCATAATCAAATCCATTCAAATCGTAAAATCCAACTTTATGCGAGAGTTTGCCAAATAAGATCAAAAGAGAGAAAAAGCCATAACTATTTCAAATTAAGTTGAAATTATTTGAAATTTTGCAAAAACATTCTCTAGACTCCCAAGAAACTTTTCCAAAACGAATTTTCCAAAAAGGAGTCTCCAATCAAAAGATATGCCAAATTTTGCTTTGTAGGCATGATTTTTACTCAAAGAGAAGAAGAGTCAAAACTTTTTCAAATTGAGTCCAACTAGTTTGAAACTTTTCAGAAATAAACATTGGACTATTTAGAAGGTTTTCCAAAAATAATTTCATTAAAAGGAATTTTCGTTCAAAAGATATGGCAAAATGCGCTTTGTAGGTTTGAAAAGAAATTGAATTTTCACCAAATGCTCAAAATCCATTCCGGATTGAAATTTACGGAGATTTGAACTTTCATAACTTTGTATGAGTTATAAATACTGTTTCAATCTAATATATACAAATAAATCCAATTCAAATAGAGAAATCCACAAAATGCAACAACGGGTCATTTTGGGTCAAATGGATGATTTTGGCCAAATTCAAATGGCTATAACTTTTGAACGGTTGGTCGTTTGGAAAAACTTTGAACTAAATAAATGCTTAAAATGACCAACCCTATGAGTTTTGTATTGACTACTTATTCAAAAACTCAATAGATTTTAACTTATAAAAATATATTTTATTTAATTCAAAAACAAGATCATATAAGATCCATTTGAGGCCAAAGTTTGACTTTTAGCTTCTAGCCAAGGGTTAGATACTTGAAAAAATTTTAGAAGACTATTTTCATAAGATTTTGCATTTCAAACAAATATTTTGCTTTTATCCCTTTTTTGAAGCAAGTTAAATAGGAAATAGTTTTTCATAAAAACCCTCAAAATACAACTCAATTTGGATTTCATGCAATTTCAATTTCCATGGCTTAGAATTGATTATCAAGATGGTTTCTAGCCAACATTTATAATGAAATCCATCTTGAATGTTAAGATTTGAGCAATATGCTTAAATAAGCTATTTTAGTTCAAACCAAAAACTTTTCGGGCTAAAATTGATTTCAATATACTTTTATTTTGAGAGCTTGTAAAACATTGAGATACATAATAGAATATTTTTATAAAACTCTTCACAAATATTGACCTTTTTGAAAGATCGAAAATGGCGACTAGAGGGGGGGTGAATAGGAGCCAAATAAAATTTTCCGAATAAACTTTCCCCCTAGAATTCAAACCACCAAAAGTCCAGAAAGAAACTGCACTGGTCGGGTATCTCTGGTCGGATGAACAGTACCCCGACCTCAGAGGTCGGATGAACAAGACTCCCGACCAAAGATCGGTCGGATGAACGAGTACTCGATTCGAAGTGGTCGGATGAGCGAAGACTCGGGTGAATAGTGTTCTGGTGAACAGTATCCCGACCGGACGAACAGTGCGACCGACCTGCGGAGGTTGGATGACAGTACTCGGGTGAATAGTGTTCGGATGAACAGTGTTCGGGTGAACAGTATCCCGACCGGATGAACAGTACGCCCGACCTGTGGAGGTCGAATGAACAGTACTCGGGTGAATAGTGCTCAGATGAACAGTACCTCCCGACCGATGAACAGTGCGCCCGACCTGCGAAGGTCGGATGAACAGTACTCAGGTGAATAGTGCTCAGATGAACAATCCCCTCCCGACCGATGAACAGTACGTCCGACCTACAGAGGTCGGATGAACAGTACTCGGGGGTCGGATGAACAGTAAAATCAACACGATCTTAAAATGTAAATCGATGTAACTTTTGATCGGTGATCCAAAAGCAGTGAAACTTGGTGTGCACCTCCTAAGGATGTCAGAACCTATTTCATCATCAATCGAAGGAATTGATACCAAGGTTCCGTCCTTTTCGATTTAACAAAAGCAACACCAAAAACAGAGTCACGAACACGACTTTACCCTAACTTGCTGGTGGGAGTTGATGGTCAGAATATCCTTGGATAACTCTCCACAAATCACAGTAAGTAAGTACACGAAGAAACAACCCTTCAAACAGATAGAAACACTATCTTAAAACTAGGCACAGAAATTGGTTTCTTCCAAAACTGAATAGAAGAGGTTGTAGATTGCCTAGATGATTGGGATATGATCTATAGAAGATTCATCCAGCAATCTTTCATCCTTGGCAATAAGAACCAGAAGCCAATCAAGACTAACGAACTGCAAGTCACACGTTTACGCACTTTAAGAACACAGATTTACAACTTGCAACAAGAACGCAAGGATTGCCTAAATGATTGAAAGCACCGAATCCAGAGAAGAGTTCATCAATCATGAATTTCAAAAGGACTCAAAAGCATGTAGAAGGAGATGAGGCAAATCCAAATTACGTAAAGTAAATTGCAAGTAAGTAAATGCGAATTTAGATAATGAATTTAAGTGCGTAATGTAAATACGTAAGAGAAATGAAACAAGAATATAAGTGAAGAACATTTCATTTCGGAAGGGAGGTTTACAAAGCCTCACAACAAAGTGGGCAAAACTCAAACGAGCGGCAAAACCTCGTAACCTTCACAACCTTCAAAGAGGGGAGGCTGCCCCTACCCCTCTATTTATAGTGACCTGGGATCAATTCCCACCTTTGGATGTCCTGCTTCAATCCTAAGCCAACATTCAAGAGCCAGGATTTGATCCTTACACTGTCACTCTCAACAACTCTCAACTACTCACGTAGACTTTCCTCACCTGCTCACCCTCAAGGAGACACCCCTCTCCCTGTCTATTCATAGCAGGCTTGGAACACCTACCACCCTTGGATGAGCCTCTAAACCCTAGAGCACTCCATCAAGGGCTGAGATTTTACCCACTCACAAAGCTATGCATGGGCTGACCCGAAACCCAACAACACAACGGGTTTTGCACGCTGTTCAAACCATACCAACTTGACCCGCTACTCTATCGTCCTGACCGCGATCCAACGGTCCTCCTCGATCAGAGCAGCTCCAAGTTAGCATCTCATCCATTCCTTTGTCTTCTCGGCTTGCGGCTATTCCTGGCCTCTCACCATCTTTGGCGACACCACGATCATCTGGACCTCAGCTCTCCCAGCCTAGTCCTGATCTCCTTCGCCTCACCATGACCTAGCTCCAAAGTCCTGCAACCATCATAGACAAGGAACCACATCACATAGCAATGTCCAACAACACATATCCATCTCAACAGAAAGATATACACCCGACCGACCAAGAAACCACGACCACACATGGTCTGACCACTGGTCTCCATCCCGACCACAGACCTGACCACTGGTCTCCATCCCGACCACTCGAGGTCTGACCACTGGTCTTCGTCCCGACCACTCGAGGTCTGACCACTGGTCTTCGTCCCGACCACTCGGGGTCGGACCACTGGTCTCCGACCAGCGAGAGCCCCGACCACTCGGGGTCGGACAACTGGTCTCCGACCAGCCAAAGCCTGCACCACTGGTCGGACAACCTGGTCTCGACCAACCAAAGACTGACCACTGGGTCGACGACCGTCTCCGACAACCAAAACTCAGACCACTCGGATCAAACTCAAATTCAAGCACATCATGCTAAACCACAGTCAATTACTCATCACCATCAGGGATAGACCTCCACATGGTCTTTCACTTTTAAACAATATTTTTGACTTTTGACCAAAAAGGCTCATATGAGGGATATGTATGCATATGCTTTCAACATTAATCCAAAAAGTATCAAATGAAGCAAATGAGAAGATATTTGATTGGAAATGTTATGTATGAGTTTGAAATACCATTTTGAACCAAGATATTGCTAAGAATCCGGTTCAAGGGGAGAAACTCACTAGGTGCAATAATATGACCATTATGGGTTAATTATAGTTTTTCGGTGAGTTTCAAGATCAAACAACTTTTGCTAGGTTGGTCTTTTGAAAATCTTTTGAACACAAGAATTGTTAAGAATGACCAACTCTAGGCTTTTCATTTTGGAATTACTTTCAAAATCATTTTACATATAATTCTATGAAAATTATAAGTTTAAATCCAAAATAGGATACTAGTAACTAGATTTTGATCATGAAACTCATTTTCTTTTCAAAATAGATTTTGTGAAGCCAAAACCTTTGAAAAACGTTTCGAATACATTTGTATACATTTTGCAACTAGTTTTTCACAAGAATACTAATAGTATACAAAATTTTGACTTTTGGCTAAATGGCTTGATTTTGAAAATATATATTAGCACTTATATAAATATGGGCACATGTAGGGATGTAATAATATACATGGTTATGATTTAGCACTCCTCCTTAATGTACCACTATCCCAAACTTACTCAAGATTGCAATCAAAACAACTAATAAGCATGAGCAAGCATATAACAAGCAATCTAAATTGATTTTTCATGAATAATGCAATATAACCTACACAAGGCTATAAGCTATAAGAATCAAACTAAATACTTGTTACCCGAGATGACATTGGCTCAAGATTGAAGTGATCATCCTCATGCTTGGCTTCATTTTGCAAATGACTAAGTCATCTTCTCTTTTGAAGAAGCCAAACGTCCAATCCATCTCATATTGCCTAAAAATCTTTTAGGTGGTTTTTGGTACCCAATCCTTGTTGGGTCCAACAATGTTAGTCACAATAGAATTTGGAACCCAAATGGTCCTAATTTGGATATTATTGAATTGACTAACATAATTAGAAATAGGTTTGCAATAATTATTCCTCCTAGGCAAATGATTGGTATTTTTATGAAAAGGCTTAGGAGGGCAATGATATTTTGCAAAACCATTTCTAGTTTGATCTCTTCTAAGCATATGATAATTGAAATTATGCATTAACTTAGAGGATCTAGCAAATCTAACAAATGGTTTGCTATTGTTATTTTTCCTAAGCACATGATCAACATGATTTTTCTTGGTCTTAGGAAGTCTAGCATTTTGAGCAAACACATTTCTAGATTCATTTCTTCTAAGCAATTGAATATCATAATTTTGCAAATACTTCGGAGAATCGACAAACTTGGCAAACACATTGCCATTTTTGTCCTTCCTAAGTAAATAATGATCATTGACAATAATAGGCTTAGGAGTAATACCTTTGGGACAATCCTTACCGATGTGTCCCTTTTTCCGACAATTGTAGCAAGTAGGCTTTGAGCGTCTCTTTTTCTTGACTTGCTCTTTGTCGGTTTGCCCCATTGTTGATGGTTGTGGCTTGATCTCCACTTTATTAGGGTACACAGAGGCGAAGTGTCCCTTCTTGTTGCAAGCAAAGCACTTGATAGTCTTCGTGTGACTTGCATTGTGCCTCATCTTGCTAGTCTCCCTCTTGAAGATGTAGCCGAGTCCTCGCTTATCTTGAGGCGCCCTTGGCTTGCTCAAGATCTCGTCGAGAACGGCTTTTCCCATTACGCACTTCTTCAAGTCATTTTCTAATCTAATGACTTGGGCCTTGAGGTCCTTATTTTCCTCTGCAAGGTTAGTCTCAACATGCATAGAGGAAGTAGAAACATTTGAATTTGAGCAACAAGGTAAATCATTGCAAGAGGTGGATGTGTCAAATTTTGATGAAATATTAGGATTAACATTTAAGCAAGCCATTTCATCAATTAAATCACATGAGATTCCTATATCCACCTTAGGCTATGAATTTCTTTGGAAAGGAGGGATTCATGATTTTCTTGAAGCATATTATAATCATTTTGATGTGATTCATGTTCAAGCTTCAAAATTTTATATTTCTTTTTCTCCTTTCCAAAACATTTATTGACCTCCTCTAGCAAATTCATAAGTTCATCATAAGTGAGCTCATCATCGTCACTTACCTCATTCTTACCTTTCGCCATGAAGCAACGGATTTGTGATGGAAGAGCATCTTCATCGTCACTTGAGGCGGAGGTTGAGGTTGATGGAGATGTCGGTTCTTCATCACTTGAGCTTGAGGTGGAGCTTGATGTTTCATCTCCCGACATCTCTTCCTTAGTGCAATCCTCAATAGAAGTGCATGATTCAAATAGTTCTTGAAGCTTTATCCACATTTCATGAGCGCTCTTGAGATTGCATATTCTATCAAAGATTTCATCGCTCACAACACAAAATAAAACATTAGTAGCTTGAGCGTCGAGATGTAAGCATTTCCTCTCTCCTTCAGTTGGAGCAACTTCATTCAATGAAGAGGAAAAGCCGACATCTACGATCCACCATATTTGGGGGCTCATGGATTTAAAATGAGAAGTCATAATTAATTTCCATGAAGCATAATTTGTGCCATCTAACACAAGTGGATTATGTGAGTGCACTAATTCTCTATTCGACATCCTTTACTCTCTAGAAGGTTAAGTCTAATAAAGGAGAGACCTTGCTCTGATACCAATTGAAAGGACAGGGGATGTCGCCTAGAGGGGGGGTGAATAGGCGAATTAAAATATTTAAAACTAAATTGCAGCGGAATAAAAAAATTTGCAGCAAAATAAAGTCTCCCGAGGATCTAAGTCCGGAGTGTCCAGGACTTTTATCCGGATACTCCGATATGTCCGGACTGTCCGGGGTCAGGAGTCCGGATACTCCGGATTGGACCCGAGGGATTGAGACCGGAGTGTCCGGGACTTATCTCCGGATACTCCGAAATGTCCGGACTATCCGGGTTCAGGAGTCCGGATACTCCGGATTTAAGACCTCGAAATGAGATTTTAAATCCCTGCAATTTTACAACAATCTACTTGAATACAAAAGATCTAAATGCTATCAGGTACGTGGGAATGATGTAGATCTAGAGCCAAACAAAACAATAGAGTAGATCGGGCAATTTCAAGATTCAAAATCAAATACTAAAGCAAGAGTAAGAAGCAAACTTGGAGACGATGATTTTTCACCCGAAGTTCGGATCCTTGAGGGGATCCTACGTCTCTGTTGAGGCGGCTCGGTCATACTTGAGCCGGGGTCTCTTTCCACCCTGTTCCTCCCGGTGTTGCACAAATGCACTCGCCGGTCTTCACTCCTTTGATTCCTTCCCTTACGGAGGCGGAACCGACCTTCACAAACTTCCCACGGCCAACCACACAAAGCTCCGGTGGCTCGTAGGCGACCTCCTAGCCGTCTAGGAGTCCTCAACCTCCAAGAGTAACAAATGGTCACGAAGAACAAGCTTGGAGATGAAATCAAGTGCTCAATCAACTCAAAACTCACTCAACCTAGCACCTCACTCCTCAAACTCTTCCCAACCTTTCTCACAAAGGGGATTACTTAGATCTAAGGGTAAAGAGGTGTTTTGGAGCTCAAGAACAAGGGAATAGCACCTCTAATCAACAGGTAAAAAGCCCTTTTAAAATGAGGGAGGATGGGGCTATAAATAGAGATCCCCCAAAAACTAGCCATTGGAGACAGCTACGCATAACCCGGAGACTCCGGATAAATACCCTAGACACTCCGGACTAATTCAACCCGGAGTGTCCGGACTTAACACCGGATACTCCGGATTGACTGAGAGCAGCCACCGAGGGTGTCAACCCGGAATGTCCGGACCAAATGTCCGGATACTCTGGATTGCACTGAGCAGCCCGACGAAAACGAGCATAACTTGTGACTCCGGACTCCGATATCAGAGATCTTGGTCTCTATCGAAAGCTAAGAACGAGGGCTACACAACCAACAAGGTCTCACTACCCAAAACTCAAAGGATAAACACAGATTTCACAAAGAATCCAAGGGAGACCTACAACCCTCACTTTCCGGCACCACCAACACCACTCTCTTTCTTAGTTTAACAAGGATGGATCACTTGAGCACTTGACACATCTAAAAGTCATTCGACATCACATCCCTCTTAATAGTACGGCAATCCTTAGACTCAAATTAAATCAAAGATAATATAAGTCTAAAAATAGTCACTTGCCGTCTTCTTTCTTAATGTCGATGCATGAAGACTTCACCATATAATTGATGACATCTTCGCCTTGTCCAACTCGACTCGACTCACCTCATGAGACTCTCGTCCTATCAACCTTGACTTGATCATCCTCTCTGACGATCTCCGCGCCAAGCCGATCCTGACTTAGTCCTCAACTCTTGGTGACACCGCCGTCTTGTTGACCTCGGCTTAACGATCATCCTCCAAGATACCTTGGTCATCATACACATACAGGACCTAATTCTTTCTAAACTACTCATGAAAGACATTAGTCCCAAAAGCTCAATAGATATGAACAAGTTGATATTTGTGAACAATTGATTACAACAAGTGTTTCATATAAGGAAGCACAACATAAATGGATACACTTGACATAAGAAATGTTCTCTACTAAGTACATCATGATGAATATGTAATTGATCTATATGCACTAGAGAGATAATTGCCAATATGATGAATCAATTAAATCATGGCAAGGATCACAGTCTTTACTTAAATGAAGCACATGATAGAATATACACGAATTGTACATGTGCAAATAATATTTTGAATAAGAGTATATGTGATCCAACTCTAGATTAAACTTCACCAAGAGAAGTGCATAAGAAGATACACAACTAAGACATGCATGCACCAAGTCAATCTATAGCAATATGAAGTTTAACTCTAGTTAATGCATGCATACTAAAAACAAAGCACATAATGAACTCAAATGAATATATATGCACAAATAAATATGACATGAACCAATGTTCATATATATAATCAACATGCTACTAGGAGTTCACTATGCATTTGCACAAAAGGAATGCAATAACAAATATAGAATAGATACCAAAATTGCATACCTTATCTTTGCTTAACCATCCCACTTGATTTTCCTCTAAAAGATGAGACTGATACTTAACTAGGCAATAACATGTTAGTCTCATAGCAATATAATCATATTAGAGGTTTGTCATTTGTTAAGCACTAAGTTAAGCATTTACTCAATTTCATAGATTATCATTATATGCGTTTGTCATTAATCACCAAAATAACATAAGTGCCTAGATGCACTTTCAATAGCTTTCATGTTTACTATGAAACGTGCAGAGAGAAGTGAGCAGTCAAGATGGAATTTACCACTCCAATGAAACGGAGATATATGACAAGGCCACTCGTGTGATATGATTAAGGAAGTGCAGGGCCATGCCGTGATTGAGGAGTCAATCACAACTTATTAATATATCACAGATACGAGAGATGGATTGAATCATCAAACGGTGACATGCTTCTCGCCTTGAGTTCAATCTTCATATACTTGGCAAAGGGATTATTACATGAGTACTTTTGATAGGTTCTGTCTGATTTGATCATAGTATGTTTGGGAGTTGGCATGCTTTGCAAGGAGCCGCTACTAACTATTGGATTGAAAAGGAGTTTTCCGAATCTATATCCAAACGTACGTGAACCTGCAGGGTCACACACTTAATGGGCTGGGATGCATTAATTTGGATTGAATCCGTAATTAATGGACCTCATGGGCTTAGCACACTAATGGGCCCTGGTTTAGGGTTTCATCTCGTGGATATATTAGGAGTGGAGGAGGGTGGGCGCAGGGTGTGCTTTCCACGGTTTAGAAGTGTTTCACCTGAAACCCTAGCCTCCTCTTCTCGCTGCCCCTGCCGAGCGACCAGGTGCTTGCACACCGACGCACGGCATTCCATCCATGGACGTGTAGACTACTGCGGTGACGCTACTGCGACTGTGGCGTGGGAGGACGATCCACTCCATCGACGCAATGACTGCGGCGAGGACAATCCACTACATCGACGATCGATGGATTCCGCAACTGCGCATCTAGTGGTAATCTAATCTATGATCCCCTTCTTGCGAGTAGCTTTCTGGTATGCGGTAGTCTTTTTTGGTGCTAGCGTAGCATACCACGTTTTTCTTCAATTTTTCCAAGTTTATGTCAAATATCTAAACATGGGGTATGTGTCCATAGAGGATACGTGGAGGATATGTCCTAACGACATGCAGAAATTCCGGATATCACGGGCCCGATTTTGAGGGATATGATATACGCAGGAAAGATAACTCCATATCACGAAGGACTCGATCGCTTTCCTCTTGCGAGGAAACCAACTCGAGTACGCCTGGTATAGATGGCAGTTTTGATATGCTATGCAGATTATGCGGCGATAGACTCCTCATCGGCTACGATCTGGTACCCCAAACAGACTACGATTCGACCGGAGGCAGGATCATAATGACTATATAAAGCCTAAGGTAGGGACCCTCAGGGGGAACGAAAAGGAGGAGCAATTCTCAAAAGATTAGCCATTTAGAGCTTTTAAGCAAGTAGTCCCTTTTGCGCATAGAGCTCAGGAGCCGACGAAGCCTGCTTCGTCATCCTCTAGCCATAATATAGCCTTAGCTTAGGTGCAATCCACATTGTTACTATGGCTAGACACATTGCTCTGTACTTTGTTCATCGACTCCATACATCATCCATACAGGAGTAGGGTATTACTCCGTTAGGGGGTCCGAACCTGTCTAAATCATGTCCCTCCGATTTTTTGCTTGACTCTGCTAACCTGAAGGTACCCGAAGGCATTAATTTATTGTCGATTTTCTAACCTTCGACAATTGGAGCGCTAGGTAGGGGCCTTCAACTGTTTTTTGCAGATCAAGCATGTCTTCGGTGCCTTCTCACATCGGATTTTTCGATGACTACCCGTGCGACAAATTTTGCTCGGTCACTGCCATCAACCAAGCACCTGCGATCCTATCTGAGATCGCCTTTGGAACCTTGCTCTATCGATGGGGGTCGAGCAGAGATCTAGTGCACATCGACTTCGCCGAGTCCTGTTCTTGGGACCCATGCCGAGAGGTAGGCTTCATCTATTTGACCCGACGAAGCCCAACATCCTCATGTACGTTGACACAAAAATCGAAAGCTAAATCAATGGCCATAGCAGCCAGGGCAGCAACAGGACAGGTCAATTTATCGAGGCAACTTGACCTTGATGATGCAACGACACCCCACCCGCGGGTGCGAGATCTTCAGGAACATCAAATTCCTTGACAGCTCGACCATAATGGCAGGTTCGGTCGCACTCGTAGAGCAGCAACCCATCAGAGCCACAACAGTGACATCTTCAGCACTCCTGAGGCAAATGTCTATTGTGCTCACATGCTACTTAAATTCCTTTCGCTACTGGATTCGAGCAACTCGATGACTCCAGTGTTCGACCAAATGAAAACGCTGCTCAATGTAGCGCAACCGCAGACCGCTCGAGTTGCCAACTCGAGGCTAGGGCGTCTCTGTCAGCAGGACATCAGAAGCCAACGGTCAGGACCATCCCACCGCTATCGAGCAGTAGGATCGATGGTGGCCTGTTCCAACCAGAGAGTTTCGAGGCCAGTTCGCTCCAACCTCCATCGGGGACATCCAGAAGATCTTCGAGATCGAATTCCTCACAATCGACCAGACTTGCGGGACGTCCTACGTGGGCGAAGGGAGGAACGTGACTGGGGAGACTACAAGCGGCGGGAAAATGAGTCCCCACCTTTGAGGGCTCAATCTCCCATGCGCCGAGCCCGAAGGGGCGAATCTCCACCCTTGAGGGGCCACTCGCATGCACAGCGTAGGCTCCCTCCTCAGCAAGGTCCACGACAGGTGACCTCTGAGGATGTCGATGAAGGATGCAAGGCCTTCACCCCCGAGCTACGTGCAATAAGATTGCTGGATAAATTCAACCTGGGCCCCATCGAAAAGTACTCAGGAAAAATCAACCCCGTCGAGTGGCTGTAGGATCAAGGATAACCGACTAGAGGGGGTGAATAAGAGGTTTCTAAATTTTTCGAATCTATTTTGCAATTAAGAATGACACTAAGATATAGAAGCAATAATTGCAAATTCACACCTATAATCTCTAGCAATCACTTAAGATACTTCTTCAATTCAAGTATAGCAAAAACACTTCTAAGCACAAAGACTACTCAATTTTTGCTATCAATGAAATTTATCACAAGAATGAAAAGTACAAATCGCAAGAGAGTAGGAGACAAGATTTTTGACCCGTGGTCTCGGAGACTTGCCGGTCTCCCCTACTCCACGTTGAGGTGACTTGAACCACGTCAAGCCGGCTCCACTCGCTTGAGCCTTCCTCGATCACTAAGGTAGTTCTTCCCCGCTTCGGGTAGGCAAACTCCGCCCTTCACAACTTGCCGGGGCTTCTCACAATCTTCGTTGAGAAGCTCACTGTGCACGATCGCCTCCAAGCCGCCTAGGAGGCGGCAACCTCCAAGAGTAATAAACTTTGATGCTTCCTTTAGATCAAATATTAGTGTCTTATGGCGCAAACACTAAATGAAATACTCAACCTTGCTCCTCACACTCACAAAAGGAAATTGAATGTACACAAGAGTGGAGAGCACTTGCTAGAGCTCAAATATCATCAATGAGGACCAAGATAGGTTCTAGAATGCAGGTGAGATGTATTTATAGCTCCCACGAATTTTTTTAATCATTGGAGCTCGAATTGGGCAGAAATCTGTTTTTCCGGTGCTACCGCCCATGCAGGACCGGTAGCACTGGGCTTCATTCCAACGGTTAGAACAGTGCATTAAATGCACTTGCCAGAGACCGTTACATAGGGTCTGGTGCTACCGCCCAACTATGACCGGTAGCACCGGGCCCTTTTTTATTTTTGCTTCATCATATTTTGACTTCTCTAGAATTTAAGCACTGGGCTAAGGACCGTTGCTACCGCTCGCCCCGTAGCACCGCGCTACCATGGGCGGTAGCACTGGGCTACCAAAATGCCCAAAAACACACCCCTCTGTGATTTTCACACCGGGTTATATGACCGGTGCTACCGCAGGTCCGGTAGCACCGGGCTACCATGGGCGGTAGCACCGGGCTACCAAAATGCCCAAAAAGACACCCCTCTATGATTTTCACACAGAGTTATATGACCAGTACTACCGTATGTCCGGTAGCACCGGGTTACCATAGGCGGTAGCACCGGGCTACCAAAATGGGCTTCTCTGGAATTTTCACACCGCCCTACTGGGCCGGTGCTACCGCTTACCCGGTAGCACCGTGCTGCCATGGGCGGTAGCACCGGGTTTCTAGAGACTTTATATTTTAAAATGGTTTTCAATTTTTGAACATGTATAACATAATGCATGGCTTGAATGTATGATTTGAGCCTTTAAACCCTAAATGACATTAAGACAAACGTCAAGATCCTTCTTTATAGTACGGCCCTAATTCTAGCAACCCGATCTTTTCTTCAGACTCCAAGATCGACAAAAAGCTAGAAAATGGTCATTATATTTATACCTTTTCACGTTCTTGACGTATTGATCTTCCCTTTGCACCTTTCTTGGTATTTCCATGGTCACCAAGCCTGAGATTAACCTACTTTCAATGTTCTCAAGGAAAGTGTTAGTCCTTTGACCAAAGTTGTCATTAATTATCAAAACCAAAATAACATGGGTGCCTAGATGTTTTCAATCTCCCTCTTTTTGGTAATTGATGACAACCTTAAGATGATAATTGAATTGAATTTGATTTTGAGTGTACAATAGATACAATATGTTGTTTTTCTCCAAGAGTTTGAATTTAATAAGATTTTGCTTTTTGAAACAACAAGCTATTCAATCATGATATTTAAAGCGAAAACTCCCCCTAGAGATGTGCATGTTAGTGGAAAGTGAATATTTGCACATGAAAAAGAAAATTGAAAAATTTGACAGAGTTTCATCATAAAAAATTGAACCCGTGGATGAACAAGCAACAATATGATATATAAGTTTGCAAGAAGAATGAGAAATTCAAAACAACAACAAGTACTATAATTATTTAACCATCCACGACATATATAACCATGAGTATTTAAAACACATCCACAAAATATCAAAATATTAACACAACCATAAGTATTTAAAACATCCACAACATATCAAAGCAACCACAAACAACTTTGTTTCTTCACTCTTCCATTATTTCTTCACTTCATATATTCTGCCCCTTTGGCATCAAATATCAAAAAGAAGAAGATCTTTGATAAGCTCAAGAAGATGGAGGAGCAGGAGGAGGAGTAGACGGAGGAGAACGAGATCCAGAGCGCTGATAAAAGACGGGCGCTGTCTGAGAGCGAAGCTCTTGAAATGATGAACAGAGCTCGAAGATAGATGAATTAATGGAATCCATTCATCCTCTAACCTCCTCAACGATCTGCCTAGTCTGAGTTTGATACTCCTCCACTCGAGAAAAACCACTCATCATATCTGATCTGAGACTCGACAAGCTGTTCATTATATCATTCCTTAAGCTGTCAAAGATTTGATTATGAGATGCTTGCTGAGATGGAGGAGGGCCCTCTGAGGCAACTGGTATCTCCTGCGACTAAGGCTGCTGAGATGAAGATTGACCTCGCTGACTGATAGTCTGAGGAGCTGCCTCACAGGGTCGATAGGGCTTATGAACACCCCCACAACCCCCTCGAAAACCCGTCACCCTCTTAATAATCATCATTATATATGGAGAAAGGTAGATTCTTTTACCTTTATCACAGGCGGATGAGGCCATCTCCCTAATCATGAAATCCACTACATCAAACTTGTGTCTGTTCATGACTTTACTCAGAATATTCCAAGCATATCCTCTTATTTCATCATAATTTCCGCTCTTGGGATGAATTGTCACTCTGACAATCCGATTGATGAGACTGGTTGATGGAAGAAGGTGCGCCATTTTTCCTAGACGCTTGACTGAAGTCATTAGGTCGTAGAACCCAAACTTCCTAGCAAGAGGAATAACTCTATCACTGTGTATACTGGGATAACCACTGTGATGAATTCCCCAGGCCTCTTCAATCTCATTTTTGGTGATTTGTGTGCCGCGCATCATCATCATCCAAGTAATGCTCTCAAAAGATTCTGAAACATACAAAGTGGCACAGAATTGTCTGATCAAGTCTTCATTGTAGTCACACTTCTTGCTCACAAAATCAGTTAACCCTGCACCATAAAACAATTCAGGAACACCCACGAACAAGGGAATTTTTCTGATGTGCTCCCAATTTATCCACTTATGATCAGCCAGTTCCTTATCTTTGTAAATTTCATAAAATACTTTTTGCTAAAATATAGTTCTGAATCTATCCTCAGTGGCACTTCTAGGCAAAATATACTGATTTGCAGTTCTCAAAGAAAAGTAAGTGTCACCTTTGATTGTTTTCAAATTAGCAGAAGGATCAAAATCATCAAGATTTTCTTCCTCGAACCCTTCTCCACTTTGAAACTTGTCAATCTCCATCGAATCACTTCCTTCTTCAATTTCAGTTTCTGATACTGTTTGTTTTCCCTTGGATTTCTTGGAACTTTCATCAACCCTTTGCTTGCTTCTCTTCTCGACTCGTTGAAGTCTAGATACAATGGGCAAGTCATCGTCGCCGTCACTTGCATGAACAGGAGGGCAGCCTCGATTTGCTGCCACCTTTTTGTAAGATTGTAAGGCCCCCATTTTTGATAATGAATACCAACAATGGGTTCCCTTTGCATACTATACTAGTCCTATGATCAGTGGCTAGCACGCACAAACTACAAATTGAAATAATATCCATACACAATAATATTATATACGCTAAGCGTCTTGAGATTACACAATAGTATTACAAGCCAAAAACTCGAAAAGCAGCAGCGGAAACTTTATTTCTCTTGTAGTATGCCCATCCACCCTCAGGCAACAGACAAGGTAAAGCCCTAGAAAACATTGTCATCATAACCCCCGAATCCTGAATCGTTATAAAGATCATTGGGGTATTCGATATCTTCACCTAAAACAACATTGGTAGCAAGATTGAGTACATTGTGTACTCAGCAAGTCTTATAGTGTATCACAGATGCAATTATAAGTAAATGCAGGTTATAGCAATGGTAAGGTTTCTACAGTTACTTTTGCATTCGCAAAATAAAGCATAAGCATATACTAGATTGCAACTAAAGTTTGTAAAAGAGCATTTATTGTAATAGCAAATATTGTCTACATAAATCATCTTAACATAGTCTACCTGACTGATTCAATCCATTCCCATGTCATCCCCTGGCATGAACTATACATATTCCAAAACACCATTTTCCCATCAAATCACTTAGGAAATATTAAAAATCTAACCATGTGATGACTTTACCAAGTGCCTTTAACCGTAGGCGCAGCTAATTAATTAGATTTTCACTCTGTAGAGGCGTACAGCTTTACCCACAAGAAATGATCTGCCATTTTTGCCAGGCCAGTTGACACTCTTCCTTTGGGGTGACGGCAAGGTGATCATGACATAACCATTACGTTATTTAGACCTAACTTTGCACCAGCCCGATGACGTTAATTCCTTGTTATGGAGAAGAAACATGACAGTGTATCCCTGTCAATAAAAGTGGTAACACAAGCAGTAATTCCCTGCAATAAAAGCAGTAAATCCCTGCGATAAATGTTTCTTCCCATACCAAGGCTTACATTGTTACACCGATATGAATTTATCCACAACGAAGTGTGGAAGCCCCTCATAAGCAAACCTAGAAAGGATTGCTCATACTATCTCCCGCCTACCAATGTGCAAAACCAGACCTAAACAACTTAATAGGTTAAGGCTGCCCCATATCAGCACTCATGGTTGTACAGTTTTCTTGGCTTGAAAACAACCCATAGCTCGATCCTTAATCTGACACGGGCAATGCTCCACCCTACACTACGTACAAGTCCAACCCTTGCACATCCGGCTATTGCCAATAATTGCCCACATCTAAACCATAGTTTTATTTTCGAGGTTTCTAGTCGAAATACCACCAATTGACATCATATCATAACCAACCTTTTTTAAATTGTCAAGAATCAACTTGGATCTGGTCACCAACTTCGTTGCTAATTAAACATGGCTAAGCATGATTATTAATCGCATATTACCCAAGTTGACATTATGTAATGTCTATCCCTTTTTCTATGGTTATCAAGGTTCACATGTCCATACTTATCAAGGATGTTTCATGAGACAACAGGTATATCTACCAGTACCACAAAATAGCGTATTTACAGAAAATAAACGCATGCATGAAACATTTTGATAAATATAATGAAAATTAAATACTGGGATCAATATGATCAAGGGGGTGCTTGCCTTGCTGATCATAGTCGGGTATAAAGTCCGAATCATCGGCGAGGTCGTCATCTGCTAATTCAGGTTTGTCGGAATGTACTCGTCGATCATCAACAATAACATACAATAAATAGCAATCTAGTATAAGGACAAAAAGAAGACAGACAGAAAATCCAACTAAAAACGTACTTACAAAAACAGGGGTGTTTATTAGTAGGATTATAATTCATGTTGATCTGGTTATACTGTTTCTTTTTGTTTATGTTTACCTTCATTATTTTTGGGCTTAATGGTATCAAGTATTTCTTGCTTCATATGAATTATTCATTTTATTTTAACGAATTCTAGATGCTAAAATTATTTGAAGTAGAAAGATTTATTTTATGGTGACATCATAAAATAGTATGTTGTTAATAGGATTCAGATGCAAAGCAATATATTTAAAGGCTTTTGAATTAAACATTTATCACCAAACTTCTGGCTACCACTTTATCACGCATAACACATTAAGTTATGTACCATATTTTCATGAGCTAATTGTTAGATGCAAGCATGGTCTCATATGAACACATACTTATATATATACACACATATATACCTATTATGCTGTTCATACTAAATCACATCCTATTTGCACAAATCATTATTTGTTCAATATTTTTACCAAGCCTAACATTATTCTGCCATCATGCTAAAAAGAAATATGTTTAACAAACTTCCAAAAATTCTTTCCTTATTAATTTAGTTATTATTGCATAGTTACTAATAATATTAAGCTTCAATAGAAAGGACATAAAACAACTAGTTACCAAAATATTTTTATAGAAATGGGTTCATAGAAGAATGAGGGTTATGATAAAATTGGTTCCAAATAATTTTAACTTTAGTTGCAAAGTTTCTACATTTAGTCTACATTTATATACACTATTCACCTTTGTATTAAAATATTTTTCCAAAATAGATTTTCAAAATATTTTTACATATTTGGAAGCTTTTGATTTTAGATGAATTTAGAAATTGGTTTCATCTCATTTGGATTTCCAATGCGAAATATATTCAAGTTTGAATTTGAACTAGTTCTGAAAATCAGGAAAAATAGCAAAATACGCTTTCACTGAACTGAAAGCATCTTTCACGGCGCGCCAGATTCCGTTTGAATCTCGCCGGGTCGCTGACAAGCCGGGTACACCCGTCAGGGACACAGAACAGGGCGCGCACGGCCTTGGCTCACCGCCGACGAACTAGCTCCGGCTAGAAGAAATGGGCAGCACCTACGGCTTCAGCGTGCTAATGCGCATCTAGGGGACAACCTAATGACTCTCGGCGATGACCGAAGATGGGTCGCCGTCGTGGCCGAGCGGCGGAGGTCACGGTGACTAGCCGCGCCGGCGACAGAAGGCATCTCCGGTGGAATGGGTTCCGGTTCTAGCATCTATGGGTTCCGGAGGTTTCATTTTTGCCAAAAGGAAGCTCAGAGAAGGGTCGGATTAGCTCACCACCGATCGCCGGTTTCAGAGAAGAAGGGAGCGTAGGGGCGGCGGAGCTCCGGTCTGAATTTCCTGGAAATAACAGAGGGCTTTTGATCACAATGTGTCACTGATGCTAATGCGAAGCTTGATCGGAAGGTAAAAGAGTGGAATTTTTATTTTAAATAATACAATTTTTTATTTAAATTGCAAAAATATACCTCGATCTTAAAAAATTGCAAAATATACCTCTGTCGCCCATTCAGAGGGCGACAGAGGCATGTCGCCCTTTGAACGGACGACAGAGGCCTCTTATCGCCCTTTGAACGGGCGATATTTCCTCTGTCTTGCAGCCAGTTTCTAAAGAAAATCATAACTTTTTCATATGATGTCAGATGGAAATGAACTTTATATGAAAATTGTAGCTCTCGACGGGATCTACAACTTTGGTATACAAACTTTTTATATTTGAATCAATTTAGATGGCCAAAAACGGTATAAAATGTTCAGATCTAAAAACAAATCTGATTTTTAGATCTGAACATTCTATCCCGTTTTTGCCATCTAAATGGATTCAAATTGAAAAAGTTTGTATATCAAAGTTGTAGATCCCGTTGAGAGCTACAATTTTCATATAAAGTTCATCTCCATCCGAGATCATATGAAAAATTAATGATTTTCTTTAGAAACTGGCTGCAGGGTGGAGGAAATATCGCCCGTTCAAAGGGCGATCGCCCTATGAACGGGCGACATAGGTATATTTTTGCAATTTTTTGAGATTAAGGTATATTTTTGCAATTTAAATAAAAATATATATTATTTTAAAAAAATTCTAAAAGAGTGTACTGACTGAAATTGAGATGATTCTGATTTCTAGGGTTCTTCAGCTGATTTAGAAGAATGAGAAATTAGTGACGCTCAGTGGAGTAGAAGGGATGAAATGATAGGGGTTTTGAAGCACAGGTCTTAGCGATCATGCTTCGGTATTTATAGGCCGAGGAAGACGCTGTAGACGAGCTTGTACATTATGTGAACTCGATTGAGTTTTGCGGCGCCAGAACAGGAGCTGGGATGTGCGGTTTGCGGAAAATTCGGGCAAGGACAATGCGTGGCGGAGTCCTGCAGAGGCGGTTTCCTCGGGTGAAGCGCAGGTGCCGCGATGGCGCGAGCTACAGTCGGCGAAATGGTTCCGGTCATGCGCGAGCTCGGCTGCGAGAGAGGAAGAAGAAGGCGGTGGCTGCGGCTGACATGTGGGACCACATAGTGATTTGGGCCCGCATGGCAGAGAGAGAGGAGAATTTCGGCTTGAACTGCAAGAGGGCTGATTTGATTCATTGAATCCGTTGCCTATCCAATCGGTAAATTAGTGAGGAATTTACTGAGTGTACCTGACCTAGTTTAGGATCTACCATAAACATTTCAGACCTATTAGAAGCCTGAGAATTTTACAATAATTCTGACAGTGCACTGTGCACATATTCATGCATTCTGGTTCTTACTTATTTAGGTATTTATATCTTACTCAAAAATTTACAAACTTTTTGAGAAGTTTCCTTATATTCACATTATCCTCCTGTAAATTTTTAGCTTTAGATTCTTGAAGTTTATTTAATAAAATTCTGACATTGAAGTTTCTAGATTTTTAATTATTCAGTTTTTGAATTTTTATAAATATCAAACCTAAAGATCATCTCCTGATATTTTTACTGCAGATGACTCTATCTAGTTATATGACAATATAAATATTTTCACATCGAAATTATGAACATTTAATTTCTGACATTTTTACTATTGCTAGTCTTGCTTCATTAAATCACCTTTCTTTTCATCATTTAATATTTTGTCATGATTTTAAAATTATATTTTGAGTTCTGGATAGCTCCACGAATTTTTACAGCAATTTTTCTTATTTTGTTGTTTTACAAATCTTTTCTTATTACTTAAGTAATGGTTCATTGATTAGAAAAAGGAATTTTCCTTATAAGCAATAATCAAAAGAAGTCAAGAAAACTCATAGAAAATTCAGAAAAACCGAGGGAAAAACAAAGTAAAACTTCTTAAAATATATCATTTAATTTCTTATTATTACTCATTTTTCAGGATGTTACAAAGATCCAGATCCTCTGGTCTTAGGAATGATTACTGATAGTAGAGAGATTTCAAGGAGTGAGATCAAGGAGATATGCCCTAGAAATAGAAAATTTTGTGAAAAGTAATAGTATTGTGAAGAAATTGACTGCAATCCCAGTGCTACCACCCATACTAGTTCGGTAGCACCGGACCTAGAGCGGTGCTACCGCATAGAGACCGGTAACACCGACCACTTGCAGTTCAACCAAAAATTTGTTAGAATTTGTGATTTTGATTGATTTGATTCAAGGAAAGCAGCTAAAAAGTATAGAGATCCCTCATCAAATTCATTTCAACCACAAATTTCAGCACACTTTCTCACATTTTGCCACATTTCACAGAAACCCTAAAATGATACAAAAATGAAATTTTGGGCATGAAAAACCCACAAATTTTGAGGACAAAAAGGTACCTTTGAGAGAGGATCAAGTGGGGAACGAAAGGATTGAGAGAAATTTTGTATTCTTTCCAAGATTCTTGAAGGATATAAGTGAGGAATCAAGAGGAGAAGAAGAAGAGAGAGAAAAGATAGGTGCGGTCTGAGAGAGATGGAGAAGACGGTACCACCGCCCTTGACTTAACCAGCACAACCCAACTAATTCGGTGCTACCGCAAATTTGCCAGTAATTGAAGGACCATGTGGAGGTCCATCCATATTTGTGATGAGTATTTGACTTTATTTGAGCAAGGTGTGCTCAAGTTTGAGTTTGATTTGGTTTGATTTTCAAAATGAAGCAATTTAGTTGTCTCTGCCAGGAGTGGCAGTACCGATCGTATGGACGCGGTAGTGATGAGTTGGATGGTTTATTGCACATCTTTGTGGGCATTGCTATGTGAGGAGTTTCCTTGTCTTTGATGGTTGCAGGACGACGGTGCTAGGTCATGGTGAGGCGAAGGATGACCGGACTAGGCGAGGAGCGCTGAGGTCCAGACGGTTGGGAGATCGCGGAAGATGATCGGAGACGGAGTCCGGGCAAGTCAAGAAGACAAGGAAAGGAGATGATGCTAGCTAGATGCCGCGTGGATCAATAAGGACTGTCGGATTGAGGTCTAGTTGATAGGTTAGCGGGTCTAGGTAGTATGCTTTGAAAACCTGCAAGAAAACCCGGTATGTGTGTGGGTTTTGGGTTAGCCCTTGCATGGCTGTGTGTGTGGGTTAATCCTAGCCCTTAGATGAGTGCTCTAGGGTTGAGGGACTCATCCAAGGGTGGTAGGTGGCCCAAGAGTAGTATAAATAGGGGTGGAGGGGTAGCCTCCTTCCCTTGAAGGTGTTGAGGTTTTGATGCTCATTTGAGCTTTGCCCACATGAATGTGAGGCTTTGTAACCTCCCTTCCAGAAATGAAAGTTTTATTCATCCACCTCTGAATTTATTTTATGATTTACATTATGTCTTTACTTTACATAATTTAAATTCAGCATTTACTTTCCGCAATTACATTCCCGCAATTTACTTTCAAGTAATTTGGATTTGCCTCCTCCTTCTAAATGCTGCTATTCTTGGATGTTTTGAGTGTGTTCATATGGTTTTACATCTCTTTTGCACTCTTGGATTGAGTAGAGAACATCTTTTCTTTCAAGTTCCAACTTTGTTCTGAACTTGTTCTTCGCGCAGCAGTCAGTATTTGATTTTTGTAAAAATATAGAAAAATCCTTTTTGAGTGATTCTTGTTGGAGGAGATGCGGGACTCTGATATCCGCTTGCAGAAAAATTTTGGAGTTCACTTGTTGTACCGTTTGGGCGCCATGAGGTGAAAACCGAGCCCCAAACGTTCTGCTCGAAGTTCTTGACCAGACTGTGTTCTTCGATTTTTCGTGTTTTTTATGTAAGGCTTTTTGAGGAAAAATTTGGTGGAGTTCTTCAGGACTCTGATGCTCACAGGGAGAAAAAGTCTCAAAATTTTGTCAGCTACAGAAACCCACCAACCTCCTGTGCAAATTGAGGACAAGTTTTGGGAATTCTGCTTTTGCTTTTCTGAAAGTGACTTTTGTGATTTGAATTGATGTCCTTTCTAAAAGCAAGAGTTTGAATTGATTCCTCTTTATCTTGGACACTAGACAACCAGGATTGTGACTCAAAAATCCCCACATATTTTATGGTATTTATCCATGCAAGCTTGGGGTACACATAGTTGTCTAGTTTTTCGGGTTTTTCACAATTCCTTTTGAGCGATCTTGTCGAGGTTTTTGTTGGAGTATTTTGGGGGAATTTTTATTTGCGACCATTCACCCCCCCTCTGTTCGCCATTTCGGTCCTTCAATTGGTATCAGAGCCGGTTTTGCTCTTCCATAGATCTTGACCGGTCTCAAGAGCCATGGCGACGGACAAATATTCCACCAAGCCTCCAATCTTTAATAGAGTTGATTTTCCTTTTGGAAGTCCGGATGGAGTCATACATCACGCCTGGCTACCGATATGGCGAAGGTGAAACTCCGTATGAGGTTCCTGGCGATGAAAATGTCACGCCATCAATATGGTTGACGTTGAGGCGAATGCTAAGGCAAGGAACATTCTCATCTGAGGTCTTAGCCATGTGAGTATGATAGATTTCTCACCTTCGCTCCGCTCACGAGATTTGGGTAACCTCGATGCTTACCATGAGGGCTCTACTCAAATCAAGACGTGAGGCAGATCAGTTCAAGCGCGAGTACAACAAGTTTGATCAACGCTACTGGTGAGAGTCTCGACGAGTGTTTTGGTCGGTTTAAAAGATTTTGAGCGACCTCCGAGCAGTTGGTTGCATATACCCGACTCGGACAATGCTCGGCATTTGTTGACCGCACTCGACCTTGGGTTTGGGAGATGAAGGTGACCACCATCAAGGACACCACCGACTTATCGACTCGACTCTTGACGGGCTTTATTCCGCCTCAAGACTCATGAGATCGATGTCGTCTCTCGGAAGACGAAATCTCATCGATGGCTTTGGTCACCGATCCCATTGGATCTTCTTCTTCCGATCCTTCTATTGGTTTCTCTCTTTCCGCCCTTTGCGAGCTAGCGATGATCAATCGGAAAATTTCAGAAAATGAGCTTGCTCTTCTCGCCGCAAGTTTTCTCATGCATACAAGAGGGTGAGAGAGAGGAAGAGAGGTGGCATAATCACCGCTTCGAGTGTGGTGGCCCCAACCACATTGGCGAACTGTCCCAAGCGGAGAAGGGCAAGAATGACGCGTTGGCGGTTCGGGCAAGAACGACTACACCGACAAGAACCGCAACAAGAAGCCTCCGGTTCGTGAACGGCGACGAGAAGAAGTACCGCAACTTCTCCAAGAACAAGAAGCTCTTCCACCGCGTCCTTGCCGCGCTTGACGACATCAACCTCTCCGACACGGAGACATGGAGCGACGAGGGCGAGGATGATCCGCAAGAGAAGAAAGGCGGCGACGACTTCTCCCGGCATGTGCTTCATGGCCGACACCAACGACATCAGCGACTCCGAGCTCTACAGCGACTCGGACGAGGTACCCTCCTATGACCAGCTCAACGAAGCTTTCTGCAAATTAGGAAAATTTCATGCTAGAGCTAGAGCTAGGTGTACGGAGCTTGAGAAGGAAGTAGGTACCTTGACTCGGGAGTTAGCTTCACTTAGATCTTCTCCCTCCCGAGTCACTGATGATTGCTCTTTGTGTGATGCTATTCTTGTGGAGTTGGAGAACCTAAGGACCATACATGATAGTGTGCTTGTTGAACTTGATGGTCTTAGGTTGAAGAATGCTAGCACTAGTTCTGTTGATGCTATTCCTGTTGAGGCTAGTTTTCTTCATGCTCACTCCACTCCATCATGCTCTAATTGCCCTAAATTGCTTGCCGAAATTGATGCCATGAGCGAACACCTTAGGAAGCTTTCGCTAGAAACAATGAACTTGAATCACATGCTTCTAAGGACCCAATACTCATGTGAGGGTCAGAAGCAATTAAAACTTGACAATGAAACCCCGAATGTCAAGTGTGCTAAACTTGCTAAGGACTTACTAGATAAGTCACAAAAATATTGCTTGCGATGTAATCGAGATTGTGGGGACTTGGATAAAATCCATGTCGAGCTTAGGAAGAAATTAGAAGACCAAGCCCATAGAATTAGAGATGCTCCTTGCGTTTCTTGTAAGGCCCTCAAGATTGAGGCAGCCGTCTTTGAGGAGAAAATGCACGTCTTTGAGAGAGCTCATCTTTCTAGTTCTTCTTCCTCTCCTTCCCCTGTTCTTCTTGTGCTTCTTTCTTCCGAGATTGCCAGATCTTATGAGCACTCTCGAGAAGTTTGTTGGAGGCAAGAATAAGCTCAATCTTATTCTAGACCAATCCAAGATTAGTAGATTCAATCAAGGTCTAGGATTTGATCCTTGAGCACGCCGGGCGCATCCTCCCACCATAGTCGCGGCTCCAAGAGTGGTGAGATTGTGGTAGCTCCTGAGTGAGTACCACCGTGTTTAGGTCTGCTGGGGTTGTCCATAGGACTTCTGACCAGAAGGGTGTTACTCCTATTGCTTCTGCCTCTAGCAAGGCGAAGTACACATGCACCTTCTGTAAGAAGGATGGTCACCTAGTAGATTTCTGCTTCAGGCGCGCCAAGATCACTCGGTGTGAGCGTGTTGCTGCTCTTAGGGGTATTCAGGGTCATCCCCAGACTTTGAGTGCTCCTAAGACACACACTGCTTCTAGACAGGTTAGAGAGTCGCCTGTTTTTGGGCAGCGTCCAGGACTTGGTTTTCATGCTAGTTCTTCGAGTTTTAGTCCTGGAGCTGTTCGTAGTCAGTCTTTCCGCCGTCCTCTTGATATTCCTCGTTTTTCCCATCGAGGTAGATATCAGCGGCGTGAGGTGTTTTCTGGTAGGAGATCCAGGCAGCCTTACTGGGATGGTCTGGCTTTTGCACCACGGCGTGCCAACCCAGTTTTGACTTCTAGATTATCTACCAGAGTTGCTCCTGATCGTGTGAGAGTTGAGCGTCAGAGAGACACTCGAGTCGATCTTCTTCGTGGTGGTACTGAGGTGTCGATGGTTCAAGATTGGGTTCCTAAGTCTTCACTCTATCCCAAGATCGAGTCATCTTCTCTCTTGTGTCTTGATCGGGTTAAATCGGATGGGGAAGGGCGATGTTTGGATTGTTGACTCGGTTGTTCTCGTCATATGACCGGAGATTCTCGTTGGTTCTCTTCCTAGTCCGAGCCCCGGTGATGAGTTAATCACTTTTGGGGATGCATCTTGAGTAGAGTCATTGCTAAAGGTACCATCTGCATTAACCAAAATTTCATTCTTAAAGATGTTGCCTTAGTAAGTAAGCGCAATACAATCTGCTCTCTGTTTCTCACTTATCGATGACTCTTTCAAGGTAAGCTTCAAGAGTAATGCCCTGTAGAATCCTTGATTCATCGGGAGGGTTAGTTTATGGATTTCTAGATTTGGGAGAGTCTTTCGTGCTGATTTTTACGCTTCTTCCGAGACTCTCTTCGATGTTTGATTGCTTCGAGTCCCGTGATCTCTCCTTCCGCA
This sequence comes from Otatea glauca, assembly GCA_036346275.1. NCBI lineage: Eukaryota > Viridiplantae > Streptophyta > Magnoliopsida > Poales > Poaceae > Otatea > Otatea glauca. The sequence goes on along the minus strand of CM070719.1, from coordinate 21,686,454 downwards.
TAGGAGACTTGGTCACATTGGTTTTGATCATTTGACCCGAGTTAGCACCACGATCTCATTCGGGTTTGCCCAAACTCAAGATGGTCAAAGACTTAGTTTGCTCTCCTTGCCGACATGGCAAGATGGTTATCGCTTCTCATCCTCCCCATCCGTAGTGATGGTGATGCACCAGACAGCTTTTACATATGGACACCGTTGGTCCGGCTAGAGTGCAACAAGATGAGGGAAGTGGTATGTTCTTGTCATCGTTGATGATTTTTCTAGATACTCTTGGGTATTCTTCATGGCCTCAAGGATGAGACTTTTTCTCACTTCAGGGTTTGATCAAGAGGTTGTCTATTGAGCTCCCTGTGTGCATTACGAGCTATCTGCAGTGATAATGGCACGGAGTTCAAGAATTCCTACTTTGAGAGTTTTGTGTGGAGTCCGGTTTAGAGCATCAGTTCTCTTCTCCCTATGCTCCTCAACAGAATGGCGTAGTGGAAAGGAAGAACAGGACCTCGGTTGAGATGGCTGTGACGATGCTAGACGAGTACAAGACTCTAGGAAGTTTTGGGCTGAGGCTATAGCTACTTGCTTGCCATGTTTCTAATCGCGTGTTTTGAGAGCACATTTGCATCGCACTTCTTATGAGTTGAGGTATGGGCGAAAGCCCAGGTGTTTCATTTTCGCGTTTTGGTTGCAAGTGTTTTATCTTGAAGTCCGTAACCTAGATAAGTTTGAGTCTCGCTCTTACGATGGTATCTTTCTAGGTTACTCGACTTCTTCTCGTAGCTATAGGGTGGAGTGTTGATGCGCATAGGATCATAGAGACTGTGATGTGACCTTCGATGAGGCTAGCCCAGAGCTAGACCCGATGTTTGTGCTCTTCTTATCCCTCCGAGACCATCTTTGTAGAAGATGAGGATGATGGAGATGATGGTGTTCCACCGATCCAGTTCCCTCTATATCCGAGGTGCCTCCTGCTTCCATTTTCGCACCTCGAGTGACCACCTTGCCTTCCGACTCTCCTTCAATGAGTGGCTCGCTCCTACCTCTTACGTGCATGAGGTAGAGGCCATCGCGCTCGGTCCTCCCGTCATATCCAGAAGCTCATCCACCGATCGATCATTGGTGATCTGCTTGAGCGCGTCACTCGCTCAAAATCAGGTTTGTCCATTCCGCCTCCACTCTGCCTTCGTTGCCTCCTTTGAGCCGAAGATGTTTCTCATGCATTATCCGATGAATCGTGGATTATTGCTATGCATGAGGAACTTGAGAACTTTGAGAGGAACAAGGTATGGCAGCTTGTTGAGCCCCATCTGGTCATAATGTCATTGGGACCAAGTGGGTGTTCAAAACAAGCAGAGTGAGGATGGGGTTGTCATTCGCAACAAGGCTAGGCTAGTTGCACAGGCTTTTCTCAAAGTTGAGGGTCTTGACTTTGAGGAGACCTTTGCCCTGTAGCTAGACTAGAGGCTATTAGGATCCCGCTTGCATTCTCTGCATCCCGTGGCTTCAAGCTCTATCAAATGGATGTCAAGAGTGCATTCCTCAATGGCTATATTGAGGAAGAGGTTTATGTCAAACAACCTCCGAGATTCGAGAACCCCAAGTTTCGAGTCATGTATACAAGCTCTCCAAAGCTTTGTATGGACTCAAGCAGCCCCTAGAGCATGGTATGAGAGGCTCAAGTCTTATCTTCTCACCATGACTTCAAAATGGGCATAGTAGACAAAACTCGCTCATCGACACCATGAGTCTCATTTTCTTCTTGTCCGCATTTATGTGGACGATATAATTTTGGTGGCTCATCTCATTCGCTTGTGTCTCAGTTTTTCGAGGTGATGAGCACAGAGTTTGAGATGAGTATGATGGGCGAGTTGAGCTACTTTCTTTGCTTCCAAATCAAGCAGACTGGAGGGTACTTTCTTGCATCAAGGCAAATATACCCGTGACCTCCCGAGGCGCTTCGGCATGTCCGATGGGAAGCCGGTGATGACTCTATGGCCACCACTGCTGTCCTCGAGCCCGATGAGGATGGTGAGCCTGCTTGATCAAAAGGAGTTTGAGCATGATCGGCTCCCTCTTGTACCTCACCGCTTCGAGGCCGACATACATTTTCTTTGTGTGTCCGTGCGCCGATTTCAAGCTTCTCCTCGCGCCTCTCACCGCCAGCGGTCAAGCGCATCTTCAGTACCTTCGTGCTACCACCGATTATGGTATTTGGTACTCTTCGCCTTCTTGTCTATCTCTTAGAGCCTTTTCGATGCCGACTTTGTCGGGTCAGAGGATAGATAGGAAGAGCACTTCGGCACTTGCCAATTCATTGGCACTTCTCTTGTTTCTTGGTCATCTAGGAAGCGATCCGAGTTGCCTGACCCACCCGAGGCCGAGTATGTTGTCGCAGACTAGTTGTTGAGCAGTGCTCTCGATGAGATCGACCTTACGGGACTATGGGTTAGAGATAGAGAGTGTGCCACTTTTACGTGACAACACTTCAGCCATTTGCATTGCTAAAACCCAAGACAACATTCCGGACCAAGCACATTGATATTAGATATCACTTCCTTAGAGACCATGTGGAGAAGGGAGATATCGCGCTTCATTCAGAGAGAGTGACCTTGAGCGATATTTTCACCAAGCCTTTGGATAGCTCCAGATTTGTTGCCTTGAGGAGTGAGCTTGAGTCGTGAGCCCTTACGGCCTTTCGTGAGGGGAGCTGGTTTGTATATTATGTATTATATATTTTCTTCCAGCTTTTCTTTTCTTTGTGTTTCTTCCGGGTGACTTTGGGCTTGTTTTCTTGAGTTGAGTTCACTCACTTAGACTTCGGCATGCCTTGCATTGACCTCTTATCTTGTGCTTTAGGTTGCTATCATGCGTGATTAGTTCTCTCTTCTCTCTAGGTTGAGTTCCCTCACGCCTTATAAGTCTAGCGGTATTGGGCCTCCGGTAGACAGTGTCTGTGTGCACTCCTTAGTTGGGATCTAGAGTCACTTCCTATGTCACCACTGGGAAGATAAGAGCGAGTCCGAGCCGTAGTGAGTCTCTTCTATCTTTCTATGCTCTATAGCCATCCAGTTTTGCGGTTTCGACTTCTTCTCCTCATTCTGCTTTTTCTCGTTATTATTGAGTTCATTCGGTTTTCTTTATGCCTAATCTTGATAATAACTCAACTTTAACCAGATTTGAGCTTAAAATTGATTCATTTGTTGAGGGGAGTTTGGGAATCTGTTCATGCATTGCATTTAGACTGCATTTTCTGCTTTATGAGCTTTGTCTATTATGCAATTGATTTCTTCTTCATGCTATACACCATGCTACATCATTTGAAGAAAATCACTAGCTTAGGTATGTCCAAGTTCATTTAACTTGCTAAGCTTAAAAATGAAATAAGCCTTAAATGAAAAACTTGATGAAACTTGTTGCTTTTACTTGCTAGGTTTCTTCTCTAGAGGTTTGTGCCATAATTTGAGAAATTTAGGAGTTCTCTAGAGTCCCTATAGCAACTTGGGTGAAACTAGTTTGATCCATGCTAGAGTCCTTCAATTGCTCATGAATCGTTGTGCTAAAAATGAAAATTAAACAAAATTGACTCTTCTTGTGCACATTCGACTCAACACCTTGTATTAACAAGACCGCTTCCCATTGCACTTGGGATGAACTTGGAATACATCGTGTTTGACCTAGACCATCCTCTTAAGAGTTCTCTTGAGATGGTCGCATACGGCTTGAGTCAATTGGTTGTCAAAAGAAAATGCAAATAAATTAAAAACAAAGACATATGTGGGTAAAGAATGCAAATAATGTCAAACATTTGCACCCCGCCATGTCTTGTATGATGATAAATCAAAATTTGCATTAAGTGATAAATGAGCCCGAAGGACCTTGTATGCTCTTCTAGATTCCCCAACGTGTTGAGTAGGTTGAACTCTAGATTTTCCTTTTGATCCTTAGAGTGGTATTCTTCTATTTTTGAAACTAAAGCTAAGTGTTGCACTTGTCAAATCTTGATAAAATGAAATATTCAAATCTAAGCTTGTATTTGCACTTGGACATATCCTAGACTAGTCTAATCTAAAAATTGACTAGCTTGGTGTCATATCTTGTCATTGTGATCAATTGGATAATCTTCAAAGCTCTTTCGATTGCATTTCATGCATACATAAAAAAATTGATGCCTATATTGCCAAAAGGGGGAGAAAACGTAGAAAAGGCATCACTAAAAAGATAAAATGTGAATGCTTATTTGGTTATTATGATCTTTGTAAAACTATGCTACTACTACATTTGGATCATAATCTCATAATCACATTTGACATGTTTAGTTGGATTTTAGAGTTTTGTTGAAAACTTGCTCTTTCTTAAATTTAATTCTAAAATCTAAATTCCTCTTTGTCAAATTGGTCATGGTACTAATTTCTATCTTTGGACCAAGTTTGACTTTGCAACTAAAATTGTTTCTTCTTCATTTTCTTCAAACTCAAATTTATGCCTTTTGTGTGGTTTGTCAATATACTCATCAAGGGGAGATTGAAGGACCATGTGGAGGTCCATCCATATTTGTGATGAGTATTTGACTTTATTTGAGCAAGGTGTGCTCAAGTTTGAGTTTGATTTGGTTTGATTTTCAAAATGAAGCAATTTGAGTTGTCTCGCCAGAGTGGCAGACTGGTCGTATGGACGCAGTAGTGATGAGTTGGATGGTTTATTGCACATCTTTGTGGGCATTGCTATGTGAGGAGTTTCCTTGTCTTTGATGGTTGCGGGACGATGGTGCTAGGTCATGGTGAGGCGAAGGATGACCGGACTAGGCGAGGAGCGTCGGAGGTCCAGACGGTTGGGAGATCGCCGAAGATGATCGGAGACGGAGTCGGGCAAGTCAAGAAGACAAGGAAAGGAGATCATGCTAGCTAGATGCCGCGTGGATCAATAAGGACCGTCGGATTGAGGTCTAGTTGATAGGTTAGCGGGTCTAGGTAGTATGCTTTGAAAACCTGCAAGAAAACCCGGTATGTGTGTGGGTTTTGGGTTAGCCCTTGCATGGCTGTGTGTGTGGGTTAATCCTAGCCCTTAGATGAGTGCTCTAGGGTTGAGGGACTCATCCAAGGGTGGTAGGTGGCCCAAGAGTAGTATAAATAGGGGTGGAGGGTAGCCTCCTTCCCTTGAAGGTGTTGAGGTTTTGATGCTCATTTGAGCTTTGCCCACATGAATGTGAGGCTTTGTAACCTCCTTCCAGAAATGAAAGTTTTATTCATCCACCTCTGAATTTATTTTATGATTTACATTATGTCTTTACTTTACGCAATTTAAATTCAGCATTTACTTTCCGCAATTACATTCCCGCAATTTACTTTCAAGTAATTTGGATTTGCCTCCTCCTTCTAAATGCTGCTGTTCTTGGATGTTTTGAGTGTGTTCATATGGTTTTACATCTCTTTGCACTCTTGGATTGAGTAGAGAACATCTTTTCTTTCAAGTTCCAACTTTGTTCTGAACTTGTTCTTCGCGCAGCAGTCAGTGTTTGATTTTTGTAAAAATATAGAAAAATCCTTTTTGAGTTATTCTTATTGGAGGAGGTGCGGGACTCTGATATCCGCTTGCAGAAAAATTTTGGAGTTCACTTGTTGTACCGTTTGGGCGCCATGAGGTGAAAACCGAGCCCCAAACGTTCTGCTCGAAGTTCTTGACCAGACTGTGTTCTTCGATTTTTCGTGTTTTTTATGTAAGGTTTTTTGAGGAGAAATTTGGTGGAGTTCTTCAAGACTCTGATGCTCACCGGGAGAAAAAGTCTCAAAATTTTGTGAGCTACAGAAACCCACCAACCTCCTGTGCAAATTGAGGACAAGTTTTGGGAATTCTGCTTTTGCTTTTCTGAAAGTGACTTTTGTGATTTGAATTGATGTCCTTTCTAAAAGCAAGAGTTTGAATTGATTCCTCTTTATCTTGGACACTAGACAACCAGGATTGTGACTCAAAAATCCCCACATATTTTATGGTATTTATCCATGCAAGCTTGGGGTACACATAGTTGTCTAGTTTTTCGGGTTTTTCACAATTCCTTTTGAGCGATCTTGTCGAGGTTTTTGTTGGAGTATTTTGGGGGAATTTTTATTTGCGACCATTCACCCCCCCTCTGTTCGCCATTTCGGTCCTTCAATTGGTATCAGAGCCGGTTTTGCTCTTCCATAGATCTTGACCGGTCTCAAGAGCCATGGCGACGGACAAATATTCCACCAAGCCTCCAATCTTTAATGGAGTTGATTTTCCTTTTTGGAAGTCCCGGATGGAGTCATACATCACTGCCCAGGGCTACCTGATATGGCAGAAGGTGAAACTCCCGTATGAGGTTCCTGCTGATGAAAATGTCACGGCCATCAATATGGTTGACGTTGAGGCGAATGCTAAGGCAAGGAACATTCTCATACAGGGTCTTAGCCATGTGAGTATGATAGATTTTCACCTTCGCTCCGCTCACGAGATTTGGGTAACCCTCGATGCTTACCATGAGGGCTCTACTCAAATCAAGACTGTGAGGCAGGACCAGTTCAAGCGCGAGTACAACAAGTTTGATCAACGCGCTAGTGAGAGTCTCGACGAGTGTTTTGGTCGGTTTACAAAGATTTTGAGCGACCTCCGAGCAGTTGGTTGCATATACCCTGACTCGGACAATGCTCGGCATTTCTTGACCGCACTCGACCTTCGGGTTTGGGAGATGAAGGTGACCACCATCAAGGACACCACCGACTTATCGACTCTGACTCTTGACGGGCTTTATTCCCACCTCAAGACTCATGAGATCGATGTCGTCTCTCGGAAGACGAAATCTCAGTCGATGGCTTTGGTCACCGATCCCATTGGATCTTCTTCTTCTGATCCTTCTATTGGTTTCTCTCTTTCCGCCCTTTGCGAGCTAAGCGATGACTAATCGGAAAAATTTTCGAGAAAATGAGCTTGCTCTTCTCGCTCGCAAGTTTTCTCATGCATACAAGAGGGTGAGAGAGAGGAAGAGAGGTGGCATGATCACCTGCTTCGAGTGTGGTGGCCCCAACCACATTCGGGCGAACTGTCCCAAGCTGGAGAAGGGCAAGAATGACGTTGGCGGTTTGGGCAAGAACGACTACACCGACAAGAACTGCAACAACAAGCCTCCAGTTCGTGAACCGGCACACGAGAAGAAGTACCGCAACTTCTCCAAGAATAAGAAGCTCTTCCACCGCGTCCTTGCCGCGCTTTGACGACATCAACCTCTCCGACACGGAGACATGGAGCGACGAGGCGAGGATGATCCGCAAGAGAAGAAAGGCGGCGACGACTTCTCCAAGCATGTGCTTCATGGCCGACACCAACGACATCGGCGACTCCGAGCTCTACAAATGACTCGGACGAGGTACCCTCCTATGACCAGCTCAACGAAGCTTTCGCAAATTAGGAAAATTTCATGCTAGAGCTAGAGCTAGGTGTACTGAGCTTGAGAAGGAAGTAGGTACCTTGACTCGGGAGTTAGCTTCACTTAGATCTTCTCCTCCCGAGTCACCGATGATTGCTCTTTGTGTGATGCTATTCTTGTGGAGTTGGAGAACCTAAGGACCATACATGATAGTGTGCTTGTTGAACTTGATGGTCTTAGGTTGAAGAATGCTAGCACTAGTTACGTTGATGCTATTCTGTTGAGGCTAGTTTTCTTCATGCTCACTCCACTCCATCATGCTCTAATTGCCCTAAATTGCTTGCCAAATTGATGCCATGAGCGAACACCTTAGGAAGCTTTCGCTAGAAACAATGAACTTGAATCACATGCTTCTAAGGACCCAGTACTCATGTGAGGGTCAGAAGCAATTAAAACTTGACAATGAAACCCTGAATGTCAAGTGTGCTAAACTTGCTAAGGACTTACTAGATAAGTCACAAAAATATTGCTTGCGATGTAATCGGGATTGTGGGGACTTAGATAAAATCCATGTCGAGCTTAGGAAGAAATTAGAAGACCAAGCCCATAGAATTAGAGATGCTCCTTGCGTTTCTTGTAAGGCCCTCAAGATTGAGGCAGCCGTCTTTGAGGAGAAAATGCACGTCCGAGAGAGCTCATCTTTCCGGTTCTTCTTCCTCTCCTTCCCCTGTTCTTCTTGTGCTTCTTTCTTCCGAGATTGCCAAGATCTTATGAGCACTCTCGAGAAGTTTGTTGGAGGCAAGAAGAAGCTCAATCTTATTCTAGACCAATCCAAGATTAGTAGATTCAATCAAGGTCTAGGATTTGATCCCTTGAGCACGCCGGGCGCATCCTCCCACCATAGTGCGGCTCCAAGAGTGGTGAGATTGTGGTAGCTCCTGAGTGAGTACCACCGTGTTTAGGTCTCACTGGGTTGTCCATAGGACTTCGACCGAGAAGGGTGTTACTCCTATTGCTTCGCCTCTAGCAAGGCGAAGTACACATGCACCTTCAGAAGAAGGATGGTCACCTAGTAGATTTTCGCTCAGCGCGCCAAGATCACTCGGTGTGAGCGTGTTGCTGCTCTTAGGGGTATTCAGGGTCATCCCCAGACTTTGAGTGCTCCTAAGACACACACTGCTTCTAGACAGGTTAGAGAGTCGCCTGTTTTTGGGCAGCGTCCAGGACTTGGTTTTCATGCTAGTTCTTGAGTTTTAGTCCCGAGCTGTTCGTAGTCGCCTCTTCCGCCGTCCTCTTGATATTCCTCGTTTTTCCCATCGAGGTAGATATCAGCGGCGTGAGGTGTTTTCTGGGTAGGAGATCCAGCAGCCTTACTCTGGGATGGTCCGGCTTTTGCACCACGGCGTGCCAACCCAGTTTTGACTCCTAGATTATCTACCAGAGTTGCTCCTGATCGTGTGAGAGTTGAGCGTCAGAGAGACACTCGAGTCCAGTCTTCTTCTGTGGCTGGTACTCTGAGGTGTCGTATGGTTCAGTATTGGGTTCCTAAGTCTTCACTCTATCCCAAAGATCGAGTCATCTTTCTCTTGTGTCTTGATCGGGTTCGTCGGATGGGAAGGGCGATGTTTGGATTGTTGACTCGGTTGTTCTCGTCATATGACCGGAGATTCTCGTTGGTTCTCTTCCCTAGTCCGAGCCCCCGGTGATGAGTTAATCACTTTTGGGGATGCATCTTCAGGTAGAGTCATTGCTAAAGGTACCATCTGCATTAACCAAAATTTCATTCTTAAAGATGTTGCCTTAGTAAGTAAGCTGCAATACAATCTGCTCTCTGTTTCTCAGCTTATCGATGACTCTTTCGAGGTAAGCTTCAAGAGTAATGCCTGAGAATCTTTGATTCATCGGAGGGTTAGTTTATGGATTTCTAGATTTGGGAGAGTCTTTCGTGCTGATTTTTCTGCTTCTTCTGGAGACTCTCTTCGATGTTTGATTGCTTCTGAGTCCCGTGATCTCTCCTTCTGGCATAGGAGACTTGGTTTCAAAAATCAACCAAAAAATCCAAATAAGTTGAAATAGCTCATATGGTTTCAAAATTTTTTATTGAAAACATATATTAGCATCCCAACCTTATATAATGATAATTTTTTAGGAGAAGATTAATTCAAAATAGGATAGTTTCAGGGACTTTGACTTAATATGATTTGGAATTACTCTTTTGAAGCATAGAGCACTAATTTTAAAATTTTCACACATATATTTTTAAAACCAATGTAGAAAACATAAGATGGAAAAAATACTCCCCCTTAATGTGTGCTATATCTAAAGAATTAAAGAACATTGAATAAGATCCAAAAGAATATCCAATAAAAATCAACCATAATACAAATATTTAAGCCACATTTGAGATATCTATGACATTTAATTCATTCCTCAATTTACAGAACAGAGCTTCATCTAAAGGCTTGGTTAGAATATCCGCTAATTGATCTTCGGTTCTAATGTGACTAATCACAATGTCTCCTTTGCTAACATGATCTCTCAAGAAATGATGACGAATTTCTATATGTTTAGTTCTTGAGTGTTGGACCGGGTTGTTGGCTATTTTAATGGCACTTTCATTATCACACAATAGAGGCTTATTTTTAAAATTTATTCCATAATCCATTAAGGTTTGCCTCATCCACAATAATTGAGCACAACAACTACCGGAGGAAATGTATTCGGCTTCGGCGGTGGATAGAGCTACAGAATTTTGTTTCTTGGAAAACCAAGAAATAAGGGATCTACCTAGAAATTGGCAATTCCCAGAGGTCATTTTTCTATCCACTTTGCAACCCGTATAATCCGAGTCCGAATATCCAATTAAATCGAATTTATCACCTTTAGGATAATATAACCCTATATTTGAGGAATGCTTTAAATATCTTAGAATTCTCTTAACAGCTACTAAATGACATTCTTTAGGAGAAGTTTGAAAACGAGCACACATGCAAACACTAAACATGATATCGGGCCTAGATGCGGTGAGATAAAGTAAACTACCAATCATAGAACGATAAAGCTTTAAGTCTACCGGTTTACCTCCCTTATTTAGATCAAGATGCCCGTTGGAAGCCATTGGAGTCTTGATAGGCTTTGAGTCTTCCATGCTAAACCTTTTGAGCAAATCTTTCACATATTTGGTTTGACTCACGAATGTCCCATTTTTGAGTTGCTTGATTTGAAGCCCAAGAAAGAAGCTTAATTCTCCAATCATTGACATCTCCAATTCCTTAGACATCATATCACCAAATTCTTTGCAAAAGTCTTCGTTAGTAGAACCAAATATAATATCATCAACATAGATTTGGCATACAAAGAATTCTTCATCAATTATTTTTGTAAAGAGTGTTGTATCAACCTTCCCAATTTTGAAGCCTTTTGAAAGTAGAAAGTCTCTAAGCCGCTCATACCATGCTCTAGGAGCTTGTTTGAGACCATATAGCGCCTTAGAGAGTTTGTAAACATGGTTTGGATATTTAGGGCTTTCAAAACCGGGGGGTTGTTCAACAAATACCAATTCGGATATTTCTCCGTTTAGAAATGCACTCTTTACATCCATTTGAAATAATTTAATATCAAAACAAGATGCAAAAGCAAGTAAGATTATAATACCTTCTAGTCTAGCTACGGGTGCAAAGGTTTCACCAAAATCCAATCCTTCAATTTGAGTAAATCCTTGAGCCACTAACCGAGCCTTATTTCTTACCACAATACCGTTTTCATCTTGTTTGTTCCGGAATACCCATTTTGTGCCTATCACGTTATATCCTTTGGGTCTTTCCACTAAGGTCCAAACATCATTCCTGGCGAAGTTGTTGAGCTCTTCATGCATTGAGTTTATCCAATCCGGGTCATCTAGAGCTTCATCTACATGAGTAGGTTCAAAAGAAGACACAAAAGAGTAGTGTTCACAAAAAGAAGCGACACGGGATCGAGTTTGAACACCCTTACTAACGTCACCCAATATTTGATCTATTGGATGATCTTTGGAGAGTCCATGATGAATTTTTTGAGGTAGAGTGTGAGTTTGTTGATCACTCTCCTTCTCATCCACGTCAATGGGTTGAACTTGACTTGGCGTTGCGGAAGTAGGTGGTTCAACTTTAGTGGATGAATGCTGATTATGTTTATCATCCTTTGGTTTTATGTCTCCAAGCGTCATGTTCTTCATTGCTTCTCTTAGTCCTTCATCACCTACATCATCCAAATTTTCTTGCTCTTCTTGAGAGCCATTAGTTTCATCAAATTCAACATCGCAAGTTTCTTCAACAAAACCTTTATTTTTATTAAATACACGATATGCTTTAATATTTGAGGAGTATCCAAGCAAGAAACCTTCATCACAACGACTTTGAAATTTTGAAAGTCGAACACCCTTTTTAAGATATAGCATTTGCAACCGAAAACTCGAAAATAAGAAATATTTTGTCTTCTTCCAACAAGAAGCTCATAAGAGGTCTTTTTCAAAAGACGATGCAAATAAAGCCTATTTGTTGCATGGCAAGCGGTATTAATGGCTTTTCCCCAAAAACTATCGGAAGTGCCATACTCATCAAGCATAGTTCTTGCCATTTCGATTACTGTTCGATTTTTCCGTTCCACAACTCCATTTTGCTCCGGAGTGTAGGTGGCGGAAAGCTCGTGCTTTATTCCAAGTTCATCACAATAATCTTCAATTATTGTGTTTTTGAACTCGGAACCGTTGTCACTACTAATTTTCTTAATTTTGAAATCAAATTCATTTTGAGCCCTTTTTGCAAAGCTTTTAAAGATATCAGAGGTTTCAGATTTGTCATCTAGAAAGAAAACCCAAGTATACCTTGAATAATCATCAACAACAACTAAGCAATAAGTATTGCCTCCGATGCTCTTGTAGGTTGTTAGGCCAAACAAATCCATATGCAAGAGCTCTAATGGTCTAGATGTGGACATGATAATTTTTGAAGGATGAGAACTAGCTACTTACTTGCCGGCTTGACAAGCACTGCAAAGTCTATTTTTCTCAAACTTCACATCCTTCGAGCCCACAACTAAATCATTTTTAAAAAGTTTTTTGAGTTGAATCATCCCAACACGAGCTAGTCTTCTATGCCATAGCCATCCTAAAGATGTTTTTGCAACCAAACATGTTTGGAGACATGACTCATTTGAGGTGAAATCAACTAAATACAAATTTCCAAACCTAAAACCTTTAAATACTAAAGAATTATCATTTTCTTTAGAGATCACCACTCCATTCTTAGAAAACATGCAAGTAAGTCTAAGATCACAAATTTGTGCTACGGATAGCAAATTGAAATTCAAAGTTTCAACTAATGAGACATTTGAAATAGAAAGATCATTTGAGATAGCAATTTTACTCAATCCTAATACCTTTCCTTTACTATTGTCTCCAAAAGTGCTCTTGTCATGTTTTCCATATCCCGATGAAAATGTAGTGAACATTTTTCGGTCACCGGTCATATGTTGAGTGCACCCACTATCCAACACCCAATGCCGTCCGCCGGTCTTGTAATTCACCTTAAAATCTCCTTTTTCCATAAGACACAAAAGTAGTGATGAAAGGTGATGAAGCCTCCTTGATGGCAATGCCGGCGAGACCCTTCTTCTTTGAAGGTGTATCATCCTCGGAGGAGTCGGAGTCCGAATATTCTTCTTCGGAATTCCACTCTCAAATGTGAGCCTCGCCTTTCCTATCTTTATTCAACTTCTTGAAAAGCTTCTTCTTACCATGAAAGAACTTCTTATTCATGGGCGACTTGTTCTTGTCGTCCTTTTCTTAGGACATTTGGAGGCAATATGTCCCTTCTCATCACACTCATAGCACCGGATATTTGCATATCGGTTGGTGCTTGAGTGTTGTCCCTTCTTGAATTTTTGAGCACTTGTACTTGAATGCCTCTTCATAAATCTCCTCATTCTGCTTACAAGAAGGGTCATTTCCTCCTCAGTGTCTTCATCATCATCGGAGTCATCAAACGACTCATCGCTTGACTCCACTTTTGCCTTGAAGGCGATATTCTTCTTTTTCGAAGAGCTTTGTTCCAAAAGTTCTTCCTTGTCCTTCTTGTAAAGCTCATTGGTAATGAGATTCCAAAGAAGTCCCGTTGGCGTCATCCTTGGCAACTCTGGTGAGTTGAGAAACAATGTCACCAAAGTCTCATATTTGTCCAGAATGGCCCTAAGCATCTTACGAACAATATCAAAATCGGTTAGTGATGCCCCAAGGCACTTGAGCTCATTTACTATGTTGTTCAACCGTGAAAATATCTCATTGATGTTTTCATGGGGCAACATAATAAAACTCTCATATTTGATCTGAAGCATATGTAATTTGGCTTCTTTGACTGAGGATGTCCCCTCATGGGTTTCTGAGAGGGTTGTCCAAATCTCATGAGCGGTTGTAGATTGCTCACTCGATTGAACTCATCCGCTTTCAAAGCACCAAAGATAGCATTCATAGCTTGAGCATTTATATGAGTTTTTTGCTCTTCTTGTTCCATTGTGAGTGTGGGATTAACTCCCGGAGCGAAACCCTCAACTACAATTCTCCATATGCTTGGACTCATGGCCCTAAGATAAACGGTTATATGAATTTTCCAATAAGCATAATTTGTGCTATCAAAAAATGGCGTCTTGCCTATTGACACCCCATCGCTAGCCATCCTTACTCTCTAGACGGTAAAGCCCCAAAAGAGAGTCCAAGCTCTGATACCACTTGTAGGATCAAGGATAACCGACTAGAGGGGGTTGAATAGGAGGTTTCTAAATTTTTTGAATCTATTTTGCAATTAAGAATGACACTAAGATATAGAGGCAATAATTGCAAATTCACACCTATAATCTCTAGCAATCACTTAAGATACTTCTTCAATTCAAGTATAGCAAAAACACTTCTAAACACAAAGACTACTCAATTTTTGCTATCAATGAAATTTATCACAAGAATGAAAAATACAAATCGCAAGAGAGTAGGAGACAAGATTTTTGACCTGTGGTCTCGGAGACTTGCCGGTCTCCCCTACTCCACGTTAAGGTGACTTGAACCACGTCAAGCCAGCTCCACTCGCTTGAGCCTTCCTCGATCACTAAGGTAGTTCTTTCCCGCTCCGGGTAGGGGAGCTCCGCCCTTCACAACTTGCCAGGGCTTCTCACAATCTTCGTTGAGAAGCTCACCGTGCACGATCGCCTCCAAGCCGTCTAGGAGGTGGCAACCTCCAAGAGTAATAAACCTTGACGCTTGCTTGAGGTCAAATATTAGTGTCTAAAGGCTCAAACGCTACATGCAATACTCAACCTTGCTCCTCACACTCACAAAATGAAATTGAATGCACACAAGAGTGGAGAGCACTTGCTAGAGCTCAAATACCATCAATGAGGACCAAGAGAAGCTCTAGAATGCAGGTGGGGATGTATTTATAGCCCCCACCAATTTTTCTAGCCGTTGGATCTCGAATTGGGCAGAAATCTATTTTTCCGGTGCTACCGCCCATGTAGGACCGGTAGCACCGGGCTCCATTCCAATGGTTACAATAGTGCATTAAATGCACTTGCCAGAGACCGTTACATAGGGCCCGGTGCTACCGCCCAACTAGGCCGGAAGCACCGGGCCCTTTTTTATTTTTGCTTCTTCATATTTTGACTTCTCTGAAATTTAAGCACCGGGCTGAGCCCGGTGCTATCGCTCGCTTGGTAGCACCGCGCTACCATGGGTGTAACATCCCAAAATTTTGCCTAAATACTACTTTATTGCTTAAATGTGCATTTATGATTTTCTGGAATTTATTTGGATTTTTCTGGATTTCTTTAAATTAATTTTAAATTAAGTATATTGACCTTTTGTTCAAATCTATTTAAATTTGTGCAAAGTTAAAATAAAGTTTTGTCAAAAATATTTTATTTGAGTCCAGAATGTCTAAAAGTATTTTTGAGAATTTTCTTGGAATTTTATGGATAGTTTTATTGCCTAAAATCAATTACGTGAATTTCTGGAATTATTTTAAAGGTTAAATCGGTGAAAATCTCTGGGAACAGTGTTGGGCCGAGCCCAACACTGTGCGCGTGTAGTCGATGGCTGTGCGGCCCAGTTGGCCCACGAGGCCGATTCCAGAAACCTTAAGTCCCGCAGCCGTCTGATTGCATTTCTCCGGAGCAGATCGCGCCACGTAGGAGTTCGCATCGCGGCCGGTGGATTCGCGACACGCGTATGGCTGAGGAGTCGTCGTCTTCGTTTCGGACTCGGAGTCCACTGCCGACGTCGCCGGATTCCTTCGCCGTGTAGAGCTCAGACGCCGAGGCTATAAATAGGGGGGTAGCACCCCGAGGTTCGCAGTCGAGCGCCGCATCTTTTGGTCGAAGTAATTCCGCGAGAGCAGCCCTAGAACGCAGCTTCGAGCTCGTCGGAGTTATCCGAAGACTTCGCTGCGATTTTCCGCTTGAAGCTCGCCGCCCGTGGAGTCTCCGCCGTCGCTGAGGTCTCCAGCGTGTTCGCCGCGACGAGTCGCGTCCGTGAGGGGCAGAACTATCGCCGGAGACCCTTGCTTCCGCCGTCGCTGTGGTCTTCGTCTCCAAATCCGGCGAAGAAGAGCTACCGTGCCGCCATCGCTAGGCTCAGAAGGTAACCACCGTCGGATCTCCACCGAAGGGCCAGGATCGTGCCGCGTAGGGTTGAGATCGGTAGCCGTTAGATGCGATCTGTGCGGTGGGATTCCGCCGCGCATGTGGACCAATCGGGAGTCGACGTGTGTCAGGCGCAGAGGCCGAGTCGCCGTGGACCGCGTCTGCAGTGAACCGACCGAAGCTGTGGACCCAGTCTATGCGGCGAAGACGCTGTGTCATTGCCTCGATTGGTGGCGCAGGTCGACATCGCATGACGTCATGCTTGCGTCATAATTGCATTTTTCAAATGGAAAAATAATCCGATGGAAATTCTGTGATGATGACGTCATCATGAGGTCACGCTGACATCATAAATCTGTTTTCAGTTTAAAAATAAATCTGTTAATTTTGATTTTCTGATTTTTGCAATTTCAATATTTATTTCAAACTTCAAAAGGCTATATCTTTTGCATCGTAACTCTGATTTGAGTGATTCAAATTTCTAAAAATTTGTAAAATTGAGATATATTTAATGGTGAATTTTATTTGATTTTTGGGGTTCATTTGCTCACTGTTTTGGCATTTATTTGCTTTTCTTCTTCGGTACGCTTAGACGTTGAATTGTGCGACGCTTCGGAGGAAGATCCAGCAACTCAAGAGCAAGTTCCAGAACCAGATCAGGACCTATTCCAAGGCAAGTTGTGCTTTGATCATGTTGAACCCATGTTTATAAAATTGCTATAATTGTTTTACCCTATTGCATATATTTCAAGTATACAACTGTTTCAAATTAAATTGGGCTTGGCTAATATACCAGATTGATATATATCCTACCTTGTCATTGTATGCCATGATCCATTGTCACCCTAGATTGGTTCAATATAGTTGGTTAGTAATTATAATCAACATGGGATGGGTAGTTCGTATTAGATGCTTAGCCATGCCACGTCATCGCATGTGTCAGAATCATTGATAATTAATCTTGATTAATGGAATATGGAACAATGTTATGAACTTGTGTGTCATGTGGGATCACACCATGAGATTGAGTTGTTGTGGCGAGTCATGTCACGCAACGATGTTGAATTGTTGATGGCACGTAGTGCTTTGTAATCAACTGGGTGATAATCACTTAGATTGGGGCAAGTGACAAGGGGCGAGTATGCCAAGGTGGGCCCGATGGGCAGATGGTATGTGGATGTCTTGCCTTGATCACTCTAAGGACTTAACCTTGCAAGCCTTTGACCTGAGTCAATCAAGCAACAACATGTCTGGTATGGGCCAGCCTAGTTGAGTAATTTGCAATGTCTTAATTTTGGTACTATCGTGGTCGGTGTGAGTTCCCGAGTTATGGAGTAATTCACATGGCGCAAGAGGGGGGCCCTGGATGTGGTAACCAGTCCCACCAGTGTTGAAACCTTAGCAGGTGGTACCGGGTTAAGCCAGCGCATTGTAAAGGCTTTGTTATAATCACTCGCCTTGGTGGTGTTTGGTTGTATCACGTGGGTAAAGTGGATAACCTCTGCAGAGTGTGAAACTATTCGGATAGCCGTGCTCGCGGTATTGAACAATGCTCGGGAATTACAGTTAAGGGTTAGCTTAATTAAATGGACAACTTGGTTGGGATGGCGGAATGCCATATGGAAGATGGAATTTGACTTAGGGTTGGAAACTTGGTTTAGTTCAGAAATGCTGAATTTATATACTATTGTTATTTGCTTTACAGTCTTTACAATCTATTTATTATAGTTGTTCATAAATGCTGCTTATTGCAAAATAGCCATGATAGCCTATCCATTGGAATAAGCCTTGCATATAGATACATAGAATTGCATTCTGTGCACAACTTGTTGAGTGCTTTAAGTACTCACCCTTGCCAAACAACAATAATCAACAGTTGAAGAATCTACACCTCTGTTGGAAGAGGAGGTCCAGGAAGACACGAGTCATTAGGGTCCGAGCCTTGTCGGTTGCCTGTGGTGAACTGATGAGCTATCTACGTTTTTTACTTTCCGCTGCATAATTATTAGTTTATATTTCCAGTCTTGCCCTGCGTGGCTTAATAATGTAAGTTGGTCATAAGATCATACATTTAGCTATATCAATAAATGAACTATTATTCTATTATCGTTGAGTATGATGTGATATGTACCAATGTTGAGCTGTGTGCACTAGCGTTGATCCTGGGACTAGTGCGGTAAACACAGTGGGTTCAATCGGTGGATTCGGTCCTTACAGAGGTGGTATCGAGCATACCGATCGTAGGTCTTGGCCCTAGATAGCATGGAGGTGTCCTGGGTGTGTCCAAAACTATTTTCTAAAGAAAAATTTAAAGTTGACTAATAAAACACTCTTGACTCATCTCATTCTCTACTTCTCGCCTTTGCCGAATTTACTGTTCTACTTACCGTTTCGGGTGGAGAACTTATTCAAAGTTCTTGTGGAGCAGATGCCGATCGTTCCGACCTTCGAGGAGTCAGCTGGTGGCTACGCCATGGAGTTGTGGAGTGTCCTTCAGACGCTTGGAGGCTTCTATCGTTCGCTTTACCGAGGAGGCAGCTGGTCAGTTAATGGTGTACACTGAGGATTTATTTGCAAGCTGATTATCTACGCTCGGGAGAACGAGGAAGCTAGCAGGCCAATCAATATCTCCGCCAAAAGATTCTCGTACGAGGTTGCGATCCAGGAGGTTGCCTGACTTGCTCTTCACCGTGTCTGCCGCGACTACGCCGACGAGCTTCACGACTCAGTGTTTCGACTTCACCCTGATGTGCAAGCATGCCGACGCTGACGGATCGTGGAGGACGAGTGTGCTACTGCAATACACCTTTCGGAGTTCGCCCTTGCCCAGGAGGAGCATATGAGAGAAACTACTCAGGAGCTGGAGACTGTGTACGAGGCACTTAGAGTGGCAGAGCAAGAGCTTGAGGTGACCCATGCTTCAGCCATCGGGATGATCACCGAGCTGGGAGAGGCCCTAGAGGCGGTCGAGGACGAGTTGGAGTGTGTGACCCGAGGAGCTCAGGAGCCAGCCGAGGAGGAGTCAGAGGAGGATCCCGAGGAGCGAGAGTGGGAGCCCGAGGAGGATCAGTCTTTAGAGTTGTGTTGAGACTCGAGTGTTGAGTCGCGTCTTTAAGTTAGTCTTTACCTCTTTAGTTGACGTTAGGGTTTCGTGTTTAGTTTGCTTCTTTGTAATGCTGAGTGTGAAGTATGTGTTGCAAAGTTTGTAGGCTTAAATAAGCAGCCATACCAAGAATAAATAAAGAATTATTTCAGTTGGGTATAACCTATCTTCCCCCGCTTTAGAAATTCTTGCTTCTTATCTATGCTACATCTACCTTTCCTAACCCAAGAGGCAATCATCAGATGGTGAATACTCGAGGAAACAACGGTGCTTCAGGAAGTGGACTGCGCCAGAATAACAACCCCAATGACGGAGGCAGCCCTCCACCACCGCCAGTGGACATGCAGAATCTGGGAATGTTTCTTGCCGCGCAGACTCAACTAATGCAGACTATGATGCAGCAGATGCAACAGATGACCAATGTAGCAGCAACCAACAACAACCATGCAGCTCAGAACAACAATGGTGGACCTCGACCTTACTCCAAGCTGTCAGATTTCATGAGGACTCGGCCACCAACTTTTTCAGGAAAGGTGAACCCGTTGGAAGCTGATGACTGGCTTAGGACTATTGAGAAGAAGCTGCACATCACGCAATGTGAAGGCAATGAGAAGGTGCTCTACGCCTCTCATCAACTGGAAGGAACCGCCGCAGAATGGTGGGAAAATTATTGTGCCGCACATGGAGTCCCGCAGGAGATTACTTGGGAGGAGTTTACTACTGCTTTTCGCCAATACCATGTTCTAGAGGGAATGATGGATCTTAAGAAGGAAGAGTTCAGGGCCCTGAAACAAGGAGGCCAGCCAGTGGCCGAGTATCTGAATAAGTTTACCCAGTTAGCTCGCTATGCCCCTGAAGACGTGGCGACAGATAAAGCTAGGCAGTCTCGTTTCATGAAGGGACTAAATTCAGGACTGCAGGTGGGACTAATCACCCACAATTTTCCAGATTTTCAGGAGCTAGTTAATAAGGCTTTGATCCTAGAGGATAAGCGCAAAGAGCTGGGTGAAAACCGTAAGCGCTTGATGACTAATCAGGGTGGACGTCCAAACCACCTACGTCTAAGAATGTCACCACAACAGTTTGCCAGATTCCAACCGCCAGCTATAAACAAGGCATCAACCCCTGCGCCTCGCCCTGCTAATCAGAATTTTCAGACACCAGCACAGGGCAGCAATGCGCTAGGAGGGAGTCAGCAGTCAGCAGTGAAAAGATGATATACATGCAATGAGCCAGGGCACTTTTCTAATAGGTGTCCACATAAGGGAGGCATCACGCCGGTTCGTTTCAACTTGGGAACAACACCTGCCAAGGCACTAGCCTCAGGAGGAAATCGTGCGCGCCAGGTCAAGCTGGGGCAACACCGCAATCAACAGTGCGTAGGAGGATCAACCACATCACCGCAGATGGAGCTCAGGAGGCTATGGACGTCGTACTGGGTAAGTTTCTGGTTAGCTCAATTACACTGCTACTGAGCTTTGTTTGATTCGAGCTTCGCATTCGTTTGTTTCTCAAAGTTTTGCAACCAAGAATGGATTTAAAGTGGTGAATCTTAAGTGTGTGCTCTTAGTCCAAGCCCCGGGATCTGAGCTTAGATCTAGCCTTGGGTGTTTGGGAGCTAAGTTGCTTATGGATGGGATAGAATTTCTAGCAAATCTTATCTTGATAGATGCACAATCCCTAGATGTCATCCTTGGAATGGATTGGCTGTCCAAACATAAGGCTGTTTTGGATTGTGGCCGAAGGATTGTAACTTTGGAAGGCCCTAGTGGCAAGAAGGTAGAATTTCAAGCGACCGTAGTTCGTGATGGGCAGTTAGTGGTCAACAGCGTGAAAGCCATCAGCATGGAAGATGTGCCAGTAGTCAGAGAATACCCGGATGTGTTTCTAGAAGATTTACCAGGACTGCCACCAGACCGCGACATCGAGTTTGTTATCGAGTTAGCACCGGGGACAGCACCGATATCAAAGAGACCATATCGGATGCCTACCGACGAGTTAGTGGAAATGAAAAAGCAGATTGAGGAATTGCAAGAGAAAGGTTTTATTAGACCTAGTTCATCGCTATGGGGAGCACCAGTTTTGTTCGTCCGTAAGAAGGATGGAAGCCTTAGGATGTGCATTGATTATCGTGCACTTAATGAAGTAACGATCAAGAATAAGTATCCGCTGCCCGTGATCGACGACTTATTTGATCGCTTAAGAGGAGCTGGAGTTTTCTCCAAGATAGATCTTCGCTCGTGATACCATCGCTGAAGATCCGAGCGAGTATGTGCCTAAGACTACGCTTTCTACGCGATACGGACATTATGAGTTCACACATCATGTCATTTGATTGACGAATGCCCGGCATATTTCATGAACATGATGAATAAGGTTTTCATGGAGTATTTGGATAAGTTTGTTGTAGTCTTCATAGACGATATCTTGGTTTACTCGAAGACAGAGGAAGAGCATGCAGAACATCTGAGGATGGTTTTAGAGAGGCTGCGAGAGCATCAGCTGTACGCTAAGTTTAGCAAGTGTGAGTTTTGGAAGGAGAAAGTTGAATTTCTTGGTCATGTAATGACTACTAAAGGAGTGGCAGTTGACCCAAGCAAAGTGGACGCAGTGTTGCATTGGGAGCAACCGAAGTATGTTACCCAGATCCGTAGTTTTCTGGGAATGGCAGGATATTACCGTCGGTTCATAGAGGGATTCTTGACAATTGATAAACCCCTTACACAGTTGTTGAAGAAAGAAAAGAAGTTTGCATGGACGCTAGAGTGCGAGAAAAGTTTTATGGAATTAAAGAAGCGTTTAACGACAGCCCCCGTATTAGTGTTGCCAGATGTGCAGAATGGATTTGATATCTATTGCGATGCTTCAAAGCAAGGCCTGGGGTGTGTGTTAATGCAAGAAGGCAAAGTCGTTGCTTATGCGTCGAGACAGTTAAGACCGCATGAAGTGAATTACCCAACGCATGATTTGGAGTTAGCTGCCGTAGTGCATGCTTTGAAGATATGGCGTCATTATATCATAGGAAATAGATGTGAGATATATACAGACCATAAGAGCTTGAAATACATATTCACTCAAGCAGATCTTAATATGAGACAACGAAGATGGCTGGAGCTAATTAAGGATTATAATGTGGGAATTCATTATCACCCCGGAAAAGCCAATGTAGTAGCGGATGCTTTGAGTCGGAAGAGCCATAGCGCAAATACGTTGTCAATGGAGGATCAACCAGAGTTATGTAAGGAATTTCAGAAGCTGAGATTGGAAGTTGTTCCGCAGGGAATGGTAGCCGCTCTGGAAGTAAAACCAACGCTGGAGGATCAGATTAGAGGAAGCCAGAAGGATGACGATAAAATTTCTAAGATCAAGGCTAAAAAGGAGGAAGGCCTAGCCGTAGATTTCACTCTAGACGAGCAAGGAACCATGTTCTTCAAAGGCCGAATTTGTGTGCCGGATAAAAAGGAGCTGAAGCAGCTGATTCTTGAGGAAGCTCACGATTCTAAGTACTCGATTTATCCAGGAAGTGCTAAGCTGTACCAGGATTTGAAAGAGAGATTTTGGTGGCCTAATATGAAGCGTGAAGTAGCTGAGCATGTTGCTTTATGTGATGTATGTCAGAGAGTAAAAGCCATGCATCAAAGACCTGCTGGTTTGTTGCAGCTGTTGAAAATTCCGGAATGGAAGTGGGAGGAAATCGGAATGGACTTTATCACCGGTTTACCTAAGACTCAGAGAGGTTACGACTCTATTTGGGTTATTGTGGATCGTTTGACTAAGGTCGCTCATTTCATCCCGGTAAAGACCACTTACTCAGGAGATCGTTTAGCAGAGCAGTATATGTCAAGGATTGTGTGCTTGCATGGAGTGCCCAAGAAGATTTGTGTCGGACAAAGGTACCCAATTCACCTCAAGGTTTTGGAACAAGTTGCATGAAGCAATGGGGACTCGTCTGAATTTCAGTACAACATATCACCCGCAGAGAGATGGTCAGACTGAAAGAGTAAATCAGATTTTAGAGGATATGTTGAGAGCCTATGCTTTAGCTTATGCTACATCTTGGGATAAGTGTTTGCCATATGCAGAATTCAGTTACAATAATAGTTACCAAGCTAGCTTGCAGATGTCACCATTTGAGGCGTTGTATGGACGTGCTTGTCGTACTCCATTGAATTGGAACGAAACAGGAGAACGTTTGGTTTTTGGGCCAGATATTCTCGAGGAAGCCAAAAATCAAGTTGCAATGATCAGAGAAAGGTTGAAGATAGCACAGTCAAGACAGAAGAGCTACGCAGATAACCGTCGTCGAGATTTGAGTTTTGAACTAGAAGATTATGTGTATCTCAGGGTTACCCCTCTTAAGGGCGTTAAAAGATTTCGCGTTAAAGGGAAGCTTGCACCAAGATATATTAGTCCGTTCAAGATTCTGAGCCGTCGAGGAGAAGTAGCTTATCAGTTAGAGTTGCCTCAGTCCTTGGTAGGAGTGCATGATGTATTCCACGTGTCGCAACTTAAGAAATGTCTTAGAGTGCCAACGGAACAAACCCCGTTGGATGCAATAGAGCTGCAAGAAGATTTGACTTACAAAGAGCAGTCGGTCAGAATTTTGGATGTTATGGAGCGCAAGACCAGAAACAAGTCTATTCGCTTTTGCAGAGTTCAAGGAGCAATCATTCAAAGTGAAGCCACTTGGGAGCGAGAAGAAGATTTGAAGTCGAATTTCCAACCTATTCTCTAGTTAGCCCCGAATCTCTGGTCTAGATTCGTTAAGGGGAGGTTTGTAACATCCCAAAATTTTGCCTAAATACTATTTTATTGCTTAAATGTGCATTTATGATTTTCTGGAATTTATTTGGATTTTTCTGGATTTCTTTAAATTAATTTTAAATTAAGTATATTGACCTTTTGTTCAAATCTGTTTAAATTTGTGCAAACTTAAAATAAAGTTTTGTCAAAAATATTTTATTTGAGTCCAGAAGTATTTTTGAGAATTTTCTTGGAATTTTATGGATAGTTTTATTGCCTAAAATCAATTAAGTGAATTTCTGGATTTATTTTAAAGGTTAAATCGGTGAAAATCTCTGGGAACAGTGTTGGCCCACGAGGCCGATTCCAGAAACCCTAAGTCCCGCAGCCGTCTGATTGCATTTCTCCGGAGCAGATCGCGCCACGTAGGAGCTCGCGTCGCGGCCGGTGGATTCCCGACACGCGTACGGCTAAGGTGTCGTCGTCTTCGTTTCGGACTCGGAGTCCACCGCCGGGACGTCGCCGAATTCCTTCGCCGTGTAGAGCTCGGACGCCGAGGCTATAAATAGGGGGGGTAGCACCCCGAGGTTCGCAGTCGAGCGCCGCATCTTTTAGTCGGAGTGATTCCGTGAGAGCAGCCCTAGAACGCAGCTTCGAGCTCGTCGGAGTTAGCCGAAGACTTCGCCGCGTTTTTCCGCTTGAAGCTCGCCGCCCGTGGAGTCTCCGCCGTTGCCGAGGTCGCCAGCGTGTTCGCCGTGACGAGTCGCGTCCGTGAGGGGCAGAAGCATCGCCGGAGACCCTTCCTTTCGCAGTCGCTGTGGTCTTCGTCTCCAAGTCCGGCGAAGAAGAGCTGCCGTGCCGCCATCGCTAGGCTCGAAAGGTAACCACCGTCGGATCTCCAGCGAAGGGCCAGGATCGTGCCGCGTAGGGTTGAGATCGGTAGCCGTTAGATACGATCTGTGCGGTGGGATTCCGCCGTGCATGTGGACCAATCGGGAGTCGACGTGTGTCAGGCGCAGAGGCCGAGGCGCCATGGACCACGTCTGTGGTGAACCGACCGACACTGTGGACCCAGTCTATGCGCCGATGATGCGTGCCATTCGATTGGTCGGGCGCCAGGTCGACATCGCGATGACGCCATGCTTTGCGTCATAATTGCATTTTTCAATTGGAAAAATAATTCTATTAGAAATTCTGTGATGATGACGTCATCATGAGGTCACGCTGACGTCATAAATCTGTTTTCAGTTTAAAAATAAATCTGTTAATTTTGATTTTCTGATTTTTGCAATTTGAATATTTATTTCAAACTTCAAAAGGCTATATCTTTTGCATCGTAACTCGGATTTGTGTGATTCAAATTTCTAAAAATTTGTAAAATTGAGATCTATTTAATGGTGAATTTTATTTGATTTTTGGAGTTCATTTTCTCTCTGTTTTAGCATTTATTTGCTTTTCTTCTTCGGTACGCGTAGACGTTGAATTGTGCGACGCTTCGGAGGAAGATCTAGCAACTTAAGAGCAAGTTCCAGAACCAGATCTGGACCTATTCCAAGGCAAGTTGTGCTTTGATCATGTTGAACCCATGTTTATAAAATTGCTATAATTGTTTTACCCTATTGCATATATTTCAAGTATACAACTGTTTCAAATTAAATTGGGCTTGGCTAATATACCAGATTGATTTATATCCTACCTTGTCATTGTATGCCATGATCCATTGTCACCCTAGATTGGTTCAGTATAGTTGGTTAGTAATTATAATTAACATGGGATGGGTAGTTCGTATTAGATGCTTAGCCATGCCACGTCATCGCATGTGTCAGAATCATTGATAATTAATCTTGATTAATGGAATATGGAACAATGTTATGAACTTGTGTGTCATGTGGGATCACACGATGAGATTGAGTTGTTGTGGCGAGTCATGTCACGCAACGATGTTGAATTGTTGATGGCACGTGGTGCTTGGTAATCAATCGGGTGATAATCACTTAGATTGGGGCAAGTGACAAGGGCTAGTATGCTAAGGTGGGCCCGATGGGCGATGGTATGTGGATGTCTTGCCTTGATCACTCTAAGGACTTAACCTTGCAAGCCTTTGACTGAGTCAATGATGCAACCACATGTCCGTATGGGCCACCTAATGAGTAATTTGCAATGTCTTAATTTTGGTACTATCGTGGTCGGTGTGAGTTCCCGAGTTATGGAGTAATTCACATGGCGCAAGAGGGGGCCTCGATGTGGTAACCATCCCACCAGTGTTGAAACCTTAGCGGTGGTACCGGTTAAGCCAACAGCATTGTAAAGGCTTTGTTATAATCACTCGCCTTGGTGGTGTTTGGTTGTATCACGTGGGTAAAGTGCATAACCTCCGCAGAGTGTGAAACTATTCGGATAGCTGTGCTCATGTATTGAGCAATGCTCGGAATTACAGATTAAGGGTTAGCTTAATTAAATGGACAACTTGGTTGGGATGGCGGAATGCCATATGGAAGATGGAATTTGACTTAGGGTTGGAAACTTGGTTTACTTCAGAAATGCTGAATTTATATACTATTGTAATTTGTTTTACAGTCTTTACAATCTATTTATTATAGTTGTTCATAAATGCTGCTTATTGCAAAATAGCCATGATAGCCTATCCATTGGAATAAGCCTTGCATATAGATACATAGAATTGCATTCTGTGCACAACTTGTTGAGTGCTTTAATTACTCACCCTTGCCAAACAACAATAATCAACAGTTGAAGAATCTACACCTCTGTTGGAAGAGGAGGTCCAGGAAGACACGAGTCATTAGGGTCCGAGCCTTGTCGGTTGCCTGTGGTGAACTGATGAGCTATCTACGTTTTTTACTTTCCGCTGCATAATTATTAGTTTATATTTCCAGTCTTGCCCTGCGTGGCTTAATAATGTAAGTTGGTCATAAGATCATACATTTAGCTATATCAATAAATGAACTATTATTCTATTATCGTTGAGTATGATGTGATATGTACCAATGTTGAGCTGTGTGCACTAGCGTTGATCCTGGGACTAGTGCGGTAAACACAGTGGGTTCGAATCAGTGGATTCGGGTCCTTACAATGGGCGGTAGCACTGGGCTACCAAAATGCCCAAAAAACACACCCCTTTGTGATTTTCACATCCGGTTATATGACCGGTGCTACCGTAGTTTCGGTAGCACCGGGCTACCATGGGCGGTAGCACCGGGCTACAATGGGTGGTAGCACCGGGCTACAAAATACCCAAAAACACACCCTCTGTGATTTTCACACCGGGTTATATGACAAGTGCTACCGCAGGTCCGGTAGCACCAGGGTACCATGGACGGTAGCACCGGGCTACCAAAATGCCCAAAAAGGGCTTCTCTAGAATTTTCACACCGCCCTACTAGGCCGGTGCTACCGCTCAACTGGTAGCACCGTGCTGCCATGGGCGGTAGCACCGGGTTTCTAGAGACTTTAATATATTTTAAAATGGTTTTCAATTTTGGAACATGTATAACATAATGCATGGCTTGAATGTATGATTTGAGCCTTTAAACCCTAAATGACATCAATACAAATGTCAAGATCCCTCTTTATAGTACGACCCTAATTCTGGCAACCCGATCTTTTCTTTAGACTCCAAGATCGACAAAAAGCTAGAAAAAGGTCCTTATATTTATACCTTTTCACGTTCTTGACCTATTGATCTTCCCTTTGCACCTTTCTTGTTATTTCCATGGTCACCAAGCCTGGGATTAACCTACTTTCAATGTTCTTATGGAAAGTGTTCGTCCTTTGACCAAAGTTGTCATTAATTATCAAAACCAAAATAACATGGGTGTCTGGATGCTTTCAGTGGCTACAGATCTACACTACAGTCATGAGGGCTGCTGGGGGAAGCAAGAAGGTGATGGCCAATTACCTGCTCACCACCCTAGATGGTGCCGCGAGGTCCTGGTTGCTCAACCTCCCGCCTCAGTCAATATCCTCATGGGCGGAGTTGCGGGTCCTATTCATCGCCAACTTCCAAGGCACATATGAACGCCCGAGAACACGCAGCGACTTGCATCGGGTGATTCAAAAGCCAGGTGAGTTATGCGTGGCTTCATTCGATGCTTCAGCCACAGGCGTAACTCGATCCCTGACATCTCGGATGAGGCTGTCATAGTCGCCTTCGAAAACGATGTCAAGGATTGGGAGTTGAAAGTAAAGTTGGCTACTCGAAAGATCCGAACCCCCCAAAGAGCTCTTCGAGTTGGCAGATAAATGCGCCATATGGGCCGAGGTTCGATACCATCTCGATGACCCCAACTCTAGCGATGACAAGCCCGAGTCGTCCAAGCAGGGGGCGAAGAGGAATAAGAACCGTGGGGAAAAGCGCAAGGGTGATTCTACCGTAGCTGTGGTTGAAAGAGGCAACGCGCATAATACTGGTGATAACAAAGGTCGAGGCCATGGGGAGGCAAATACTGTCTAGTCCATCACACGGACAAACACGACTTTGACGAGTGCCAGGTGATCAGCAAGAAGCGTTAGGAGAAACTCAAGGACGCCCTAGTCGAACGTGGGGTCGAGTAGGACAAGGAGAAGCCCCAGGACGATGAGCGCGAATATCGTGGGGCTAAACACAAGCTGATGCACATTTTTGGAGGATCTGCCATGTATGAGTCCAAGAGGTAATACAAGGCAGTTGAGAGGGAGGTCAACCTGGCCACAACAGCTCTCCCCAGATTCCTCAAGTGGTCGGAAGTACCGATCACCTTTGACCAATCGGATCACCCAGCCATGGTCCCACATCTGGGTCGATACCCCATGGTGGTTGAACCCACCATCGTCAACGTTAAGGTCGCTTGAACCTTGATCGATGGAGGAAATTCTCTAAACCTCACCTTCACAAAGACACTGGAGAAGTTGGGGATCCCTCGGACGGAGATCAGGGCCAGAGCAGAGCCATTCCATGGTATAACTCCGCGATCATCTTCGATGCCCCTTGGCCTGATCGAGCATCCAGTCACGTTCATCACACAAGACAATTTTCACACTGAGAAGATCCTCTTCGACGTGGCAGATTTTGAGACTGCCTACAACATGATCCTAGGCGCCAATGCTAGCCAACTTCATGGCCATGGTCCACTACGTGTATCAGACCGTCAAGATTCCAGGGCCAAAGGGAGTCCTCACAATTAAAGGGGACCAGCGCGCTGCGGTCCGGTGTGACAGGAAGAGCTTGGAGATGGCTGAGCATCTCTTTGGGTTGGCAACTAGTGTCGACGGTGATGGAGCTAAGCACCAATGGTCCAAGGGCACGGACAAGACCTCTACGTCCAACAGTGAAACCAAAGACTCAGTCGACGACGGCAAGAAAGATAAGAAGATCGACGGAGGTGTTAAAACAGTGCCTCTGGACCCGTCAGAGCCTTCTAAAACAATCAAGGTAGGCGCTCACCGTGATCCCAAATAGGAACTCGAGCTCGTCGCCTTTCTTCGGGTAAACCGCAACGTATTTGCATGGCAACCGTCTGACATGCCTGGGGTCTTCAAGGAGGTGATCAAGCATCGACTGGCTGTGGAACCTAGCGCAAAGACTGTGGTGCAGAAGCAGTGCAGATTCGCAGAAGACTGGAAGCAATCCATACAAGGGGAGGTCGGCAAACTCCTGTAAGATCGAGGATGCCGACTAGACGGGGGTGAATAGGTGGCTATAAAAATTCTTATCACTAAATACACACTCTATTGATCTCTATGTCAAAACCTAAACAATAATCAATGCGAAAGCAATAAACTAAGGTTTTGACAAATTAAAGCCTAAATCAATTAGGCTCACTAAGTGCACTAGCTAATTATGTCTCTACTCAAGAATATAGAATCCTAAAGATAATCAAGCAATTTAATTCTAGGAATGTAAATTGCAACAATGTAAATAGAAAATGCAATCAAACACAAAAGACACACCGATGTTTTACCGTGGTGTTCGGAGACTTGCCGGTCTCCCCTAGTCCACATTGAGGCAAGCCCAAACCGCTTTGGACCGGCTCCATGAATTGAGCACCTGCCTTGATTCTACTAGTGGTAGCTCTTTTCCCCTCCGGGTAGGTGAGCTCCGACCTTCACAACTTGGCTGGGCCTTCTCACAACCTCCTTGAGAAGATCACCATGCACGACACCTCCACACGCCGTCTAGGTGTCGACAAACAACAAGAGTAATAAGTCAAGCCCTCTAGCTTGAGCTCCACCAAGTACAACACATGTACAATGGTGATCACCGAGTGCATGCACAAGGCTCTCCTCAAGTACAACACATGCACAAGAGGCTCTCAATCCTCTCCTAATTGCAACATATGCAATTAGAGATAACTCTTAGCTCAAGAACCAAATTTGGGACTGCAACACATGCATAAGAACACACAAATGCTCAACAAGGCCAACCACACCCAAATGCCAGCTCCTAAGGCTCCTTATATAGCCTCCATAAGAAAAACTAGCCGTTGAGGGGCAAAATGGGCAAAAATGCTCAAGAGACCCGGTCATACCGCCCTAGGGCCGGTATGACTGGCCTCTGGTCCAACGGCTAGAAAAAATAGCCGTTACATAGAAAATCCGATCATACCGCATCCTAGGCCAGTATGATCGCTCTACGGCCGGTATGACTGGAGGGGGTCCGGTCATACCGAGCTACATCCCCCAAAAGACCCTCCTCTGTAAAAAACACACCGGGGTGTCCCCGGTCATACCGGAGACCGGTATGATCGGACCTTCTCCGGTCATACTGGACTTGGGGCGGTATGACCGGACTAGGGGTGGTCATACCACTCCTTCAGCCACTAAAACATCCATAACTTTTTATTCCGAACTCCGATTTAGGTGATTTTTGATTCTATGCAAAGCTTATCACGAGGGCTACAATCCTCACCCATTTTCAAGATTAAAGCAACCATAGATATTTTTAAATATCACAAAAATAAAACTGTAATGTAGTCATTCAAGTCTAAAATCTGATTTTTTTCGAAATCCCACACATAGACTTGATCAAGGGTATGACTACAAGCTAGCAAGAGTCAATAAGATCAAATATTGAGCCATGTGATGATCAAATCATGATCAAAAAATTTTTGCAAAACATGCTCCAATGTCAAACACATGAACACCAATATTTTGCAAAACACATTTGCAAATATAAATCTTGCAAACAAGAGCAATCAAGATTGTATCTTTGAGCCATGTGATGATCAACACATGATCAAACCAATTTGCAAACACATTTGCAAACCCTACTAACATGCCCCTAGATAAGATTCAATTAAATCATATTTTCCAAAAACTCATTTTGCAAACACAAAGCATAAACTTATCTTAGCCATTGTGATGATCAACACATGATTAAGTCACAAGCTAAGACTCCGAGGTATGAGCTCTCTATTTGCAACACATGCAAATATCTAGCTCCATACAAACAACCACTTAAACCCACTTGCATAAGCTATCTCCCTTTTGCAACACATGCTAATCCATAGCTCTGTACAAAAACAAAATCAATATTCAATAAGATGCAAGCATGAGCTCCCTTATTTGCAACACATGCAAATACTTAGCTCATGCAAAAACCAAATAAGAGAGTGAG
This sequence comes from Otatea glauca, assembly GCA_036346275.1. Classification (NCBI taxonomy): domain Eukaryota; kingdom Viridiplantae; phylum Streptophyta; class Magnoliopsida; order Poales; family Poaceae; genus Otatea; species Otatea glauca. Next base: position 21,654,963 of record CM070719.1, on the reverse strand, counting down.
CTAGAGTGAACTGGATTGAGTTCATCAACACATGATGAAGCTCAAGCTACAAGACTCGATCCCTCTTAATAGTACGGCAACCTACACTAGCAACCCGGTCTCCCATCCAAACACTGAGACCGGTAAAAGACTAGGAACACATCCTTAGCCCTAGCTAGTTATACCTTTTCCTCTAGCACATCCACTTGGAGCTTTTTTGATTTCCATCATCTTCTCTCCAAGACGGGTGCTTTCTTCTTGCTCATCAGCACATGATGAACCTTCTCTAGCTTCACTTCACTTCGGGATTCATCCTTGAAGCTTATCAACACATGATGACTTCTCCTTCCCAATTCTTCATTTTCTTGGACTCAACCTACTTCACAACTCATAAAAGATTGTTAGTCCAACAAACACGATTGTCTCAATCATCAATTGCACTCCATAACACATAATGGATGCCCCCACAATCGATTGAGCACAACTCTAATCAATTTGATTGATTTAAAGGTGTCTTGAGTACTTTGATACAACTAATGCTTCATTATACTCAAGAACTTTCCGCTTATCCTTAACCAATGAAAAACACCATCAACACATGATGAAGTGTTCTTTGATTGATTGAAAGACAACCGAACTCAATTTAAATTTCATTTAAATTGACATGAGTATATATTAACTACACAAGTTTGATATACTCATTTTGATGGAAAGTAATGATCCAAATATTTTGAGTGATGGAAAGGAAATCAATACTTTTGAGGCCATCCACTATAGAATAAACTCCATTAAATATGTGCATATAAATAATTGAACTTTGGAATCAATATGCACATAATCAATCTTGGAGAGCATTTAAGTTTATCCTATATTAACATGAGTATACTACAACTACACAAGTTAAATATACTCAAGAGATTGTTTCAAAGTAATGATCCTTGATATACAAAGATGAATTAGATCAATACTATTAAAACATCAAGGTAAAGTATGAACTCCCCCTAAATGTGTGCATTCATGTACATATGGAATTGAAAACATTATGCACATCTTAAGATTGAGACTACGGTGAAGTTCATCCTTTATCTTGAATCCAAGGAATGCATCTAGAAATAATAAAGTGCATTCGATACATACCTTTTGGATTTCTATTTTTCTTTTTCATGAGACTATTCAAAAATATACTCAATAAACACGTTAGTCTCACATTTAGATTTATTAATAAAATCATAACATATTTGATATCAAAGAATGCAACAATATATATACTATGTGTTATTGAATGCATACCTTTGATAATTTCATCATTTCATCCAAAAGAAACTAATAAGAGTTAAGCTCAACAAAAGAGTTAGTCTCATAAAAGGATTGTCATTAATTAACAAATGGGACTAATCAATATTATGATTATCAAAAGAGTTAGTCTCAATATTAGATTTGTCATTAACACCAAAACCAAACTAATGGAGCTTGAACTTTCAACTCCTAAAGGCTGGCTTCATCCGAGAGGTTCGTCATTCGACGTGGCTGGCGAACCCAGTCCTCGTCAAGAAACCCAATGGCAAGTGGAGGATGTGCGTCGACTACATCAATCTCAACAAGGCTTGTCCTAAAGATCCTTTCCCTCTCCTCCGCATCGACCAGATAGTGGATTCTACTATGGGCTGTCATTTGCTAAGTTTTCTAGATGCCTGCTCGGGGTATCAGCAAATTAGCATGTCTGCGAAGGATGAAGAAAAAGCTACTTTCACTACTCCCTTTGGTGTATTCTGTTATGTTAAAATGCCTTTCGGTTTAAAGTGTGCCAGAGCTATGTATCAACGCTGTATTCAAAACTACTTGAAGTACCAAATCGGGTGCAATGTGGAAGTGTACGTTGATGATTTCGTAGTCAAGATGAAAACCGAGAACACCTTAATCAGCGGCCTCGAGGAAACATTCGACAACCTCAGGAAGTATCGGATGATGCTTAACCCCAAGAAGTGCACGTTCGGCGTTCCGTCCGGCAAGCTTCTCAGTTTCCTGGTGTTCAGTCGAGGCATCGAGGCAAACACGCACAAAATCGAGGCCATCTACCAGATGCGCTCTCCGCAGACGCTGAGGGAAGTGCATACACTACTACAGAAAGGTTTATATTAGACTCCTCTACACAGACGGTTTCAAAAAACCGTCTATTATGACAAACATCACAGACGGTTCTCTAGCGTAACCATTAGTGATTTAATCATAGACGGTTCTCTTTATGAACCGTTAGTCATATCACAGATGGTTCTAGTTAAAACTCGTCTGTGATCATATTATCACAGACGGTTCTAACTAGGAACCGTCTGTGATATGACCTGAGACCCCTATATAACCATACCGATAGAGGTTTGTAGCGCCAGTTCCATGCATTTTGTCTCCTGCAAACCCTAGCCCCACGGCAATCCTCCTTCTCGACGACCTCCTCCCCGACGACTTTCGCGAGCACCTACTTCTCCCCATTGGCTACCTCCTCCGCGAGCACCTTCCCCATCGGCTACCTCCTCCTCCCCGGCCGTCGGCTACCCTCGTCGGCGAGCACCTCCTTCTCCTCCCCGTCGGCTACCTCCTCGTCCGCGAGCACCTCCTCCTCCCCGTCGGCTACCTCCTCGTCCGCGAGCACCTCCTCCTCATCTTCGTCGGTGAGTTGTGTATGAAACCGATATGCTTTACTAGGTTATTGTGTTTGTGAATGATATTTGTGAATGATGTTTGTGAAGATGTTTGTGAATAATCTTTGTGAATGATGTTTGTGAATGATATTTGTGAATGATGTTTAGAAAGAATGAGGCTGTAACTAAAGAATTGTGGCTCAAATGCTTGACTAGGGAAACCGATATGCTTGACTAGGGAAACCATTTTGAGTTCGTGAATTAATGATGTTTATGAATAATGTTTAGAAGGAATGAGGCTGTATATAGGATTCATGATGGTTGAACAAAACAAGATATAGGATTCATGAGAGGTCAAACATAAAATTCTTAGCAAGCTGCATACATATAGCTTAGCAAGCTTTAATGCCTCATTAGGTCACTGTAACGCAATTCCATTTTTCTATATCAATATGTTAGGATCTTTATTTCTTTGTATGGATTAGTTTGCTAGCTAGACCTGAGTTATATATATAAGAACATAAAATTCATATAATCTAAAATTCAACATTAAACTTGTTATATCACACAAGGATGGATGTTTTAGAGCTACTATGTGTTGAATGTTCAATGCCTCTTTTGTGCCTATACTAGGTGATAATGTTTAAAACTTATGTACATGTCATCCTATCTCTATCTTGTATCCTCATACTGAAGTGAACACCTAATTCATTATAATATATTTATGGTAAAGACATGGAAAAGCTGTTAGAAACTAAACAAAAACTCGAAGTGGAGATCGAACAACCTAAGGGGAAATCTGAGATAACAGAAAAGATTTGTGAGATCAAACAAGAACTGAAAGACATAGATGATCGCTTGCAAGATATCAAATCCCTTAACATGGCACTCATCAGTAAGGACCGCAGAGCGAATGCAAAGCTGGAAGAAGCTAAAGCTATGTTTATAGAGGTAATATGAAGGTTTCTAGTACTGAATTCAATGTGGTTACTGCCCTTCTCACAACAACATAATCGCTTTTAATTTGTAGGGATTGAGAGATATGACTGAAGATCAATCGGTTATTGGTGTCAAACAAATCGGCACTGTACTGGAGTTATGGAACTTCAGAGAGAACCGAGAAGCCTCTATTGCGGAAGCTATGGCACATATGATGGAAGACATGAAAAAACTATAAGGTTTTCTTGTTTAAAATTACGAAATAATTTGGTTTCTAGCTGAACACTTATTTATATTTGTGGTATATATCATATTTTGTTAATGTATTGTTACCTAAACTATGAAATATTTTGTTATCATATTTGTGGTAAGGTCTTCTGGCCTTAACCTATGAAATAATGTTTTCCCCTAACTCTCTTGGCAGATCTTCCATGATTAGTAGTATCTGATGTTCGAAATTTTATTCTCCTTAGATATTTATGCAATGACATTTACAAGACACAACCAATTATAGATTTTGCAATTCAATATCAAAACATCCTAGATGCATTGAGGCAATAGCTTGTCTGATGAGAAAAATCTATGTGGTACTCTAGATGCAATTGCTTGTGAAGCAATTGCATCTAGAGTACCACAGAGATTTTTATGACCCTATTTTTCTCATCAGACGAGCTGTTGCCTTAATGCATCTAGGATGTTTTGATATTGAATTGCAAAATCTATAATTGGTTGTGTCTTGTAAATGTCATTGCATAAATATCTAAGGTGAATAAAATTTCGAACATCAGATACTAATCATGGAAGTTCTGCCAAGAGAGTTAGAAGGAAAAAACTATAACACAGACGGTTCTATTTAAAAACCATCTGTGATTATCATATCACAAACGGTTCTAATTAAAAACCGTCTGTGATTACTTATCATTAGAGACGGTTCTTTCTTAGAACCGTCTAAGACAAAATATTATCACAGACGGTTCGTAAATAGACCCGTCTCTGATATTAGTTTTACTGATGGTTCGGAAACCGTCTGTGATGTGTCTTCTCATCACTGACACATTTTTGCAGACGGTTCACAAAACCGTCAGTGATGAGGTTTCCGAACCGTCTGTGATGAGCTTTTCTGTAGTAGTGATAAGCTCACAGGCTACATCGCTAGCCTTAGTAGATTTGTCTCTCAGATGGGTGTGCGAGGATTACCTTTCTTCATGTTGCTCAAGAAGCAGGACACCTTCGAGTGGAACTAGTAGGCAGAAGAAGCTTTTCAAGGTCTGAAAAGGTACTTATCATCTCCGTCAATTTTAACCTTACCTAACGAAACAGAGGAGCTCTTTTTGTACATTGCAGCTACCCCTCAAGTAGTAAGCACAGCCCTAGTGGTTGAACGAGATTGCCCTGATAAAAGGACTAAAATCCAGAAGCTGGTGTATTACGTGAGCGAGGACTTGCACGATGCCAAGCTGCGGTACCCTCAGGTGCAGAAGATGTTGTACGCCATTTTGATGACTTCTCGAAAGTTGCGACACTACTTCCAGGAGCACAAGATTAAGGTCATGACAACGTATCCGCTCAAGGAGGTAATACGCAACCGAGAGGCGACGGGGCGAATTGCATAGTGGGCGGTTGAACTCAACGAATTCAAGATTGACTTTGTGCCATGAACCAGCATCAAATCGAGAGTCTTGGTGGACTTCATCGTGGAATGGATGCACATCGAGGAAAACAAGCACAAGGCGATCGATGACCACAAGACAATGTTCTTCGATGGGTCGCTCACGCTTCAGGGCTCGGGGGCTAACATCGTGCTCAAATCTCTGACAGGTGAGGAGCTAAAATATGTTATCCAACTTGATTTTCAAGCTTCAAATAATTTTGCAGAATAAGAGGGACTAGTCAACGGTCTCCACATGGCTGCATAACTTGGCATCAGATGATTACTCGTGAAAGGGGACTCACAGCTAGTCGTGAACCAAGTGCAAAAGGAGTACCAGTGCTCGTACAACAACATGGCGGCATATCTGAGCGAAGTTCACAAGCTAGAGCACAAGTTCGAAGGGCTCGAGGTAAGGCATATCAGTCTATGTGACAATTTCACCATCGACGAACTTGCCAGGCTCGCTTCGTCCCATTCGCCCATGCTTGCATGAGTCTTCATCGAGAAACTTTTTAGACCATCCATGTCCCCCAGATGGTAGGTAGGTGCTACCCAAGTCGACCAGCAGCCTGGTCGAGTTAGCGAGGTAGAACCTGTAGACACAGAAGCTACACTACTCGAACGCGAGCCCACTTGGATGACTCTATTCCGAGCCTATCTCGAAGGTCGAGAGATCCCTGACAATGATGCAACAGCCGAGAAAATTGCACGTAAGTTCAAGCTATACACATTGGTAGACGGCAAACTCTACCGAGAGGGTAGTAACAGAATCTTGATGAAATGCATCACTCAAGAGAAGGGCAATAAAATATTGCTCGATGTCCATGCAGGCATCTGCGGCAACCATGCATCTTATCGTACCCTGGTCGGGAAAGTTTTTCGACAAGGGTTCTATTGGTCGACTGCCCTCCAAGATGCTGACGAGCTGGTGAAAAAGTGCGAGAGCTGCCAATTCTACAGCAAGCAAACCACCCGATCACCCCAAGCACTGCAAACAATTCCTCTTTCTTGGCCCTTCTCTGTCTGGGCTTGGATATCTTGGGACTATTCCCAAGAGCCCAAGGAGGTTACAAGTTTATGTCGTGGCTATCGACACGTTCACTAAGTGGATCGAGGCTGAACCCGTCAAGAACATCACATCAAAAGCAACTAAGAAATTCATGGGGAGCATTGTTACTCGATTTGGCATCCATAATCGAGTAATCACAGACAATGGTAGCCAGTTCAAAAGCAATGCTTTCATAGTCTTTTGCGAAGAATTGCGTATCAAACTCTGTTTTGCCTCCATGGCTCATCCTTAAAGTAACTGTCAGGTCGATCGAGCCAATGGCTTAATCTTGTAGGGGATCAAGACCTGTGTGTTCTATAGGCTCAAGGCTTACTCGACCCTGTGGGCAAAGGAACTCCACTCGGTGCTATGGGCTGTTCGTACTTCGACTAGTAGAGCCACTGGTGAAACACCATTTTCTTGGTCTACAGGAGCAGAAGCCGTGCTCCCGACTGAGTTAACGTTCAAGTCACCTCGAGTGGATAACTATTTGGAAGAGGAACAAGAGCAAGCATGAGCAGATGAAGTAAATCTACTCGAAGAGCTCAGAGATCAAGCATCCATTCGAGCGGCTAAGTATCAGCAAGCCTTACACAGATATCATGGCCAAAAAATCCAGGACAGAGTTCTCGCCGTCGAAGACTGAGTACTACGAAAGGTGCAGAAGCAAGATAATCGCAATAAGCTATCGCCTAAGTGGGAAAGTCCCTATGTGGTGGTCGAAGTGACTTGACCAGGATCTGTATGGCTATCGATATCGGAAGGGGTGATACATGGAAACTCATGGAATATCGACCAAATGAGAAAGTTTCATACATGAATAATGAAGACATTGCATTGCAACTAAGATCCAGGTAAGTATGATTTCATTAAAATTTTACTAACAAAAGTCTATCCTATTACATCTTAAGATAGGTACACCACTACTACTTATCCTCGGAGGCATCACGCCACCCCCCTCCATCCACGAGGACCGAAAAGGATGGTCCCTAGGATGTGCTTGTGCCCTCTGTACGGCGAGAAGAGGATGCGAAGACTAGCTGCTCACCACACAGACTAGTTGATGGGAAAGGAGAGCCCTTTACCGTCGGAGGCCTCCCAGTGCCAAGATGGCTTGGAGGCGAGCAAGCGCCGGACCGATGAAGCTGTCTTGAGCTTCACCTCTTCCTCTGACGCCGGTGGCCTCACTTTCTTCTCCTCGTGTGTCGGTGGTGGCATCTGCTCTCGCGAAGGGAGCAAAGGTGGCATCGTCTTCTTCGATGATGACCCTCAGCTTGCTGGTGACTTCGTCCTCCTCCTCCCGCCAAACCTTCTTCTCAATAGTCCCCCAATTGATCTCGTCCTCCTTATCGGAAGAGATGATGATCCTCCCCGGAGAAACTATTGCAGATGAGTAGGGGGAGGGGTTTCGCCAGGGATGATCACAGAGGAAGGTGATGGTGGAGGAGAAGCCATGGATGCGGTGGAAGAACTAAGAGAACGCGAGCAGAGGACAAGAGAAAAGATGAGATGTGACAGGCGACTACAAGTCCCATCTATTTATAGCTCAGGGAACAAGTCGCACTGTAATCTCAATCCGTCTAGATTCGCGTGAGTCGCACTTCCACACAAATGCGCAAACTGAAGAGACACAACTTTATGGTGCACCGTGTGGACGCTGAAAGACGCAAAAAAATAGTAACAGAGTTCAATCGCTGCAACGAAGTTATGTTGTTCATCTACTTCATCTGTTTGGATTCTACTTCGATCAATATACTCGGGGGCTCATGCTTCTGTGTGTAAGGGTTGCAATGGATGCTTATGCTCTACCTTTTCCTCAGTATAGCCATCGAGTGGAGGGGCGGGGGATACGTCATACATTTTATTGACGCATATGCTCTACTGTCTGCTTGATGCATTCATCGAGTAGACGGTCGGGGGCTACTTCGCTCGATTTTTTTCTTTATCGGGGTCCACTCTCGGGTCGATGTATCTATCGAATAAGAGGTTCAAAGTCGCAACATGTATCGGTGATGCTAACTCCTCACTTTTTTGGCTCGATCTAGCTATCGTGTAAAGATTCGGGGGCTACATCAAGATATTGTGCTTGCGTCACTCTACTCCCTACCCAATGACACATCATCGAGTAAGGAGTCGGCGGCTACAGGTAACCTTGTACCTTATTTGCTATCTGTTTTCCGGTCAGTACAGTTATTGAGCAGGGCATAGTAGGTACAATTTTCTCTTTTTGCTCTTCATGATCGATTGTCTTCTTTGAGGTGGCACAAAGACGAAAGTAATTAGTTCACAAGGCCGATGATAGAAGGGCTGGGCCTAATTAATTGTTCAGGTATAGAGATGAATGAGAGGATGGAGATAGCGCATTGAATGGTTTGAGGAAGTAGTTAAACAATGAGAAAATTTTGCACAAATAATGCAGGATGAAAGTTCGATATGTTCCTAAAAATATGCTAATTTTAAAGGTAGGAATTTTTATGGTGACATGTGATTTTTTTTGCAAGCATTTGCTCGATTGCGCACTTAGCATGTCAGTAAACAAAACTAAAGTGTGGCCATACCTGAATCTTGCAATGAGTAATTCTATCCTGTGCACATATGAGTATCAGATTGTCAGACATCTAAAGCTCAGCAGCCGGTGGGAGACGAGACCTCTAGTCGGTTCTACATGCGTTGCTCGGCAAGTTTTTGTTCGCTACATAGTCTAAGTCACATGATCGATGAAGGCTTGAAAAGTTGTGCAATGTTCTACTCAGCGTATATAGCATTTATGTTATGTATGGCCTCTCCGAGTATACGCTCGGGGCTAAGTCTTTTAATGAAACTTTTTTCTAGCATTGTGTGTAGATATAAATAGCCATGCGTTCAGCCACGAAGCCGCTTACTGAGGGACTATGAGTGATAAAATCGGATTTGCATCTACTTGTGCTACTCTCTTTCATCGACAAGGAAATAGTAGACAAAGCACGATAGACAAGCAGATTAATTGGTACTGTCATTAAAGACCACAGTAACAAGAAAATTGTTGATCTTTACATCGGCATTGTTAGGCCAAGGGCCTCAGTTGGCGTCATCATCACCAAGTGATAGCTCCAATCCATCCACGAACCTCTCGGCAAGGCCTGCGAAGGACTTGATGTGGTCGACAGTTTCACTCGCCTCACACGTGAATCCTTCGTCCAGTCCTGAGAAGTCCAGTTCCAAATGATGGCTCTTCACCATGCCAAGCATGTACGAGGTCGCAAGACGAGCGAGGTGGTCATGTGCTCGAGTGTCTTCAACTACAGAGTGGCAAGTGCTACGTCTGCTGCAACCTTTTCGAACTCAACTACTTTCTTTCCCACCTCTGTCTTGTCCTGACTGGCCTTGGCCTCGACCAGCGTAGCTTCTGTAGTGTTTTTCTCAGCCGTTAGCTCCTCTTCCCGCTTTACAGCCTCAGCTTGAGTGGTTTTCAATTTGGTCCTAAGTGCCTCCAGCTCAGCGTTCTTCATCTTGAGTATTTGATCGTGGGGAGCCATGAGCCGCTCAGTCTCTTGGTGGGCTTGATCGTAGAAGGCTTTGGCCTCAAGCAAGGTGATGGCCGCATGCTGCGATATGAAGCTAGAAGTGTCAAAAACAGAGCGAGGGGAATAGTGGAAGGCAGAACAGGGGGTTTCATGTCACATACCTCAATTTGAGGTTTCAGAACAAACCAGAACACCCGATGCACTAGAGAAGTTGAAGGATCTTGTACGGTCACCATTGCAAATCTGTCGGTATGCTCAGCAGGATCCTCCTGATGGGGAGCTACAGCAATGCCAGTCGTGTCAAAGGATGATGATGCCGCCGTGGTTGCTTTGTCCATAGTACCGCTAGGCACACCCTTCCTGCAAAAAAGGGGGCTATTTGCCTAAACACCTATGACGAACCAAAAGAAAAAGTTCATGAGGAGAAAGGGAGGATAACTCACCTCACCAGTCAAATTTTCGCCTGCACATTCGTTAGGACCGGCTTGACTTCGACGGTTGTTTTCTCAATTGGTGTGGCCGATGGAGGACACGACACTGGCAGGTCTATGGCTGATGGGGTAATTTGCAAAGCAAGCAGTTACTGTGAGCGGAAGTTCGCTAATATAGGACACATTGCTCGATAGCAATGATATCTGTTCGACTGGTCTGGTCAGTGGAGAACCCTCTTGAGGAGACGTCTGCGGAGGAGTCATCGACCTCTGCACATCGACCCCCCCAAGCGGCTCGCTGATCATCTAGCATTTGTTGAATTATATTAGGAGCGATCTCATAGCATCCCAGCAAGCGATTGAAGGATACCTGGTCAGACGGACATGCTGCCGAGTTTCGAGGCCATTTGATAGGTCGAAGGAGTAATGGAGACACCGACCTCCTCACTCGAGGAGATTCGGCCGTCTTTTGCTCTAGAACCGTGTGGCCTCCGTTTGGGTCTATGACGGGCGCTGGATCATCCAAAGAAGGTTCAAAGTTGGTGGGGACATCGTCATCTAGGCCAATGACTCCCTCGATTGGCTCACTGATTTCATTGAACTTGGCCTCCTGAGGAGATGTTAAGTCAAAGTAGAAAATAGATGCACGGGCGATGCGAAGATGTCTCTAACAGAACACTCACCTTTGGCCGGGGATTGGCAAGCGAGTAAGCATCGATGCCGCAAGCGCCAGGTTCTGAGCCTTGGAACATTTTGCTGAGCCTAGAGGAGATGTTCGAGTCCGGTAGATTTGGCAAAAGGCAAGTCAGTTCGCTATTCATCGACTAAAGTAAGGAAAACAAAAGTATTACAAATGCTTACTTTCAGGATTATCCCTGGTAGCATCATCGACTCCGGAGTAGTCCCAAGTGAAGTGATCTCTGCATTTCAGCGGACTCGACCAGTGCATGAGGAAGTCCTTAGCGACGTGCCACCCGGTCAACCCAATTTTCCTTAGCTTCTCGTTCTTCCGAACATAATAAGAAGTTCGAATAGTCGTGGGAGGGACCCTAGTCCAGTGGTCAATCGGATGAAGAAAGAGTGGTCGATAAGCTATGGAGTAATTCACGGTGTCCAGAGAGGTGATGTAAAACCACAGTTTCTTCCAGTCTGACTGCCAGGAGGAGGTAACAGGGACAAAAATATAAGAATTTGACATGCCGCTGCGGAGGTGAAAACCAACACCCCCAATAGCTGCATTCTTCATCGCCCTCTTCGGATTATAGAAGTGGCGGAACAGGTTGAGACTTGGACTGTTGCCCAGAAAAACCTCACAAAGGTGGACGAACACGCTGAGCATTGTGATAGAATTGGGGCTCAGGTGGAAAAGCTGAATCTGGTAGAGCTCAAGACCCGAGAGAAAAAATAGAAAAGGGGAAGCTTAGCCCGCAACACAAAAAGGCACCAAAAATGACTGTTTCATCCTTATTCTTGGGGGTGGGGTACGATTCACCTTGTGACGGTCTCCAATGCAAGAACTCCTGTGAAGGAACGAAGCCGTCCTCTAAATCAGCAAGACACTTCTCCGTCAAGATAGACTTTTGCCACACCTTTTCGAGGGCTTCGCCCTCAAAGGCCACCTCAGTCGTCTCAAGTTTCTTCTGCAGTGGTGTAGTAACCCTGGCGGTAGTTGAGGGTTTGGATGTCATTGAGGAGAATGTGGAACAATTTCTTTGAAGGTATCGACGCTAGGGCTTTAGGAGTGCGACGTTGGCTTCGAGAGTAAGGATGGAGGCGAAAAGGAGGGGAATGGCTACAGTTCTAGGTCTGGGAATTTATAGGCTAAAATCCTCTCTCCAGGCGAACGGCATCTCGATCGAGGCAAAAGGCAGAATGATGGCGCTGCACCCATCTTAGCACTGCAAACGAGAGCAATAAATGCTCAACTGCCCAACATTTAGATTTTTAAAATTTCTAACTCTGATCATAGTCAAGTCGATAAGTCGACATCGAGTAACTTGCGGTTACCCTAAGGACTTGATACGGGCTGATGGTAGGGCACTCGACCCAGCACATCCCTACTCGATACTTAGTGATTCCCAATCTACTCGAATCGTTTGACTAAAAGCAGGCAAGGCATTACTCGACCAAGCAAGGCTTTGGCAGTAATCAACCAAGCGCTTAAGCTGACCCTTCGCTAAACAGAGTTCGGGGGCTACTGTCGAATATCTAAACATGGGGTATGTGTCCACAATGGATACATGGAGGATATGTACTAACGACATGCAGAAATTCTGGATATCATGGGTCCGATTATGAGGGATATGATATACACGGGAAAGATAACTCCATATCGGGGGAAGGACTAGATCTCTTTCCCCTTACGAGGAAACCAACTCAAATATGCCTAGTATAGATGAAAGTTTGGATATGCCAAGAAGATTAAGCAATGATAGACTCCTCATCGGCTACGATCTGGTACCCCAAACCGACTACGATTTGACCGGAAGCAGGATCACCATGACTATATAAAGCCTGAGGTATGGACCCTCAGGGGGGAACGAAAAGGAGGAGCAATTCTCAGAAGATTAGCCATTTAGAGCTTTTAAGCAAGTAGTCCCTTTTGCGCATAGAGATTAGGAGCCGACGAAGCCTGTTTCGTCATCCTCTAGCCATAGCATAGCCTTAGCTCAGGTGCAATCCACATTGTAACTAGGGCTAGACACATTGCTTCGTACTTTGTTCATCGACTCCATACATCATCCATACAGGAGTAGGGTATTGCTCCCCTAGGGGGCCCGAACCTGTCTAAATCGCGTCAATCTGATTTTGTGCTTGACTTTGCTAACCCGAAGGTACCCGAATGTATAAATTCATTATCGATTTTCTAACCTTCAACAGTTTCAAATTGTACATGGCATCAAGTGTTTTTTTCTCAGTTTTGGGTTGGAATTTTTATAAATATTCAATTTCTAATTTTATTTACTCATTATTCCAAATTTTAGTTATTTATTATTTATTTTGGAATTTATTTATAAATCAAATTGCTATTTATTTTATTTAGAATTTTACGTAATCTCGATTGTGCTTGTTATGAACTCATTCTTTTAAGTTATTAATTTTTATTTAATAATTACTTAAATATTTTACTTATTAATTCATATGGAAATCAAATTTGTATTTGTATTTTTTTTAATTTTATTATGAATTTATATTAATTTGGAGTGTACTTGACATGGACTCATTCTTTTAAGTTGCTATTTAATAATTATTCCAAAATTTAGTAATTTAGGGATTTTATTTTGAATTTGTATGTAAAATAAATTGCTAGTTTTCCTTTATTTCTATTCCAAATTTCAATTAATTTGGATTGTACTTGACATGTGATCTTTCTTTTAACTTCTAATTTTTCTTTATTTTTTATTCTGAATTTCAATTAATTTTGTTGTACTCATTATAAGATATCCCTGATTTAACGGCGTTTAGACTTAACCTGGTGTAATGCTGCATTGGGTTCATGGCAATGTGAAGGGCAGAAGTGTTGTAAGAAAAGAGTGAAACACTATCTTTATCTAACCCAAAGTCCCGTAAGGTTGACCAAACCCAAAGCACCTGACTACAGCAACTAGAGGCTACAACATACTCGGCCTCAGCGATGGAATGTGCAACTCTAGACTGTTTCCTAGATGATCAAGAAACAAGCGAAGTACCAATAAATTGGCTAGTGTCAAAAGTGCTCTTCCCATCTATCCTACAACGAGCAAAGTCTGCATTTGAAAAGGCTCTAAGAGGCAAACAAGAAGAGGAATAATACCAAATACCATAATCAATGGTAACTCGAATGTACCTGAAGATGCAGACAACAAGAGGAAGAGTACTGTCAGGACCCGAATATGCAAATCCGAACCCTCTGTGTATACCGCACTAGTCCAGGATTACGCTAGTGCACACAGGCTCGAACATAGATGAATATCACAATCATACACAGCGGATACATAATAAAAGACTTCATATATTAATTATAAACCTGTTTACTGACCTTATGATCAACTTACATGATTATGCCATGCAGGGCTAAACTAAGATTAACAAACTAAACTACAACGGAATTGAAAATGTAAATGACCCTTCGGTATACCACATGCAACCGACAAGGCTCGCACCCTAAACATTCGTCTCTTCCTGGTACTCCTCCAATGCTAGTGTAGACTCCTCAACTAGTGGTTTGTTGTTGGCAAGGATGAGTACTTAAAGCACTCAATAAGTTATGCATATAATGCAATTCTATCATAACTATATACAAGGCTTATTCTAATGGAATGGCTAACATGGTTATTTTGCAGTAGAGTAGCATTTATAAATGAATACAATAAGTAGATAGAAAAGACAGCAAAAAAATAACAGTAATAAGTAACTTGTAGGTATTTCTCAAGTAAACATGGCATCCAACCCTAAGTCAAATTCCAAACTTTCTAATGGCATGCTGCCTTCCCATCCAAGTTTTCAGTTTATAAAATCTAACCCTTGAGTGTAATTCCCGAGCATTGCTCAATACCACGAGTACAACTATCCGAATAGATTTTACACTCTGTAGAGGTTATGCGCTTTACCCATACGACATGATTATCTCTTTTTGACTGGCCATTAACACACTTCCTTTGGTGTGCCGGTAGAGAAATCATGGCAAAGCCTTTATAAAGCTCTCTCTTATCCCAGTACTACCCGCTAAGGTTTCAACACTGAAGGGTTACACCACCACAATAGGGCCCCTCTTTTGCGCCATGTGAGTTGATCTGTACACCCGGGACTCACACCACCACTAGTAGTACCAAAGCTAAGACATTGCAATTTAATTAGCTAGGTCCATTCCATTCTAGACATGTGGTTTGCATGTTTAACTCAGGTTAAATGCTTGCAAGGTTAAGTCCTTAAGATGACCAAGGCAAGACTTCGACAAACCCTCTACCCTTTTGGCCCACCCTAGCACAGTGCCCATTGCCACTTGCCCGAGTCTAAATGATTGCCACCCCAGTTGATTACCAAGCACCACATGTAATCAACAAGTCGAAATCGTTGCGTGACCTCCCCGTCACTACAACTCAAAATCATTGTGTGGCAACACCTGACATACCAATTCCATAAACATATTCCATACTCCATTAGTCAAGATTAAGTTGTTATTCCAAAGTCATGAGGTATATGTGGCATGGCTAAACATATTAAACACAGTCTAATTAAACAACCCATGTTGATTTCTAATATTAACCAACTAATAATGAACAACCCTAGGGTGAGGGTAGATTAACTTGATCCCAAACTATTTGAAAGCAATTGTACACATAAAATAACATGCAATAATTTGAATCAATATAGCAATTTTGCAAAACTGGATTCAATCTGATCAAAGAACAACTTGCCTTGAAAAGTTCTTGCTCTTGCTCTGGACCTTGATCTTGAGTCAATGATTCCTCCTCGGATGCTCCGAGCACTTCAACGTCTACGCGTAATGATAGAAAACATCAAATAAATACCAAAACATAGAGAAAACAAACTCCAAAAATCAAATACAATACACCATTAAATAGATCTAAGTTTTACAAATTTTTAGAAATTTGAATCGCCTCAATCGGACTCGTATGAGGGAGAACGAGCGCTCGAAAAATTTGATTAAATAAGAAAATAGAAAATCATTAATTATCTCGAATTATTTTTGTACTAAAAACTCTAATTATTACGTCATCACTGACATCAGCCCTGGTCTTGAACACTCACGGACCGACATGTGACATGGCGCATGGACTGAGTCCACGACCGGTCCTTGGTCCACGATAAACCCGGCCTAAAAGGGCTTGACCAATTGACGTGTGGGACCCGTGATGCTGACTCGGCTCAACAGTGCACACGACACGCCAGCAACCACATCAGCTTAAGCATCTGACGTGGCATGACGTGGCGACGATGGGGACTCCACATGCTGGCACAGAGGTGATGCCACGTAAGCCGACGGCGCGTAGAGCCCTAGGGTCGCCAACAACGGGCAGAAAGGACACCAACATGTAGATCCCTTCATTGCCTTCCTGATGACACGATCTGTTTCTCAGTTGAACCACTGAGGTGATGGCGGCGACGATTGGAAACCTTGGTAGCTAGGGTTCTTGCGGGTGATGATGTTCCGATGACTCCTCGGTCGAGCTAACGTGTGCACTAGAAGCAGCTGATGACGGTGGTCCCGATGGTTTAGACGATGACCCGAATTGAACCTTCTTGGTGGCAAATCGACAGAATCTTTGCTGCAGCGGTGCATGAGCTAAACCTCAAATTGCGGTGAAACGGCAGCAGATCACGGCTGACTAGCTTAGGGCTTTAGTTGTTTGATGCCTTGTGCAGCTGATGCTTACTTTAAATAGCAGAAGATGTTCGAGACAACAACGATACGGCCACATAGTCCATAGCTGATGCTACAGTACTGTAACACCCTGAAATTTACCCTAATTTCAATTTTGTAGAATTTTTTATTTTTGAAGATTTTTTGGGAATTTATTAAAATTTATTTGGATTTATTCAAACATGGCCTTTCTTGAAATCAATTAAATAATGGAAAAGTTTATGTAAAGTTTTATTGAAAATATTTTATTTGAGTTCCAAATGTCTCAAAGTATTTTCTAGAATTTTTCTGGATTTTTCCGGGTATTGTTGCTATTTATTTTGGCTTTCTTTAATTACCGGAATTATTTTAAATGAAAAAGGATTTAAAAACAGAAAATGAATAGTATTGGGTCAGCCCAGCACTGTGCTCAGCTGTAACACCCCAATTTTTGCTTTAAGTGTTATTTTGTTGTCATTTAGGCAATTTGAGATTTATTGGTATTTTTCTGGATTTATTGGAATTTATTTTGAGAATTAAGTAATTAGCCTCTTTAAGAAAACCAATTAAACATCTGCATAGTCAAAATAAAGTTTTGCCAAAAATATTTTATCTGAACTCAAATTGTCTCAAAGTATTTATGAGAATTTTCTTAGATTTTTCTTGATATTTTAATTACCTTAAATAAATTAATCTAATTTTGGGAATTATTTTAAATCAAAAAGCTTTTGGAAAATCGGTGGTGAAAGATCGGGCCAAGCCCAAGATCGTGGTGCGCGTGGCCCAGCAAAGGCGTCTGCTCAACCCGCTTCGCCGACGCCTTCGCGCTTAGTCGTTGGATCCAGATTGGACGGCCTTCTTCATCGCAGTAACCCTAGTCTTTGTCACCGTTAGATCGAGATCGCGCGTTGAGATCGTGGCGTTATTTTGGAAAGATCCGATCGCATCCGCTGATTTTGGAAAGGGCGGATCGATCGTGATCGACCGTGATCTAATCGTGGCCGCCGCTGCGGATCGGACGGCCATGGTCGCCACCTCCGATTCGGTTTCGAATCCGCCACGACTTGCCGTCGCCGCCGCGTTATATAGGGTTGCCTTTTCTGGGCGCATGTCGAGGCTATTTAAAGCGCGGACCGCACCCTGAGGATCGCCATCCTAGTGCGCATATGCTAGCCTAGCCTCTTCGCCGAAGTCGCTGCCGTTTAGCCCCCGAGAGCTCTCCGTAGTTCTTTGTAGCGCCGCCGCTCGTTTTCTTGCCGTTTCGCCATCGTCAAGCCTCCATCCGCCGCGTGGAATCCAGTTTCGGGTTCACCGCATCGAGCCGCGCCGGAGCTGCCACCTCTTCGTCGCCAGAAGGAGCTAGTTCACCGTTGGAACAGTCGTAGTCTTCGTCTCTGGGAACTCAGCGCCGCCGCGACATCGTCGTGCTTCGGAGCTTGGCGCAACAGTCAGATCTCCACCGAACCGTCCAGATTGCGCCACGTCTGCATCATCAGCAGTGTGCTTCTCGGGTAAAGCTCTGGCCGTTAGATTTAATCGGCCGTTCGGGATTGACACGCGTGTGCGTAGTGCGTTGGCCGTTGGATCGTCTCGTAGATGTGCGACGCGTGTCGGTGCGGGTACCGAAGCATCATGCGCTGGGTGCACCGTGGACAGGCGTGTGTCGTGGACATGGTCCATAGACCGAGCGAGGTGCACAATTTGATTGGCCCATGTATCGCGATGACGTCATGCTGATATCAGCTTGTCCACAGCACAGTATCTTGAGTCCACGGTGGACCAGCGTCTTTTCGTGGACTAAGTCCGTGCGCCGAAGCCATGTGTCTATCTCTGATTGGTCCACGTGTCGCTTGCGCATTAATCGGTAATTTCCAGTAGAAAAATAATTCGGGAAAATCGGTTTTTCTAATTTCTGTATTTTCAGTATTTATTCAAACTTCAAAAGGCCATATGTTTTGAAGTTTAACTCGGATTTAACTTATTCAAATTTCTAAAAATTTGTAAAATCAAGATATATTTATTGGTGAATTTTATTTTATTTTTGGAGTTCGGTTGCTCTCTGTTTTGGTGTTTATTTGCTATTTTGGCATCGTTTCGCGTAGACGTTGAACTGCTTGGTGATCCGGAGGAAGATTCATCGCTTTAAGACCCAAGCTCAGAGCAAGACCAGCACCTACTCCAAGGCAAGTTGAGCTTTGATCATGTTGCACCCAATTTCACCAAATTGCTATTTTGTCTTTAAAATATGCATGATATTTTATGTGTATAAATGATTTCAATTAATCTGGGAATTAGATGATATGCCTAATTGAATTAAATCACACCTTGTCAATTTTATGCCATGATCTAATTGTCACCCTAGGATGTGGAATTATAGTTGGTTAATATTAAAAATCAACATGGGACTAGTTAGACCGTCGTAGATTGCTTAGCCATGCCCGTCATCACATGTGTCCGAATGTTGTTACTTAATCTTGACTAATGGAATATGGAACAATGTTTAAGAATTTGTGTGTCATGTGTTGTCACACAGTGCTATTAAGTTGTCGTGGCGAGGAGGTCACACAACTAGATTGAAATGTTGGTGGCACAAGGTGCTTGGTAATCAACTGGGGTGGTAATGTTTTAGATTGGGGCAAGGGGCATATGCCAAGGTGGGCCAGGATTGGCAGGGGTATGTGGAAGTCTTGCCTTAATCACTTTAAGGACTTAACCTTGCAAGCCTTTGACCTGAGTCTTTCTTGCAACCACATCCGAATGGGACAAATTTAGTGAATAAATTGTGAAGCCTAGATTTCGGTGCTGTCGTGGTGAATAGTGAGTCCCGGGTTTATGGCTTAACTCACATGGCACAAGAGGGGGGCTCTGTTGTGGTGGTTTAACCCTTCAGTGTTGAAACCTTAGCGAACAGTACTGGGTCTAGGTGTAGCATTGTAAAGGCTTTGTTATGATCACTCGCCTTGGTGGTGTTTGGTTGTATCGTGTGGGTAAAGTGCATAACCTCTGCAGAGTGTACAATCTATTCGAATAGCCGTGCTCACGGTATTGGACAATGCTCGGGAATTACAGTTAAGGGTTAGACTTTTGTTAAACAAAAACCTCTTGGGATGGCCAGGTGCCATGGGAGGTGGAAATTGATTTAGGATTGGAAACTTGGTTTACTTGTAAATGTCAATCTATTAATTATTGTATTTGTTTTACTGCTTTTCAATCTATTTATTGTATTCTTGTTAAATGCCGCTTTATTGCAAAATATCCATCTTAGCCATTCCTTTGGATTAAGCCAAGCATATAGAATATTACACTTGCATTGCTGTGTACAACTTGTTGAGTGCTTTATGTACTCACCCCAACAACAACAACTTCAGAAGAGGAAGAATCTACGCCTTTCGTGGAGGAGGATTATATGGATGCGAATGCTTAGGGTCCGAGCTTGTTAGTTGCCTGCGGTGAACTGGGGAGCTGCTATGCTATTTATTTTTCCGCTGCTGCTTATTTGCTATTTCTTTTATAAGCCCTATGTGGCAATAATCATGTAAGACAACAGTTACTATTAATTATGAAAGTTATGCTATATTCCGCTGTGTATGACTGTGATAGCATCTATGTTGAGCCTGTGTGCACTAGCATGATCCTGGACTAGTGCAGTATACACAGAGGGTCCGAATTTGCAAATTCGGGTCCCGACATCAGCCCGGCCCAGCGCGCCAGAAACCCTAGCCGTCGCGTATCTGCACTGTCGGATCGGGATCCAATAGCTGCCGTTGCGCCGCGTACGAGGCACTGAGGGTGTCCGAGCGAGAGCTTCAGAAAACCCGTGACGCAGCTGCTAGGGTCATCAGCGAGCTGGAGGAGGCCTTGCAGGTAGCCGGGGAGGTGGCGGACCAGGTCGTCCAGGAGCCAGATGGGGTCGCCGAAGAAGAAGAAGAGGAAGACCCAGAGGAGCGTGAGTGGGAGCCTGAGGAGCCAGCAGAGGGCCATCAGGATAGGTTTGCACCCATGCCAGCCCATCCACCGGTGTATGCGCCGAATCAGTCTCAGCCAGGGTGGCTGGATGAGTGAGAGTCGGTCTTAGAGTTGTGTTGAGACTCGAGTGTTGTGTCGCATCTTTAAGTTAGTCTTTACCTTTTAGTAGACGTTAAGTTGCATGTTTAGTTTGGTTCTTAATTGTCTGCTGAGTGTGCAGTATGTGTTGCAAAGCCCTTAGGCATTGTAAGCAACCATACCAAGTATTAATAAAGATTGTTTAAGTTGGGTTTAACCTGTTTCCCCTGCCTAAGAAATTCTTGCATGTTATCTACGCTACATCTATCTTTCCTAACCCAAGAAGCAATCAAGCAGATGGTGAACACCCGCAGTAACAACGGAGCTTCAGGAAGTGGTTTGCGCCCAGGCAACAATCCCAACGAAGGGGCACCACCGCAGCAAGCATCGCCAGTGGATATGCAGAACTTGGGAGCTTTTCTCGCTGCGCAAACTCAGTTGATGCAGACTATGATGCAGCAGATGACTAATATGGTTGCAGTCAATAACCCCGCTGCCCAGAACAACAATGGCGGGCCTCGTCCTTACTCCAAGTTGTCAGATTTTATGAAGACCCGACCGCCAACATTCTCGGGCAATGTCAACCCCTTGAAAACGGATGATTGGCTGAGAACCATTGAGAGGAAGCTGTACATCAGTCAATGTGAAGGCCATGAGAAGGTTCTTTACGCATCCCATCAGCTAGAGGAAACAACTGCAGAATGGTGGGAGAACTACTGTGCTACTCATGAGGCACCCATGGAAATCACATAGGAAGAGTTTGCAATGGCCTTCCGCCAGTATCATGTACCGGAAGGGATGATGGACCTGAAAAAGGAAGAATTCAGGGCGCTTAAGCAAGGAGGCCAACCAGTGGCCGATTACTTGAATAAATTCACGCAGTTAGCTCGCTATGCTCCTGAAGACGTAGCGACGGACAAGGCCAGGAAGTCCCGCTTCACGAAGGGACTAAACTCAGGGCTGCAGGTGGGGCTAATTACCCACACTTTTTCGGATTTTCAAGAATTGGTAAACAAGGCTTTGATTCTGGAGGATAAGCGTAAGGAGCTTGGGGAAAATCGCAAGCGCTTGATGACCAACCCAGGTGGACGCCCTAACCACCTGCGAATGAGGATGACACCGCAACAGCTTGCTGTGTTTCAACCGCAAGTCGTTAACAAACCAAGAACACCGCGCGTGACCACCGTGACAGGTTATCGACGCCGCCCAAGGTAACAATGCTCAAGGAGGAGGCAAAGAATACCACCGTAAGGTGCTACAGTTGTAATGAGTTGGGGCATTATGCTAATAGATGTCCCCAGAAAGGAGGTATCACGCCAGTGCGTTTCAACCTTGGAACGACACTTGCAAAGGCGCCGATGACGGGGGCGAGTCGAGGAACTGGACAGGCAGGAGCAACGCCTCAAGCTACTATTCGGGGCAGAGTCAACCACATCACCGCAGATGGAGCTGAGGAAGCGTCAGACGTCGTGCTGGGTAAGTTTTTGTAAACTCGAAGACACGCAATGATCTTATTTGATTCGGGAGCTTCGCATTCATTTGTCTCTTGGGCTTTTGCATCTGAAAATGGTTTGATTATGAAAAATCTTAAATGTGTAGTGTTAGTCCAAGCTTCGGGATCTGTGTTAAGATCTAGCCTTGGGTGCTTGGGAGTTAAGCTACTAATTAATGGGGTAGAGTTCCTAGCGAACTTGATCATGTTAGATACCCAAGCTTTAGATGTTATCCTCGGTATGGACTCGTTGACCAAGCATAAGACAATATTGGATTGCGGTCAAGGGTTGTATCCATTGAGAGCCCCGAGGAGAGAAAGTGGAATTCAAGCGACAAAGATTCGTGATGGTCAACTAATGGTTAATAGCGTAAAGCCATCAAAGATAGAAGAAATGCTAGTGGTCGTGGAATACCGGATGTATTTCTAGAGGATCTGCACGAATGCCGCTGCACCGTGACATCGAGTTTGTCATTGAGTTAGCACCGAACAAAGACCGATAGCAAAAGACCCTATCGGATGCCTACCGATGAACTAGTAGAGATGAAGAAGCAAAGTTGAAGAGTCTGTTGGAGAAAGGCTTCAGAAGACCAAGCTCATCGCCATGGGGAGCGCCAGTTTTGTTTGTAAGGAAAAAGGATGGAAGTCTAAGGATATGTATTGATTATCGAGCACTTAGTGAAGTAACGATTAAGAACAAGTACCCGTTGCCAAGAATCGACGACTTATTTGATCAGTTGAGGGGAGCAAGAGTCTTCTCCAAAATAGACTTCGTTCAGGATATCATCAACTAATGATTCGAGCAGAAGATGTCCCGAAGACTGCATTCTCGACGAGATATGGACATTATGAATTTACAGTTATGTCATTCGGATTGACCAATGCGCCGGCATATTTCATGAATATGATGAATAAGGTTTTCATGGAGTATCTGGATAAGTTTGTTGTTGTCTTTATAAACGATATCCTGGTTTACTCGAAGACAGAAGAAGAGCATGCTGAACATTTGAGGTTGGTTTTAGAAAGGTTGCGAGAACAACAGTTGTACGCTAAGTTCAACAAGTGTGATTTTTGGAAGGAGAAGGTTGAATTTCTTGGTCATGTGATGACTGTGAAAGGAGTGGCAGTAGACTCGAGCAAGGTGGAGACAGTCATGCACTGGGAGCAGCCGAAGTCTGTTACTCAGGTGCGTAGTTTTCTGGGAATGGCAGGTTACTACTGACGGTTTATAGAGGGATTCTCAACAATTGCGAGATCTCTCACGCAATTGCTAAAAAAGGAAAAAAAGTTTGCGTGGATGCCAAAGTGTGAGAAGAGCTTTGAGGAATTAAAGAAGCGTATGACAACAGCCCCAGTGCTAGTACTGCCTGATGTCCAGAATAGTTTTGACATATACTGTGATGCATCAAGACAAGGACTTGGATGCGTATTGATGCAAGTGGGTAAAGTGGTCGCATATGCGTCAAGGCAGTTAAGACCGCATGAAGGAAATTATCCTACGCATGACTTGGAATTGGCTGCCGTGGTGCATGTCTTGAAATTGTGGTGTTATTATCTCATTGGAAATAGATGTGAGATATATACGGACCACAAGAGTTTGAAATATATTTTCACTCAGTCAGATCTTAACATGAGGAAAAGAAGGTGGTTGGAACTGATAAAGGATTATAATATGGGAATCCAATACCATCCGGGAAAGGCTAATGTAGTGGCTGATGCTTTGAGTCGAAAAAGCCACGTTGCAAATATGATGGTACAAGAAGATCAATCGGAGCTATGTAAGGAGTTTCAGAAATTAAAATTGAAAATGATTCCAGAAGGATTCATAGCTGCATTGGAAGTAAAACCGACGCTTGAGGATCAGATTCGGGAAGGGCAAAAGGATGATGAGAAAATCAACCGAATCAAAGCTAAAATGATGAAGGATTAGCGGCATATTTTACTATGGATGACCAGGGTACCATGTGGTTCAAGGGTCGAATCTGTGTGCCACAAGACCAGAGCTTAAGCAGTTGATTTTGGAACAGGCTCACGATTCCAAGTATTCAATCCATCCAGGAAGCGCCAAGATGTACCGGGACTTAAAGGAGAGGTTTTGGTGGCCGAATATGAAGCGTGAAGTCACTGAGCATCTTGCCTTATGTGATATATGCCAGAGAGTTAAGGCAATACACCAAAGACCAGCAGGATTGCTACTGATAGTTAAGGGTTCCAGAATGGAAATGGGAAGAAATCGTATGGATTTCATCTTTGGGTTGCCAAGAACTCAAAGTGGGTATGATTCTATATGGGTCATTGTGGATCGATTGACCAAAGTTGCTCACTTCATTCCGGTTAAGACAACTTACTCAGGAGACCGGTTAGCAGAATTATACATGGCCAGAATTGTGTGTTTGCATGGTGTGCCTAAGAAAATAGTGTCAAACAGAGGTACTCAGTTCACCTCGAGATTCTAGGATAAATTGCATGAAGCTATGGGAACGCGTTTGAACTTCTGCACAGCATATCATCCGCAGACCGGTGGCCAAACAGAAAGAGTAAATCAGATTCTGGAAGATATGTTAAGAGCTTGCGCTTTAGCCTACACTACTTCATGGGACAAATGTTTATCAGATGCGAGTTCACTATAACAACAGCTACTGTGTTAGTTTGCAGATGTCGCCATTTGAAGCTTTATATGGCCGTGCCTGTTGTACCCCGCTGAATTAGAATGAGACAGAAGAGCGTATGATATTTGGCCCTAATATTCTCAAGGAAGCTGAAGAGCAAGTTGCTATGATAAGAGAGAGGTTGAAAATCGCACAGTCAAGGCAAAAGAGTTACGCTGATAATCGACGCCGTGATTTGAGTTTCGAGCCAGACGATTTTGTGTATCTTAGAGTTACCCCTCTGAAAGGAGTTAAAAGGTTCCACGCTAAAGGAAAGCTTGCCCCAAGATATGTTGGACAGTTCAAAATTTTGAGCCGTCGAGGGGAGGTTGCTTATCAATTGGAATTGCCGCAGTCACTAGCAGGCGTGCATGATGTGTTCCATGTGTCTCAGCTCAAGAAGTGTCTTCGGGTGCCAGCGGAGCAGACACCTTTGGAAGAGATTGAGTTGCAGAAGAATTTGACCTACAAGGAGCAGCTGATGAAAATTTTGGATGTCATGGACCGCAGAGCCAGGAACAAGTCAGTTCGTTTTTGCAGAGTTCAGTGGAGCAACCATTCTGAGAATGAGGCAACCTGGGAGCGTGAAGAGGATCTAAAGTTATAATTTCCAAACCTATTCCTTAGTTAGCCACAATCTCTGGTCGAGATTCATTAAGGGGGAGGTTTGTAACACCCCAATTTTGCTTTAAGTGTTATTTTATTGTCATTTAGGCAATTTGAGATTTATTGGGATTTTTCTGGATTTATTGGAATTTATTTTGAGAATTAAGTAATTAGCCTCTTTGAGAAAACCAATTAAATATCTGCATAGTCAAAACAAAGTTTTGCCAAAAATATTTTATCTGAACTCAAAATGTCTCAAAGTATTTATGAGAATTTTCTTGGATTTTTCCTGATATTTTAATTACCTTAAATAAATTAATTTAATTTCAGGAATTATTTTAAATCAAAAAGCTTTTGGAAAATCGGTGAATGCGATCGGGCCAAGCCCAGATTGTGTCTTGCGTATTGTGCTCGTGCGGCGCGGCGCGGTTTGTTCAACCGCGCCGCGCCGCGCTTCGGTCGTTGGATCCAGATCGGACGACCTTCTTCATCGCGGAACCCTAGTGCTGTCAGCCGTTAGATCGAGATCATGTGGTTGAGATCGTGTGGCGTTATTTTGGAAAGATCTGATCGCATCCGTTGATTTTGGAAACGGCGGATCAGATCGTATCGACAGTGATCTAATCGTGGCCGCTCGTTGTAGATCGGACGGCTTGCGGTCGTCATCTCCGATTCGGTTTCCGAATCCGCCGTCGACTTGCCGCCGCCGCCGCGTAATATAGGGTTGCCTTTTCTGGGCGCATGCCGAGGCTATTTAAAGCGCGGACCGCACCCCGAGGATCGCCATCCCAGTGCGCATCTGGTAGCCTAGCCTCTTCGCCGGAGTCGCTGTCGTTTAGCCCCGAGAGCTCGCTGTAGTTCTTTGTAGCGCCGCCGCTCATTTTCTCGCCGTTTCGCCGCCGTCAAGCCTCCATCTGCCACGTGGATTCCAGTTTTGGGTTCACCGCATCGAGCCGAGCCGGAGCTGCCACCTCTTCATCGCCAGAAGGAGCTAGTTCGCCGTCGGAACCGTCGTCGTCTTCGTCTCCAGGAACTCAGCACCGTCGCGACATCGCCGTGCTTCGGAGCTTCACGTAGCCGTCGGATCTCCACCGAACTATCCAGATCGTGCCACGTCTGCATCATCAGCAGTGTGCTGCTCGGGTAAAGCTCTGGCCGTTAGATTTAATCGGATGTTCGGGATTGAGACGCGTGTGCGTAGTGCGTTGGCGTTGGATCGTCTTGCAGATGTGCGACGCGTGTCGGTGCGGGTACCGAAGCAACGTGCGCAGGGTGCACTGTGGACACACGTGTGCGTGGACATGGTCCATAGACCGAGCGACGTGGCGCAATTTGATTGGCCCACGTATCGCGATGACGTCATGCTGATATCAGCCGGTCCACAGCACAGTATCTCGAGTCCACGGTGGACCAGCGTGTTTTCATGGACAAAGTCTATGGGCCGAAGCCACGTGTCCATCTCTGATTGGTCCACATGTCGCTTGTGCATTAATCAGTAATTTCCAGTAGAAAAATAATTCGGGAAAATCGGTTTTTCTAATTTCTGTATTTTCAGGATTTATTCAAAATTCAAAAGGCCATATCTTTTGAAGTATAACTTGGATTTGAGTGATTCAAATTTCTAAAAAATTTTAAAATCAAGATATATTTATTGGTGAATTTTATTTTATTTTTGGAATTTGGTTGCTCTCTATTTTGGTGTTTATTTGCTATTTTGGCATCGTTTCGCGTAGACGTTGAACTGCTCGGTGATCCGGAGGAAGATTCAACGCTTCAAGACCCAAGCTCAGAGCAAGGCCAGCACCTACTCCAAGGCAAGTTGTGCTTTGATCATGTTGCACCCAATTTCAAATTGCTATTTTGTCTTTTAAATAATGCATGATATTTTATGTGTATAAATGATTTCAATTAATCTGGAAATTAGATGATATGCCTAATTGAATTAAATCACACCTTGTCAATTTTATGCCATTATCTAATTGTCACCCTAGGATGTGGAATTATAGTTGGTCAATATTAATAGTCAACATGGGACTAGTTAGACTGTCGTAGATTGCTTAGCCATGCCACGTCATCACATGTGTCCGAATGTTGTTACTTAATCTTGACTAATGGAATATGGAACAATGTTTAAGAATTTGTGTGTCATGTGTTGTCACACAGTGCTATCAAGTTGTCGTGGCGAGGAGGTCACACAACTAGATTGAAATGTTGGTGGCACGTGGTGCTTGGTAATCAACTGGGTGGTAATGTTTTAGATTGGGGCAAGTGGCAAGTGGCATGTGCAAAGGTGGGCCAGGATTGGCAGGGGTATGTGGAAGTCTTGCCTTAATCACTTTAAGGACTTAACCTTGCGAGCCTTTGACCTGAGTCTTTCTTGCAACCACTTGTCTGGAATGGGACAGCCGAGCTGAATAAATTGTGAAGCCTAGATTTCGGTGCTGTCGTGGTGAATAGTGAGTCCCGGGTTTACAGCTTTACTCACATGGCGCAAGAGGGGGGCCCTGTTGTGGTGGTTTAACCCTTCAATGTTGAAACCTTAGCGAACAGTACTGGGTCTAGGTGTTGCATTGTAAAGGCTTTGTTATGATCACTCGCCTTGGTGGTGTTTGGTTGTATCGTGTGGGTAAAGTGCATAACCTCTGCAGAGTGTACAATCTATTCGAATAGCCGTGCTCACGATATTGGGCAATGCTCGGGAATTACAGTTAAGGGTTAGACTTTTGTTAAACAAAAACCTCTTGGGATGGCAAGGTGCCATGGGAGGTGGAAATTGATTTAGGATTGGAAACTTGGTTTACTTCAGAAATGCTGAATCTATTAATTACTGTATTTGTTTTGCTGCTTTTCAATCTATTTATTGTATTCTTGTTAAATGTCGCTTTATTGCAAAATATCCATCTTAGCCATTCCTTTAGATTAAGCCAAGCATATAGAATATTACACTTGCATTGCTGTGTACAACTTGTTCAGTGCTTTATGTACTCACCCCAACAACAACTTCAGAAGAGGAAGAATCTACGCCTTTCGTGGAGGAGGATTATATGGATGCGAATGCTTAGGGTCCGAGCCTCGTCGCTTACTGCGGTGAATCGGGAGGCGCTACGCTTATTTATTTTTCGCCGCGCTTATTTGCTATTTCTTTTATAAGCCCTGTATGGCAATAATCATGTAAGACAACAGTTACTATTAATTATGAAAGTTATGCTATATTCCGCTGTGTATGATTGTGATAGCATCTATGTTGAGTCTGTGTGCACTAGCATGATCCTGGACTAGTGCAGTATACACAGAGGGTCCGAATTTGCAAATTTGGGTCCTGACATCAGCCCGGCCCAACGCGCCAGAAACCCTAGCCGCCGCGTATCTGCACCGTCGGATCGGGATCCAATGGCTGTCGTTGCACCGCGTCGCCCGCGCACGTGCGCCTTCGGATCTTCGCCGCACGGACTGTCAGGATTGCGCCACGTCGCTTCTTCCTCGCGGATCACCATAGAGACATGGGCATTGATGGCCGTGAGTTTCGCCGGAGGGTTTCACGCACGTCGAGGCAGCTTTTAAGTATCCATTGAGTGCGTCGTGCAGAGCTTCTCTCGCCGCTCCTTTTGACTCCTTGCACGCACACCGAGACGCCCCTGAGACTTCGCGGTAGCTCGCCGTAGTTGCCGCACCGCTCCGCCGTTGTTCTTGCCTTGTTCCGCCGCCGTCGATTCCTCTCCGCCGTCGCCAAGGTCACCGGAGTGACGCTCTCGCCAAGCCGCGTCGAACGAGCCAGTTCTTCACGCCAGAGAAGCCCCGTAGCGCCGTTGGTTGCGTCGTCTTCCCCAGCTCTGGCAACCTTCGCTTCCTCGCCACCGTCGACTTCGTGAAGCATCGCCGACCGTCCGATCTGCATCGCGTGATTCTGGTACTTCCACATCGCTGATCTCCTCGTTTTCCTAGCGTTAATCTTGACCGTATATGTGTAGATTGAACAGCGGTGATTAGATTTTGTTTCTGCGCTTTGTTTTAGTCTCAACCGTTGGATCGATAGTGTACGTGTGAGATTACGCCGCTTAGTTTGATGAATAGTAAATAGCTCGGGTAAATGGGCCGTTCGATTAGATCTAAACAGTAGCTGTGGGTTGAACTGTGGCACACGGATCCATGCCGTTCAAATTTGAACGAGCGGCGGAGATTTCGCCGCGCCCTCACCGAATCACGTATGGACGCGTGTGCATCTTTGATCGAGGATCGGACTAATCTCGGTCGTGGATTTCAAACGAGCCGTCGCGATCGTGCCGCGTGTTGCCGTGTAGCCCGAGGCATCGACGAGCTTGCGCGCGGGATCCAGCTGTTGGATTCAATCCAGCCGTTGGATGCTCGACACGTGTACCCGAGATGCGAACCGTCGCCGAGCCCGCGCGCAGGAGATCTGACCGTTGATCTTTTGACGGCCGTGATTGCGCCACGTGGTTGAGATCTGGCCGTCGGTTGGGATCAGCCAAGATAGTGACGCGTGTCGTGCACGAATCTCGAGGCAATCGACTGACGTCAGCAGTGACGTGAGTGCTGACGTCATCTGGTGGGGCCAGGCGCACTGTTCTATGGACCGAGTCCATCGTAGACCGACCCGAGCCGTGGACTGGGTCCATAGACCGAGGTGACGTGGCTGCACCAGAGTGCGCCACGTGTCAGCTGACGTCATACTGATGCAATAAATCATTTTTCTATTGAAAAATAATTATGTTAATTCGGTTTATTATGTTTAATATATTTGCAAACTTTGAAAAGTCATAACTTTTGCATTTTAACTCCGATTGAGGTGATTCCAATTTCTAAAAATTTGAAACATCAAGATCTATTTATTGGTGAATTTTGTGGAATTTTTAGAGTTCAACTTGCTCTTTATAAATTATATTTATTGTGTATTTATTTATTTCGAGTAGACGTTGATTTGTAGGAAAGCTTTGCGGGAGAATTTCCAGCGCAAGACCAAGCTCCAGATCAGGATCAGCAACTCTTTGAAGGCAAGTGATGCTTTGACCATTTTGATCCCAGTTTCTTTTGAACATATATTTTGCTCTCAAACTATGCATGCTAAATTAATTAAAATATATTTAAATGAATTTGCGTAATTTAGCTAATCAACCCATACTGTTAATGTCACCTTCAAATTACTTTTTGTATGCCTTTAAATCATTCTCCACCCTAAGGTTATTCATATATGTTGGATGTTAATATGATGCCAACACGGGAGGCTAGACCGTGAATAGATGCTTAGCCTTGCAACGAATCATTAATGATCTTTCGGAAATACTACAATATTGATTAATGAAATACTGAATGTATTTTGAAAATGGTGTGATGATGTCACATGATGAGATTGAGGTTTTGAGACCTGTGTGGTTCTCCACCGATGTTGAGTTGTTGCTGGCATGTGTTGCACAATAATCAACAGGGTGGGAAATGATTTAGACTGGGGCAAGTGGTAAGAGGCTGTGTGCCAGGTGGGACTGTGTGGCAATGGATTGATGAGTGATGTGAGTCTGTGTGCCACATTGGGCTGTATACCACTACTGAGTGTTGGAAGTCTTGCCTTGGTCAGTTAAGGACTTCACCTTGCAAGCCTTTGATCTGAGTCACCCGTACAACCACATGTCTGATATGGGACAGACCTAGTTGATTTGGGTTCTGATATATTTCCTCTGATACCTCAGGGTGACAGTACACGGGGGTGTATCTGTGCGGGGGAGCGTACCTTTGCTGCGGCTTGTACCCATCCAACGGTGTTGGCCTGTCCTATAATTAGGCTAGCACTGCGTGAGAGGAGTGATAACGAAGGTAACACCGGAGAGGTTCATTGGTTAAGGTACAGGTTCTTGAAAGGCTTTGGTACGGACGGTCACTTGTGTGGTGAATGGCTGTATCTTGTGGGTAAAGTGTACAACCTCCACAGAGTGTAAAATCTATTCGAATAGCTGAGTCCGCGGTATTGGACATTGCTCAGGGATTACAGTCAAGGGTTAGATCTTCAGAAATAAAAATGTGGATTGGTTGGTTGTGTGCCAATGCTAAAATGAGTATTTAAGGTCAGTGTGCGAAAATCTTTGAAGAAAACCATTTGAAGAACTTAGCATTATATATAGCGGTTTCACCGCTTAATCTAAGTAAGATATAAGTTCAAAATTTGTTTGATGCAAAAGAACCAAGTAAGCCAATTCTTTGGAATAAGCCTTGCATATAGTAATAAGCCTTGATTACATGCATTACTTGTTGAGTACGGTGTGTACTCACCCTTGCTTTCAAAACAACACTAGTGGAGGAATCATCACCAGTATGGGAGGAGGAGTACGTCGAGGAGCCAGAGATCTAGGGGGCAAGCCCAATCAGTTGCCTGTGGCAAGATGGGGCTTCTACAGATGATTATTTGTTTTCCGCTGTTATTTTTATTTACTCTGATAATGTAAGCCCTGCGTGGCTGATCTATGTAAGGAGACCATAAGGTCGCACAACTCATTTAAATACATGTTTGAAGTACTTTATTATTATTCCGCTGTGTATGATTGTGGTACTTTAACCCTGTCTATCCTGTGTGCACTAGCGCAATCCTGGACTAGTGCAGAATACACAGAGGGTCCGGATTTGCATATTCGGGTCCCGACAGAGGTGGTATCAGAGCCATACTGACTGTAGGTCTTGACCCTAAACTAGATTAGCTGTGTTTGGCAGATAAAACTACTTTCTAAAATTTAATCAACTTGAGCAAGAATATCAATGAAATCTCGACTTATCTTTTCTCTCTTGCTTCATATCTATGCTGAAATCTTATTATTATTATCTGTTTAATTTAAACGAGGTCTGTTTTGGCAGATGAGGGTGATCCGCACCTATGGAGAGCGCACTGGAGGATTCGCCGCTGAACTATGGCGTCTGATGCAATTTCTTTGAGGTTTCGATAGGCCACTTTACTAGGGGACCACTGTGGTGCGGGCATGACTTGATATCGCTTGTGATGTCAAGATCACTGTTTATGCTCGATAGAGGACGAGGGCAAGCCATCCTATCTACATCACCGCCAGGAGGGCTTCTTTTGAGGCCGGGATCCAGGAGACGGCACGTCTCGCGATGCGGCAGATTGCCCGCACCTACTCCGCTGAGTTGGAGGGCACTGTTTTTCGTCAACACCCGCGCCGAGATAATCGCTATAACAGGATGGAGCTCTTGGAGGAGGATGCCACGATCACTTATCTGGCGAGGTATGCCATCGCCCATGAGGAGGCCATGGATGAGACAGTCTAGGAGCTGCAGAGAGCCCGCGACGAGGTCACGGAGACGAGAACTCAACTGCGGGAGGGCTTAGCTCACTCCATGCAGAAGATCCAGGAGCTCGAGATGGCTCTTTATGGACTGAGCTGAGCGCCTCGAGCCGCACGATCCGGATCCGAGGAGCCGAGCAGAGGCACCAGATCACGAGAGCCACCGACACCGGCAGAGCCACAGGACCAGCAGAGTCGGTGGGGTCGATCATACCGACTGCTGTAGGGCATCAGGACCAGTTTGCCCCTATGCCGCCGCACCAGCCATAGTACCCTTCGGGAGGACCGCACCCCGGATGGTTTTGTATCTGAGAGTCTATTTTCTTTTAGAAGTTGACTCAAATGTTGAGTCAGTCTTTTTGAGTTTAGTTGGTGTAGTGTTGAGACTCGAGTGTTTGGGTCGCGTCTTTTGTTTCAGAGTCACCAATAGGTGTGAGTGTCTTGTATGTGTTGCATTGCCCTTAGGCACTTGTGAGCAACCATACTACCTTATATTATATCAATAAAGTTGCTAAATAATTTAAGTTACACCTGTCTCCCCACATAAGTTCTTTTACTTGTCTATGCTTTCTTTTTCTTAACCTTGGAAGCTTGCAACAGATGGTGAGGACTCGTGGAAATGCTGGAGCCAGTGGAAGTGGAGCCAACCAGGCAGACAACCAAAATGAGGAGCCAATTCCTCAACCACCGCAAGTTGATCTGCAGAACTTGGGAGCTTTTCTGGCTGCCCAAACTCAGCTGATGAGCACCATGATGCAAACTATGCAGTAGATTTCCAACCAAGCTGCTGCAAACGTTCAGCAAGGGGGTAACCATGGACCACACCCCTATTCAAGACTATCAGAGCTCATGAGGACTCGTCCACCCTCGTTCTCAGGCAATGCCAATCCGTTGGAGGCGGATGATTGGCTAAGAACTATCGAGAGGAAGTTACACATAACCCAATGTGTAGGAAATGAGAGGGTACTCTATTCCTCTCATCAGCTAGAGGGAACCACCACAGAATGGTGGGAAAACTTTTGTGCTTCGCCACGAGAATCCTCGAGGTATCTCATGGGAGGAGTTCACAGCGACTTTCCGCCAATACCATGTGCCAGAAGGTATCATGGATCTGAAGAAAGAGGAATTCAGGAATCTCAAGCAAGGTGGCCAATTAGTGGCCGACTACTTGAACAAATTTACCCAGCTGGCACGCTACGCACCAGAAGACGTAGCTACGGATAAGGCCAGACAATCCCGCTTTATGAAAGGATTAAACACGGGATTGCAGGTGGGACTGATCAACCACATATTCCATGACTTCCAAGAGTTAGTCAACAAGGCTCTCATCTTGTAGGATAAGCGTAGGGAGTTGGATGACAACAGAAAGCGCAGAATGGCGCAACAAGAAGGTCGTCAGGGCCAGCAGAGGCAGAGGACGGCACCCCAACAGTTCATCCGGTTTCAGCCTAGAGGCAGTGATAGGGCACCACCGCGGCAAATCGCTCGATGGGTCGAATGCCGGACCCGATCGTAACCATAGTGCGGTGGAGGCAGTTTGTAGGCAACGGGAAGACGTTGCTATCACTGCAACGAACTGGGGCATTTTGCCAATAACTGCCCTAAGAAGGGAGGTGTCACCCCGGTACGCTTTAACCTGGGGAACACACCTGCAAGGACTCCAGTGCCGAACGTGAATTGCGGAGCAACATTATCGGCAACTCCGTCTCAAGCAACTGCGCGAGGCCGAGTCAACCACATCACAGCGGAAGAAGTTCAGAATGCTACGGATGTTGTACTGGGTAAGTTCCTAGTAAATTCAGTACCAGCTACTGTTTTATTTGATTCTGGAGCTTCACATTCATTTGTTTCCCGAGATTTTGCTGTTCAAAATGATATGGATATAGTGAATCTTAAATGTGTGCTTATAGTCCAATCCCCTGGATCAGAACTCCGATCGAAAGTAGGATGTTCTGGGGTAAGACTAATAATTAATGGGGTAGAGTTCCTAGCGAACTTAATCGTCCTTAATACCCAAACATTGGATGTTATCCTGGGAATGGATTGGCTAACTAAGCACAATGCAGTGTTGGACTGCGGACGAAGAGTCATATCAGTTGAAAGCCCGAATGGAAAGAAGATTGAGTTTGAAGCGACAGCAGTGCGAGATGGTCAGTTGATGGTCAACAGCATGAAGGCCGTCAACTTAGAAGAGGTTCCAATAGTCAGGGATTATTCAGATATTTTTTCGGAGGATTTACTTGGAATGCCGCCGAAAAGAGATATCGAGTTCGTCATAGAACTTGTTCCAGGGACAACTCCAATATCCAAGAGACCTTACTGGATGTCCACAGATGAGTTGGTAGAAATGAAAAAACAGATTGAAGAGCTGTTGGAAAAAGGGTTCATAAAACCTAGTTCATCGCCATGGGGGGCACCTGTCTTGTTCGTCAAGAAGAAGGACGGGAGTTTTAGAATGTGTATAGACTATCGTGCACTCAATGATGTGACGATAAAGAATAAGTATCCGCTACCAAGGATCGATGATTTATTCTACCAGTTGAGAGGAGCAGGAGTCTTCTCCAAGATTGATCTCCGATCGGGGTATCATCAGTTGAAGATCCGATTAGAGGATATTCCGAAGACTGCATTCTCGTCAAGATATGGACATTACGAGTTTACAGCTATGTCCTTCGGTTTGACAAATGCACCAGCATATTTCATGAACTTGATGAATAAGGTTTTTATGGAATATTTGGATAAGTTCGTTGTCGTGTTCATAGATGATATCCTTGTCTATTCCAAGACAAGAGATGAGCATGCCGAACATTTAAGGCTAGTCCTTGAAAAGTTAAGGGAACAACAGTTGTTTGCTAAATTTAGCAAATGTAATTTTTGGAAGGATAAGGTGGAATTTCTTGGACACATAATGATTGCGGAAGGAGTTGAGGTAGATCCAAAGAAAGTGGAGACAGTATTACATTGGGAACCACCGAAGACGGTAACCCAAATCCGTAGTTTCCTTGGAATGGCGGGATATTACCGACGTTTCATGGAAGGATTCTCCACGATTGCGAGACCCCTTACGCAATTGTTGAAAAAGGAAAAGACTTTCTTATGGACACCTGAGTGTGAGAAGAGTTTTCAGGAGTTGAAGAAACGATTAACACCAGCACCTGTATTAGTTTTACCCGACGTTCATCAAGGCTTTGATATCTATTGTGATGCATCGCGTCAAGGATTGGGATGTGTATTGATGCAAAACCGAAAGGTAATCGCCTATGCATCAAGGCAATTGAGGCCGCATGACGAGAATTATCCGACTCATGATTTAGAATTAGCTGCTGTAGTGCATGCACTAAAAATATGGCGTCACTATCTCATTGGAAACAAATGTGAAGTATATACCGACCATAAAAGTCTTAAGTATATCTTCACACAAGCTGACCTGAATATGAGGCAAAGAATATGGCTAGAGTTAATCAAAGATTATAATGTTGGAATTCATTATCATCCTAGCAAAGCCAACGTGGTGGCGGATGCCTTGAGCAGAAAGAACCACAGTGTAAATATGATGTTGGAAAAGAGTCAGGCAGAATTTTGTAAGGATTTCCAGAAATTGAAATTGGAAATGGTACCAGAAGGATTCTTAGCAGCCTTGGAAGTAAAACCTACCCTGGAAGATCAGATCAGGGAAGGGCAGAAAGATGACGACAAAATCAAGAGAATTAAGGACAAGATGGATGCAGGCAAGGTAATGGATTTCAAACTGGATGAGCAAGGTATTATGTAGTTTAAAGGGCGCATTTGTGTGCCAAACAAAAAGGATTTGAAGCAGTTAATTTCGGAGGAAGCCCATAACTCCAAGTACTCAATTCATCCAGGAAGTGCCAAAATGTACCAAGACCTGAAGGAAAGATTTTGGTGGCCAAGCAAGAAGCGGGAAATTGCTGAATATGTTGCATTATGTGACATATGTCAAAGAGTCAAAGCAATGCATCGGAGACCAGTAGGATTATTGCAACCCTTAAAGATACCTGAATGGAAATAGGAAGAAGTTGGTATGGATTTCATCACCGGTTTACCAAGAACCCAAAGTGGATATGATTCTATATGGGTCATAGTAGATCGTTTAACTAAAATAGCACATTTCATACCAGTAAAGACCATTTACTCAGGAGACCGGTTAGCGTAACTTTATATGGCAAGAATTGTCTGCATTTTGCATGGAGTATGCAAGAAAATAGTGTCCGATGAGCTACTCAATTTACCTCAAGGTTTAGGGGTAAATTGCATGAGGCAATGGGGACTCGTCTCGAACTTGATCTGACATACCATCCATGACGGATGGTCAAGCGAAGGGTTAATCAAATATTGGAAGATATTTGAGAGCACGTGCTTTAGCATATTCTACTTCATGGGACAAGTGTTTGCCTTATGCTAAATTCAGCTATAATAACAGCTACCAAACAAGTTTACAGATGTCTCCATTTCAAGCTCTATATGGTCGATCCTGTCGAACCCTGTTGAATTGGAATGAGACAGGTGAACAACATGTTTTTGGACCGGACATTCTTCAGAAAGTGGAAGAACAGATCGCCCTGATCAGGAAAAGACTGAAGGTTGCTCAATCAAGGCAGAAGAGTTATGCCGACAATCGTCATAGAGAATTGAGCTTTGAACCTGAAGATTTTGTGTATCTCAGAGTCACACCACTCAAGGGAGTTAGAAGGTTTCACGCAAAAGGGAAGCTCGCACCCAGATATGTTAGGCCATTCAAGATCTTGAGCCGCAGAGGTGATGTTGTATATCAGTTGGAGTTACCACAGTCATTAGAAGGAGTACATGATGTATTCCATGTGTCACAATTGAAGAAGTGTCTTCGAGTACCGGAAGAGCAAACACCTTTGGAAGCAATCGAGCTGCAAGAAGATCTGACTTATAAAGAGCATCCGGTGAAGATTCTAGACATAATGGACAGAGAGACAAGAAATAAATCAACGCGTTTTTGCAGAGTTCAGTGGAGCAACCATTCGGAAAGTGAAGCAACGTGGGAACGTGAAGAAGATCTAAAGAAGAAGTTTCCTAACCTGTTTCTATAGTCAGCCCTGAATCTCGGGGATGAGATTCTGTTAAGGGGGGAGGTTTGTAACACCCTAAAATTTACCCTAATTTAAATTTTGTAGTATTTTTTATTTTTGAAGATTTTTTGGGAATTTATTGAAATTTATTTGGATTTATTGAAATATGGCCTTTCTTGAACTCAATTAAATAATGGAAAAGTTTATGTAAAGTTTTATTGAAAATATTTTATTTGAGTTACAAATGTCTCAAAGTATTTTCTAAGAATTTTTCAGGATTTTTCCGGGTATTTTTGCTATTTATTTTGGCTTTGTTTAATTACCGGAATTATTTTAAATGAAAAAGGATTTAAAACGGAAATGAATAGTATTGGACCAGCCCACCACTGTGCTCAGTCTGACCCAGCGAGCCAGAAACCCTAGCTGCCGCGTATCTGCACCGTCGGATCGGGATCCAATGGCTGCCGTTGCGCCGCGTCGCCCGCACGCATGCGCCTTCAGATCATCGCCGCACGGACGGTCAGGATTGCGCCACGTCGCTTCTTCCTCGCGGGATTACCGGAGAGACGTGGGCATTGCTGGCCGTGAGTTTCGTCGGCGGGTTTCCCGCACGTCGAGGTAGCTTTTAAGTATCCATTGAGTGTGTCGTGCAGAGCTTCTCTCGCCGCTCCTTTTGACTCCTCGCACGCACGCCGAGATGCCCCTGAGACTTCACAGTAGCTCGCCATAGTTGCCGCACCACTCCGCCGTTGTTCTTGCCTCGTTCTGCTGTCGTCGCCAAGGTCACCGGAGTGACGCTCTCACCAAGCCGCGTCGAACGAGCCAGTTCTTCACGCTGGAGAAGCCCCGTAGCGCCGTTGGCTGTGTCATCTTCCCCAGCTCTAGCAACCTTCACTTCCTCGCCGCCGTCGACTTTGTCAAGCATCGCCGACCGTCCGATCTGCATGGCGCGATTCTGGTACTTCCACGTCGCTGATCTCCTCATTTTCCTAGCGTTAATCATGACCGTAGATGTGTAGATTGAACGGCGGTGATTGGATCTAGTTTCTGCGCTTTGTTTTAGTCTCAACCGTTGGATCGATAGTGTACGCGTGAGATTACACTGCGTAGTTTGATGAATAGTAAATAGCTCGGGTAACGTGGGCCGTTGGGTTAGAACTAAACGGTAGCTGTGGGTTGAACTGGGGCGCTCGGATTCGTGCCGTTCAAATTTGAACGAGCGGCGGAGATGACACCGAGCCCTCACCGAATCGCGTATGGACGCGTGTGCATCTTTGACCGAGGATCGGACCAATCTCGACCGTGGATTTCAAACGAGCTGTCGCGATCGTGTCGCGTGTTGCCGCGTAGCCCGAGGCATCGCCGAGATCGCGCGCGGGATCCAGCTGTTGCATGCTCGACACGTGCACCCGAGATGCGAACCGTCGTCGAGCTCGCGCGCAGGAGATCTGACCATTGATCTTTTGACGGCCGTGATTGCGCCACGTGGTTGAGATCTGGCCGTCGTTTGGGATCAGCCGAGATAGTGAAACGTGTCGTGCATGAATCTCGAGGCAATCACGCCGTCGTGATGGCGTCGGTCTTGGCGTCATCCGGTGGGGCAGTGTGCTGATTACGTGGGCCGAGTCCACGGTGGACCGACCCGAGCCGTGGACTGGGTCCATAGACCGAGGTGACGTGGCTACACCACAGTGCGCCACGTGTCAGCTAACGTCATACTGACGCAATAAATTGTTTTTCTATTGAAAAATAATTATGTTAATTTGGTTTATTATGTTATATATTTGCAAATTTTGAAAAGCCATAACTTTTTCATTTTAACTCCGATTGAGGTGATTCCAATTTCTAAAAAATTTAAAATCAAGATCTATTTATTAGTGAATTTTTTAGAATTTTTAGAGTTCAACTTGCTCTCTATAAATTATATTTATTATGTATTTATTTATTTCGAGTAGGCGTTGATTTTAGGAAAGCTTTGCGGGAGAAATTCAGTATAAGACCAAGCTCAGATCGGGATCGGCAACTCTTTGAAGGCAAGTGATGCTTTGACCATTTTGATCGAGTTTCTTTTGAACATATATTTTGCTTTAAAACAATGCATGCTAAATTAATTAAAATATATTTAAATGAATTTGTGTAATTTAGCTAATCAACCCATACTGTTAATGTCACCTTGAAATTACTTTTTGTATGCCTTCAAATCATTGTCCACCCTAAGGTTATTCATATATGTTCGATGTTAATATGATACCAACACGGGAGGCTAGACCGTTAACAGATGCTTTGCCTTGCAACGAATCATTAATGATCTTTCGGAAATACTACAATATTGATTAATGAAATACTGAATGTATTTTGAAAGTGGTGTGATGATGCCACATGATGAGATTGAGGTTCAGAGACCTGTGTGGTTCTGCACCGATGTTGAGTTATTGCTGGAATGTGTTGCACAATAATCAACGGGGTGGGAAATGATTTAGACTGTGGCAAGTGGCAAGAGGCTGTGTGCCGGGTGGGCCTGTGTGGCAATGGGTTGATGAGTGATGAGAGTCTGTGTGCCACATTGGGCTGTGTGCCACTGTTGAGTGTTGGAAGTCTTGCCTTGGTTAGTTAAGGACTTCACCTTGCAAGCCTTTGATCTAAGTCACTCGTACAACCACATGTCTAATATGGGACAGACCTAGTTGATTAGGGTTGTAATATCTTTCCTCTGACACCTCAGGGTGACAGATACGGGAGTGTATCACGTGCGGGGCGTGCATCTGTTGCGGCTTGGTACCCATCCAGCGGTGTTGGCACATCCTATACCGGTTGGCATCTGCGTGAGAGGA
This sequence comes from Otatea glauca, assembly GCA_036346275.1. Lineage (NCBI taxonomy): Eukaryota > Viridiplantae > Streptophyta > Magnoliopsida > Poales > Poaceae > Otatea > Otatea glauca. Next base: position 21,614,457 of record CM070719.1, on the reverse strand, counting down.
GTGATAGCGAAGGCAACAGGAGGCGTTCATTGGTTAAGGTAGAGGTTCTTGAAAGGCTTTATTACGGACGGTCACTGTGTGGTGAATGGTGTATCTTGTGGGTAAAGTGTACAACCTGAGTGTAAAATCTATTGAATAGCCGAGTCCGCGGTATTGGACATTGCTCGGGATTACAGATCAAGGATTAGATCTTCAAAAATAAAAATGTGGATTGGGTGGTTGTGTGCCAATGCTAAAAATGAGTCATTTAAGGTCAGTGTGCGAAAATCTTTGAAGAAAAATCATTTGATGAACTTAGCATTATATATAGCAGTTTCAACGCTTTTAATCTAAGTAAGATATAAGTTCAAAATCTTTGTTTGATGCAAAAGAACCAAGTAAGCCAATTCTTTGGAATAAGCCTTGCATATAGTAATAAGCAGATTACATGCATTACTTATTGAGTGCAGTGTGTACTCACCCTTGCTTTCAAAACAACACCGTGGATGAATCAACGCCGGTATGGGAGGAGGAGTATGTCGAGGCGAGAGATCTAGGGGCAAGCCCGATCGGTTTGCTGTGGCAAGATGTGGCTTCTACGGATTATTATTTGTTTTCATTGTTATTTCTATTTACTCGATAATGTAAGCCTGCGTGGTGATCTATGTAAGGAGACCATAAGGTCGCTGCTTCGTTTAAATACATGTTTGAAGTACTTTATTATTATTCATTGTGTATGATTGTGGTACTTTTACCTGTTTAGCCTATGTGCACTAGCGCGGTCTGGACTAGTGCGAGAATAGGCGGGTCGGATTTGCGGTCGGGTCTCGACAAGTACCCGATCTTCGATAGGTTCTACTTTTGCGAAGCGGAGATGTTTGCATTCCAACGGTTTCCAATCAGCGGAGATTAAAACCTTGCAATCGCTACACCCACGCACCTTTCATTATTAACTGTGCTTACGACCGGTTGACCTAACCACGAAGGTTAATTCCTGCACGCATGTCGTGACCCGAATTTGCAAATCTGGACCCTCTGTGTATACCGCACTAGTTCAGGATCACGCTAGTGCACACAGGCTCAACATAGATGCTATCATAGTCATACACAGCAGAATATAATATAACTTTAATAATTAACAGTAACTGTTGTCTTACATGATTATTGCCACAGCGGGCTTATAAAAGAAATAGTAAATAAGAAGCAGCGGAAAATAAATAAGCGTAGCAGCTCCCCAGTTCACCGCATGCAACTGACGAGGCTCGGACCCAAAGCATTCGCATCCATATAATCAACCTCCACGAAAGGCGTAGATTCTTCCTCTTCTTAAGTTGTTGTTGTTGGGGTGAGTACATAAAGCACTCAACAAGTTGTGCACAGCAATGCAAGTCTAATATTCTATATGCTTGGCTTAATCCAAAGGAATGGCTAATATGGCTATTTTGAAGTAGAGCGGCATTTAACAAGAATACAGTAAATAGATTGAAAACAGTAAAACAAATAATAGTAATTAATAGATTGACATTTTCAAGTAAACCAAGTTTCCAATCCTAAATCAATTTCCATTATCCATGGCACCCTGCCATCCCAATAGGTTTTGTTTAACAAAAGTCTAACCCTTAAGCTGTAATTCGAGCATTGCCCAATACCGTGAGCACGGCTACTCGAATAGATTGTACACTCTGCAGAGGTTATGCACTTTACCCACACGATACAACCAAACACCACCAAGGCGAGTGATCATAACAAAGCCTTTACAATGCTAAACCTAGACCCGATCTTGCTCGCTAAGGTTTCAACATGAAGGTTAAACCACCACAGCAGGCCCCCTCTTGCGCCATGTGAGTTTAACCATAAACCGGGACTCACTATTCACCACAGCAAGATCTGAAATCTAGGCTTCACAAATTATTCAGCTAGACTGTCCCATTTCAGACATGTGGTTGCAAGAAAGACTCAGGTCAAAGGCTTGCAAGGTTAAGTCCTTAAATTGATTAAGGCAAGACTTCCATATACCCCTGCCAATCCTGGCCCACCTTGGCACAATGCCCCAATCTAAATCATTACCGCCCCAGTTGATTACCAAGCACCACGTGCCACCAACATTTCAATCTAGTTGTGTGACCTCCTCGCCACGACAACTTGATATCACTGTGTGACAACACATGACACACCAATTCTTAAACATTGTTCCATATTCCATTAGTCAAGATTAAGTATCAATATTCGGACACATGTGATGACGTGGCATGGCTAAGCAATCTATGACGGTCTAACTAGCCCATGTTGATTATCAATATTAACCAACTATTAATTAACCATCTTGGGGTGACAATTAGATCATGGCATATAATTGACAACATATGATTTGATTCAAATAGGCATATTATCTAATTCCCAGATTAATTGAAATCATTTATAGACATAAAGTATCATGCATAAAGTTTAAGAGACAAAATAGCAATTTTGTGAAATCAGGTGAAACATGGTCAAAGAACAACTTGCCTTGGAGTCGGTGCTGGTCTTGCTCTGAGCTTGGGTCTTGAAGCGACGAATCTTCCTCGGATCAGAAGCGTTACAAGCGTCTCTGAAACGATGCTAAAATAGAAAATAAACACCAAAAAAGAGAAACCAAACTCAAAAATCAAATAAAATTCACCAATAAATAGATGTTGATTTTCAAATTTTTAGAAATTTGAATCACTCAAATCGAGTTAAAATGCAAAAGATATAGCCTTTTGAAGTTTGAATAAATCTTGAAAATACTGAAAATATAATTTCCGATTTTCCGAATTATTTTCTATTGGAAAAGATTTTTATTGCATAGCGCTGATGTCAGCCCCAGCCGGACCAATCGGTGGCGACACGTCACCTGGTCCATGGACTTGGTCTACGGAACCACCTTTGGTCCACCGTGGACGCGGCCCATGGCGCCTTGCGCCACACGCTGACACGCGGCGCACATCCGCGAGGGAATCCGACGGCTCCCGTTCTATACTTACGTGGCTCAATCTCGAATGCTCATCGCACATCTAACGGCCAAGGCTTACCCGAGCGAAACATTGTTGAATGCGGAGACGTGGCTCTATCTGGACGGTCCGGTGAAGATCCAGCGGTGCCTTGAAGCTCGGCAGCGGCGGTGGGCTTACCGGAGGCGGAGGAAGGCGACCACCCGAGCGGCGTTTGGTGCGACTCGGCTAGATGAAGTGGCAGCCTCGGCGTGGCTTGGCGCGATGAGTGCCGGATCACGGAACCCGGCGGCGGATGGATGCTTGCGGTGATGGAGCGGTGAAAGCGATCGGCGGCGCTACGGAAAACTACGGCAAGCTCTTGGGGCTAAGCAGCGGCGACTTCGGCGAAGACTTGAACAGCGGAAGCGCAAAGCGGTGAGGAACCTCGGGTGCGGCTACGGCTTTATAGCCTCGGCATGCGCCCACAAATGGCAACCATAGCACTCCGCGGCGGAGATGGCGTGCGGCAGCGGGTTTGGAAACCCGAATCGGAGACAAAGACGCCTAGCCGTCCGATTCGCGGTCAATAGCCACCATTAGATCTCGGCTGATCGATCCAATCCGCACTTTCCAAAATCAACGGATGCGATCAATTCCTTCCAAAACAATGCCGCACGATCTCAACCGAACGATCTCGATCCAACAGCCGATCGCATTAGGGTTTCGCGAAAGAAACGGCCATTCGATCTGGATCCAACGGTCCACACGCGCGACGGCTGCGAAGTGGCTGACAGATCGCACAGTGCTGGACTTCGACCCAGTACTGTTCACTGATTTTTCAAAAGCTTATTGATTTAAAAAATAATTCCCAAAATTAGATTAATTTATTTAAGGAAATTAAATATCAGGAAAAATCCAAGAAAATTCTCATAAATACTTTGAGACATTTTGAGTTCAAATAAAATATTTTTCGCAAAACTTTATTTTGACTATGCAGATATTTAATTGGTTTTCTCAAGGAGGCTAATTACTTAATTTTCAGAATAAATTCCAATAAATCCAGAAAAATCCCAATAAATCTCAAATTGCATAAATAACAATAAAATAACACTTAAAGCAAAAATTGGGGTGTTACAAACCTCCCTCCTTAACAGAATCTCGACCCCGAGATTCAAGGCTGACTAGGGAATAGGTTTGGAAATTCTGACTTCAGGTCTTCTTCACGGTCCCAGGTTGCCTCATTCTCAGAATGGTTGCTCCACTGAACTCAGCAAAAGCGAATTGATTTGTTCCTGGTGTTGCGCTCCACAACATCCAAAATTTTCATCGGTTGCTCCTTGTAGGTCAAATCTTTCTACAACTCAATCGCTTCCAAAGGCGTCTGCTCCACTGGCACCCGAAGACACTTCTTGAACTGTGACTCATGGAACACATCATGCACGCCTGCAAGTGACTGCGGCAATTCTAACTGATAAGCAATGTCCCCTCAACGGCTCAAAATTTTGAACGGCCCAACATATCTTGGGGCAAACTTTCCTTTAGCGTGGAACCTTTTAACTCCTTTCAGAGGGGTAACTCTAAGATACACAAAATCGTCTGGCTCGAAACTCAAATCACGGCGTCGATTATCTGCGTAACTCTTTTGTCTTGACTGCGCGATTTTCAACCTCTCTCTTATCATGGCAACTTGCACTTCAGCTTCCTTGAGAATATTAGGGCCAAATATCATACACTCTCCTGTCTCATTCCAATTCAGCGGGGTATGATAGGCACGACCATATAAAGCTTCAAATGGTGACATATGCAAACTAGCTTGGTAACTGTTGTTATAGCTGAACTCTGCATACACTACAAGAAACAGAGAAAAATTCGTGGGTTTTTTTAAATTCGTGGGCCAAAACAAAACCCATGAATTTATTTATTTAAATTCGTCGGTTTCTATAAAGCCCACGTATTTAATTAAATTCGTGGGCCACAATAACACCCACAAATTTATGTATTTAAATTCGTCGGTAATACAAAGACCCACAAATTTAATTAAATTAGTGCTAAAAATCCCACAATTTGTATACGATTTTAAAGCCCATCGGGCTTCTCTCTCTCTCTTGTTGCTCTCCCCCGCCGCCCGCGCTGCCGCCGCGCCCGCCGCCCGCCCGCCGCTTCGCCGTTGCCGGCGCCCCCGACTGCCACCGTCGCCGCTTTCGCGCCGCGCCCGCATCCGCTCGCCCGCGCCGCGCCGCCCCTGCCCGCCACCGCCCCCAGCGCTGCCGCCGCCCTGCGTCGCCGCCCGCCGCCCGCCAGCGCCACCGCCCCTCCATCGTCGGCGCCGCCCGCGCGTCGCTGGTGCCACCGCGCCTCCCGGACCCGCGACGCCCTTGGCGTTCGAGAAGGTATATTTCATCTCTTTTTATATTCGTTTGAAGTTATTTCATCTCATTTTATATTCGCTGCATATGGTATATATATTTTTATTTTCTCGCTGCCATTGTTTATAACGTTAGAGTTTAGGGTTTGTGTCGAACAGTAGAGAGCCTAGGCGTCACCCGTTCGGGAACGGCGCATCTCACATTTGCTTGTGAGGTGCGCGGTTCCGGATTTGTCTAGCTTATTTTGGACAGCCCGAGAATGTTGGTTGTTGCATGGGGCTGTGGCGTGCGGCGATCGAGCGTGATTTGGCCGCATAACCTGTTGTTCTCCGAGCACTTTGACATCGGCGTGCGTTTGGAGAACAACGGGGTTATACTGCCGAAATTTCGTTCGGTTCATAGCGCACGTCACAGGTCGCATGCAATGGCCTCCATTCTTGGGTGGGTATAGAACACATCTTTCCTAATAGGGTTGTCTTTGTCACCTAAGCCACGGTCATACGTCGACATCGTTTCATTTGTTTAGCTTTGATAATGGGTGACGATCGAAGGGCGATGTATGACGGATGGAGGAGTGATGGGGGCACTTAAGGGAATGGGGGCAGATCACGGATGCTTTCTTGAAGCAAGCATTCGCTGGAGGAGATGAATATGTGTATTGCCCGTGTACCATCTACGAGAATAACAGCTACTACAACAAGGATATAGTGCAGTATCACATTTGCAAAAATGGGTTCGTGCCTAACTATTTGGTGTGGCACCGTCATGGAGAGGCCGCAGGGCAGGCCATTGAGTCGGACCATGGGGAGGATCACGACCGGATGGAAGAGATGCTGGGTGATCTTGGCAGGGGGACTAAATTTAACTCCGGGGAGGGGTCACAGCCGGAGGAGGTTAAGGAATTCTATAGGCTACTTGACGCCTCGGACGAGAAGCTGCATGACTTGACCAATGTGACCGTCCTGCAGGCGGTTACACGGCTTATGTCAATGAAGTCGAAGTTCAACTTTTCGAACAAATGCTTCAACGCTTTGCTTGAACTTCTGAATGATGTTCTTCAGCCTAACCACAAGATGCCAAAGTTTGTACCAATCAAAAAGTTGATGGCGGCCTTGGGATGAATTACGGAAGATTGATGTGTGCGAGAATAATTGCATGTTGTTACGAAAGGATCATGACAAGGATACTCATTGTATGCATTGCGGTAAGTGTAGATTCGTTGAGGTGGTAGATGAGGAAGGGTATCGGTGACTACAAAGGTCGCGACTAAACGACCGGTACATGTCGATCACGAGATAGGCTTAAGCGGTTTGTACATGTCAAAAGAAGCAATGAAACATATGCGATGGCACAAAGAAGGTAAGCGTGAGGATCAAGACCGGATATGATGGTGCATCCGTCGATGGCGAGGCATGGCGGGCATTGGACCGATTCGATCCTGCATTTGCAAGTGACCTAGGAGTGTCCGTCTTGGTTTGTCCATAGACGGTTTCACACCTTCGGCTGGCGCTAGCCCCTACTTTTGTTGGCGGTCTTCATCATGCCATACAATCTTCCACGAGATTTGCTTGAAAGAGGGTTCATATTCCTTGCTCTTGTCATTCAGGTCCTAAGCACGCGAGGAAGGATCTCAATGTGTTCATGAGGCCCTTAATTGATGGTGAAGAAGTTGTGGCGAGGAAAAGGAATCGGCAGCGTTGGTGGTAGAGAATTTACCTTACGAGCGCATACATGATCGGTCCATGATTTGTTGGCATATGGCATTTGGGCGGTGGTGTGTTCATTATGCGCTGTGTTGTCCAATTTGTATGGTGACTACGATGCATTCGAGCTCACGCGCGTAAAAAGATCACATTCTTGATTGCCATCGGCGATGGCTTCCGACGAGCACCCTTTTAGGAGCGGCGCCAAAGCATTTGAAAAGGATAGAAAGTTAAAAAAGGCTGCGAAGCGACTCACGGGAGAGGAGATAGCTGAATGGCATAGTCGGCTTCTCGATCTACGAGTGAGTTTCATTTGGCTATGGAAAGGAGCACAAGCTGGACTCATATTTCTTTCCTTTGGGAGCTGCCTTACTGAAAGCTTTGATTCTGCCGCATAACATAGATTTGATGCACCAAGGCGCAATGTGGCGAAGCACCATAAGCATGGTGTTTGATGTAGCAAACAAAACAAAGGATAACGTGAGTGCTAGGAAAGACAATGGGTGATCATTGTGCTAGGCCGTGGCTCGAGGTTAAAGTTGGTTTAAATGGAAATGAGAGCCGGCCACGAGCTCCATACTGTGTGAAGCAAGAAGACCGTAAACAGGTTTTGAGGTGGTTGAAAACTCTAAAGTTTCCTGATCGCTATGCATCTAACATAAAACGGGCTGTGAATGTCAACACCAGTAAGCTAAATGGGCTAAAGAGTCATGATTACCATATTATCATGGAAAGATTTGTTCCGATAATGTTTTGTGGCTATTTTGATAATGAGTTGTGGAGGATGTTAGCCGAGCTCAGTAACTTCTATAGGCAGATATGCACTAAGGAAATCTCGAAGACGTTGATGCAGAAGTTAGAGAAGGGAATTCCATTGCTTGTATGCAAGTTGGAAAAAACTTTCCCACCTGGTTTTATGAATGTGATGCAACATCTGCTGGTGTATCTACCTTGGGAAGTGAAGGTTGGAGGTCCTGTGCAGTTCAGATGGATGTATAGTCAGGAAATGGAGTTGAAAAAGCTTAGAGCTACAGTACGCAACAAGGCAAGGGTAGAGGGGTGTATCGCAGAGGCTTATGTAAGTAAAGAGATCACAAACTTCTCAACAAAGTATTTCGCACTCAAGCACAACGTGAATGCCCCTCTGAATCGATGCGTCTTTGCGGAAGAAGAACCGTTGTGCGAACTTAAGCTTTTTCAATTCAAGGGTCAACCTGTTGGGTCGTACACTACACACCATGTTGAGTATGAGGAGTGGAACCTGGCCATGCTTTACATGTTCACTAACATGGTAGAAGTTGAAAAATATTTTGAGTAAGTGACTTTCTGAATTATGTTTTCAACATTTCGTCTTCCACGAGGCTCGGTTTCCTCACAGGGGAGTGCTCGCTCGTCGAGGTCCGCACGGGAAGCACAAGCGCACGAGGAGGCTCGTGAAGCGCGAGAGGAGGCTCTTCAAGCACGAGAAGAGTCTCGTCAAGCACGAGAGGAAGCTCGTAGAAGCCGAGAAGACTCAGAATACATGAAAATGTATCTGCAGGTACAATCTCAACTTTGAACAAAACGCTCAATTGTACATTTGTGATTAAAATCTAACAAACAATCTATATCAAAGAATTGTCACAATCTCTTGGACCTAACGTGGTGGTGTTTAGCCCTCTGTTATGCAGCGCAGTAAATATACTTGAGTTCATTACTCTCTAATTCACTTAGCTCGTAAAATCACGTTTCTCACAAACTTGACTATTATGTCATAGGGCTCCCAGCCACCTCCCTTCTACATGTTTTCTCCACACATGCAGCCACCACCACAAGGAGAAGCATCACAGGGTGCTCAGCCTCCCCCGGCGTCCTTCATAAACCCTACTGGGATGCAGGCACCACCCCTAGGAGATGCACCTCAGGTTATATGATATTCTGATGCATTCTTTTTTTAAAAAAAACTCTATTCTGTATACTTTATATCACAAACTATGATCCACAGAGCTCCCAGCCTCCTTGTCCTTTCTACATGTTCACTCCATAGATGCAGCCACCTTCTGTAGGAGAGGCACCACAGGTAAAGACGGATCGGTTCAATTCGTTATTCAAAATTTGAATGAATGATTTATATGTGGCATAATGTACTGTCTATGCCTTACAGGCTCCCGACCTCCAAACCCGTTCTACATGTACCCACCACCTATGCCAGCCAGCGAATGCCTATGTACTTCAAGTGTGGCCCTGCGGCCACCTCGGACGACACCAACGGTATGGATGTCAAAAACATTCTAAGTTTGCGAAACGAGCTAAGTTTGTCAATTGTGAGCCAAACCAAGTCAAATTGAGCAAATTGAGCTACCTTCACAAAACTTAGTCAATTATATCACATTTAGGCAAATAAAGGTTAATTCTGTCAAAGTTGAGCCAGACTTAGTCATCTTGAGCAAATTTAGCTATACGTTCAAAACTTAGTCGATTTTAGGACATTTAGGCAACTCTTTCTTAAACCTTGCACAAATCATCTCAATGTTCATACTTGAAAAGGTTTACTTGTGTGCTTATGAAAGTTCATTGGTGTGCTCCTGTAGATATGTGATGGTTTACCAAATTATTAACCCATTACGTGCTATTTGATTTTTTCTTTCTGTCAATAACTCTTTGATTTGGAACCTTATATTGTACTGACTTGTTGGAATTGAAAAGTTATCTTAAGACAACTTGTTCAATTGTAAATTTATGTTTTAAATGCTTTATATGGCATCCTTGTAGAATGTGTTGTTTGCCAATGTACAATCTGATTGTTTATCCTTGTAGAATGCTTTATATTTGTACTTTGTATATTGAACTCTTAAAATGACTACCAAAACTCTTAATTACTTCTTTGAACTATTTTCACTGTTTGTTATCTTTTGAATACTCAGTGATGCAATTAGGGTCTTTGGAAGTTGAATTAAATAATTTTAGTTGTAATCTTGGCCTTGAACTAGATGGTTAACTTCATTAATACTAGAGTATTACTTTGATGCTTCATTGAATATGAGATTGATATTCATATGATTATTATAGCATATCTTGACTAGCTCATAGTTGTAGTTCTTATATATAGTATCTATTCTTGTTTAGCTTAACCTGTCATATTGATATTCTCATATTGTGTCTTGGTCGAATAGTACTATTCTGAACTTGTTTCATATGAATCAGCATAATTTAGGAAAGGAAAGAGTTAAATGCTTTATTTGCTAAACTCTTGCTAAGCTTACTCGATTCTAGCACATTTAGCAAGAACAAGCGATATGTTACTTGTAACACAACCTAAGTTAATCTTGAACTTGCAGGTTTCAGGGTCACGCCCTCTAGCACGTACTAACGACGACATCATAGAAGACATCTTCAACAGCGCCGGCGGTAGTGGTAGCGCCCACAACTCCAACAACCCCGAGGCATGAATTCCATTGTGAGCTCGATTGGTGTATTATTGTTGTACTTTATGACTTGTTGTGATGGATAGATTGTGATCGACTTATTGTGATGGACTTATTATAATGGAATGTGGATTGTATCTATTGCGGTTGTAATGTGTTGTACGTCATTGCGTAGTTTACAAATTGCCGTTGGATGTGTGATTGATTATCTAAGGATCTGCTAGAATGTCTCCTTTTGGTTTGAGAGATTGATATATATATTATAACTACAAATGTTTTTTTGTCTGCTGAGTGGATGTCCTATTTACTAGAGAGGTCATGCCAAAATTTTGTACATTTCGGTGACTTAGTTTTAAGCCGGTTTTGAAGAGTTAAAAGGTTGGTTTCAGTATTTTAGTAGAGGTAATAGGTTTGGTGTCTCGTTTGTTAATTCTTCGTTTGCTTGAACTTCATTGTTGGGACAAATAGGTTGGTTTCAGTATTTTAGTAGAGGTCATAGGTTTTGAAGAGTTAAAAGGTTGGTTTCAGTATTACCTTGGTTCAAGTGCTGCAATTTATTCAATAAATCTCTAGCATAATATGAGGGTACAAATCTAACTCGCATGCATTCTTTCAAAACATTCCAAGTGGTTGGGACATTATCATTTGTTTAATTTCATGCCACCAATATAATGGAAAGTTAGTAAATTCACTAGTGGCAAATCTTATTCTTTGTTCTTTCGAACTTCAAAGCATGAAAAATTTTGATCCACAGATAGCTCCCATTCTAAATATTTATCTGGATTATAACGACCCGCAAAAGATGGCATGGATCATTAACATTACCATGATGTCTATTAGCATTACCATTATTACCTCCCATACCATGATGATTGCTGCGAAGGCGATCGTGAAAGCAGGCATTCTTTTCAACAGCTTGACCAATATTGCGACACTTTCTTCTCCTTCATCATCCTCTATATCGGCTGGGAATGTTTCTTCATCTCTAGGGGCAGCAAGATTGCCCTCCCTTCAACCTCCATTGGGAGGTGCAGGATCTGCAGGTGGAGGCGGCTGCCTCTCTAGGTACTCCATTCTGGTGGTTGGCAATGCTCTGCTCAATTCGCTGCATCCTATGTTCATTGTCCTTAGCAAGCTTGGTGAGGTTTGCATCGATGCCTCTCAACGTGCTTTGATGATCCTCCACGTACTTCATGAGCTCAATTTTTGCAACACATTCATCTCCATCCGGAATTTCATTATGTGATCCTATCATTTGTTAGTAGAAGACAAGAAGGGAAAAAAAGGAGTATATATTCTTCTTATCAACTACTAGGTGGTGGACAAAGGGTAAAGATCACTCTCGCTCAAGCTTCTTACCAAGCTCTTGCAAGTTTCTTACCAACTGTGACAGGTGGTGCAATCCGGTAGGCTGGTTCGTGATAACCTGTGACAATGGTGGGGTGTGCGATTGCAAAGTAAACCTGCAACTAAATTGGAAGAGAGTGGAGCTTGGAAGGCTATGTATGAGTAGCAAAGGTTATGCAACAATTCAAATCAGAAATTGCAAAAGTGAAAAGTAGTCCCAAGCTAGCAAGTTTGTGTTGCCGGCCTAAACTCATCACAGACCTAGTTATGTGAAGGGAAGCACACAAATATACAAAGGACACATGATTCTAGCACTTCTGATTTTTTTTCAGTGCGGCTTTTGATTTTTTCTGCACTGGCCTTTTTCTCTTCTCTCTTCTTTTGGTGCGGCTCTCTATTTTTTCTTTTTCTCAGAGGTATACTATCCCTCTCAACTAAAAAAAGGATGGAAAACAACAATCCCACGTTTTCAAATGAGACAAAATGCTAAACAGATGACCGAAAGATGACAAAAAGATGGCATCGAAATTTCTAGGGCCCAGAACTCGGCCTTAGAGGCCAATTTTGAGGGTTAAAAAATGCACAGGTCTCACGATGTTTGGATTTTTCAGATGCGCGTCGTATTCCTTTTCGAAACAAAAAAAATAGATCCAAATCGGAGTTTGCATGCAAAAGTTATGCTCGTTTTACTGAACGCTGCACGTCTTGGACTCAAATTCTGAACTGATGCCCTAGGATTTCTGTGGCAAACAAACTCGACTAGTACAACCAGGACAAGACTCGACAACATAACGACACAGCGGGGGACAACAATTCAATAAAGCAAAAACCGAAAGAAAGTGCAAAGGATCAAAGGGGTTTAGACAGCAGAAACAAGGACAACGACGAACGCAAATATTTTTGGGGCCAATTTTTTTTGGACACTAGGACGATGGAAAACTAACCAATGGAGAAAATACAAATTACCTAGCGGGCAATGCAGCTCTGATACCACTTGATGCGACAACGGCCCGATCTTCCGATAGGTTCTACTTTTGCGGAACGGAGACGTTCGCGTTCCAAGGGCTTCCAATCAGCGGAGATTGAATCCTTGCAATCGCTACAACCACGCACCTGTCATTATCAGCCATGCTCACACCCGGATGACCTAACCACGAAGGTTAATTCCTGCACGTAGTAGAAGAAATGAGTAAGAACGAGAAAGAAAACAATCTGACAATTCGAACGATCAAAGTTGAGGCTATCTCTTTCACCAAACCATGTCATGTGACACTACTCCGATGAACAAGTATTTCACATGCGTGGCGAACAAACTTAGCAAATAACCTAACCCTAAAAGTAGCGGTGGCTAAGTATATATAAGGGCTAGTTACAAAAAGTGATCAATCAACGGTTCTGATTCGAAGTCTGCAACAGAAGAAACTTTTTGCGTCACTTTGGAGGCTTCATGAGCGAATCTGAGTTGGGCTTGTATGTAATAGATAGGTCTTAAAATAAACTTTCTAACAGTGGTGGCTCAGCCCAAGCGGACTTCGTATGAGAAATTATGGCATTTTAGTCCGGCTGTCGGTCGACTCGAGGCGAGTTGTAGTCCGAATTGAAGTGCACGGACGGCATCAATTGGGCTTGTGCTTTAGTTGAACGTGGCTTGTAGGTGTTCATGTTGTGTATGAGGTCTCCTTGAGTTAACATCTCCTCTCCCATGGTCCTAAGTAACAACACATCACAAGGAAAATTATGCAGTAACACATTCTCATTAGAACAAGTATTATTACCTAAGAACGAGCTCACCTTATAATTGAGTTATTTTGCTCAGGCTCGTGTTATTAGACCAAGAGTTAAAGTTGTATCCATAGGAGTTATGTCCTCATCAATAGCCTAGAAAGCCGAGCTCGAGTCGCGTCGGAGAAGGCGACTTCCACCGCACACGTGTCTTGATGAATGCTTACGATGAACTCGGTGTTACAATCCGAGCCACCCGGCAAAGAATGATCGAGATTCATTAGAGTCCTTACGGTCATGGCCAACCTCCACCGTTCAATTGGAATCTGGCGGCCATGCATCACTTGAGACATCTGAGATAACCACATCAGCATGATTGAGATCCAACAATCCAAAAGCTAGGGTTCCACAAGAAATGGACGGGCGGGCTGGACCGCCTAATGGGCTTTCGGCCCAACACTATTCCTAAGACTTTTAAAAAGCTTTTTAATTTAAAATAATTCTGGAAAATAGTTTAGGCGAAAATAAATAGTAAAATTATCAGAAAAATTTTGGAAAATATTTTGAGACATTTGGAACTCAAATAAAATATTTTTGACAAAAATTTAATCAAACTTTTTCATTGTTTAAATACTTATCATAATAATCCATATTAAATAATAATAAATAAATTCTAGAAAAATCCAATAAATTCAGAAAATCCATATTAAATACAAATGATAAAAAAATTGGTATATTACAAGTACAAATACCATAGTTAACGGTAGCTCGAAGATACCTGAAGATGCACTTCACTGCTAAGCTGTGAGAGGACAAGGAGGGACCTGAAATCGAGTGCACAGACACACATCAAAATGTATATTCGGCCTCGAAGCTGTGAGGTGCAAGAGAGAGCGATGATGCTTATGAACTCCTTCTGATCAACTGGCTCACCATCCTCATCAGGTTCAAGAATAGCCATAGTGGCCATAGGAGTCATCACCAGCTTCCCATCTGACATGTCAAAGCATCTCTGGAGGTCTCAAGTGTACTTGCCTTGATGTAAGAAAATGCCTTCCCCATTCTACTTGATCTGGAAGCCAAGGAAGCAGCTTAACTCACCCATCATACTCATCTCAAACTCCGTGTTCATCACATCTAAAAACTGAGAGACAAGAGAATGCAAAGAGCATCCAAAGATAATATCATCCACATAAATCTGGACAAGCAGAAAGTCAGAATCCTAGTGTTTGATGAACATAGTCTTTTCTAGTTTTACCATCTCAAAACTATGACTAAGAAGGTAAGACTTAAGCCTCTCATACCAAGAGCTAGGGTCCTGCTTAAGTCCATACAAAGATTTGGAAAGCTTATAGACATGGTTTAGGTACATAGGATTCTCTAATTCTGATAGCTGCCTCATATAGACCTCTTTCTTAATATACCCATTGAGGAAATCACTCTTGATATCCATTTGATATAGATTGAAGCCCTTGGATGTTGAAAATACAAGTGGATCCTAATGGCCTCTAGTCTAGCTATAGGGGCAAAGGTCTCCTCAAAATCAAAACCCTCAACCTGAGTGAATCCTTGAGCAACTAGCCTAGCCTTATTCCTAAAGACCATCCCATCCTTACTTTGATTGTTTTTGAACACCTACATGGTCCCAATGACATTATGACTAGAAGGTAGTTCAACAAGTTGTCAGACGTTGTTCCTCTAAAAGTTCTCAAGTTTCTCATGCATGGCATTTATCCAAGAATTATCTGACAATGCATGAGAAACATCATTTGGCTCAAAGGAGGCAACAAAGGTAGCATAAAGACAAAAAAGAGATAAACCTAACTTTGAATGCGTGACACACTCAAATAGATCACCTATCATCTGATTAGGTGGATGATGCTGCTAAATGTGGTGGGAAGGTCTAGAAGCAGAAGTGTCCTCTACCTCATGAACAGATGAGGCAAGAGCAGAGCCATTAGCTACAAAAGAGTTTGAAGTTAAGGGCTAATCACCTCAAGGTGCAGAGATAGAAACAAGAGGCACCTTAGGTGCAGAGGGGCCTGTATTATGTACAGTACCATCATGTCTATCATCCTTATCCTATACAAAGATGATATCAAAGAGAGAAGAAGAGCTTGAGATATCCGGTCTAGCCCCTAAACTAGTCTCATAAAAGGTCACCTCATAGATGTACAATCTTACTCGTCTCATTACTCTAGACCCTATAGCTATGAGAAGAACTGGAGTAACCTAGAAAGATACCATCAGAAGAATGAGACTTGCTCAAACTTATCTAGGTTCCCAGACTTCATAGTGAAACATTTGCAACCAAAAACACGAAAATGTGCAATGATGGCTTTCGTCCATACCTCGAGTTCATATGAAGTGCGATTGCAAGTGTGTTCTCAAGAAAACTCGATTAGACATATGACAAGTAGTAGGAGTATTGTACTCATCTAGTTTTATCCAGCCATCTTGACCAAGGTCATGTTCTTAGTTCCACTCGCCATTAAATTTGATGGACATATGGAGAAGAGAACTGATGCTCAATACCTAACTCCTCATAGAAGTTCTCAAAGTAGGAGTTCTTGAACTTCGTGCTATTGTCATTGCGTATAGCTTGTAAGGCACCTGAGAGCTCAATATACAACCTACGGATCAAACCCCTGAAGTAGGTAAAAGGCTAATCCTTTGAGGCCATGAAGAACACCCAAGAATACCTCAAAAAATCATCAATAATGACAAGAACATACCACTTCCCACCCGCTAATTGCACTCTAGCTAGACCAATGGTGTCCATGTGTAGAAGTTGTCCTAGTGCATCAGTCATCACAACAATGATTGGGGGATGATAAGCGACAACCATCTTGCCATGTCGGTAAGGAAAACAAACCAAGCCTTTCACCATCTTGAGTTTGGACAAACCACGAATGAGATCATGGCTGCTAACTCAGGTCAAATGATCAAAACCAATGTGACCAAGTCTCCTATGCTAGAAGGAGAGATCACGAGACTCTGAAGCAACTAGGCAAAGAAGAGAATCACTAGAAAAATCAGTAAAATCAGCACGAAAGACTCTCCCAAACCTAGAAATCCTGCAAACCAGCCCTTTAGAAGAATCGAGAATTCTACAAGCATTACACTTGAACCTCACATCAGAATCTTCATCGATGGCGAGACATAAAAAGCAAATTATCACGCAACTTACTCAATCAGCAACATCCTTTAAGAAGAAATTATTATTAATTCGCAAAGTACCTTTAGAGATGACTCTACCAGAAGAAGCATCCACAAAAGTGATTAGCTCATCACCAGGGGCATGGCTAGAGAAAAGAACCAACGCGAATCTCCGATCATGTGGCGAGAATAGCTGGAGTCTACAAGCCAAACATCTCTCTTCTCAGCCCTATGAACCTGAATAGGTGAAAGCGAGATGTCGATGACTCAATACTAGAGCTGATAAGTGCAGATCTAAGAACCCAATACTAAATCACACGATGAGCAAAAGTACCACCCACAAAAACAAAAGACTAAACTGTAACATCTCTCTAAGGCTCAACTCTCACAAATTTAGAAACAGTGCCTACAGAGGGTCTGGAAGCTGCAGCTGGGTTGGTCCACCGATGTACAAAGGACGGATCATCCGAGTAAGACTACATAAACCTCCTACTGGTAGAAGCAATCACATTGATGAGGACATCATTTCTATTGACACAACCGCGCCTAGTCACTCATCTCATACACAACAATCTGAACCCGTATTACAAGGACCAATTACTAGTGCTCGAGCATGTTGACTTAATTATCAGGTGAATACGTTCCTAAGTTTGGATACAAGAGCTTCCCAGAATGGAATGCTATTTAATCCTTGTGATGACCTTATTATCCTTAGGAACCAAGGAGAAGAACCCCAAAATGCCAAGCATGAAACCAGATCGTCATGTGCACGAGTTCCACTCGGATTCGGCCTTCCTAATAGCACCAACTTAAAATGGCCATAACTTTTGATCCAGAAGGGTGTTTGGGGCACATGAGTAGTTGATTGAAAGCTTTCATCGCCCTCTTTCCAATGGATCCAGTCTAACCATCAAATTCCATCCGAGCTATCCAAAAATGCAAAACAAATTATGTCACTTTTCTAGTCCGAGCCAAAGTGGGCATTGGGCCATGTAATCGAGTTGTTTCGGTCTCCCTAGGGTTTGGACGACCTCCACCTCCTCATGTCTCATAAATAGCCAGCCGCACCCTCCTCTAGGATTCGGGTTTTGTTTGATTAGTTTAGCCAAGTGCAAACTCTGTGTCTTCAAGTTGTGCTGGACAGCCACCTTGTCAAGATCTTCAATAGAACCCCACCTTGATTTTGCCTTCAATTCTTATTTGCAATTTTAGATTGCTTTTAGTATTGTTCTTGCTTGTTCTTCGGTTGCTTGCAGGAATTGAACCTCGTGTTCAGGTTGATCATGCCCACGGTAAGATCAATTACACTCCGGAGTTGGTTTAGCGATTGCAAAGGCGCATCGTCGTCGTACATTGTAGTCGGATCGTCAAAGTCAGTTCTACCAAATCGATAGTTATCGCTCTCATCGAAAGATCGGGACAAAACCTTACATCACTCATGTTGCTAATACCCACCTCGGTGGGAAAAACAAGGAATATCAAGAGGACGGTGGAAACTCTGACCATGAACAACTCTAATACTAAAACCAGAAGGAACAGCCTGAAAACCAAGTCCTGGACACTATCCAACAATAAGAAACTATGTAGTGTGTCTAGAATCTGTGGGTGCCTTAGTAGCACTCTGAGTCTGGGGATGACCTGGAATACCCCTAAGAGGACGAACACGCTCACGCCATGCTATCTTGGCACTCCTAAAGCATAACTCAGTCAAATATCCATCCTTCTGACAAAATGTGCAAGAATACTTTGCATTATGATTCAGCAAGCGATCTTCATGAAGAAACGTATGCTTTGCTTGCTGAAAACGAAGATGATGATCCAATCTCAGAACATGAAGAAGAGCACGTGAGTGCTAGTGATGCTGAACAATATTTAAGTCTTATTGCGCAACGTGTGCTTAGTGCTTAGATTGCCCGTGCCGAGCAAAATCAGCGCCACAACTTGTTTCACATTAAAGGCATCGTCAAAGAGTGATCAATTCGAATAATCATTGATGGTGAGAGTTGCAATAATCTAGCCAGCATGGACATGATGGAGAAGCTAGCACCCTCCACTATGCCGCGTCCTCAGCCTTACTACATCCAATGGTTCAACAACAGCGACAAGCTTAAGGTAACTCGTATGGTAGGAGTACATTTCGCTTTAGGTTCTTATCATGATTTTGTCGATTGCGATGTCGTACCTATGCAAGCATGTTCTATATTGTTAGGTAGACCGTGGCAATATGATAAAGATTGTTTAGATCATGGTAGAACAAATCAATACTCTTTTGTGCATAAAGAGAAGAAAATTATGTTACATCCAATGTCTCCTGATGCTATTTTAAAAGATGACATTGCTAGAGCTAGTAGAGAGAAAAACCAGGAGCATGCTAAGAGTGAAAATTAGATTGTAGCAAAGGATTTTGACAAACACAACAAGAAAGAATCTAAGCATGTTCATGAGAAGATAAATGAGATTAAGTTGAAAGATGCTTCTTTTCTTGCTACCAACTTTGATGTGAATGAGTTGGATGTTACAAGTTCTATTTTCTATGCATTCATTTGCAAAGAAGTTTTGTTTTCATTTCAGGATATATCTTGTTCTTTGCCTCCTGCTATCACTAACCTTTTGCAGGAGTACACTGACGTCTTTCCAAAGGATGTACCACCGGGGCTGCCCCCAATTCGATGAATTGAGCACCAAGTTTACCTTATTCCCGGGGCATCTTTGCTCAATCGTGCGCCATACAGAACCAATCTGGAAGAAACTAAGGAGATACAACGCCAAGTTCAAGAATTGCTTGATAAAGGGTACTTACGTGAGTCTCTTAGTCCTTGTGTTGTTCTGGTCATTTTAGTGCCCAAGAAAGATGGATCATGGCGCATGTGTGTGGATTGTAGGGTAATCAATAATATCAACATTAAGTATCGTCACCCTATTCCTAAGCTAGACGATATTCTTGATGAATTAAGTGGCTCTACAATGTTCTCTAAAGTTGATTTGCGTAGTGGGTACCACCAGATTCATATGAAGCTAGGAGATGAATGGAAAATGGCTTTTAAAACTAAATTCGGTCTATATGAGTGGTTAGTAATGCCTTTTGGGTTTACTAATGCACCTAGCACTTTCATGATATTGATGAATGAAGTTTTGCATGCTTTCATTGGCAGATTTGTGGTGGTATATTTTGATGACATTTTGATATATAGCAAATCATTGGAGGAACACCTTGACCATTTACGTGTTGTTTTTGATGCTTTACGAGGTGTACGCTTATTTGGTAACCTTGAGAAGTGCACCTTTTGTATGGATCGAGTCTCTTTTCTTGGTTATGTTGTTACTCCCCAGGGTATTGAAGTTGATCAGGCCAAGGTTGAGGCAATATAGAGTTGGCCGATTCCTAACACGGTCACACAGGTGCGAAGTTTTCTAGGACTTGCTGGATTATACCATCGCTTCATGAAGGATTTCAGCACCATCGCAGCACCAATGAATGAGCTTACCAAAAAGGTTGTGCCATTTGCTTGGAGAGATGCACAGGAGAACGCCTTCAACACATTGAAAGATAAGTTAACACATGCACCACTACTCCAACTTCCAGATTTTTCTAAGACTTTTGAACTAGAATGTGATGCTAGTGGAGTTGGTTTAAGGCGTGTTGTTACAAGAAGGAAAACTGTTGCATATTTTAGTGAGAAGTTGAGTGGGCCTAGTTTGAATTATTCTACTTATGATAAGGAATTACATGCTCTAGTTCGAACTTTAGAAACATGGCAACATTATTTATGCCCCAAAGAATTTGTCATATATTCTGATCATGAATCTTTGAAGCATATTTGAAGTCAAGCAAAATTGAATCGTAGACATGCAAAGTGGGTTGAATTCATTGAATCTTTTCCTTATGTTATAAAACACAAGAAGGAAAGGATAATGTTATTCTTGATGCTTTGTCAAGAAGATATACAATGCTTTCACAACTTGATTTCAAAATCCTTGGATTAGAGACGATTAAAGAGCAATATGTACATGATAACAATTTTAAAGATGTGTTGCTGAATTGTAAAGAGGAAAAACATGGAAAAATTTGTCCTCAAAGATGGGTTCGTGTTTAGAGCTAACAAACTATGCATCCAACTAGCTCTGTTCGTTTGTTGTTGTTCTGAGAAGCGCATGGAGGTGGGTGATGGGACACTTTGGTGTGAAGAAGACGGAGGACATACTTCATGGTCATTTCTTTTGGCCAAAATTAGAAGGGATGTGGAACGACACGTTACTCGTTGTACTACATGTCAAAAAGCTAAGTCACGACTTAACCCTCATGGTTTATATATGCCTTTACCTGTTCCTAGCGTGCCTTGGGAAGATATTTCTATGGACTTTGTTTTAGGACTGCCTAGAATAAAGAAGGGAGGATAGCATCTTTGTTGTTGTGGATAGATTTTCTAAGATGGCACACTTCCTACCATGTCATAAAAGTGATGATGCTACCAACATTGCTGATTTGTTCCTTAGCCACTTTTGGCGAATTTTATAGGCTAAATTGGGGAGTAAGCTTTTATTTTCTACTACTTGTCATCCCCAAACTGATGGACAAACTGAAGTTGTCAATAGAACTTTATCTACCATGCTTAGGGCTGTTTTGAAAATGAACATAAAAATGTGGGAAGAATGCTTGCCTCATTGAGTTTGCTTATAATCGTTCACTGCATTCTACTAATAAGATGTGCCCATTTGAGATTGTTTACGGGTTTGTGCCTCGTGCTCCTATTGATTTGTTACCTCTTCCATCTTCAGAGAAGTTGAATTTTGGTGCTAAACAACGTGCTGATTGGATGTTGAAAATGCAAGAGACAACTAAAGAAAATATAGAGTGCATGAATGCTAAATATAAACTTGCTGGTAGTAAGGGAAGGACGAATGTGACTTTTGAACCTGGAGATTTAGTTTGGTTGCATTTGAGAAAAGATCGATTTCCTGAATTAAGAAAATCAAAGTTGATGCCTTGAGCTGATGGTCCTTTCAATGTAAGCTTGAGTTGCTTGAAAATTTTGGGGTTAGTCCCACCTTTAACATTGCATATTTGAACCCATATTTGAGAGAAGAGGATGAGCTTGAGTCGAGGACGACTCAAATGCAAGAAGGGGAGGATGATGACGACATCATTTCTATTGACACAACCGTGCCTACTCACTCATCTCATACACAACAATCTAAACCCGTATTACAAGGACCAATTACTCGTGCTCGAGCACGTCGACTTAATTATCAGGTGAATATGTTCCTAAGTTTTGATACAAGAGAATCACAGAATGGAACGCTATTTAATTCTTGTGATGATCTTAATGTCCTTAGGAACCAAGGAGAAGAACCCCAAAATGCCAAGCATGAAACCAAATCGTCATGTGCACGAGTTCCACTCGGATTCGGCCTTCCTGACAACACCAACTTAAAATGGTCATAACTTTTGATCCAGGAAGGTGTTTGGGGCACATGAGAACTTGATTGAAAGCTTTCACACCCGCTTTCCAAAGGATCCAGTCTCACCTTCAAATTCCGTCGACCTATCCGAAAAAGCCAAAACAATTCACGTCACATTTCGGTCCGAGTCAAAGTGGGCCTTGGGCCTTGTAATCGAGTTGTTTTCGGTCTCCCTAGGGTTTGGACGACCTCCACCTCCTCATATCTCATAAATAGCCAGCCACACCCTCCTCTAGGGTTCGGGTTTTGTTTGATTAGTTTAGCCAAGTGCAAACTTTGTGTCTTCAAATTGTCAGCCGACAACCACCTTGTCAAGATCTTCAATAGAACCCCACCTTGATTTTTCCTTCAATTCTTATTTGCAAATTCATATTGCTTTTACTATTGTTCTTGCTTGTTGTTCGTTGCTTGCAGGAATTGAACCTCGTGTTCAGGTTGATCATGCCCACGGCAAGATCGATAACACTCCAAAGTTGGTTTAGCGATTGCAAAGGCGCATCGTCGTCGTACATTGTAGTCGGATCGTCAAAGTCAGTTCAACCAAATCGATTGTTTTCGCTCTCATCGAAAGATCAGGACACAACCTTACATCACTCATGTTGCTGATACCCACCTCGATGGGAAAAACAAGGAATATTAAGAGGACGGCGGAAACTCTGACCATGAACAGCTCCAATACTAAAACCAGAAGGAACAGCCTGAAAACCAACTCTTGGACACTATCCAACAATAAGAAACTATGTAGTGTGTCTAAAATCCGTGAGTGCCTTAGTAGCACTCCGAGTCTAGAGATGACCCGGAATACCCCTAAGAGGACGAACTCGCTCACACCATGCTATCTTGGCACTCCTGAAGCATAACTCAGCCAAATATCCATCCTTCTGACAGAATGTGCAATAATACTTCGCATTACCAGAGGTTGAAGCTGCAGGAGGGACAACCTTCTAATCAGAAATCCCATAGACGACACCTGTTGATTGAAACACAGTAGTGCTCGACCTAGGTGTAACCACAATCTCACCACTCTTGGTGCCATGAAGAATATTGGGAGGATATGTACGAGCATACTTCAATTAATCAAATCCTAGACCCTGATTGAATCTACATATTTTGGTTTGATCCAAGATAAGATTGCATTTGTTCTTGCCCCCAACAAACTTCTCAAGAGTGCTCATGAGGTAACCACACTTTTCGTAGAGAGAGGCACATGAAGAACAGGGGGAAGAAGATGATGAAGAGTCAGAAGTGGAAGAATGAACAGCATGTGCATATCTCTCCTTATGCACGGTTCCCTCAATCTTGAGGGCCTCATAAGAAACGCACTTGGCATTCATAATCCTAGAACTCTTAGCCTCAAGCTTAATCCTATGCTCCTCATTAATCTTATCCATGTTTCCCTCAATCTCAGCACATCGCACATAAGCATCTTGTGACTTAGCTAGTAGGTCCTTTGTCAAATCAGCACACTTGATATTCAAAGCATCATTGTCAATTTTTAGTTACCTACAGCTCTAACACGAGCTGACTGGGTCCTTAGAAGCAAATATTTCAAGCTCATTATTTCTAGCTGACAGCTTTTAAGGTAACAGTTCAAATCATCAATTTCAGCAATCAACCTAGGGCAATTGTCATAAGAAGCACACGTAGGAGCATGAGAAAGACTAGCATCTTTCACCCTAAGAACTTCAAGATCAGACAACACACTATCATGCTAGGTCCTTAGGTTCTCCAACTTGATAAGAAAACCATCACAAAGGGAGTCCGAACACCTAGCCCTAGCATGAAATCTTCCTAGCTTATAAAATGTATCATTAAGCTCATCATAGCAAGGTACCTCATCTGACTTGTTGTAGAGCTCGTTGTCGCTGATGCCGTTCTCGTCAGACATAGCACATGCTGGTGAAGTCATCGCCGCCTTTGGTCTTCCTTGCGGATCATCCTCTCCATCATCGTTGCTACATGTCTCAGTGTCGGAGAGCGAGATATCATCGATTGCAGCGAGACCACGGTGGAAGAGATTCTTGTTCTTCAAGAACTTGCGGTACTTCTTCTCACACGTGGGATCACAAGCAAGAGCCTTCTTGTTGCAGTTCTTGTCAATTTGGTCATTCTTGTTTGCACCGACGTAGTCATTCTTGCCCTTCTCTAACTTGGAGCAGTTTGCTCGAATGTGGTTGGGGTCACCACAATCAAAGCAGGTGATAGATCCACCTCTCCTCCACTCTCTCATTCTCTTGTATGCATGGGTGAATTTTCTAGCTAGAAAGCCAAGCTCATTTTCTGGAAACCTCTCTAAATGCTCATCACTCATCTCACAGAGAGCCGAGAGGGAAACATGAAAGGAAATCTCAGAAATAGTGGGATCGGTGACTAAGGCCATCAAGATGACGTTAATCTCATGAGTCTTGAGTTGAGAATAAAGCCCGCCAAGAGTCGAGTCGATATATCGTGGTGTCCTTAATGAAGATCACCTTCATCTCTCAAACACTGACGCCGAGTGTCGTGGAGAAAATGTTGAGCAATCTCGAGTCGAGTATGTGATACCTATAGCTCGGATCTCACTCTAAATCTTCCGAAATGCCCAAAACGCTTGAATCTGATCTTACCTCACTATCTTGATCCGGTGGTTCCTCATGGTAAGCATTGAGGATCACCTAGATCTAGTGAGCGATTGCGATGAGAGATCCTATCATCTGTAACACCCTAAAATTTGCCATATTTTAAATTTTGGAGTTATTTTGATTTTTGGAATTTTTGGGTATTTATTGGAATTTATTTGCATTTATTCAAATGAGGGCTTCTTGAAATCAATTAAAATAATACAAAAGTTTAAGCAAAGTTTTTCTGGAAATATTTTATTTGAGGTCCAAATGTCCCAAAATATTTTCCAGAATTTTTCTGGAATTTTTCGGGGTATTTTGCTATTTATTTTGGGCTTTGATTATTTATCTGATTTATTTTAAATCAAAAATGTTTTTAAAACACGAGTGAACAGTACTGGGCCGGCCCAGCACGCTGAAGCCCTAGGATCGCGCCATCCGATCGTGATCGAATGGTTGTGAGCACGCCTCGTCATCGTGCATTGTCGGCCTTCTAATCAAGTCCGCATGGACGGATGAGATGAAGCCACGTCTCTTCGCCCACGTAATCGCCGGAGTTAATGCTGCCAAGCATTTCCGCTCGTTCCGCCGGTGTTTGCGTGCACATCGAGGCAGCTTTTAAGTCTCCATTGAGTGCGTCATGCAGAGCTCCTCTCGCTATGTTATTTGACTCCTTTCACGCACGCCGGGACGTTCCAGAATCACCGTGCGAGCTCGCCGTAGTTGCCCTTCCACTCCGTCGTTGTTTTTGCTCCTTCTCGCCACCGTCGGTTGTCGTCCGCCGTCGCCCGAGTTGGTTCTGAACTCCTCTGAGTTCGCTGCGTCAAACGGGCCACTTCTTCACGCCGGAGGACCATCGTAGCACCGCCGATGACCTCGTCTTCTTCAACGCCGGCAGCTTCTTCCTTCTCGCCACCGCCGACCTTCGCGATCTTCCACGCCAGTCTGATCTTCATCGCACCGTTGCGGTTCGCCCACGCCATCGCTCTTCTCTTTGCCTAGAGTTGATCGTGGCCGTAGATGTGTAGATGAACGACTTAGATTAGTTCAAGGGTTTGTGCTCTAGTTAGATTTGGACCGTTAGATCTCAGATGAACATCTCGGATGGTGGCCCGTTGCGCGATGCACAGTAAACAGCTCCGGTAGCCTACGCCGTTGGATTGGATCTAAACGGTGGAGATTAGATCGGGTTTGCCCTAAGGATCCGCGCCGTTCAGATTTGAACGTGCAGTGGTGATGTCGCCGTGCCCTCACCGAATCGCGTGCGGACGTTTGTGCATTTTGACCGAGGCCCTGACCGAATCTCGGCCGTTGATTTTAATCAGGCGGTTGGATGCGTGACGCGTGTCACGCGGATTTCGAAGCATCGCAGCGTGTGGTGTTAGATCTGGCCGTTGCTGGTTTGAGCGGTCTGGATGGTGACGCGTGTGCTGTGATCTAGCCGTCGGTGTTAGGATGGCTGAGATACTGACACGTGTCCGTGCACGAATCCCGAGATGGTCGACGCCGCGAGCGACGATCTCGACGCCATCGGTAGGCCGGTGCACTATTCGTGGACCGAGTCCACCGTGGACCAAAGCCGGGCCGTGGACCCTGTCCATGGACCGACGCGTCGTTGCTGCACCAAGAAGCGCCACGTGTCAGCTGACGCAATAAATTGAGTTTTCAATAGAAAAATAAATAAATAAATTCGGGATTTTCCATTTTCTAATTTATATTTTTTTTAAACTTTGAAAGGCTATAACTTTTGCATTTTAACTCCGATTGAGGTGATTCCAGTCTCTAAAAATTTGTAAAATTGTGCTCTTTTTAATGGTGAATTTTATTTGAATTTTTAGGTTATATAGTCTACTGTTTTGGTTATTTATTTCATATATAATTTTTACGCGTAGACATAAATTTGCTGGGAAGTTTCGAAGAAGAGTTCATCGCTCAAGATCAAGCTTGAACACCGACCAGCAACTCTTTCAAGGTAAGTGATGCTTTGACCATTTTGATCCCAGTTTCTAAATGTATGTTGTTTTGAAATTATGCATGCTAAGTTAATTAAAAATGAATTTACATAAATTTGGGTAATGTAGCTAATCAACCCATATTGTTACTACCACCTTGAAATTATTATTGGTATGCCCTGAAATCATTGTCATCCTAGGATTGCTTGTACTGTTGGATGTAATATGATGCCAACACGGAGGCTAGACCATGAATAGATGCTTAGCCTTGCAACGAGTCATCGAAGATTTTCTGGAAAATGCAACAACGCTGATTAATGACATAAGGAATGTATTTGAAAATGGTGTGGTGATGCCACGTGATGAAATTGAGGTACGGAGATCTGTGTGGTTTCAGATCGATGCCGAGTTATTGTTGGCATGCGTTGTACAATAATCAACCGGGTGGGAAAATGATTTAGACTAGGCAAGTGGCGAAGGTTGTGTGCCGTGGGCCTGTGTGGCAATGGGTTGATGAGTGTTGTGAGTCCTGTGCCACATTGGGTCAGTGTGCCACTATTGAGTGATGAAAGTCTTGCCTTGGTCACTAAGGACTTCACCTTGCAAGTCTTTGAACCGAGTCACCCGTACAACCACATGTCCGCTATGGGACGACCTAGTTGATTAGGGTTCGATATCTTTCCTCCGAAACTCGGGTGACAAAGACACGGGTGTATCTGTGTGGGGAGCGCACTGCTACGGCTTGGTGCCCATCCAACGGTGTTGGCCTATCCTATACTTCGGCTCTATGTGGGGAGTGTTAGTGAAGGCACACGGAGAGGTTCATTGGTTAAGGTAGAGGTTCCTGAAAGGCTTTGTTGCGGGCAATCACCTGTGTGGTGAGCGACTGTATCTTGTGGGTAAAGTGTACAACCTCTGCAGAGTGTCAAATCTATTCGAATAGTCGTGTCTACGGTATTGGACATTGCTCGGGGATTACGGTCAAGGGTTAGATCTTCAAAAATAAAATGTGGAAGGGGTGGCTGTGTGCCAGTGTGAAAATGAATTGCTTAGGGTTGTGTGCCAAGTTTACGGAGAAAAACTGTTTAAAGAATTTAGTACTATTATTAACTGTTTCGCTGCTTTTAATCTAAATAAATTGTTAGTTTAAAAATGTTGTTTGATGCAAATGATCCAACTAAGCCATTTCTTTGGAATAAGTCTTGCATATAGTAGTAGCAATGCATTCTGTGCATTACTTGTTGAGTGCCTTAAGTACTCACCCCTCCTTGCCTATCAACCCAACATCAGTGGAGGAGTCTACACCAGCATGGGAGGAGGAGTACATCCAAGAGCCTGACAATTAGGGGGCAAGCCCAGTCGGTTGCCTGTGGCATGTTGATGGGACTCCACGAAGTTTATTTGCTTTCTGCTGTTATCTTTTATTACTCTGATAATGTAAGCCCTGTATGGCTGATCTTATGTAAGGAGACCATAAGGTCGTACAATTCAGTTTATATAAATGTTTGCACTATTTATTATGGTATCGTTGTGAATGTCTGTGATGTTCAACCCTTAAAGACTTTGTGTGCTAGCGTGATCCTAGACTAGCACAGAATACACAGAGGGTCCAGATTCTCAGAATTGGGTCCTGACACATAATCACTGCAACTAAGGCCCTGTATGAGGATGTTCCTGAACTTAGCATTTGCCTCAACGTCAGCCATATTTGTGGCATTGACATTCTTATCTGCAGGAACCTCATACGGGAGCTTCACTTTCTGCCAGATCGAGAAACCCTAGGCAGTGATGTATAATTTCATCCTAGATTTCCAAAAAGGATAATCCACCCTAGAGAATATTAGAGGCTTGGTGGAATACTTGTCCATCGCCATAGCTCTTAGACCGGTCAAGATCTAGAAAGAGCAAAACGGAGCTCTGATACCAATTGAAGGACCAAAAATGGCGATCAGAGGGGGGTGAATGATCAACAACAATTTTCCCCCAAAGGAACCAACCAAAATCACACTAGATCAAATTAGACCAGGAGAATAAATTTTCTTAGAAAATCAACTCTAGGACAGTACTACTGTGCTGTAGTAGCGGTAGTACCGGATGAACAGTAAAATCAGGGTGAACATGAAAATCAGCACGAGCTCAAATCCAAGAATTGATTTTACTTTTGATTGGATGATCCAAAACTCATGAAACTTTGCATGCACCTTCCTTTGGATGTTACGAACCTATTCCATCCATCAATTGCAAAGAATGATGTCAAACTTTTGACCTTTTTCAAATTTAGGGAAGGATACACCAAAACCAGGTCTAATCCAAAAATTTCACCCTGATCTTGTTTGTGGGGATTTGATGATCAAGAACACCAAAGAGACACCCCTGAAAAATGCAAGAACAAGATCTACCACTAGTTCTTCCTTCTCAAGCCAAGCACCGGTTTTTTGAGAAAACTTTGATGATCAAGTGAAGGCTTGCGTAGATGATTTGGATATGATCTACAGAGGTTTCATCCAACAATCATTCATCGTTGGCAACACAAGATCAAGAAAGAAATAAACCGAATGGAGAGAGAGAAAAAATCAAGAAAGAACGAGATCAAAACAAGAGCAAGATCTTGAGAACGAAATTGATTTGAGGGCAAAGCTCTCAAAGAGCACTCACACGCACAAGATAACCAAAATCTTGTGCAAACCCTAATCTCTAGCTCTTATTCCCTCTCTCTACATCTCAAGTCCTTATATAGAGGAGGCAACCCTTACCTAAACTCTAAATGGATACCATCCATACTCAATATAGGCTAACCCACTAACCCAACACATAACGCGTTTTACACACTCACACGCACGAGCAACCTTCTCCATGACGCTCCAATTCGTTTCACGAGCCCGAATCACATCCATGCCCTCTTTGGCTAGACCTAAACCACTTTGGCCAGCGTCGCAGTTTTCCAAACTGCCTCGATCTCTGATAATAGGAAAATTACCAATTTGCCCCATGACCAGTCTTTTCCTTTGCCTCGAAGCATCGCCCATGCTTTTTCACCTTCCATGTAGCCCCAATGACTTGCGCCAAGCCTCTCACGTGTCCGGCCTCCCCTGAACCGTCCTCGCTTGCAAACGGGTCCATGTCATTTGGCACACCACATGTTCTTCTTTGCTTGATTGAGACTGCAATCATCATGTTTCCTTGACCGTTCTGGACCTTGGCTCCTCCTGAGCATAGTCCTGGTCCATGCTGTTGCCCGCCATGTCCATCACCAATGTCTCACGCTTCAGCTCCTTGTTTTCCCATCTTGTAGCAACTCCCCGACTTCGGTCATCTTTTGGCATTGCCTTGACCGTCTGAACCTTGGCTCCTCCACCTCACTATGACCTAGCTCCGAAGTCCTACAACCAACATAGACAAATAAACGGTCACGTAGCACTATTCACAAAATATGTAATAACCATTACATAATTTAAAAAGTAATTCAAAACTCGCAACTAAGTCTGTACTACCGCACCTAGGGTGGGTAGTACTGTCCTGGTACAACATCCAACCTAGATCCAATAGTATCACCTCGCCTGAACCCAAAATGCTTGCTCTAGAAAATAATTATCACAACCAAGGTCAGAGGTCGCCCCATGGCCGTAGTACCGCCTTGACACAACCTAGAAAAACACCTCTCTAAAAATGACTATCGCCATCTTGAGGCCAGTAGTACCGCCAAAACTGATAGCACCTCAAATTGCCTCAAATCAAGGAAAACACAATTTAAACTCAAACCACAAGCTTGAATGCGGTTAATTACTCATCACAAACAAGGTTAGACCACCACATGGTCTCTCACTAGGACATCGCTGTTTGTCGACCTTCAGTCAGTGTGCCAATGAGCCCCCGATCCGACCTGCTGTTTCACCGTTGCTAGAGTTTGCGAGCCCGATCCGACCGCGGCCGATGTCATCCGCCTTTCCACGCTACGTCACCTACCATGTCAGTGAAATCCACCAATGTGTCGTCCACCTCATCACCTACATGTAATCTTCTTTGTCCCATGAACGAAGAAGGTTCAATCCGTCGACCTGGTCCATAGACTAGGGTGCACCTGTCAGCCTCTAATCCTTTTTCCCCAATCTCTTTTAATTCAAAAATTCTGACAATTCTAGGACCTACTTGTCAGCTACTAATGTTCTCTTTCTCATTTTATTTTCTCAATTTTCTCTATCATCCAAACTACTAGAAGCCCGTTCTTCCTCATATGAGTTCCGATTGAACCCATTCAAGTTTCTAAATTCATCTAACATTGAGCTCTTCCCTCTATTGCTATTTTTATTTCATTTGGTGTTCATTTAAGCCTCTTTTTGTTGTTTATTTGTGTTTCTTGCTTTCTTTTCTGGCAGACATTGATCCCTAGGGAGCAAACGAAGGATTCAAAGAGTTAGATTTGGCAACAATAGTGTTTGAGCAAGGCAAGTGATGTGCACTAAGGTTGTCCCGATCTTCTGATGAGAACGATACGATGATTTGGTGTTGTACAGAGTAGATAGATCGGCTAATAACCACAAGATCAGCAACCAAACAATCGCAACGTCACCACACGAGGCGATCAACCGAATCAAAGACCCGATCGATCCTTGTACCTGCTGCAACCAAGAACATGCAAGAACAAGGTGATAGCAATTTCAATCCAATAATCTCAAAGAAACAAGGGTGAGGTTCTGTTTCCCAACTCGGGTGGTCTAATCGACACACGCAAGATTGAGGAGGGACGCACACGGGGTCTACCAAAACACAACAAAACCTAAACCCCAAAGTATGACGGCAGGGGCATTATATATGGTGGAGACCAGACTTGGGGCTTCCAAAATAGGGTCGGGCACCACGCAACCCTTACCATACATAGGCCATGGGCCCAAAAATATGGTGACGCAGCACCTGACAGATTTGGCCCGTGATATTGTTCTGCGTTTTCCTGTCTATCTGAAGCGAATTGGAAGGTGAGGCTGGATCTATTGGAAAGCTTATCTCCTAATCTTTCCAACGGGTGGTCACACGCTGAAAACGGAGTCCGGGAGCCCGAGTTACACCCATTTGAAGTTGGCGTGCTGCTGGATGGCCGAACCGGGTTTTTTGGCATCTTGGGTTTCCATACGAGTCTTCCTTGGCGCGTGGGCTATCCTTGGCATGTTAGCTTGAGGCGCTGGTTCTTTGTCGTGGGCTTGAAAGCCGAGCTTCTGGATTAAGGCCCTTTTGCGATGAAGATGTCGCAGTCGGAGAGGAAGTAGTGGCAACGGCTGTATCCTTCGGGTTGATGACCTCATCAGCAAGTCCTAACCTTGATCAAATTGGACCTATGTATGCAAAAGTATTTTGTTTCATAACAAATTGCATGCTACTTCTATATCAATGTTATTCACATGGCTTAATTATATACCAACCTAACATTATGCCACCTTGATTTTTGAATGCCATATATCCATTACCACTATGTAACATCCCAATTTTTGCCTCTTTGAAAACCTTTCGAGTAGTTTAGCCCTCCAAAAATTTTCACCATTTTATCTTCTAATTAAAGCGTAATATGGAACTTTCACAAATAAAAAATGATTTAATATGATTAATGTTGAAGTGAACAGTTGTTAAAATTATTTTATTGGGGTTCCTTGTGCTTGGAAGTATTTCTTGTATTTTTTTGTTATTTTTTGAGTGTGTTTGATATTTTATTTGAGCTCTTTTGCATTATCTATATTTTCTAAAAAGAAAAACTAAATTAAATAATAGAATAACCTTCGATCCAAAACCCATCCTAGTCGGCCTATTTTCCTAGCTAGGTCTATCGAATGCCATGCCGACTCGCCCATTTCCGTGGAAAGCCCCACGTGTCGCGCTGCACCGCGCCACTAATAGGTGGGGCCCTCTTGTCAAGATATTGTTCATCATCTCTACGAAGGACTCTAAGTCCGTGTCACGCATGCCACCATGTCTATGTAGCGCACCAGCATTGCCAAGAGTTCCTCGTCCAAAGCCCTAAACCCAATTGTCGAGATTCATTGCCGTTGAGCCAGATTTCATGATTTTTTGCTAGCACTGTGACCAAGCTTCTTGCAGGATTCCACCGCCGCCAGTCTTATTGGTCTTCATCCTTAGGTTCGCCATCTTGTATTCTACCCAGTGCACACTCTCTCGTTACAGGAGCGTTGTCAGAGGTTGCTGTCACCATGAGGGTTGTCGCCACCACTGCTCAAGCTACGCCACAGCTTGTCCCTGATCATTGATCGTCACAACATCCACATCACCATGTTTGCCACGTCGAGTTCTACAAAAGGTATGACCCAATGGTCCAAAGGAGGTGCCTTGAAGCTCTCGCTATTCGTCGAAGTTCTCAACCATGTTTCGTCATTGTAGCACAACCGGTGGTGACCATTGGTTCCCGTGCCAGTTCACATTGAGTTCGTGATGTTGTCCACATTAATTTGTGCTACTTTGTGTCCCTGGAAACCTCATCATTCACAGTTTTACCATTCACCGGATTTGCACCACTGTTTGTCGCCGTTCACCGTCTTCATCCCCGGTGAAGTCAGTCGACGTAGTAGGACACGTTAGAACCACATAGACACCACATTAGTGCCATGCAAGCATAAGTCCAGATTGGATCTGAATAGGTTAAGTCTACTGTGAGCCATATCTATGACATGTGGGGTCCACATGTCAGTGAGTCAAGCCATGCATTGAGTTCATCATAGACTATCCACTGTGTCGATGGGCCTAGTCCGTGACCAAGGGCCCACATGTCTATCTCTGGTAAATTTCTAAAATTTCATAAATTAAATAGAAATTCAAAGGTGTAACTTTGGAAGATGTGCCAGTCGCTAGCAAATTAAATAGAAATTCAAAGATGTGCCAGTCACTAGAGAATTTCCTCTTGTCTTTCCAGATGAGTTACTTAGGATACCCCTAGACTGGGAGATAGAAATCATCATTTACATAGTTCCTGAAACCCCACCTATTTCAAAGAAACCTTACATAATGCCTGCTAATGAGTTAGTTGAAGTAAAGAAACAAATTCAGGAGCTGCAAGACAAAGGTTTTGTTTGATCAAGTTCTTTGCCATGGGGATCCCCAGCTATCCTTGTTGAAAAGAAGGATGGTACCCAGAGGTGGTGGGATTAGTCCCATATTGCTTGTCTAAAGTGAGTTGTAGTAGTATATAATGCCTATTGGGTCTAAATATAGCACCTCCTAGTTAACCATTTTATACAAAGCGAGGACGAAAGTGTAAGTGAGGTGCTATGTGTGCGCGGTCCGCCCATCGGCGGGCTGGGTGTTGAGAAAATTTTGAACTAGGTTGTTACAATTGGTATTAGAGCTTCAACCTTCGCTACACAGGCACATGTGGGATAGGGGCATGGGCTATGTTCATAGCGCGTGTGGGCCAGAGTGGACACACGGCATGGCATACGTGTTTGGTACTAGATGCATGAATATGTACCGAGTGATGGTTCTTAGTATTTGCCGTCTATACATTGTGCTATCGAGGGCATCAACTCTTATGGGGTAGAGGGGGGTGAATGTAATATCTAGGCTCATTTGTGTGAAGGCCCATGTGAAGAAATGGTGGGATAAGTCCTACATTGCTTGTCTAAAGTGAGTTTTTGTAGTATCTAGTGCCAGTTGGATCCAAACATAGCATCTCCGGGCTAACCCTTTGACACGAAGCAAGGATGAAAGTATAAGCGGGGTGCTATGTATGTGCGGGTCTGCCCCATGGGTGGCTGGGCATTGACCGAATTTTAGACAAAGGAGTTACACAATGAAGTCACAATCAAAACATGTACACTCTTCCCGTGATCGATGATTCATTTGAACAGTTGTAAGGAGCTAGAGTGTTTTCTAAGATCGACTTGAGGTCAGGTTATCAGCAACTAAAGATTCATCAAGAGGAATTCCCAAGGCAGCCTTTTTGACCTAGTACATATAATACGAGTATAATGTGATGTATTTTGGTTTGACCAATGCCCCTGCTTACTTCATGAACCTAATGAATATGGTATTCATGGAATATCTGGATATGTTTGTCGTTGTTTTCATTTGATGATATTCTGTCCAACTTCAAGAGTAAGAAGGAACATGAGGATCATTTGCGCTTAGTTCTAACGGCTAAGAGAATGCCAACTCTATGCCGAGTTTATCAACCGTGAGTTCTAGATGAAAGAAGTCACTTTCCTATGACATGTCCTAGCTGCGAAGGAGTCATTGTTGAACCTAGCTAGGTTCAGGATGTGTTTAGCTAGTAGTTGCCGAAGATAGTTCCCTAGGTTAGAAGTTTTATTGGAATGGTAGGATATTATCACCATTTCACAAGACATCTCACTCAACTATTGAAAAGGAGATGAGATTTGCATGGACATCCGAGTGTGAGTAGAGTTTTCAATAGTTGAAGAAGTGTTTGACAACCGCCACATGCTTGTTTACCATATAATAGAAAGGACCTTGAGATCTAATATGATGCATCCTAATAAGGACTTGGATGTGTGCTATTGCAAGATAAGAAGGTTGTAGCATATGCCTCACGACAACTATAGTGCACGAAGGAAACTACCCTACCCATGACATGGAATTGGTAGCCATAGTGCATTCCTTGAAGATTTGGTGCCCCTACATCATCGGGAATCGTTGTGAAGTTTACAATGACCCCAAGAGCCTAAAGTGCATTTTTTTTATGGAAACAGTAGGAGAGGCTTCTACTACTATATATATTTAAATATATAGATATGATGCACAAATTTACAAAGGGTACAAACCAAATTTACAAAGAGTTAAGCTAGTTGCTAATGAGTTGTTTTACTTCCTCCTTCAATGTATACATATGTAGAGAATTCATAAAGGGTAGGGAAAAGACGAAGTGTTAGGGTGACTTTGATGGTGACTCTGGCAATTCCGATGGCGATATAATATTTCATCTTGATTTTCCATCATATGGCTTCTCTTTCGGCGTATTGGGATTTCTCTCATGGACTACAGATTGCAGATGACATCTTTCACCGGTACGGTTCCCCCATTGATCTTGGTTCTTCCTAATCATCTGGATTTTTGCTTCTGGCATCTTTATCTAGATTTACCTTCCATTTGATGGAAGAATCAGTTAGCCTTGCTCTATGCTGCTGTCCTGGAGGAGATACTGATGGGTTTCACGTTAAAAAAGCCTACGAATACGGTTTTCATTTCTTGTTCCTTCTAAGGAAGTTGGCCTTTTTATCTATTCCTTGAAGAAATGCGCTACCAAATTTTTCTCTGTCCATTTCCATCTTTGGAGGGATAGAGGCCCTAATTGGCGTAAATAGTTTAGTCTCTTGCAATATGAGCATGAGAATGAATGGACTCTTCTATCATCCAAAAAATATAAAAGAAATATCCAATCTCAGTGCACAGAAAAAAAAGAAGAGTTTCTTTTGTAGAGAAGCTAGTTGATTTCTTTCCCATATCTAGGAATTCCAATGATGTTAGTTATGCTAAAGTTGGTTCTATGAGCTTAAAACTCAGGAATGATTCTTCTATGAATAATCCTATGCGGCCTTCTTTTCCTTTGCAAATTCATTA
Organism: Otatea glauca; assembly: GCA_036346275.1. Classification (NCBI taxonomy): domain Eukaryota; kingdom Viridiplantae; phylum Streptophyta; class Magnoliopsida; order Poales; family Poaceae; genus Otatea; species Otatea glauca. The sequence goes on along the minus strand of CM070719.1, from coordinate 21,578,244 downwards.
TGTCTCCATGGAAACTCCCCATGATCACTGGCTTTCCATGCCTCACCGAGATGATTTTCAAATTTGGATCTTGTTTCTGAATTGGATTATCAACCCATTTTGAATGACTCCAGTCAGGTTAAGGATATTATTTACCTAGCATGTAGTCTGTTGTCTTGAAAAGGACATTTAAATGTTGATTGCCCAACCTCTATTTGTTGCAAAGCTTGTTTCCACTATGGTCATACTTTCAAATATTGTTTAAATAAAAACATTCTTCCAAAGTTTGAAACCAGTCAATCAGCAAAAACATTGGGGCAGCCCAAATCCACATCTACATACCCCAAGATCCTTTGCTTTCCCCTGCTATGAAATACCCTTCACCTTTTCAGAGCTCGCCTTCTCAAATTCCTCGCTAGCTCATACAAATTGATGATGGAAGAAATTTTCGTAGAGAGCATGCATATTTAGTCTTTCTTGGAGCTCCTAAAACCCACGAACACTTCACTGTTGCTGTGGTGGAACTGATGCTTCAGGGCGAAGAGAGCCCACTTAGACTCCACTGTAACACTCTGGCACCCACGTGCCCTAAACATCACCTTACCAGATCGGTGTCGCACTCTCCCTTCCATCATAATAGAGGGGCCTATGAAGTAGGTATTACTCTCATCCACATCCCATGGAGGGGCCTACCGCAGTAGGACTTTCGTGTCCACCAGAAGTGGGTCACAGAGACTCACACGGGTCGCCTCTTCCATCATGAATGCACATATACAAATGACATGAATTATACCATGTTTCATTCTATCCAACATTAACATAATCGCAACGTATCATGAGCATAAAAAAAACAATAATAGATAGCATACACATAGGATAGCAAGATGTCAATTAGCAATTTAAATATTGATTCATGTCATCTCATCATCGTTATACAATGTACTTGCCTCTTTACCCACGAGTAATGGAGTGACATGAGGTTGAGTTCACACCCGAAACCACACCACCTACAGTATACAAACCTCCTCAAAAAGACATGCCATAACATTACACATATGTCAAATAAAACTATAGCGCAACTACGCACTAAACCTCGAGGTAAACTATCCTTCTCAACAACCAACTAAACCCTAGCTATCCTATCAGTTAGAACACCATAATTTTTAGCTCAAGAGCCCCAAAAAAGGAACTCATATACTTTATAAAACTACACAAGAATACCTACAATATTCTAGCTATCCATCTTTTTAATGACTAAATCTAATCCTCGAATTCGCCCCAAAATCGATCTGTCGTCACAAAGGACAGCAGACTTCACAATGTCCTAACTATTTTTATAAAACTCAAAATTAAGCTACCAATGACATTTTTGAAATATATAGGAAAATTCCTAGCTTTTCCTAGTTATTTAACTAATTTAATTCGGCCTCTAAGTAGCCCTAATATGCAAGTTACCGCGGCTGCATCCAACAGAAACAGATTCTGGACAGCAGGGCTCCAAATGGCTATAACTTTTATACCGTTTAACAAAAATTCATGTTCTTGATTTCTAATGAAACTTAAGACAATAATATACAATTTTCACAATATCCAACCCCTCTGTAATTGACCAGAAGAACCTCAAAATTCAACCCTAAAATATTAAACAGACTGCTCAAGATCACAGGCTACAGCAAACAGAGTTCCCCCAAGAATAAACTCAAATTAAGAACTAATTCAGGGGAAAACTATTAGGATATCTCAAAATTTTGGAACTAAAACCACCCCAAACAACCTAAAATTATACCTTTACTCGGAGGATCAAAGGACCAAGGTCGATTGTGGCTTTCTCCCTTCGGATCGGATGATCTACACCTCTCCTTGCAGTCCAACTCCACCAGGGCAGCATTGAGGTAAGGGCTGCACTAAGGGAAAGCCGAGGATGCTGGGGAGAGCCTCCAGGGTAGCACAAGGAGGAGGAAGGCAGGGAGGCGCAAGGTGCTGCAGGGGAGGAAGGACAGGCAACCGGGAAAATGGGGTTGGTGGAAGGTGGTGGGGTAGGGAGGGGTTGGGGAGAGGGTGGGCTAGGGTTTGGCCAAAATCCCCTCCCACATGGGCCAAAACTGCCACAAAAGGCCCAACATAGCCCTCGAAACCAAAAACAGCCCCACGGCCCAAAATAGCCCACACAATCCCCACTTCAACCCAAAATGGTTCTTATCCAGTTGAAATATTACATCCACCGCCTCGTCTCCACATCGCCATCACCATCGACCGCGCCTCGCGTTGTCGATCAGTCGTCGCCTCGCACGATCCACCTCACCCCAGTCCATAGGGTCATGCCTAGTGCTGTAGCTCCCGATCGGACAGAAGTGTTCTTCGTCATGGCTCAGTCGGCCTCGTGCTCTGATGTATGCCAAGCGTGTTCCTCCGTAGCAACATGTGGCCTCACTAGCCCAACGTCCAGCACAACTACTTCTCCCCCCTTTTCTTCAACTTGCTCGAATGACAGTGCATGCATGATTTGAGTGTATGAATGGAATACTTGGGTGATGGGGAATGCGATGGTGTAACATGCAGGGATCAATTCTTGGGTTTTTGATGGGATTTGGAGGAGACAAGGTGGAAGGGAGCTTGCTCTTTTGAGAGAGGAAATGGCATAAGGAAAGAATGTGGGGGGAAGGCAGTGAGGGGTGTTTTGTATCCTGTCTCTTTCCTCTTCTCTTTTTCTCTCTTTTTTATATAGGGAAATCAATGATTGGGAGATAGACGTTGGGGTGAGGTTGTGACCTATTTTGGTCCCCATGGTTTCTGATGCAAAATGTTGTACCTAAAATCCAATGACACATGTAAGGACTAATACACAAAAGAAAAGAACAAATTCGACTGTGATGAAATCCATGTCTTATGATTCCCCGATTCTAAATAAATTGCCGAACTTGTTCTAGAAAATTAGGGTCTTACAAGATGTTGGGCCAAACAAATCCATGTGTAAGAGCTCTAACAGTCTAGATGTGGACATGATACTTTTGTGAGATAAGAGTTTGCCACTTGCTTGCTAGATTGATAAGCACTACACAATTTATCCTTCTCAAACAGTACATCCTTCAAGCCCACAACAAACCATTTTTGAAAAACTTTTCAATGTAGAGATCCCCACATGTCCAAAACGATGGTGCCAAAGCCAACCAAGTGAGATTTTAGCCATTAAGCACATCGAGATGCATGAAGCATTTGAGGAAAAGTCTACAAGGGACAATTTTTTAAAACAAAAACCTTTGAAGATCAAATCTTGAGAGGTTTTATGAAAAGCCGAAACACTCTCTTTGATGAAAAGGCAATGGAACCCTAAATCACAAATTTGAACAACCAAAAGTAAATAGAAGTTTAGTGCTTCAACCAATAATATGTTGGATATTGAATGGTTATATGAAATTGCCACCTTTCCTAAGCCAATGACCTTCCTTTTTCTATTGTCACCAAATGTTATCTTCTTGCTTAAATCTCCTTCTTCAAGTGAGGTGAACATGTATGAGTTACCGATCATATGTTGAGTGCATCCGATATCAATTACCCAATGTCGGCCTCTGGTATTGTATTTCACCTACATAAGATAGGATCACATCTTGGTTTTATGTATCCAAATAATTTCTGGTCCTTAAGAGTTAATGCACAAAGACTTAGGCACATAAATGTCCTTTTTCACCTCATTAAGCAATGGCACACCTATGAACTTAGCAACAAATTTACCAAGCTTGCTCTTTTTGGAGTCAATTACCTTCTCATCACGCTTGCCCATTAGGCAAAATGATGAGGTAGAAGGTGGTGGTGTAGACTCCATGAGTGCAAGCCCGGCTAAACCCTTTGGATTAGGTCCATCTTTGTCATCATCGCTTCAATCATCAACGGAGCTTTTTTCATCAGTCACCCACCTCCTACATAGGCTTCCTCCTTTCCATCATGATTGAGTCTCTTGAACTTGATATTCTTGCCTTGCTTCTTGATCCTTTGAAGAAGCCCTTGTCCTTCTTATTATATTCACATCTTGAGGCGATGTGGCCCTTCTCACTGCACTCCTACCATATGGTGTTGGCAAAAGGGTTCTTCTTGTTGTTGGAATAGCTTGAAGATGATCTTCTTCTCTTATCATAGTTGTCATCATTGGTGTTCATATTCTTGAGGAGGATCATCTGGGTCTTCTAAGTCGTCATCATCTTCATGGTCACTATCTTCGTCCTTGTCCTTGAGAGCAATGTTCTTTTGGTTCTTGGAACATTCCATATTCCTCCAAGAAGTGCTCATTTGCAATGAGCTTATCCAAGAGTGATGTTGGAGATAACTCATTCATGTCTCTATTTGTGAGAAGCACCATGACTGTCTTGTACTCCTTGGGTAGCACCCTATGTATTTCTCACAATTTCAAGGTTAGATAATGTTAACCTGACGCTCTTCAACTCATTCACAATGCTATTCATTCAAGAGAACATATTGTTCGCCTTTTCATGAGGTAGCATTTGGAAAGAGTCGAATTGGTACTTAAGAACGAACATCTTAGCCTCTTGCATATTAGATGTTCCATCGTGAATCTCATTAAGAGTAGTCCAAATCTCACGAGCAGTGTTGAGATTGCTCACTCGATTGAAGACTTCAATACTAGGAGAGCTAAAGATGGTATTCTTAGCTTAGGCATTGAATTGTAAGATTTTGACCTCCACATCCGTGGGTGCAAGTGGATTTCATGGAGCGGCAAACCCATGCTCAACCACATGCTAAACATCTAGACTGAAGGCCACTAGGTAACATCCCACATACTCTTTACAATTAGAATAATTTGTGCCATCAAATAAAGGTGCCCTATCAACATTCACACTATCTCCCAACATCCTTGCTCAAGGCAGTAAAGCCATAATTGAGCAACCTCACTCTAATGCCAATTGAAGTGGACCAGATGCTCAAGAGGGGAGTGAATTGGGATTCATTTCGCTAATGGCCAAATTAAAAATTTAATATCTCCTAGCCTAACCTATGTGCCCATGGTTTATAGTGTAGCCAAACAACACCTACAAAAAGTCTAGTGGAATTTTACAACCTAAGATCCAACCCTTCACAAGTCTAGTATCTAGGAATTCAAAGACATGGAAGTAAATATGGAAACTTAAAAGAGACAAGGAGCACAACCAAATTTTTTACAAAGGTCTTGAAGATTCGCAATCTCCCTACTCCTCGTTGGAGCACTCTCACAAGAGTATCGCTCAACTTGAAACCACGCAAGAAATCAAGCTATCCACTCATGGTAGTCCTTCTCCGCTCCGTATGGGTGGACTCTGAACCTTCACATCACTCCTAGTGCCTTTCCATAGGCTCCTCCTTGGAAGGTCACCGAGAACCATGCCTCCAAGGAGTCTAGCAAGCCTAGATCATCACTTGAACATAAAAATATCAAACAACTAGAGTGATGCATACTAAAGGCATATACTATCTCTCAAATATCTCAAAATATGCTCTTAAATACTCTTGAGCACTCCTGATCTTCCCTTGGTATGATATGAACATGTAGAATGCCCAAGGCTCCTAATAAAAATGTCCATGCCAAGTATTTATAGCCTCCTTGAAGAAAATGGCCGTTACTCTCACTTTGCTGAGAAATCAACACCTTCCAGATCATCCGAAACCCTTTCTAGATCATCCTAAAGCTTGAAGTCCAATGGTCAAAAAAAATTAGCCGTTATATGCCTAAAGTATCATCCGGTAGCTTCTGGATCATCCTTACATCGGATGATCCTTTCCATCTAGATCATCTGGAATGTACAAATATTTCAGCCCATACTGAAAACCAACTCTCTGTCTCAATGATCCGGTTGCTTATCCAATAGCTATTGGATCATCAAAAAGGTGTAACTTTCTAATACCTCGAAAATCACCATCTTCGGTGCTCCAATGATCCGCTTTCTGTCTGATAGCTATAAGATCATCCAGAATATGTTACTTTCCAACATATTGCAAAATACCACATTTGCCTCCAATGATCCTCTTTCCTATCCGACAATTATAGGATCATCCCGAATGAGTAACTTTCCAATACATTAAAAAATGACACATTTGGCTTCAATAATCCTCTCCCTTATCCAATAGCTATAGGATCATCCAGAATATGTAACTTTCACCTTTCGCTCTAATGATCATCTCCCTTGTTTGATAGCTATAGGATCATTCGGAATGCATATCAAACTAAGCTAATATTGCTCCAACTTTGATTTCATTGCAACTTTAACTTTTTCATGTGCTTCCTTTGACTATATAAAAGGTAGACAAGCCTAGTATGCATCACCACTAGTTACCCAACCTAACTAAACTCAAGCTACTAGAATTGACCCATTTTAATAGTATTGTCAAAGCAAAATAAAGAACTAACAATACAATGATCCATCCTCAACACCATGGATCATTTCTAAACACAATCTGTTTGATCTTCATGCTTCAGTTAATTATACTTTTTCAGTGGATCCATGAATACCGCCATCGCCATTATGCCAAAGTCAAGCACTAACTCATCTTGAAACCTTTAAACATTGTTAGTCTCGACAATCAAACATCATTAATCACCAAAACACATAAATCACTGAAACTAGAAGCTAGATGCTTACAATAAATCAATCAGCCAATAAAATTATGAGCAAGCTAAGTCGATTGGATAACTACTGTTTTGCCTCTATCTAAAGCCAATTCAAGGACGGGCGCAAAAACATTTTTGGGCCAAACAAAATAAGAAGTAATTGTTTTGGGTGGCAAATTCTCAATCTCAGCACTTTTTCTTTAACATATGTCTAGAAAGACATAGGACATGGATAAATGCGTGACCTGACAAAATTCCTACTAAAGCGCACTCACATGTGCCTAGACTCAAGATTTAAACTTTGGTAGGAAGAGTCCTACACCCACAACACTACCCTACCAAGAGCTGATTCCCCAATCTCAGCGGTTTACAGTGTCAAATCATCATTTTCCCGTTCATTGGGAACAAATATACTCTTTCGTTCTTTTTTATCTGACAAATTTTTTTTATTTTCACCGTCTTCGACACGTGACTTTGATCGTTATTTTTGTAAAATTTTCTTATTATATACATAAAATTATAATATTATGAAAGTATTTTTAATAATAAGTTTAATTATATAGTTTCCATATAGCCAATCTAGATAGTTTTAAATATAAGAAAGTTTGATGGTATAAAATATAAGAAATTTTCTTATTATATACATAAAATTATAATATTATGAAAGTATTTTAATAATAAGTTTACTGATATAGTTTCCATATAGCCAATCTAGATAGTTTTAAATATAAGAAAGTTTGACGGACAGGGTTAGACCTAATTACACTTTTCACACAAATTGAGGAACGATAAAATATAAGGTAGGAATAAAAGAAAACAACACAAATTGAGGAACGATAAAAATCTAAGGTAGGAATAAAAGAAAAACTATCTATCTGTATTATTATAAGCAATTAATTGCTTAGTGACTTATTTATAGGAGTAGTAAGTGGAAAGTTGTCACTAAATGCTCCATTAATCTCTGCGGTGGCCTTATTATATTTTGAAACAATTCGTAGGGCAATGCCAAATAGGGTCTGTATCATGAAATGGAGGGAGTAACTGGCAATCAACCTGAACCATAGAAAAATTGGTTTCGACCAATACTCGGGAGGAATAGGAGACTAAAAAGTAAAAAAACAGAACTGTCAGGTTCAATGTTTCATTTTCCAGAATGATGATTTCAACAAGTTGTGAATAAGTGCAAGAACATATCTCGGATCATACATAATTGACCTTCTAAAAAGAAGAGGATTCGAATCCATGTGCAATCAGGAGACAGAAAGAATTGAAATATCCTCGGTGTTAAACAGTCGTTTGTGAACTCAACCCGGCGCATTGATAGTGGAAACTTCTGAAAAAAGTAGCATGATCGACCTGCATTGTAGAAACAAATAATATCCGGAGAAAATTATGTTAGGAATATAGTGTATGTCTCATTATTTGGTAAAAAACTAGGATTACACAGAACTGGCCATTCTCTCAGAACATTACATCCTTGTATCTGGTTACGACACTACCACCCAACACATCAGCAACATACACCTGAGGACGAAAATATAAAGTAAGAGAAGCCCTGCAAGTCAAAATCATACCTCTCCTTTATGAAGTTTTCTTGCTGTCAGAATGCGACAAGTGGAGGTCCAGTGACTGCAGTTTGTTTCTCAATTCCTCGTTCTCCGCAATGAGACGCTCATACTCAGTAAGAAAACCTTCAGTTTGTTTTCGTAAAGCCAAGGCATTTGCGTCAGCAGTTTTTAGTTCCTCTGTTTTAGTTTCTGACTGGTGTTTGAGTACTTGCACCTGTTCATTCAGACTGGCAATCTCTTTCTGATATCCTTGAATCTCCTCTGCCCCTCCTAGTTTTGTTTCTTCCAAGACCCGATTCTGCTTCGTTACAGCCTCCATGTTTTTCTTCATCGTCCGTAATTCCCTGATATAGTGATGTAGCCGGTCAATAATTAATCCAAGAAACAGAGAGTATCCTGCAAAAGAACAAACATTGCAACATCCATCAAACTGAAAGATTAAATTTTCTGAAACATCTATTCAATAAATAGAAAATATATAATTGATTCTGAGAAGGCTACATTTTCCTGTAGTCCCAGATATATGCATGATTGAACAAAACAATTTAGAAGGCCATTCTTCAAAAATATGCATGATTCAACAAAAGGATTTAGAAGGCTATTCTTCAAGAACAAGCAATGTCTGCACTGAAAAAATAGCTGGATAGAATGATTTACATATATTATTGTTCATATATGCTAATACCTCCGTTTGAAAATAGATTTTGGAGTAAAGTGCGCCATATGTCCCTAAACATGTGTGGGAGTGTCATTTGGGTCCCTAAGCTTGAGTTGTTGTTTGCACCAAAATTTGGCAAGTCTAACCATAATCGTAATGAAATCAAAGATATGGACGTTAATGACAAGTTAAGAAAGTTTGGAGATATTTATGCTAACGGCAAGATTTTTTTAGGAAATAACTGTTCAAAGATATGGCCGATACGGATATCGCTTGAAGCGTGTTGTAACAGACACTATCGCCAAAGGTATAAAAGAAGGACAAGTTTTAGCTGCGAGAGGATCATCATCCACAATACAATCAACTAGTTTTTACTTTCTTCCTTCCTGTCGACTAGGAGTAGTTTCTGTAATTTAGATTCTTGTAACTCAATTTCGATCAATAAAGTTGCGCATCGCCGATTGTTGATCATCCTCGCCACGCCTGAGGTTTGATTTATTCTGATCTTGTTGCGCATCGCCTTCTTCAGAATCGATCTACCTTTATCCTCTGATTAGCTTTAATCGGCTAATTAGACTTACCTTGTTACTTTGATCTTAATCGGCTTCAAGCTGATTGGGTCTAAGCCGATTGATCGTTACGATCGGCTTTTGAGTAAATTTTATATTTTACCTTGTCGGTTACAGGTCAAATCGACTGGCACGCTCTTGAACCAGGTGTTCGTCTGGTGTGCTGCTGTCAGAAACCCTACTTCACGTTTTTTACGCCAACAGTTGTACATTTAGGTCCTTAAATGTGTATAAGTGTGTCAATAGAGGTCCAAACTGCACTTAGTTGGCAACTAATTATCGTGTAGACTCTGGCAGCTGGCCCTAATTAAGCCAATGAATGCGATGGGCTTATACAACACAATGTGGAGCTAATATGATGGTTGACAGATTAACAATGTAAGAAGGCGGGTATGATGCAAAATTCAAAAAAACAAAACAGAAGATAGGATAACATTTCAAGTTGCATAATCGAATAATTCAAGGAGGGGCGCACAGCGGGGAGGGTCCTTTTTTGTAGATGACTCGCTCTTTTGCAATCAGTTTCGCTGATATTTGAGACGACATACGAGTGTTGAAGTATAAGTGAATTGCCACTTTTCCTCATCAGCTTAAGCTTTTGGGTGAACTGGTTGGTGCATGCAACTCAATATGGTATCAGAGCCAAGAGGTCTCGAGTTCAAGACCCGGTTGATGCAATTAAAAAAATAATAATTGCAGTCCACTTCTATTCCACGCCCTAAGCCTGAGGAAGCCTGTACATGAGGGGGAGTGTTGAAGTATAAGTGAATTGCCCACCTTTCCTCATCAGCTTAAGTTTTTGGGTGAACTGGTTGGTGCATGCAACTCAATAACGAGCAAGCTATACTAGTTATGTGACAGTACAGGGAAAATTGACTGGCCAGCATGTGAAACACATCATTTGTTCCATGATGGGTGTCAGTGACTCAGTGGGAATGTTAACATGTGAAAGGACCTCTTAATCAAAAATAAAAAACAACAATTTATTTAGACTTTGTGACATGAACACTATTAAAATCATTACGTCCACAAGACCATTGATGCCCAAAAATGTTCATTCTAAATGTACCAAATGGCTCAGTGGTTCACTTGCACTAGATATATTAAACTGTAAATTGATGTGGTGACTGCCATGCTTGAAGAACATCAGTACTTCAGTATAAAATGAACAAACAAAACACAAAAGTTGTTTAAGGTTCTAAGGGAAGTGATGAAATAAAAGGGTAAAGTTGAACTATAAACTCATATCAAATGTTTGTAGACGTCCTAACATTTGATAGGGCATTGTACTGAGGATAATTTTGACAAACAAATATTACTGCATAAAAGTATTGAAAGCTTATTTCCATACTAGGAAAGATAGATGTCCAGGCTAATAGTTTTGATTTCACATTATGAATTTGTAATTATATATGGTTACGGAAAATTACTTATTGATGTTCCATAAATATTGGAAAGATGCAGAGCTCAATAAGTGGACATGACATGATTATCAATACTCAGACAAGCTATGGCATATAGCATGAGCTTCTTCTAAGACTGGGAAAATGTTCAAGTTTATCTATGAAAAGAGAACAATTTTTTCAAAATATCGTCATCAAAATTACCCTCTTGGTGGGCCTAAGTTACTGGGAGCATATAGCTCAACTGCTTAAGCTTCAGAGCCTCCATGAAACCCTACATTTGCGTACAAGAAATTTCTAAATATATACTTAACATAAAAGTGTCAGTTGTTCTTGAGAACTCTTCACAATAAACATAAAGAATGAAAGTTTGGAATTTGTCAGACCAAAACCACTGTTCAAAATAAATCCTAAATAATGTTTAATCTAGCATTTGTTCATAGAACATGTCTTAACGTATGAATGGTCACAACAATTACAGCAACATTTTAGACAAGTCCCATAGGACACATTTACAGCAACATTTAGACTAGTCCCATAGGACAGAATATTGTGACTATTCATACATGTCCTATGGGACAAGGAATGCTCAACCTTAAGTCATGACACCAAATCAGAAAAGTTATACAAGTGGTTGAGAATTCCATTGAGACTTCATTTAGTTTGATTAGTTTCTATCTCTTAATTATGTTCGTTTCCATTTAGTTGTCTTTCCTTATCTCTTGCAATATAGTTGGTACCCAGACCTCTACATGTAATCATTGTTAGAGGTGAAGAAATAATAAAGAAGCCTCTCTATCTCTATCTTCACTACCTCTCCCTTCATGTTCTCTACCCCAACGGTGCCTGCACATGCCACCAAACCATACCACCAGACAGTTGAGGTCCAGGGCCGAAGGCCCCCATCACCCATATCTATCCATTACGCTACCTACCCAGAGAGGGCATGACAAGAACCCACATTATAATGTGATATTCTCACTTTGTATAACGTAAATGCTAGGCTTTGTCCAGTATGAATGTGAAAAATCATCACATCCTCCCGTGAAGACAGTCACGAAATCTGCCCTGACAATTTTGAGATAAGCGACTTGTGCAGACCCCAGGTAGCATGATTTTTGTACTACAGATACTAGTAGAAGAGTCAAAAGAGTAACAAAACAACCTACTCGGCTACCACAAGTTCCCAAGGTTGTCAATTAACAAATATTTTCAGAGTTATCTGCGTGCCTTCCGCAAAATATAGAGGGAATAAATGAACTTGGGATATGCAAGACAAGAATTTATCTCATTACTTAAAGTTGAAGAAGGTTGAGCATTCCTTCTCCCATAGGACAGACAAAACTGGGTACTTGGTATGTTTATTGTGCATTGAGATTTTTAACCTTATCCAGCAGAAGATAGTAAAATAATGCCTTGATGCATAAACTAATACCAACAATACTTAAAGAAAATTGGAGTGTTATATGAATTCTAAGCACAGAAAACATGTCACGAAGAGGAGAATAAAACGTTAATTAATGTGTTTCAAGGTTGATACATCATATCATACATGCAAGTAGTTCGATTCTTTTACCAAAAGAAAGAATATCCCAGATACATCAGATTAAAATTGCATTGGCAAACATATTAGACATTGCAAATTTACAACTAAAATTTACATGATTAGGACACATCATGAATCATACAATTGTTGATGACTTGACTTTGCGACATGAAATTTCTGTGAACAATACTGTGATGAGAAAGCTTGATAGCTACAAACAGTAGTTTTCATGGGCATGGACACTAAACGCAACATGACACAGCAACTCCAATATATTGGTAGGAGACATCACTTTATATACTGAAAGAAATTAATATAAGATATATCATAATTCTATTAAGCTTTAATAGTACATTCTTAAAACATAAACTAGCATCCACAAGTGAGCTTCACAACCAAACCATAAATTTAATTCGTTTTAATCTCAGTTCGTGGGCATGAGGCATTCATGTCTACAGAAGTGTCTGGGTCATGTCCAAGCTATGTTCAATCTATTCAAATCAAAATTTATTCATTGGGCACTTTCCGGACATGTGTCCATGATGTGTCCACCTGCATGGGCAGTGCCTGTGCGACCACAAAGATATATCGTCCCAACAACTGCTGGAGTGAAAATCAAATTTGGTTCCATGAGATCAACAATTCACTGTGAATATAACTTCATTAGCACAAGTAAAACTAAAAACAATAATATCTCTAACACCAAACTATGCCAAATCAACAACACCATTGCAATATCCTGTTGTTAAAGTGTAGAGTTGTTCAATTCCTTAGAGAGTAAGGCACAGCTCTCGCAACACAAAAGTAATGTTCAATTGTTATTTCCTTGACATTTCATTTTTCACACAAGAACCTTCAATTGTCATGTTGTTATCCAGTCAAAATTGAAAAGAAATTTAAATTGGTATGTGCAATTCTTATATAGGTGATTCTATGAAGACTTGCTGAAAATAAATTCACATTAGCACAAAGATATCCTTTAAAATTCTTGTAAAACAATCAAAGATATGAACCACACGATCCATCTATCCGCGAACTATTTTATCAACAACATCGACTCTGAAGCACGGTGAAGACGAAGAACAGTGAAGTCGGTGCTGAGCATACCGCTTCAACGACTTCACTCAGTGGCTCTGCAGGGTTCAGATTAGCTTGAAGATGTGAGGGCGACTATCCAACGGTAGAAGTTGAGTTTGGCGTTGTCGTTTTTCTCTTTAGCCGCTATGTAATAACGGGCACCATCGTAAAAGTTAAACGCAATGTTGTTTGGGTTGTTAGCGCGGGTATATATACCCTTGTAAGCGGCAGATGGAAACAGACTTTTGATGACTTGAGTATTACGAAATCTCTTTCCTCTGCCCCAAACCCTCTTCCTCCTGTCTCGTGTTCTTATCGTTCGGATCTATCTCACGCCTGTTCCTCCAGCGGCTAAGGGAGTGACAATTGGTATCAGATTTCGGGTTCGATCACGCCTAGAGTCAGAAAATCCCGAAGAAGGTTGGGGAACTCAGATTCGATAAGAATCTAACGATCCCCGTGATTCCGATCCGTTGGCTCTACCGTCGATCGGGCAAAACGGCTCCTCTAAAGCCATCAGTCCAGACGTTGTTCATCCTGGATGCGATGGGGGAGACGTCGAGGTGTGCTGATGAGAAGTTGGATGCGATCAAAGAGAGCCTGGATTTGTTGTTTGCTCGGGTTGGCACAATCGATTCAACCCAACAACAACTTTTGGCGAGAATGACTTAATACCAAAGCAAGAGAACATCGTGCCGAGAACAGCAGTTGTTATCTAAGCAGATTGAGGCTACCGATCAGGCGGTGGCACGTTTGCACGCAGATCATCTGTTGGAAGGACATGGGCATGGGGAAGGACCAGGACTTACTCAGAGCAGGGCTATAATTTCCCCTATGGCAACAAGATGTCGAATTAGACGAGAAGTTGATCCTCATCACTCATCTGCGAACAGACACATCAATCGCTCAACGGGCGATCCTCCGGCAGGAAATGGGGTAAGTTCTCATACTCAGAGAGAATCTGGTGGCCCAAGTAGGTATCCATTGCCGGGTTGTCATTACCTACTTTTGATGGGCTTAATGCTCGACTATGGAGAGATAAGTGTCGGGATTATTTAAAAATATTCAATATCCTGAATCGTTATGGGTGATGACAGCCACGTTGCATATGGAAGGTAATGCGGCCACATGGCTGCAAGTGTATAAGGCTAAAAATGATTTGGGGGAGTGGGAGCAGTTTGCAGAGGCAGTAGAACATAAGTTTGGAACATTTGATCATCGTCAATTGCTGAACGAACTGTTAGAGATCAGACAAACTGGTTCGGTGGGAGAGTATAAAACACAATTTGATGAACTAATGTATGATATATCAATACACAACCCACATTATGATGAAGAGTTATTTGTGTCTCACTTTGTGAATGGATTAAAACCGAACCGAGAGACAAGGTGTGGAATGATCCCAATTTGTTGACCAAGCTGCTCTATTAGCAAGGGTACAACAAGATATCAAAGAAAAAATAAACTGTGGAAAACTAAGGAATCGCCCACACAAACCGGACATTGATCACAACAATGTAAGGTTGGGGCAAGGAGAATTATGGAAAGCCGACGCTTAAGGGAATATCGTTGAATCAATGGTCTTTGTTATCAGTGTGGAGAGAAATATGAGCCTAATCATCAAGTAAATTGTAAGAAGAAGGCCCCAGTTCAGTTGCAAGCACTGACAGTTGAGGATACAGGAGAAGTTTTATCAGATGAAGTGTTGGATTTGCTAGAAACTGCCGATTTACATAAAGAAGATCTGTTTCAATTGTCTCTTCAGGCACTAGATGGCACTGATAACACTAAAACGGTGAAATTGTTAGCATTAGTACGAAATCAAATCATGCTGGTATTGGTCGACTCTGGTAGTTCGCACAGCTTTATCAGTTTGGATTTTTTGCGTAGAATTGGAGGGGTGCCACAGAAAACAAGAGCAGTCACAGTGAGAGTAGCAAACGGGGACGCAATGGTTTGTGACAGTTGGGTTCCTAAATTGGCATGGTGGACACAAGGCCATACTTTCCAAACAGATTTAAAAGTATTGGAGTTGAGTGGCTATGATGTGGTACTCGGAATGGATTGGCTACAAGCTTACAGCCCAATGGTTTGTAATTGGAATGAGAAAACGATGCAATTTGAACACAAAGGCAAACAGATTGTCTTGCAGGGAGTTCGGAACCTGGACATATCAGAAGTAAATACTGTGTCAGCGGACCAGATTGAAAAATGGAGGAAAAGTAGTAATATTCTGGTTTGGGCATTAGTGGAACAAGGAATGAACAAAAGGAGGAGTTCCTTCCAAATGAAGTAATGAAGTGTTAAAGCGGTTTATGATAGATTCTCGTAACCATGCGAGCTACCTCCGAAAAGAATATATGATCATTCTATACCCTTATTACCCGGTGCTGTTCCAGTGAATGCTTGACCATATAGATATTCTCCACTACATAAGACTGAAATCGAGCGGCAAGTTGCAGAAATGATTTCTTCAGGGATCATCACACCAAGCGTAAGTCCTTTTGCATCACCGGTATTGTTGGTAAAGAAGAAAGATGGATCTTGGCGATTTTGTGTGGATTATCGCCAGTTAAATGATCAAACTATTAAAAATAAGTTTCCAATGCCCGTTATTGATGAACTTTTGGATGAATTAGCTGGTACACAATATTTCTCCAAGCTGGACCTTCGAGCCGGGTACCACCAGATCAGAATGGCTGAACAAGATGAGTTTAAGACGGCTTTCAAAACTCACCACGGGCATTATCAGTTCCGCTGATGCCTTTTGGCCTGACTAACGCTCCGGCGACATTTCAGTGTGTCATGAATGCTATATTGGCACCATACTTGCGATAATTTGTACTTGTGTTTATTGATGACATCCTTATATACAGCTCCGATTTATCTTCACATGTGCAACATTTGACAGCAGTGTTCAGAACCTTACAGGATCACAATTTTTTTGTCAAGCGATCAAAATGCACATTCGCCAGCAATAGCTTGGAATATCCGGTCATATCATATCTAATAAAGGAGTAGCTACAGATCCGACGAAGATCAAGCAATGACAAATTGGCCTACACCTCGAAATGTGTCGAATCATGGGGTTTTTAGGCTCGACAGATATTATCGCAAATTTGTAAAAACTATGGGATTATTGCCAAACCACTTACCAATCTTCTTAAGAGCAAGGCATTTAAATGGGATGACCAAGCTGCGGAAGCTTTCATTCAATTAAAGCAAGCAATGGCATCCACTCCGGTGCTGAAATTACCAGATTTTAATCAATCATTCGAAATTGAAACAGATGCTTGTGATTTTGGAATTGGAGCAGTTTTGCTACAACAAGGACATCCAATAGCCTTTTACAGCAAAGCTCTGAGCAAAGCTCATCAAGGTAGGTCTATATATGAAAAGAATTTCTAGCAAAGAATATTAGTCGCCGATCGTTGGAGGTCTTACTTGCAGCGCCAAGAATTTATAATTCGAACGGATCATAGAAGTTTATGTTATTTGGAGGACCAACAACTGCAATCTGATATGCAAAGAAAAGCCATGACACGGCTCATGGGATTGCAATTCCGTATTGTGTATAAAAAAGGGAAAGAAAATGCTGCCGCAGATGCACTGTCAAGAGTTGGACATATGATGGCATTGCAAGCGAAATCAGAGGTTCAACCGTTGTGGATTCAAGAAGTACTTAATTCATATGTGACGTATTGTACTGCTCAACAGAAGCTCACTCAATTGGCATTGATTAGTCCGGATGAATTAGGTTTCAGTTTGCATCAGGGGATTATTCAGCATCATGGTAAGATTTGGGTGGGAAGCAATTCAGCTCTACACACCAAATTGATTGCTATGTTTCATGCTAGCGCAATTGGGAGCCATTCTGGGGTTCAGGCAACATATCAACGAATCCATAAACTTTTTAGCTGGGCTGGTATGAAACAGGAGGTTGATGATTTTGTTAAGCAGTGTACAATTTGTCAGCAAGCGAAACATGAAAGAAACAAACCACCTGGATTATTGCAACCACTTCCAATTCCTTCGTCCGTATGGCAAGAAGTAACAATGGACTTTATTGAAGGTTTACCGCTGTCCGAAGGATGTAATGTCATTATGGTAGTGGTGGATCGACTGTCTAAGTATGCTCATTTCATTACCCTACGTCATCCTTTCACTGCTCAGAAGGTAGCTCTATTGTTTCTTGTGCACATTGTGAAGTTACATGGGGTACCAGTGTCAATTACCACTGACAGGGACAAGATTTTTACTAGCTGTTTTTGGAAAGAATTGTTCAAGGCAGTGGGGACTAAATTACAATTTAGCACATCATATCATCCCCAAACGGATGGTCAATCTGAACGAGTTAATCAATGCTTGGAAATGTATTTGAGATGTATTGTGCATCAGACACCAGGGAAATGGAAGAAGTTGCTGGCCTCAACTGAATTTTGGTATAACACAAGTTTCCATACGTCACTGGGATGTTCTCCATTTAAGTTGCTATATGGCTGTGAACCCAATTACGGCATTATACCTCCTGTATTGTCGGACAAATCTACAGAGGTGAAAGATATGTTGTTGGAAAGGGCACGTTGTACTGAACTTATCAAACAAAATCTGGCAGCAGCTCAAAATAGGATGAAACTTCAAGCAGACAAGCACAGGACAGATCGACAATTCCAAGTGGGTGAACAGGTCTTGCTTAAATTGCAGCCGTATGCGCAGTCTTCATTGGTCAATCGACCATATCCTAAACTGGCATTCAAATTTTACGGTCCATTTAGGATTGTGGCCAAGATTGGTAAAGCTGCTTACAAACTGGATTTACCGCCTGAGAGTCATATTCACCCAGTGTTTCATGTATCTCAACTAAAAGCCTTCACTTTGAATTATACTCCAGTATTCTCTAAACTGCCCAAATTAGTGGAATTGGACAGTACTCTTACCGAGCCAGAGGAGATATTGGACAGGAGATTAGTAAAAAAAGGGCGATTCGGCCATTGTTCAAGGCTT